>CM070831.1:14347234-14947234 GCA_036326025.1 Chrosomus eos
AAAATGAAGGAAGACCCCATGCCTAAGCTGGATATAGACTACAGCAATCAGCTTCAATAAACAGCTGAACATGCTCTTTTAACATGGACACTTTAAAGGAAAGAAGGATGGATTTTTGTGATAGTGATAGGCTAGGCTTTTCTTTTTGTATATGTGTCGATTTATTTACATTTTCTGACGCGCACACACACGCGCACGCACGCACGCACGCACGCACCACACCACACACACACACACACACACACACACCTTTAAGTTGAAGTCAGTGAGAATCTAGGAATCTGGCTGTACTACCATGGAAATGAAACAGATTGTGAGAGACTGAGTTAGGGTCTGAGTTGGGTCAGGTCACAGGGTCTTGTTTGAAGGCCAGGTTCAGTCTCAAATTAATGCCTGTGCAGACATCTAGTCCTGTAGCTGCATAGAAGAACAAGATCACAGATATGAAAACATTGCCTGCCAGTTACAGCAGAAAACATCTAAAATACCAAGAGGAGGCCACCTGAAATCCAGCATCCAGAAGTTGCATTCCAGTAGAAAGAAGGTGGTAAGGCTAAAATACCTAGGCCGCCATACTAGACAAAACATCCCTTAAACAAGAGTAAAGAAAAATTCCAACGAGGAGCAGAAACTGAGAGAAATGGGAAATACTATTTCCCACTCTGCAACTGTATGTACTGCATGTTCATTTGTTTCTTCCATTCTTTCCTTTGCTTCTTTATATTCTTAAATGTGTATGCTAAATTCTACAGCTAAAACACACATACACATGATCCAATAGATCTAAAGATCTAGCTAGAACTTTCATTTATGTTTTTTTTTCACAGGCTTTACTAAGATTTACATGTAGCCAGACCATGATCATAGCCGTAAGCAGAGTTTACACTACTGGGTTTAGCAAGATAACTCAAAACAGTGAAGCTTATTGGCCAGAGCAGTGTCCCTGTAGCTGTATTTGACCTCTGACCTCAGCGAAAGCAAGGGCCATAGACACCTGTGCAGCAGGAGGAAATGGTCTGACCTTCTGTAGAGTCATTCTCTGAAGTCCGCAACAGCAAAGGTCAAGAGGTTGACCTGCGCCTTGGCAGGGTGACCCCCCATGATAGAGCACTTGACCCCGCTTACTGTGGAGTCCACTGGGGCTCAACCACCTCTTGGCCACTGCGGACTCTGCGGAGTGCCACTGACAAATGAGGTCAGGCCAGAAGAGAGAGATTTATGTCTCTATTCACACTCACAAACACACACACATAATAGGCTCCAGGTTTGTGAAGTGCAGAGGTTTATAACCAACTACTAATACAGCAAACTATGAGAGAATGTGTGTATAAGAGTAATGGCTCCACTGTGATTAGGCTACAGAAAACAAAAGTAAGCAGGATTTAAAGGTACAGTTCACCCCAAAATGCTAATTATTAACCATCATGTCATTTCAAACCTGCAAAACTAACTTTCTCTCATGGAACACAAAAGTAGGAATCTTAAAAGAGTATATTTACGTAAAATACACATTTCATTGTGTGAAAGTGAATGGGGGCACATGCTCTAAAACAACAAAAAAGCACCCTATGAGTTTTGTAAAACTTGGACATACAACTCGCGCACTTTATTTTAAGTCTTCAAAATCTGTATGACTTTCTTTCTTCTGTGGAATACATGAAGATATTTTAAGAAAAATAAATGTCTCATTCAATGGAAGTCAATAGAAACCAAAACAGTTTGGCTACCAACATTCTTGAACATATCTTCTTTTGTTTTTTGCAAAAGAACACAAAGCTATGTTATGACCTCAGGAGAGGTGGAATATATCATATGGTCATATGGACTACTTTTCCTGAAACTTCTCCGGTGCTTTTTTCTGTTGTTGTTGTTGTTGTTGTTGTTGATATTTTAGAGTTTGACTAGTTCCCATTCACTTCCATTTTAGGGGACAAGAGCAGCAGGCACATTTGTTCTATTTTAATGTTCCTCAGAAAGAAAAAATGAAGTCATATAGGTTTGGGTGAAAGATTAATGATTTTCTTTTGGGTGAACCATTCATTTAGGTGTCTGGAGATAATTTTTCAACATCTTTCCAACATCTAGTTCGAGCTCCAGCTGAGCCACAGCCAACATTTCTGTAAATCTAAAGTAGAATGGTGACACTCTCTCTATCAGAAACGTACCAGATCTCAAGGTCAGAGCAGCTGGATCCACAACAGCGTACCTAAACAACAAAACACACACACACATACACACTCCAGTTTGCAAAATTAGCGTCTAGGTAGCAAATGAACAATAGCTGTCCCGCTCTAGCCACGTCCGCTCGCTTATTTATTCTTTTAGCCCAGCTAAGAAACATATAAATAAATAAATATACGCACATATCAATCTATCTCTATCTTTCTCGCTCTCTTCTTCTCTTTAAAGTGATGCGGTGGGCTTTTACCGGAATGGTGCTCGGGCACGGGGATCATTTATAACCAAGCGGTGGTGCTAATGCAGCTTCCGCAGCTAGCCCGATGTTTTATTCATGGGCTTTTATTATTAGGGCCCCACTTAAAAAGGTGAGCCTCTGCTAGGGCCTAGCCGGTCCTCCTCACCCACGTATCTATCACCCTGACAAGAGCGTCTTCCTCTGGAAGTCTTTCAGAAAACTTCAAACAGAGGCACTATTGATTTTTTTTTTGCCCAGCCCTCCTCCTCCTCTCCCCACACCTCCGTCACTACCCTCCACCTGGGCACCAGCATACATCTTGTCTGAGAGTTTGAAAAGAGAAAGAAAGGGAGTTAGAGAGAGAGAGAGAGAGAGAGAGAGAGAGAGAGAGAGAGAGAGAGAGAGAGAGAGAGAGAGAGAGAGAGAGAGAGAGAGAGAGAGAGAGAGAGAGAGAGAGAGAGAGAGAGAGAGAGTCTGGATCTGGCATAATGAAGGCTAAGATGGCAGGAAAGTTTGGCTGTTGTTTGTGCGTCTGACCTCAACTGGAACTCAGAAGTGCATAAGCAAAGGCGGGATTGCATGCATTTAAATTTGACAAATTGAGGGACTGAGTTGCATTCAAGGAATGATATTAGTCTACTGAAAGACATGCCCTCATTTGAATAAATAGACTTTTCAGTTACATTATACATCGATTTGGGTATACTTAAGGAGCGTTAACTGGCCTTTCGCTACATATCTGCAATGGTTTCACATAAAATAAAATAAATGTATAAATAACAAAATATATGAAATTATATTTTAATTATTTAATAAAAAATGACATTTTAAAATGATAAATAAGATAAGGTTCTTACGAGAACAGACTCAGAAATAAAGAGTCTGCAGAAGCTACAAATGCAGAAATGCCACATGCGTATCCCCCTCATTCTTCAAAAGAACGAACTGTAGCTAATGCCTGGCACACGCACAATTAAAAATGTAATTAATAATACAGTTAGAGGTCCATTCAGATGAGAGAGGACACAATCTCTTCTTTGTAAAAGCTTCAGCTTTTGCCAACAGTGGAAAGTACCCTCTGTGCTCGTAATGCAGTCTTTATTCAGTCTGATAGATAACTTTGTTTCTTTTATACTGGTTGCATTTCCTGGAAGACGGCACTGATTTTTGCTCTCTTTATCTTTTAAGCTATTAGTCAAAACGTTACAATGGATAATTCTTGGCCTTTTGATGGCACAATTCATGGTTTCATTTACTTTTCAACCAAGTGGCATATCGATATTTGATTCAATCCCTTATTTTCTAGTACAATCGGGGTTAATGAATGTAGAGCAGTGAAATGATTAAACTTCTTTCCTGGTTTTGATAAGCAGGAAGATGGAGATATTTCTCTTTATTTTCCATTTTGCTGAGCTTAGACAAGTCTGTTGGTTATTTTCTTCTGGTTAACCCTCCTATACCCTTCAGAGAGCAAAAGAAAACAAAACCCAAGCAGACTGATACAGAGCTGAAATACTGCGTGTGAACTCTTCTGGTCGTGCTATTCTCCGTTAATGTTTTCAACACTTCATGGCCATGGCCATAGAGCTTATTTTCTATTTGAAGTCTATTTTAATCAGAAAGCTATTCTGTAAACTCAGTAACAAATTCCCAAAGGGATTGTGTAAGGAGGGTTCTTCCAGAGTAGTGAGAAAACAATTTGTTGGTTAGTTTCACTAACTAGTTCTGGTTCGACAATTTTAGACTTTGTTGCATGTAAACCAATTTGACAGATCAACACTGTGCGTGTGTATATATACGCATATATCTGTTTGACGATTGTTGCCATTTATTTCAAGTAACCAATGCAAACTTCCTCAGATAATGAAGGTGTCTGGTGGATTAAGATTTTGAATGCTAGTATCAAAAGGTCCTTTAAACTAATTTAGCTTGTTGCTCCATTTATAGCTCTTTTTTTTAGTAGATATTTTTCAAAAGCCTAAAGAAACCAAATTAATTTCCTACACGTCTGCTAGAATATCTTTACCACGGAAAACATACTTTTCCTTTTTTCCTGTAGTTCACCTCCCAAACACACCGCCTCCGGCACCTTTCCTCTTTCAGCATTTGCGTGCCGCATCTGTTTTTTCTGCATTTGTTTACCAGAATGACAATCTTTAGTCTCTTGTCTCTCACTTTTGGACTGCGGAGGAAGTGTTTATAGACCTGTGCTTCTCGCAACTGGCAGCAAGCACCCCTACAGGAGCATAAATTAGCACCCATGCCAGCAATGCAGCCGTCCCTGGGACCCCAGCGAGAGGTATCAATATGGGGCGTAAAGCAAGCTGCGACCCTGATTGTGGCAGGCCAAATGTTCCGACAGAGATGTAACCTTTTACAGCTGTTAGACCTTCCCACCCCACCACCTTCCCATATTCTCACACCAACACAATCATTTCTCTCTCACACATTTTCTCTTCCTCACTTTCTTCGAACGTTTTCCTCGGTCTCCCATCTCATACACGAGCCCTCTCCACATCTGATTAATTGTATGAAAATTTGATGCAAGACAAAAACAAGAAAAAAAAAACAAAGGTGAGAATGTAGACAAAAGAAAGAAAGCAGGAGGAGAGGGGTGAACAAAACACATGCGACACCAAACAAATGCACACCCATTAATATTTCATTCTAATTGAAATATTCATATGTATTGCCGTGCTGAGACCTTTCATCAGTCCTTTGAGGGGTGGGGCACATGGGGTACAGGGCTGAGAGGAGGGCTGGGTATTCCACTACAGTGGGTTTCAACTCTCAAATGTCAACCTGATGTGGCACGACAGGCTAGAAGACAAATACCCAGGAGCTCCAACTAATGCACAACAGTAAAAATTCATTTATCAAACCCCTATTTCACAAAAATATGCAGATATTACTCACAGTGTTCTTTGTTAACCTAAAGACAGTGGGTTATGTACAATAAAAAATCTTGCCTTGAATTTCACAACTCCAAAAGTGAGTAATACATTAATCCAAACAGGAATATGTATGAGCGCATGAGTTTGCAGTCTCAAATGTGGTCAAATAAAAAGACTGTACCGTACAATAATTGATTTGAACGTAACATCGCAAACACAAACATACAATGCAACAGATGGAGTCTGATTCATAATCAAATGTCTCATGATTATTAACACTTTTATTCAGCAAGGACACATTAAATTGAACAAAAGTGGCAGTAAAGAAATGTAAAATTTTACAAAATAGTTCTATTTCACATAAACGTTGTTTCTTTCGAAATTTCTAATCGTCAAAGAATCCTGAAAAAATGTATCATGGTTACCACAAAAATGTTAAGCAGCACAATTGTTTTCAATATTGAAAATAATAATAAATGTTTCTTGAGCACCAAATCAGTATATTACAATGTTTTCTGTAGGATCATGTGACTTAAGACTGGAGAAATGGCTTTGCCATTAGATGAATAAATTACAATTGAAAATATATTAAAAAAATTGAAAATAGTTATCTTTAATTGTAATAATTTGTACACAAAGAGTTAATGGTAGTAAAGTATTAAAAAAGAAAAACATTAACCGAGTCGCTCACTCTTCCCTTAAATCCTTGATATAAAATACAAGGGCTCATCATTTTAGCGGAACATGAGCAAGTAATATGACTTGAATTGTGGAGTAGTGTGTCAGTAGTTAATCAGGCTGTGATTATGTGCTGCTACTGTAGACACAGACCAAGTTTATTAATGCCGAGCCGAAGGAAAGTAAACACAAAAAGCGGACTTACATTGTTGTTTATGTATGTGTCAGGATCTTTATGAGGTGTCTGGGTGGCTCAGTGTTTCCCCTCTGTGGCTACGCATGGTCCCCTGAGGTGGGCTGACTGTATGAGGTAAACGCATCAGGAAAAATCAATGCCTCTTCTTCCTTTAAGTGCTCAATATTTTTTGTTTCTCATGCCATAGCCTTAATTTGATGCACCAATCAAAGGTAGCGTCATGTCTAATTTTGGCCCTGGGACACTTGTTAGTGTTGTGACCTCATCTCAAAGAGGGGGGCAAGGGGGCCATCACTCCCGTTTGACCTCCCCCTCCCTTTCTCCACCCGAGTCCCGACTCTCTCGTGAGTCAAGGACGAGAGTAATTGACATGAAACTTTCAAAAATGAGTTTGGCCATGTGTGCCACTTACGGATGGGCTTCCCACCACTCCGCTGGGATCATTTGTTACTCAGCCCTGATTGGCCCTGACAAAACAATACCTTAAAAACTCACCAAAGTAAATTATGGGCTTGGTAAATGGCCAGGGGGGAACGGCGGCCGGGGCCCCGGAGCTTTGGCGCACCGCCAGGCGCAAAACAAAGTAATGCGCTTTTGATATTAATAACTGAGATGATATTGATCCGTGCCATAGCAGAGCCCTCGGCGAGCCATTCGAGAACGGCCCGAGGACGGCTCCTTGAGGCACTTCCACTCTCTCTGCTGAAAGCCACTTCTCCAGTGGGGCCATTTCATTTGAGTGTCTTTAATTACATGAAATGGATTCCATGGGAAAGGGAGAAACTGGGGGGAACGAGGGGTGGAGATGGAGAGAGGAAAGCACGGGGAGAGAAGTGTGCTGGGGGAAGTCACTTCAGCTTCCTGCATCACTGCACTGTCAACGGTCATGTCCATCTCATCTGCTTTCTTTTTGTTCTGATAGATTTTTGCTTCTGCACTCAATAATGCAATGCCCTGTGTTTACAAATGGATAGAAAGAAGGGAGGAAGAGAAAAGGCAGACATCAAGAGACATCAAGGGCATGCTGAAACAGAGAAGGGCAAAAATGGCCTTATCGTACTACATATCAATTAAACAGTTTGTCAAAAAAATTTTTTCAAATATTCAAATCTTGCCTATATAAAATATCGTGACACCAGTTTTACATACTTTAACTACAACAAATATGCATCTTAATTATAAAAATGCAGTTCATAGTGTATTGTGTAGTTGAATTCACAAGACACTCGAGTTAAAAATTGCATGACACTTTTACCTTTGAGGGTTTACACAGAACAGTCCTTCTAACGAGTGATTTCTGCAGGAGAGCAAGCGAGAAGACAATACAATACGCTGCGTAGACCACAAGCAATGAGAGAATGATGTAATGTTGAGATATATGGTCCATGGAATGGCTCTATTAATTCTCCCTCTGTTTACTAAGGCTAATTCTTCATATTGTAAATAGACTGTGTTTGCATTAAATAATTAGCAAAGTCGTGCTAACTGTTTAACAGTGGTAGGAGAAAAGCTGTGACTCATTCCAGACAGCAAAAGCTAAAGCCAAGCCCTCTGCTCTTTCTTCCTTTTCTCTCTATTGTATGCGAGGATGCTTTGTTCCATAATTTACGTTTTCACATTAATTATGTTTGTACTGTCCTAATGAAAGATAATAAACAGAACACAACACACAACACATTTGGAGAATGTTTTCACATAATTTCACGTTAGCATTGTCCTTAATAGACACAGACACGGCTTCCCTAAAGCAACTAGTGGAACAAAATGACCTTGAGTCTAAAGAAACATTAATGAGAGGTCTAATGGTGATCAACCCACAAACTAGCATTGTGTTCAGTGTCTCATTGTGCAGTTCATCTCAACATTATGTACAATATGGACGTTGACAGCATATAAACGTAAATAGTTAACGTTAACTATTAAATAGTACGTATGCAAAGCTTTGAAAAGTTATTACAAATGCTATTACATAGATATTTTTAACCCTTCTGAACTTACATTGCATTCATAGTACATATTATGTACTGTACAAAGGTAAATGTATGTGTGCTAGAGAACACTTTAAAATTCCACTTACAAATTCCAGAAATTCACACTTACAAATAATTAGAGTAAAAGAGAATGCGTATTTGGTGTTCTGTCCAGGGAAGGGCTCCGAGCTCGCAATGTGGCCCAAACCCAGAGTATTCCCCTGTATCCTAGCTGGGATAGGAACTAGCCGAGAGTGAGGACTCTGGGTGGTGGAGGGATGCAGAACAGACTACCGAGGAACATGAGTCGGCTATTAGCCCTCCAATCATACTGATTTGATAGATCATTGGAACGTGCTCCTCCCGAACTTTAAGAAAACATCATTATGAGAGATTAGATCACGTTGAAGGAAGCCATTAGTAGGGGTTTTCTCAGAAAAAAAGTGTAAACATTCTGGTGCTTTTAACATTTGTCTAAACGATGGTATTCAGATCATTTCTGTTTCGGAAGCCTGTTTTTTCATTTGGTGCAGTAAATAACACACTGCAGATTTAAGGGTCAAATTCTAAAGCACAAAAGCTTTCATATATTAGCAGGCATATAATCATCTATCCATCCATCCATCGGATGCCATCCAGACTCATTCAACCCAGCATCAGCACCTTACACATCTACTCCCACACAACCTGCAAGAACAAAAGACAGAGAGAAGGGCTGTGGGGGTCATCTTGTGTGTGTGTGTGTGTGTGTGTGTGTGTGTGTGTGTGTGTGTGTGTGTGTGTGTGTGTGTGTGTGTGTGTGTGTGTGTGTGTGTGTGTGTGTGTGTGTGTGTGTGTGTGTGTGTGTTTTGTGTGTATTGGTGACTATAAGTGAGTGTGTGCAGACATCAAATTTGCCTTCAGTCACATCATGCAAACTCACACATACTACACACAAACACCTTGTGATACTTTCCAATATATATGCAGAGAGAATTATTATGTGAAGCAACAGAAGTCCTCCCAAGCCAGGAAAAAACCCCCACAAATCTAAATAAATAAAGAAAGGAGGAAATCAAGGTGTTTCTTTTCCGTTGTGTAGACATAAAATATTGAGTTGCTGATGAGCTGGAAGGTGTCTGTAAATGTTAAATAATAGAGAGGCTGGATGCATCTGGGTAAGGGGCTATAGAGGCCTGATTCCTGCCTCAACCTAATGCATTATTAAGGGTGTGTGTGTGTGTGGGGGGGGGGGGGGGGGGGCAAACAGTAGGTAGGGTATGTGAGGATGGTAGAAGGGGGTCAGAGGAAGAGTAGCCATCCCTCCTGCACCAGACAGACGACAGATGAAGCAGAAAACAAAGTGGGCATGCTAGGAAGGGTGGGGGGCTCAGGGTCGAGTCAAGAGGTTCCCCCATCTGTCTCGCTCATATATCAGGAAGTCTGATTTACTAATCACATGCTTCGCCTCATGTATTAAGAGTTACATTGAGATCCGTGTACTTGAGGCACGATCGGGAGCACTAAAGTACAACAAACTCTTGCAGACTGAATTTTCAACATTTTCACTGAGACTAACCCTAGATGTTTTTTGTTGTACTTTACAATTGTTGCCTGTCAGGTTGTATGATATGACCCAAGTGAGGTCTCGAGTAATGCCCACGGAAGACTGTGGGACAATAAAGGTCATTATGATTGTATGATATACATCTGGTCAGCTACATTGTCAGAAAACAATGTGAAGGGCAGTCCCCTTAAACGATACACCTTTGTACCTTATTTATCTATAACAGGTGCTTATTAGGACCTTAAGGGTGCATTTTAGTACATTACTTTTAGTGGTAGGCAAGGTACAAAGGTGTTACTTTAAGGACTGCAAAATTTGTTATTTTTTTCCCACTGTTTAAGATGCTGGCCTCAATGTATACTGTTTTTTTTTTTCATCAGTCAGTTCACACCTGACATGAAATAGTTGTGCACAAACAAAGAACCTTACAAAGAAAACAAAAACAACATTTTTTTTACTATTTAAAAAAAAAAACATTCTCAGTTAAATACATTTCATAATGGTGCACATTTGCTGGAAAAAGGTGAGGGAAAAAAAAGGTTTCAGGTTCTGAAAACACAGATTTCGTTGTGGCACAAAAGTGGTGGCACTCATTTAGAAAGGACTGGTTTTGAGTTAAAAAATGTTGGGAATGTAGAAGGTGGCAGTGACTGAGAAGGACACACTTGGGGAAGGAACTTGCAGCGTAGGTAAATAAATAAATAATTGTTGAAAAAGTGGTGCATTTGATGTTGCCTTGTGCTGCTTTGGGCCTACACAACGCAAAGGAGCATGGAGGCGGGTGTTTAGGGGAAGCACCCCTCTGAAGAGGTATGTTGATACAGGGCGTAGAAAGAGGGAGGTGGGGCAGCAGTGTTTACAGGATGGCAGTAGAATTGCTGCTGTCCCCATGGTGGAGATGGCAGTAGAGAAGCTTCTAAACTGAGTGAGGGAGGAGCATTAGACACTAGAAAGTCCCTTAGCAACAAGAGAACTGCTTGAAGTTTGCTGTGAGGACAGAGTAAAACATAGACACAAATAAACTCAGAGACAGAAGTCGCAGCTGCCATAATAGTTAGTTGATTCACTGTGAAGTGTCTTTATCAAATGTCATTTAGGTATACTGATGCCAATCATTACCCTCTACACTACTTGTTATCAACAGGATTTGCTTCAGGAGCCAAATTTTACATTGGGTGACCCAATAGACCTTATGCACCAGAGAAACGAGGGCGTCGCCATCTTTAGAATATTGTCTTTGAACTTCTGTTTTTGCGGTTGCTCTGTAATTAGTAATGTAATTAGCTGGTGAAGTTGATTTACTTATTGTAGAGTTACCGAAAGTTATCATGAGCATTGTAATGTTTATCATAAGCATTGTAAAGCATATGTCTTAACAAATGGAAAAATACAGACCGGAAGTCCAAAGACAACGAGCTCAGTGCTGAAAAGGGGCGTGGCTACATAAGGTCTATACAGTACAAAATACACTCACCTAAAGGATTATTAGGAACACCATACTAATACTGTGTTTGACACCCTTTCGCCTTCAGAACTGCCTTAATTCTACGTGGCATTGATTCAACAAGGTGCTGAAAGCATTCTTTAGAAATGTTGGCCCATATTGATAGGATAGCATCTTGCAGTTGATGGAGATTTGTGAGATCTACATCCAGGGCACGAAGCTCCCGTTCCACCACATCCCAAAGATGCTCTATTGGGTTGAGATCTGGTGACTGTGTGGCCCATTTTAGTACAGTGAACTCATTGTCATGTTCAAGAAACCAATTTGAAATGATTCAAGCTGACATGGTGCATTATCCTGCTGGAAGTAGCCATCAGAGAATGGGTACATGGTGGCCATAAAGGGATGGACATGGTCAGAAACAATGCTCAGGTAGGCCGTGGCATTTAAACAATGCCCAATTGGCACTAAGGGGCCTAAAGTGTGCCAAGAAAACATCCCCCACACCATTACATCACCACCACCAGCCTGCACAGTGATAACAAGGCATGATGGATCCATGTTCTCAATCTGTTTACGGCAAATTCTGACTCTACCATCTG
Source organism: Chrosomus eos (assembly GCA_036326025.1). Taxonomy (NCBI): domain Eukaryota; kingdom Metazoa; phylum Chordata; class Actinopteri; order Cypriniformes; family Leuciscidae; genus Chrosomus; species Chrosomus eos. The sequence goes on from CM070831.1 coordinate 14,358,981, forward strand.
AATGTCTCAACAGAAACCGAGACTCATCAGACCAGGCAACATTTTTCCAGTCTTCAACTGTCCAATTTTGGTGAGCTCTTGCAAATTGTAGCCTCTTTTTCCTATTTGTAGTGGAGATGAGTGGTACCCGGTTGGGTCTTCTGCTGTTGTAGCCCATCCGCCTCAAAGTTGTAAGTGTTGTGGCTTCACAAATGCTTTGCTGCATACCTCGGTTGTAACGAGTGATTATTTCAGTCAAAATTGCTCTTCTATCAGCTTGAATCAGTCGGCCCATTCTCCTCTGACCTCTAGCATCAACAAGGCATTTTCGCCCATACTGCCGCATACTGGATGTTTTTCCCTTTTTCCACCATTCTTTGTAAACCCTAGAAATGGTTGTGCGTGAAAATCCCAGTAACTGAGCAGATTGTGAAATACTCAGACCGGCCCGTCTGGCACCAAGAACCGTGCCACGCTCAAAATTGCTTAAATAACCTTCCTTTCACAATATGACATTCAGTTTGGAGTTCAGGAGATTGTCTTGACCAGGACCACACCCCTAAATGCATTGAAGCAACTGCCATGTGATTGGTTGATTAGATAATTGCATTAATGAGAAATTGAACAGGTGTTCCTAATAATCCTTTAGGTGAGTGTAAGTTTAAAAAGCAACCAATAATATAATATAATATTTGCAGCTAATAAATCACAAAAAACGTAATTATTGTATATTAAAATTAAAACGTTACTTTATTTTAGCATTTTACCATAGTTTTGTCCAAGTTGTCAAGCATGAGAGAATGTTATATGAATACATTATTATTGTCATTTGGTAAACAACAGTCAGATTAGACAGCAAATCTAATTAATTTAATTTGCATTAATTAATTTGCATTACATGACCTCTTATCAAATAATAAATTAGTTAAAATAATACCAACACAAAACAAACGTATTGATACAAAATATTGAATAGATTTTAAATAAATTAGAAAGAAGGAAGCTGCATCAGGTTCTGCTTACCAAAACATGGACAATTCCTGACGATATAGTAAAGTTAAAAACATTCACATAAACCTTCTCCTACTCAAAGTGGGTGTTCATTTATCAACCAGTTAACCTTTCGGTTCCCCAGCTGCAGCATAATAAGAAAAAGACTACAAGCATCTTGGCACATATCTCTGTATCTTCACAGTTGCTTCTGCAATAGCTTTTAGCTAAAGGCCTGGTGGTAGTGGAGAGATGTTCTGGCGGGATATCTGCTGTGTGAGGGGGATTTAATCCGTTCCTACCTACAGCTTGGGGCTTCTCTGAATAATGGAAGACATATTTGGGTGGTGGAAAAGGTTTCATGAGGAGTAACTCTATGAATATTAGCCTAAAACTCTAATGCTAGCTAGTTCTCAGGTGCTTTGCGGGGAGGTGGAAGTCAATATATCAGAGTACCGACAGTATGGCACAAATTAAAAGTCACAGTGTGTAATTTTCCCACCTCTAGGGGCAGCAAACATGTTCTAAAAACATTTCATTCGTCTGCCATTGTTCACCCAAACATATGCTTTTTGGTTGCACCACGTATGTCAGCCTGCTTAAACAAAAAGCAATGTTTTGATAGCACCACAAAGTCACATTATTTACACTTCTAAGCAATTCAACCCACCTACTTACTTACTAGCATAGGAGAAAATATTTTAACATCCGAAAAAAAAAATTACACACATCGGTTTTAACAGCACAACATACAGGACACCTTGAAAACAGTCAAATGTAGAATCAAATACAGCTGTTGTGCTATTCCTCTCTGCTAATGGGAGTCAATTAACAAGAACAATCGCTAAAAGAAAGTTTATCGTGCCGCATCTGTTACGAAAATCTTTCTCACAATTCCAGGCTCTTTCAAAAACTAGCTAATGTGTTTTTCGGCAGATTTGGTAGTGTAATTTAGTAGTTTCGCTCTCAAGCTTGCTGCAAAATCGCTGCCCGCCTGGCCCTGTCACATGCGCGACGGCCAATGAGACCAGAGCATGCACCGCTTACAAGTGCACATGGAGGTCAGGGAGTCGGAGAATATTTATAGGGTTATTACCTACCTTCTCTCCCCTCTTCCAGAAGGTGAAATAAACTTTGCATACAACCTTGCAAACATCACACTTCCCCACCTTAGCCTCATCTCTTGCGTGTTATAAACAAGAGTTGCTTTGAATAATCCTCTCGTTTGTGTGTGTGTGTGTGTGTGTGTGTGTGTGTGTGTGTGTGTGTGTGTGTGTGTGTGTGTGTGTGTGTGTGTGTGTGTGTGTGTGTGTGTGTGTGTGTATAAGGTGAGGCGAAGTGATGATGAGTAGACGGAAGCTGATGCCGACACGAAGGAGGAGAGGAACACATATTTAAGGAAAAAGCAAAAAGAAGCAAGAAATCTGCATGGCATCGAGAAGCGAGGTGGTCAGCTTAAATCTTGACCATGTGTCAAAAATGACTAGCAAATAACCAGACTGGGACAGGTAACTCCCGGGCAGGGGTTGGGAAAGTCTGTAAGAGTCTGGACGGCAACGTAGCCCATATCCGCAGGAGCTTCCCCCGGGGTGATTGAAGTTGCTGACATTTTAAGGCTATTGGAAACAAAAGCTAATAGGCAGTGCAGTGTGCTGAAATCATGTCTGGTTCATGTTTAACAAAACAAGGTCAGCAGAGTTGTCAGGCTGTGAATTCCATAAATAACTTGATAATGGGATTTTAAAACAAGCCGTCCGCCAAACCCCCCATCTCCCTAACAGGACCACGCGCATGTGTGAGTGTGTATGTGCGTCTTTCGAGAAAGGGGGAAATTAGAATGCAAATGGATTCACACCACATCCTCATAAACAACAGTGTTCATTTAACCCTCGACCCCTGCATTTAACTGCCCATCAAGTCATTTTTGCATGGCAAGGCATGTGGAAGTGGACCAAGACGAGGGAAAGGGAATGTGTGTGTTTTCGTGAGACGGCCCAGGTTCAGAGTTTACCATTTGTAATGCTCAATTAATCTTGTCAGCATGCATTTACAGGCGAACTGAACACCTTTTAAAGTCCCCTTGGTTTTGTCTCTCATTTGTACCGCCGTCTATCACTCGAGAACACTTCCTAGAAAATTCAACACATATACACAGACACACATCATTTAGCTATATGAAACCCTTAATCATCGAATCACTCAGTTACATCATTTTCCCCAACTTGCAAGAAGGGAGAGAATGACAGACAGATTGCATACAGGCATATGGAGGGACGACCCAGAGGTTGGCACATACGCCACAAGAGAAACGGGGGTCCATTTGAATGTCGTTCTCTTAATCCTGTGCCGTTTGTCGTAGCTAATTACAGCGGACAAGCCTCTTTATCGAACCCACTCCTGCCATCGGCATTAGGATGCATGAGCTGCCGCTGTTGTTTTAAACGCTCTCATTTAGCACACAAATCAGCGCTGTTGACAGAGTGCTTTTGAATTAAGCGCAGAGCGCCCTCCGCGCCACTGTTGCGCTACGACGCGCAAGCAAGACCCAGGACAAGGAGCAATTTATAACGCCATTAGCCACACTCGCCGAGGTTAGAGGCATCAAAATTGTTCCCGTCTAATTATTCTTAATGGATACAGGGAGGCGGCGGCACTCGGGACAGCTTTTTCATTAGCCCTCAATCAAGGAGGCATAGTGTGGGGGGGTTGAGAGGAAGAGGGGCCAAATACACTGACACTGGCAAGTGGGAAATCCACACAAAAAAATGTGTGTTTCACGCTTTTATTGTTGTAGAAGGACAATTTCTTCTGAGAGAGAGAGAGAGAGAGAGAGAGAGAGAGAGAGAGAGAGAGAGAGAGAGAGAGAGAGAGAGAGAGAGAGAGAGAGAGAGAGAGAGAGAGAGGAGAGAGAGAGAGAGATCAAAGACGGTCTTGTGGTTTCAGATTCGTGTCGATATTAGTCACTATAAGAAAAAAAATCACTCTCTTGCTCGGCTGAATTGCCTTCAGCCTTAATGCTTGATTAAGAGAGGAGATTTTTCCCAGCTTTTAAAAAGACGGATTAATGTGAGGACTAAACTTAAAGAGGGGCACTTAAAAGTCGCCCCACTCAACCATTTGTTCATCAAGGGCAAATTACATTTAGGTATGATTACTGCTCTCTATGGATGTGCGTTATTGATTGTTAATGCAGACTGTTTTAAATGGCTCTAAAGTGTATCCGTCCTCAAAAGAAATAGGACACGGCAGAAGGAAGTTGGGGAAAGAGAGGAAAATTTACTGCTGCCAACCTAAAGCAATTTTCTATCAGAATATCCTAGATAAAATGCCTCAAATGCCAATTACAAGCTGTGAGAGACAAAAAGGTGTAACATCGCTCAGATTAAATGCTGATCAAGCATCAATTTAACCTACTAGTACCTAAATAAGAGCTTACAAAGACAAAAAAAAATGGAAGCACCATAAGTTATTTCAATTGGTTTAAATTAAGTCTAAGAATTAATAAAAATAAATTTTCATAATAGTCCTCAGTAAAGGCTTGTTCACACCAAGGACGGTAACTATAATGATAACAATAAAATATAGTTCTAAAAATAATTCAAAATATAAAAGAATTGCCACAACACAATAACGATAACGGCACCGAGACACGATATTATTGGAATTACTTTCAGAATTTTTTTTTCAGCTGATGAAAGATAAAAACATTGACAGCCAATCAGAATCCATCCTACTTTAAGAGCTCAAGCATTTAAAGTGGCAGACGACAAAACTGCAGCACACACTTAGAATAAAAAGAACGATATCGTGTGCTGCTGTGGATGATATAGAGTTATCATATGGTTATCCTTTTAGTTATAGCTAATTCTTGGTGTGAATGGGCCTTAATACTAAACAGTTTAGCTCACGTTGACTAAAAGCAGAAAGTGTCATGTTGCCAAACATTCTTTGTTCAGCAAATTATCAATTTCGAGAGTTAAAACTTTTCAATTAATTGGGCGAACCGGTTGACAAACCCAGTCTGAATGATACAATACACAAATTAGTCAGAGTGGTTCTACGACTTATTGAACCACGAACAGTCTCTGCTTCAATTTAGATTTGAATAAATAGTAGGCTAATAAAAGAGCATATTTAAAATAACAGCTAAGAGATAAGAAATTGAACTTCGACACAGTTTAATGTATATAGAAATTATATAAGTTTACATTTAAAGCAAGACAAGTTTACCTATATAGCACATTTTCATACATGACAGTTCAAAGTGCTTTACTTAGAAAGATTAAAAATAATCACACTATGGCAATTCAAAGAGCTTTGCATAGAAAAAAACAAAATAAAAGCAAGGGAAATTAAAACAGTTATAAAAGTAGGCTAAATTAAAAGAGAACTAGAATAAAATGAATTAAAGTAGTAAAAAGATGATACATAGAATAAACTTCCCATCTGGCAAAACACCGGTGTATCTTATTTTGCACAAAGTTTTACTCTGACACTGTGTTTGTGGTGTTTATTCGGCACGCCTAAGAAATTCCATTTTCCCCTAAAATCGGACAGGAGGAGCTCTAGGACTGACTCACGGGGTAACCTCAGGTTCACTGCCCCATCAGTCCACACACCCAAAAAACCCATTCGTTCGGAAGCTCTAGGAATGGAGTCGATCTTGTCCGCACCCCACAGAACCTCCAGTTTAATTACACATCAAACTCATTACTCACCACAGACCCAAGGTTATCAGCATGGTTTCGTCTCTCAATTTCTCCAATTAAGTAATTTAGGTTTGCTTCTTACCCAATTTTCAGTGCCATTTGAGGCATTTGAGTTAGAATCAAAAGGAGACTGCAGAAATAAAACACAGTGTAATCAGTGGGATGCACAGTGGCACAGTGCTCATTCAGTAAATGCACAGCTAAACAGATGTGTTTTGAGTCTGGATTTGAATGTGACTACTGTAGGAGCACATCTGATCTCTTCTGGAAGCTGGTTCCAGCTGCAGAGTAGTTAAGTAGCCCTCCTTGCTCAGAGTGAACTCTTGGTATTTCTGTGATCTGTTGGGTTTATATTCAGTGAGCATATCTGCAATGTAATGAGGTCCTAAGCCATTTAGTGATTTATATACCAGTAATAATATTTTAAAATCAATCCTAAATGTAAATGGGAGCCAGTGTAAAGACCTGAGGACTGGTGTGATATGCTCATATTTCCTGCTCAGAATTCTGTATGAGCTGCAACTGTTTTATGGTCTTTTTGGCAAGGAGGAGTCTATTACAATAATCCACCCTGCTGGTGATGAAAGCATGCACAAGTTTTTCTAAGTCTTGTCTGGAAGCATTTATCCAGTTTGTATCCAGCCTCTCACGGAGACTTCAGATGCCCCAACACCTGTGATGAGACGACTAAACACCTGTGATGAGACGACTCAACCCCGGCGATATGTTATGCCCTAAATTAATACATGATTAACTAACTGTATTTTCTATGTACATTTCCGAAATGCACTTTCTGTAAAGCTGCTTTGAAACAATGTGTATTGTGAAAAGCGCTATACAAATACATTTGAATTGAATTTTGCAATATTTTTGAGATTATAGTATGCTGATTTATTTATTGCTTTGACATGACTACTGAAACTAAGATCTGACTCCAGAATCACACAGAGATTCCTGACTTGATTTTTAGTTGTTTGACCCCTAGCATCAAGGTATGCATTGACCTTGAGAACTTCATCTTTGTTTCCAAACGCAATGACTTCAGTTTTGTCTTTGTTTAACTGAAGAAAGTTTTGGCACATCCAACTGTTTACTTCATCAATGCATTGGCACAGGGAGTCAATTGGGCTGTAATCGTTAGGCGAAAGGGCTAAGTAGATCTGTGTGTCGTCTGCATAGCTGTGGTAAGAGATTCGGTTCTTTTTCATTATTTGGTTCATTGGGAGCATGTACAGGTTGAATAGGAGTGGAGCTAGAATTGAGCCTTGAGGGACTCCGCATGTCATGGATGTCCACTCAGACTTATGGTCTCCTAGACTCACATAAATACCTCACCATTCAAAGTATGACCTGATAATACAACAATGGCCGTCGGGATGCAAATATCGATAGTGTTATCTCGTATAGTGTGTCATAGTGGACAACAACTGATGCTGCGTCTGCGATGCTTCACGGCGTCCAGACAGAAAGACTAGCATGTTTAATTTTTTACCGGTCCTGCACAACGGGTTCCGTCACATCTGTGAAGTTCACCAATAGGAGCAAAGAAGTTCTTCCGTACACAGCTTTCAAACGAGCAACGATGGTATTGGTGCTGTTAGTTGGAATTATGTAATGGAGGAAAGGTTTGTGGAGCTATGGCAAAAATACTCATGTCTTTATGATGTTTCCTCGAGTGACTATCACGACAGAGTGAAAAAAGATATATGGCAAACAATGGCGGAGGCACTTCAGCAACATGGTGAGTACTAGAATTAGCATTAAGCTAACACGCCGCTTTGGTAGCCATTGTTCGTTTACACTCTTGTTTCCGAAGTCAGTCACTAGTTCCGCCTTCTCAATGACTCAAGGTCAGCGCCGATGGCCCTGTGGTTAGTACGTCGACACATGGCTCAGTTGAGCCTCCGGCGACCCGAGTTCGATTCCCAGTCGAGGTTCTCTCCCAATCCTGTTCTCCTCTCTCTCTATCCCAGGCTTTCCTGCCAAAATCTCTACTGTCCAATCCAATAAAAGACACAAAATGTCCAAAAAACTTAACTTAAAAAAAAGACGGCAAGCAATGACTGATTAGGAAGCAACGTGTACTCTAACATGTGTTTTGTCCACGACACAACAAGACTTTAGGAGTAAAAATCGCATAATCTGACTATCGTAGTCTGAACCCAGCATAAGTCTTCTAGTCTTTGACAGTCAGAGAGCACAAACCTAATGACTGAGTCAGTCCACTACATTACTAAAACACACTACTTGGCTGAGGTGCAAGTACCCGATTCCTGTGGCAAAGGACTGTGTGATTTCCAGCAGCGCAACCTCTGCTCTATCCCTATGCAATTATGTCCCCCCGCGGTGTCCTCCGTCATAGCTCGCGTGTCATCTTGCACAGACACGAAACAGACGCCAAATTGTAAGTGTTAACCATCTTTTACAAGCCATTAAGTGAGAGGGCATTATCGCATAGCGGAGTCCCTTAACGAGGACTGACATATGTGAAGGAGGCAGTTAGCGCCTAACATTAAGATGTGCCAGCGTGCTGATGGAATGGGACGTTGTCCATGGGGAAGACATCAGTGTTAATTAGAGGATAATCGTTGGCTGGTGAGCTCGGTCTCTTTTCTCACACTCTTGCTAGCTGGCTCTCTAACGCTATTGCTCTCACTTGCTCTCGCGCTCACTTACTTTTCGAGACACTCTCCTGTCCCCACTCTTCAACTACCCCTAAGGAGAGATGTGTAGATTATTGCTCATTTGAGAACTGGGTAATTTCTTCAGTTAAGCCTAGGAATGGGTCCTTTACCATTAGTGTGCAGAGCGCTGCAGTATAGAGAAACTGATTGCATCTCAAGAGAAGTCTTCCTGTGAGTTTATGCATCATTATAGAGGCCTTTAACTTCATGTTCATGAAGTCTATAGCTCTGTTCCAAAACCTACTGAGCTGCCATAAGCAGCATCCTAACGGTCATAGAACCTCACAACTGATTTCAGGTGACGCAATAATTTTAAATTATTCATAATTTATATTGATACTTTTTGTATGGAATGAATAATAAGTACACTAAAATTCTAAAATGTTAAGTCCGTAAATTTTGTTTTATTTTATTTTGTCAATTATAGTCTCTTATGTTCAGCAAGGCTGTATTTATTTGATTAAAAAAAATACGGTAAACAGTAATATAGTTAAATATTACAACCATTTAAAATAACTGTTTTCTAATTTAATATATTTTAAAATGTAATTATTCCTGTGATGGCCATCCTTTATTTTCAGCATCATTACTCCAGTCTTCAGTGTCACATGATCCTTTATTTGAATATGCTTATTTGGTTCTCAAGAAACATTTCTTATTATTAGTGTTGAAAACAATTAATATTTGTATACAAACCATGATATACTCTTTTCAGGGTTATTTTATTATAAGAAATTTTAATGTCACTTTTTTTTAAATGTGCATGCCCTTGCTGAATGAAAGTATGAATGGTTATTACTTTATTTATAGTTATAGTTATAGTTATTATTTACTTTGCTTGTCACAATTCATTCGGGAATTGCCTTCTACAAGCGATGCCATCTAAATTTTACATAATCATCTTAGGAGACAGCATAATTAAGTTATCTACTTTTTTTTAACAGTGTTTGCCTCGAAAGCGTGTCTATGGTGTCTTAAAAGGCAGCCTCTGTAGGAAGCTCACTAGGGTTTGGAACAGAGCCCCGATCAAACTGTGACAATCAACGAAGGAGACTTGTAAATTCTCTCACGCTGTCTCTGTTTATGACTTTAGCTTTGGGTTTTGACCCCTATGATGAAACAAACATGCAAGCTGGGAAGGTGTGACTCTTTAGATGGGCCAACACAAAACAAATGATTTAACCCTTCATACAAAAGAAGCAGTGTTTTCAAATACATTGTAAAATATCTAAAAATGACACTCCAAACATCTGTCCTAATTCTTTACGCTATAGCAAACTTAGAAGTCAGAGGAGTGTCTGAAATTATCTTCTGACAACCACAGACGGTCGGGCGGCATGGTGCCCAGCCCAGCCCATTCACAGAGTGGCAGCGAGAAAGACAATAGAGCTACACAAACAACTTCAAATCCTCTTTTATATGTCAAAATTCGGCAAACAATAATTGCACAAATGGGTAACACTTTATTTGAAGGGGTGTGCATAAGACTGACATGACACTGTCATAAACATGACATAACACCTGTCATGAACATGAAGGAGTCTTTATGAATGTTTATGACTGTTGTCATTAAGTGTCATTCGGTAAATTATGACACTTTTAATGCAAAGTTGACATTGTTTAAAATGTCTTTGTTATGACAACTTGACATTAACAAAGACAAAAAATGTCTTTGTTATGACAACTTGACATTACCCAAGACAAAAATGTCTTGATTATGACAACTTGACATTAACAAAGACGGAAATGTCTTTGTTATGACAACTTAATATTAACCAAGAAATCATAACCTGTCAAGCTGTCACAAATATGTCATAACAGGTCTAATTATCAAACTTCAAGCATTTTGCAGTGTAATAACCCTTAATGACATCTTTATAACTAGTACAATGTGTTCCACTTTACTTGAGGACAAGTAAAATATTCATGACACAGTTATAATGGTGTCATGACGGCCAAAGTTGTCACAGGTTGACAGGTTATGATTTCTCGGTTAATGTCAAGTTGTCATAACAAAGACATTTCCGTCTTTGTTAATTTCAAGTTGTCATAATCAAGACATTTTTGTCTTGGGTAATGTCAAGTTGTCATAACAAAGACATTTTAAACAATGTCAACTTTGCATTGAAAGTGTCATAATTTACCGAATGACACTTAATGACAACAGTCATAAACATTTATAAAGACTCCTTCATGTTTATGACAGGTGTTATGTCATGTTTATGACAGTGTCATGTCAGTCTTATGCACACCCTTCAAATAAAGTGTTACCGCACAAATGTCTATCAGACCAACAAATTCACATACTGTGCATGAGAAAAAGATGTAACATGGATCAGAGAGTTACATACTGTAACTTTGTAAAACATCTAGCGGACACCCTCCACACACAAAAAAGAAACTACGCCTCATCACCCCCCACTTCTCTCTCCAGTCACAGTGATTTACAACAGTGGACGGGTCAGAATAATGCCCTCCGGCAAGCACGGCCAATCAGCTTGAATTATGACCCATACATGTGGAACAGGACACTGGCCGTTGGGGCTACAGGGCTAAACGCCACAGTGTACACATCAAGAGCGATTGCCCTGAGAGACTCAGTCCATCGATGAGACTCCGAGCCCTGCCGTTTTGAGCTGCATGTGCGCTTGTATGCTCAGTGTGTGAGCATGAGACCAGAGAACTCGCACACACGGTGTAAGTTTCAGTGTTGTCTTCCTCAGAAGGTTAGCACGGCCACCTTTGCGAGCTAAGTGAAAAACTATAAACTTCTGAAAGGCTTGCGCTATTGTATTTAGATTTTACCACCCGTATTTTCATTCAGAGAATTCATCTTTAAGACATACTGATTCATTGTTTTATGGAAATCGTCTTTTGTTTAGTGAAAACGTGATAAATATGGTTGGCTAAAATTAAAATATAAAAGCGGCCTACTATGTTAGCCTGCTTGGTTGTCTTGAAACACAATGTTGGTCTCCGAAAGAAAAAAGGAAAGAGAAAGAAGTTTAAATAAGGGGGAAAAACATGCAATTGAGCATGACTAAAAGACAACGATAAGCAGTAATTAATATTCGATTAATGCCCAAGGAATTTCTTTTAAAGTAATTAAGCGTTTATTAATGCGATTTGTAACCCCTGAGGTGTCACAGGATATGCTAAATGAAATGCTAATGTTAAATTGCTCTGCCCCCCCACTGCCAAAACGTTCCACTGCAGCTCCTCTTATTGACGCTTAATTTAACAAATCCTCAGTCTGAACTTCATCAAGTCAGATCAGAACTAAATCTAAAGTAAACTTTGACACACAATTCTAAACTTTTCATAAACCCCAAAGGTAATTGTGTCAAAAATAAAAAATCAATTTAAGTCTGCCAATTGAATTCACAAGTCAAAAAATTTATATTCAAATTTAAAATAAAATATATAGAAAATAAAATAAAATCTGTTTAAGTCTGTAAAAGAGCTAGTTTAGGTCTGCCAATGGAATCCCGGGTCAAAAAACTAATATCAAATCTAAAATATAATATAATATAACATATTGAAGAATACAATAAAACCAGTTTAAATTAGTAAAAAGAATAGTCAGTTTAATTTTGCCAATGGAATCACAAGTCAAAGAATTAATATTTAATTAATATTAAATATAAATAAAATGTCATTGTAAGTTTGTGTGAGTAAGTTTAAGTCAGCCAATCTAAGCAGGAGTGTGAATCTAAAAACAGTATGTTTGTGAGGGCCAATCCATCAATTATTTTGAAGTTATTGCCCTGAGGTCCTAGATTTCTTGTTAATCTGCATCTGTGTGAATGCACAAGTTGGGTCAGTGTGTGTTCTTATGTGTGTGTGTGGTCATGAGGGCTGACAGTAGGCTCTGGAGGGCAGTGGGCCATGCCAGGTCGGCTCTCCAAACTGGCTGGAGCAGTGGGCAGCATCCTGACAGGGTCTCGCAACCCCTCTTTCTGCCTAATTTAACCCTGTTCCTCCTGCTTAACAAATTATGGCACCAACTTATATAGGCACCTTGAACCTCCCAGCCACTCTTCTATTTACCTCTTCCTCCATCCTCTTTTGTCCTCTCCATAGATCGGTCCATCTGTCATCGACCTCACTTCTCTTTTCACAGAATAAATAACAGCATATGACTCTGGAACGACATGAAGGTGAGTAAATAATGACAGATATTTCCGTTTTGGGTGAACTATTCCTTTCATCCTCTGGATATTGCCCATGTATATTCTTTCAATCGCCTCACTTTCTCATTTTTAGCTGCCTTTACACCCTTTCATCCTTCGTGAAAGCTTTTCAACGTCCCAAATACCCTGACTGACCAAACAGTTTAATGTCAGTTTGCCCTCGTTCACTCTTTTTCTCTCTTTATCTGCCTGTCTCGCTGCAAATTGATAAATCTCAGAGCTCACAGCCTCTCTTCCACTTTGACTGCTGCATGTCACTGCTTGTCTTCTTTCTTACTCTCCATTTAGATGTCTCTGTGCTTCCCTCAATCCAGCCCACACAGACAGCCAGACCTGATCCGTCTAAGCTCCATCTCACTGCTTCTCCTCGCTATCTCTTACATTTGTCTGATAGACAGCAGATCTGGGCTCCTCCTACAGCTGACAGCAGTATCTGATCCTCTGGCCTGCAGGTATCCCACCTTCCCTTAGCTTATGTGGCCCTCCAAATCCCACTTTCAAGCTCTTCTCCTCGCCTTTTCCTCAGCATCGGGACCGTACTTTGCACTAAAGCACTGGTAAATCTGGCAGAAGGACACATCCTGATCCAGCTATCTCACGACAGCTGAGAACTGTAAAGCTAGTGATCCCAGAACAGCTCCAGTGTGATATGTCACCTTGCTGCTAGAGAGCTGAGGATGGCAGACACAGGAAATATGGATTTGAATAGAGAGGTAATGGGCAAGGTTGTGGACTGGATCACATTTCCGAAAACAGTGCCATACCAATATATATATTGGTCAGTTTAATAAACATGATTATATTTGGCCATTGAGATGCCCAAAGCATCTGAGGAGCAGTGTTATCACTAAAATATTAGACAAAAATCAGAAATTATTAAATGCCTTGCAAAATAATTCAAATTAAATGACAAAAACAGAAATAAAAAAGTAAAACAAAATTTAAATAATAATTTAAAAAATGACAAAGCACACAAATTATTAAAAGAGACTAATATAAAAATAAAAGCTAAAAATATAAAAAAAATAAAAGCTAAAAATATATAAAAAATAAAAGCTAATTATTAGTATTAAAATGTTGAAAAAAATACTATAATAGTATAAAAAATACTAATGAGTAAATTAAGTAAATATTTTGAATCAAATTAAATTGATTTCTTTCAATTAAATTAAAATAATTGTTCATAATATGCTCAATAAAGGCTAATTTGCAGATCTGATATACAGTACAGTGGAGTCCAAAGGTCTGAGATCACATTCAAAATCTAGTTTAAAACCAGGTAAAAAAGATTTTTTTTAATTGAAAACGTTTAATAACTTAGAAAACCCACATTGGTCAACCACTACTCACAAATTTCAAAATAACAGACATACACACAAGAATAAAAACACATTACACACGAGAATGAAGTGTTTGTGACCTCATGATTACAGGCACCAAACCCTAATTTCTCTTTCTACTCTTCATATATTACCAAACTAACGCCTTTCCCATGTCCATCTGAAATCCTTCTGCCTCCAGCTGTCATTTAGAATTCAATTTTCCCACTCTCGTGCCTAAAGGTCAAAGTTTAATAGGGAGCAAAACAATAGGCCTGCCATAGACACAACAAACAAAGACCCGTGGGATTTGTTTGCTTATTCCTTCTTTTTTTAACCCCCTTCTTTGTCTCCTCCTCCTTTTCTCGCTTCTGTCCCCCCTCCTGGGCGCTAACTGGGGCGAGTAAGGCCTTGTCAATATCCTGTCGCCTGATCAGTGGTTTATACCTATTTGGGAGGTTAATTGCCGTTTCATGGGCTTGTATTTACATGAAAAAGCCTTGTTAGACGACTAATAAAGACTGGGAGGTGGCGAGCCCAACAAATTAACAAGAGAAGCTGGAAGCGAAAGCTAATTACCACATCCAGTACACAATCATCTGTGCAAATAAACAAGCTACTTGTTTTCCTTCGATAGCTTCTAGAACTACGCTTCACTGTCCGTTCACAGACACGCCTGGAAAGAAAGAGAGAGAAAGAAGCGTGAAGAGCAAGATGGGTCGTCAAGAGACCGGCTGGCCCACATGTATGTGTGCTTCACATTGTTCAGAGGTACCTTCAGAAGGGTGGGAACTGTACAGATTAGACAGAGAGAAGAAAAAAAGCATGAGAGAGAGAGAGAGAGTGCGAAAGGGAGGGGGATGGGAACAGTGTCCTCTCTTTAGCTACAAGGGGGGTCTTGTCAGCTGGAGTATTACACAGCAGTCGAGCAGCAAATTCAGGTCATTGCCTGTCTGTGTGTGTGTTTGTGTGAGAACATACGCTTCTCTGAATCAGTAGAGGGCACACATACATTTACCACACTAAACTTTTTAGCGCTCACTTCAGGTGCGCATGTAGTGGCAGAAGCACATCGACCAAGTTATTTTAATCAATAATTTAGTTGAATAATTAATCCAAGAAACGTGTAAGACATGACTTGGCCTTGAGCATTTTTTGAAGGAGGAGAGGAGAGGAGAGGAGAGGAGAGGAGAGGAGAGGAGATATGATAAGGGAAGGAATATGATAAAGGAGTTGATGCTGAAGCCAATGTCTAATCTGGAACCATGCTTTTCCAAGGAAGAAAATACGGTTCTGGACCAGGCAAAAAATGACTCTGCAATTGTACCTGGGTCCTGCTAAACAAGAATTGCTCAAAAATGTAATGTCATGAAAAAGAATAACGTTTAGAAAAGTTCTCAGAACAATAAAAGTTATCAGGTTTGCCAAAATAAAATTAGATTACATAAAACTACAAGACTCTCATTAAAATCAACAAAGCTGGAAATGCTTAATGTAACAACACAGTGGCATTCTTATATGTAACTTTTAACCATGCCATCAAAAGCAGCTTGTCATTCATAATGACTCAAATTATTAAAATATCAAAAGACTCAAGCAAGGACCTGCTTATTTGTGGTCAGATTATGAATAGTAATAGTCTGATACACTACAATTCAAAGTTTGGAGTCAGAACGATTTTTTGTACATAGTTCAGATTATTTAGACATTTATAATGTTAAAAAAGATTTCTATTTCAAATAATTGTTATTTTTTGAACTTTCTATTCATCAAAGAATACTGAAAAATGTATCATAGTTTACACAAAATACAACCATTTTCAATATTATGTATAATGTGTCTTGGGTTGGTTGTAGGGTCACAATAACCAACAAAATGTCTATGGAAAAAAATTGGTCCTGGTCATATATGTGTCAGGGTTTGTGCAGGTGCTGAAGACGAGGACACGGAATTTCAAAGATAATAGGTTTAATAAACAAAATGAAACTTCCAAAAATGAAACAAGAACAAAACTCCAGGAAATCAGGATTTACACACAACCATACATAGACGACGATCGACAAACACTGAGGGAAAACACAGGGCTTAAATACACTGAACCAAACAAGATAATTAACTGAAAACAGGTGCATAAAATTGGACACAAACGAGGAGCGGGAAAACTTAACAGGACTAAACCAAAATCACAAAAGACAGGGGAAAACAAGATCACAAAAGATTAACAGAACACATCAAAACGTGACAGTACCTCCCCCCTCCCCGAAGGCGCGTCCTCGCGCCGTATAACATCCAAAGGGGTGGGAGGGTGGGCGCCCTGGAGGCTGACGAGGGCATGGTGCAGGTCCAGGAAGCCTCCAGGGCGGAGCAGGCTGTGGGCGTGGCCACGGCGGTGCAGGCTGTGGGCGTGGCCACGACGGTGCAGGCTGTGGGCGTGGCCACGACGGTGCAGGCTGTGGGCGTGGCCAAGGCGGAGCAGGCTGTGGGCGTGGCCACGACGGTGCAGGCTGTGGGCGTGGCCACGACGGTGCAGGCTGTGGGCGTGGCCAAAGCGGAGCTGTCGGACCCTCGGGCGTCCAGGGCGGCGCTGTGGAACCCTCGAGCGTCCAGGGCGGAGCTGTGGGACCCTCGGGCGTCCAAGGCGGAGCTGTGGGACCCTCGGGCGTCCAAGGCGGAGCTGTGGGACCCTCGGGCGTCCAGGGCGGTGCTGGCTCTTCAGGTGGCCACGGCGGTGAAGACCCTTCAGGTGGCCGTGGTGGTGAAGACCCTTCAGGTGGCCGTGGCGGTGCAGACCCTTCAGGTGGCCATGGCGGTGCAGACCCTTCAGGTGGCCATGGCGGTGCAGACCCTTCAGGTGGCCATGGCGGTGCAGACCCTTCAGGTGGCCATGGCGGTGCAGACCCTTCAGGTGGCCATGGCGGTGCAGACCCTTCAGGTGGCCATGGCGGTGTTATCTTTTCGGGCCTCCGTGGATCTTTGGCCGGCCACGGCGAAGGCGTATGGCGCCCCCCCAAAATTTTCTTGGGGAGGACAGGCTCATGATCGGGAACTGACTTGACATCAACGGGCGCTGGGTCAACGGGTTCTGGGTCAACGGGCTCTGGGTCTGGGTCAACGGGTTCTGGCTCTGGGTCAACGGGCTCTGGCTCTGGCTCTGGGTCAACGGGCTCTGGCTCTGGGTCAACGGGCTCTGGCTCTGGGTCTGGGTCAACGGGCTCTGGCTCTGGCTCTGGGTCAACGGGCTCTGGCTCTGGGTCAACGGGCTCCGTGCTGGATGGGACCAGCATATCAGGAAACTCTGGGCTGGACGGGACCAGCATATCAGGAAACTCGGGGCTGGACGGGACCAGCATATCAGGAAACTCGGGGCTGGACGGGACCAGCATATCAGGAAACTCGGGGCTGGGCTCAGGCTCTGGCGGGCAGGCGACAGGCTCAGGCTCTGGTGGGCAGGCGACGGGCTCAGGCTCTGGCGGGCAGGTGACGGTCAAAGGCTCAACTGGGCTGGACGGGACCAGCGGCGAAGGCTTGACTGGGCTGGACGGGACCAGCGGTGAAGGCTCTGGGGGAAGAAGCTCAGGAAGGTCGGCAAACGGGTCAGGCTCTGGCGTGCATGCAATGGGCTCAGGCCATACTGGACTCGGGACCACCTGAACTCGGTCACATCCCCTACTACGACCTCCACGGGTCCCACGAAATATGGCCATCCGGGTTCCTACGAAGGCCTGCTTCCAGCTCTCCATTTTTTTTTTTGTTAGGGTCGATCGTTCTGTCAGGGTTTGTGCAGGTGCTGAAGACGAGGACACGGAATTTCAAAGATAATAGGTTTAATAAACAAAATGAAACTTCCAAAAATGAAACAAGAACAAAACTCCAGGAAATCAGGATTTACACACAACCATACATAGACGACGATCGACAAACACTGAGGGAAAACACAGGGCTTAAATACACTGAACCAAACAAGATAATTAACTGAAAACAGGTGCATAAAATTGGACACAAACGAGGAGCGGGAAAACTTAACAGGACTAAACCAAAATCACAAAAGACAGGGGAAAACAAGATCACAAAAGATTAACAGAACACATCAAAACGTGACAATATGCTACCTTACACTCGTTGCACCCTCCTTCACATAAACACGTAGGCTACATGCTTTGTGGGCGCAGGACAAACAAAGGATGTTGATCCCAGAACATGTCCGACATGGCTAATCATATATCGTGGATATGTTATCAGAACACTTTCGAAAAAGGATTCTAAACATAGGCATTCACATTTATTTCTTTAAATGTCTCCGTCCTCTCACTTTCATATCTCGAGAGAAGTGATCTCCTCCCCTTCTCCCTAATTCAGCGTCACGGCAACATTTTGTCAGAGTCAGCAGCTAAAACGGATGGTTTAAAAAAAAAGGGAGGAGAAAAAAGAAAGTATTGATTAGCTTTCAAAGCTCCATGTGGGCCACTTTTATCGATTAGGAGAGCTGAGCTGCTGGCCTCCTCTCTTTCTTTCTCTCTCGCTCACCCTCTTTCTCTCCCTCTGGGCTCTTTGTTCGGGGAGTGAGTGATATAATGGTTCTTTGAGGAGTATGGAGAGTGGTGATTGGGGGGGGGGGGGGGGGGGGGTTGCTGTCTGTGGCATCTGGGAAGAGGGGGAGGCAGAGCAAGAGAAAGAGTGAGAGAGACACCAAGGAGAAGAAAAAAAGTCTCAATGACAAAAGGTCAGGGCAGCCGGGCTTAGGGCGACGGGGACCAAAGAGAGTGAGAGGATAATCTGCTAAAGCCCCGAAAAGAGAGATTCAGCATGCACACCACCCTCGTAGGGCCTAAGAGCAAATTTGCACATAAATAAAGAGCCAGCGTCGCTTTGAACAAGCAGGTCTAAAAGGAGAAGAAGGGAGGGAGAGAGTGATAGCGAGAGAACTGCAGCTGTCTGACGGTCGGCCAAGCGTCTGGCCAGTTTAAAGAACGTCACCATTTTATGCCCCTTTTGGTTTTAGAGAGTCTGGGATATGAAGTTTATCATTTTTGTCTTTCTTTCTTTTTATTCTGTTTTAATTTTCTTCTCAGCCTTAGGTATAACATTTGAAAAAAAAAATCCCAGTCTTTAGATCTGTATTTTTGATTGTGTATGTCCTCTGAGGAAAATATTCTTTGCTCTTACCTTAACAGATGTATTGGAGTGCCCTCTGTCATGTTTTATTTAAAAATCCTGAACCTAAATTTCCTAATAGATGATATGATACATCTGGTGACACACAATAAGAGTACAGAGCTATGACATTAGTGTTTTGCTCATATAATTTATATCTCAGACTTGCAGACAAAAACACAACTCTCACCACAGTTTGAGACAACAAGTCCATTTGAGACAACAAGTCCAAGTCTCTACATTTGTTCTGCATTTAATCTCATTGATGTTAAATTAACAAATTAACAAATTAAATATTAAAAGGTAAAAAAAAATGTTTGTTTTAGTAAAATACTTTCATCCCAGCTAAATAGGCAGAGACAACAATAAGTAAGTCATAGGTTGATTTCCTTGAAAAGTGTAAACACTGTGAACGTTGTAATTTATCAATTTACATTTTTGCATTTAGCACTCTTTTATCCAAAGCAACTTGCATTGCATAATTGCATTCGAAGTACAGTATATACTCATAAAATCATGCTTTCCCTGGGAATCGAACCCATGACCTTTGTGTTACTACTGCCATGGTCTACTAGCCTGGGAAAACCCAGACAACTTCCGGCAAATTTAGATTTGCTCTGAAAGTTAGTCTGGCAAAGAGCTCATTCAAGCCCATTTCCAATCCGCCGAAATCGCGGCATCAATCAGAAACGTTGGGGCGGGCTTTACACGATGACGACAGCGCTGGGATTTTGAAGCAGATACATTACAAAGATGGATGGTCGTCAAACATCACTCATTCGAATCAGCTATCGCGTCTGTTTTAAGCGATTTAAAATGTTCCTTTTCGTTAAAACCCGAGCAAAGAACAACACTCAAAGCCTTCATGTCTAAAAAATATGTTATCGCTGTCTTACCGACTGGATTCGGCAAAAGTCTGATATACCAGTGTGGCGAGCAGGATGATCGAGGCCGAGGGACGTGAGAGAACGGCTGAGTAAGGCCGTTCTCGCATCTCTCACGGAGGAGCGGAAGCATAAAAGGAGGAGCGACTACGGGGAAGATCGAGAGAGGACAGGCCTGAATTTTATTTGATGTTTTGTTTTATTATGTGTGGCGGCAGTCGACCGTGAGGGACTTTGTATTTGTTTTATTTTGTCATTAAAATGTGTGAATGTTCGCCGGTTTCCGCCTCCTCCTTCCCATAACAACGAGCCCCGTTGGTGGCTAAACGAATGGGTGGGTCTTAGCCATAGACTGTCTTAGCGAGAGCCCTCTGCATACGTCATCTCCTTCATCGCTCTGATTGGTTTTAGGTCTATCCAATTGCGCCAAGAGGCATTTGAGGGACGTCCGTTGGTGACGCCCCTTTGTAAATGATTTGTCTATGGAGCAGACCCTTACTCAGTTTCAACTGAGAAGGGTCTAGTTTTAACCAGGCTAATGGTCTACTGTTTGGGCAACAGAAATGCTACTCTATCACACTATCAAAACAGTTTGAGTATCCTGAGTGACCATCTCTTCGACCAATGGCATGAGTTTAGGGTTGAGGCTATCTGTTTTTCTGACCAATGGAAGACAAGGGGAGAGTTCAGAAACTTGTTTCCGAAATTTTTCCTAAAGGTCTGTCTGATTTGTTCAGCGTAAGTTTTTTGCGAATTTCCTTTGGAATTAGTAACTAATATATGCAAACCACTTAAATGGATTTGCCTTAAACTTGCTTAAATTTTTCTTGACATGCATCAAAACGTCTCAAACTGACAAACA
Source organism: Chrosomus eos (assembly GCA_036326025.1). Taxonomy (NCBI): domain Eukaryota; kingdom Metazoa; phylum Chordata; class Actinopteri; order Cypriniformes; family Leuciscidae; genus Chrosomus; species Chrosomus eos. Next base: position 14,379,752 of record CM070831.1, read on the forward strand.
TCAATGGCATCCCCCCAAGAACTCTTTCATTACTAAGTATAAACAAACTAAAAAAGTAAATATAAAGATGAGTTGAGTCCAATACTTCTGAGTCACCCGCTTAAAATTCACAAGAGGAACAAGCCTACATATCATCTAATGCTTCACTTTTCCTACTAAATACACACTATATGACCAAGGCTAAAAATGATGTAATGACAACCATCTAAAATATCTCACCCACATTCTACCACCTAAAGAAAAGCAATACTAATAATGGATCCCAGGATTCCGGTTCCTGAAGATGATGAGCAATGGGGCAGTCCAAGCCGGAGGTGGACAGGGCATGAGAAGTGGACAGGAATTGAACATAGCAGGTGGTATTGATCAACCAAAGACGTTATGAACTGTGATTTCGCTTTCATAAGAGTCTCAATGTGTATTGACTGGCAAATGAAAAGCGTGTCCAAGTAGTCCATCTTGAGTGCGCGACCAGAAGACGGCAACAAAAGAAGAACGAAGGTGCATACATGACATATATGCTGAGTATCCTTCGCATGAGAGTCTGTGCACATAAACATGCACAAATGATCAACAGATTTGAAAATGTGATGTTACTCATAACAAACATATTATTAGAATCTCCTTGGAACAACAAAGCACTGGAGACAGTATCACAAAGGAAGAAAGCAAGCTAGTAAGAGATTTCACAGAGGAGAGCATGCGGCCCACGGCAGGAGAGGGATTTGAGGCGGTGTGCGGCGCGTGGCTGGTCGAGGAACGGACACCGATGGGCACACGCTGACCGGCAGAGCTCTCTCGGATCACAGACATCCTGCCAGGACAAGCTAATCCCCAGCTCATCCCTTCTTCAGGTCCTGGGCCTCCCTGCTATGCTATACGTGATTTCACGGCAGCATTTCTTTCTAAGAAAGCTGCAAGCTAAAGGGATAAGACCGGCCCCCAAGCGACAACTGAATCTCTCGCTTGTGGACATCTTTTCTGTCATTCCTTTCTTTTCCTTTCCCCCTCCTGCTTTCTCTCTGTCTTCAGGTCTTTTGCAGTACAGCTTATTTCTAAAACAGTGGTTGTCGGACTTTTTCTGGTGGTGGATAACTTCAGCAGTAAAACAAAAAGTGCAGACTACCTGACACCCCAAATCTGGAGCATATCACACTCTACCTCAAAACTATTACAAATGACTTTTTACACTTTCTTGGCTATGTTAAAATACCACAATTTGGTTATTCATAGTTTTCCCATATACTGCAATTTGTTTTTTATTTAATGGAAATTTACAAAACTAAACTAATCAATATTTCACCCAAATTCTACAGCATCTGACAGTTGATGACAGTTCAATAGATACTAAAAGTTAGTCCTTTTTGTTAATAATTTCATATTTTTACTTAATATTAAGTAAATAATATTTGAATAATTAATCATATTTTTCTATATTTTTATTGAATTGATAATTAATGATTATTCAATATAAACAAAAGGTAATATAATTATTATGTTAAAATATTTATTTAATGTTGCTTTAATGTTGTTTTTTTTCATAGTTATGTACTTATTAATTTAGTAAATATTGAATAACATTCCATTTTAACAATTAATAAAACTTTAAATATTTATTTATACAATTATTGTAACTAATTATAAAATTAGATTGTAATTATAAAATAATTTTACATTTCAATTTGAAAATAAATCAATAAAAAATAAATTAATAAATCAATTTACAGACAAATACAGAAAAATATTTTGTTTGTATTTTACTTTTTTTTATGCATATGAAGAGGGCCAGTAAATCTCAGCAAAACGGGGGACAAAGATGTTGCACCAAAACTTGAACCAACGGCTTAACCAGTAGGCTATAGTCGACTCTCACATTTTTACCACTGTTTATTTGTTTTGTGCTTTTCAGTCTTCTGCACCATCCTCCTTTTCTTCACTTCCTCACCCTCCTCCGTCTCCCTCCCGGCAGCTGGCCTTGCTCACAGAAGGGTGCCCATCTGATCGCCTCTCGCTTCCGTCACACTCGCTGGGTCTCCGAGAGAATCAGGCGGAACGAAGTACACGCCAGGACGAAGAGGGAAATATAGGAAAGACAGAAAGAAGAGAGGGATGAGGGATCCACTGACACTCCCACCTCATTGCCCCTGAGGGATGTACGGTACATACTGAGAGTACTGCCTACAAAAAAAAAAAGGTTTCGATGTGCTCTACAGCCTGCCATTTTCCTCCTGAAACTCTGGCGGAGCACTGGAACCCTGAGAAGGCACACATATCCCCCAATTAAGCACCAGTCGAAGACTCCCCACACAAAAAAAAACACAACTTTAAGCATGTTAGCTTCGGTGCTACCCATGCAAGCATGTGAAAGCTACGGCTGGTGAATGGAACCACACTCGTTCGTAAAAGGCAAAGCGATTACACTGAAAGGCACAGTATATGTGTCTAACACCAAGAGCACATCCCGCACAATCGCCACGCTGTCGAAAAGGTGGGAGGCACCTCACGCCCCGTGTGCCCCACAGACAAACAGACACTGTGGCTTGAGGAAACCATGAGACATTTCAATAGACAGGAAAAGAAAAAATAACATGCAATGTCCCAATCCACCATCCAATGTACTGTCTGGGCCTCTTTTCAAAGAGCTTTGTAAATGAAACCCCTTCTGGTAATCCTTCAGAGCGTAAGTCCTCTCTCCCTCACGCTTTTCTTTTGTTTTCTGGAACCGTTTCGCTTTATACCACCTGCTTTAGGGTCATTGACAAATAAGGGTGTCTGGGATGATAATTTCTTTTTAAAAAAACATTTAAAATCTTTTAGAATTTTAGAAATTTAATTTTAAAACACATGACTAGTTCTTAAAAATATAATCTTTGTATCAGTCGATTAAAAATCAATGTTAAACATTTTTTTCATAAATTCATTGATGCTAAAAATCTCTGAAAAAATTTGGTTTATTTTTTAAGGATTTCCTTTGAAACAAGTATTACTTAGAAATTGCTAGTTTCATAAAATTTCATAAATATTTACAAAAAAACTGCTAACATTCTTGTAAAAAGAACTCCAATAATCCTTATGTACAACTTCGGAAAAAAAAATTACATCACAAGAGTGCACATAATATTAATAATATGGGCTTTAAAAATATGTATAATATTGAGACGTTTTCTTAGGGTCACTTCATTTGACCTGATCATAGCGTACCTTTCAATATAATACCCCTCTATGGTTGTCTTGTCACATTTGATTTAGCTGAAAAAATGAAAAAATAAATAAATAAATATAAATATATATATATATTTATATTTTGGGTTTTTGCATCAATATGTGTTTTTTAAACAATCGATCCAGACAACAACAAAAAAACTTGCATCGTACTTAATTTCCAATCTTCTTTCCCTCCTTTCCCCTCAGCCATGTCCGAGACACCTGGCTGGAGCGGGAAGACAAGTTCTGACTCCCTTCCCTTTCCAATAACCAGACCCTTCGGTGTTCCATAATGTTAAGAGTAGTCAAGCATATAAATAAAGGTGAGGTGAAACGATGGCCCCTCGACTTGTCAGAACTGCTGAACCACAAAGAACACCTTGAAGGGCATGTTAACTGTCAATAGACTTCTGCGTAACCCTCCCAGCCATTAACATAAAACTAACCCTCCATTTCTACCTCTCCTTCAGATACATGGCTTCCACCGGTGTGGCAACATGCCCTCCATCATGTCACCCACACACGCACAACAACAACACACATATATTCAAAGCACACCCCTAAAAGTTCTACCACACCCTAATGCTAAAACATGCGCACATACAAACTAATGTCATGTTCGACACCGCCGCTACGTGACCAGACACTAGAAATGCAGAGGAACAGCGTGTAATAGGTGAAGCATGAACTAGATGCATATGTAAGGCCTGATCTCAGCTCTCTCACTCATGTGGGCTATTACTGCAGTGTGTGCTGGTCTAATTCTCCAGTCCCAGCAGTGTGCTTCAGCTCATAGACACCTCATATGGACCCAGGCAGGTCCAACCCATCATCAGCCTCTCCGAGGGGGAAGCACAGCCTCTGTGAACAACAGTTCTGAACAGCCCAGCATTTTGCTGCTGTATAGACTCGCTGGGGAACATTTTCATGTCATCTCTTTGGAGCGCGTTGCATCACCAGGTAGTCAAACGAGGTTTTTTGGTGCTTGAATACGGAGTCCCACTGTTACCGTCACACTTACAGTACATACAAGGATAAAGCTAAATAAGATTAATTCGGCAACTGCCTGGAAGCTGCTCAATAGTTTTTCTCCAGAGAGCAGGTCCTTTCTTCAAATCTTTTTGCAATAATTGGTTTACCACCAGGTTCTCTTTGCTAATCAGTAATTAGTATGTGATTAAATATTCAGAGGATATTGATGCACATTTAGCACGCACTGGTAAGTAAATGATTGTTCAGTGTGGTTCCTGTAGCCATGCGTCTCTGACATTTGCCATCAGTCAAGAGCGTGGAAAATATCTAAATGTACCACAAAATGGAATTAGAATCAAATAACTACGGCTTTTAAACCACCCGTCAAATGTTATCACACCTGCTGACAGGAAAGAGGAAAGTACAGAATAAAGGAGGATGCCACAAGAAAGTAAGCAGCAGAGAAAGACATCACAGATTTTTGTCTTAATGCAACATAAAAAAATATATATAGATATATTTGGTTTTAGTTAAATAATAGTTATAGGCAAAACTATATTATTTTAACTGTTAGTGTCATTTTGGGTCAGTCTTTCATGTAAACATCTGTTCAAAAGTTTGGAGTCAAAGTCTTTGAAAGAAATTAATACTTTTATTCTGCAAGGATGCATTGAACTGATCAAAAGTGAGAGTAAATACTTTTACATTGTGTTAAAAAAAGAATTCTGAGAATTTAAAAGAATCCTGGAAACAAACATTACCACAAAAACATTAGGCAGAATTAATTAACATCGATAATAATAAGAAATGTTTCTTGTGCATCAAATAATAATACTAGAATAATGAAATAATAATACTAATGTAATAATAATAATATAATGTCTGAAGGATCATGTGACACAGAAGACTGGAGTAATAACTGTGCCTGAATAAATCTGATTTTAAAATATATGAAAATAAGAAACTAATAATATTTCACAATATTACTGTATTTTTATCAAATAAATGCAGTCTTGGTGAGCATAAGAGATCATTTAAAAACACACACACACACAAAGAAAAACATTTTTATTTCTATGTTGTTATTTTTATATTAAAAATCCCACTCTAGTCTGGGGTCAAGACACTGATACAGAACGAGTTATCTAAGTCCTACACTTAATTTAGAATCCCTGACTGGAAGACTTGCAAAAGGCTGACCAGAGACTTCAACCCAGTACATCCCATCATGCCAACAAGCCTTCCTTATTTCTACCAAAGGACCATTCATCCAGCCACACAGGTGATTTAACACTGTAACTCCACCTGCCAGCACCCCTCAGCTCACTGCTTTTGATTAATCATGCTCTAGGGGGGATTTATTGCATGCAAGATATTTGCTTCAGCAGTTTAATAAGCATGGGGGAAGAACAGGGAACAAGATTAATCAGGGTGGGCCTACCACTGGGCATACAGCAGAAAAAAAAATTCATAATTAATGACTTTGAATATGTACATTTGTTTGTCTGCTACTGCAGTGTGCCAAGAGGACCGTACCTAAGGCATACAGTGTGTGTGTGGTGAGAATACACAAGTGTGACTTGGTGTTGACGGCTTGGTAGGCAAGGAAGCACTGACTGACTGTATGAGTGTGTGGAAACTCGTAACTTTTCCCCACATACTTGTATAGAGAGGGATGGACCGCCTCTAATCTTCATTCTAAATTACTGATGCATCATCTCCACCTTTCTCAATGCCGCTGGCTTCTTCAGTATTAGATCAGCACAGGTATGCTTTTCTTTCTCCTCCTCCTCCTCCTCCTGCAGCACCACAGCTCATAATCGCTCTAACAAGGCCGGTGCACAGGGAGAAATAATGATGCACGATCGTGTTGGCCCATTTATCAGCGTGTTTTACAACGGCTGCCGCGTGGAAGTAATTAAACTCCAGCATCATTACAATGAACGCGCCCCTTTAATAGAGACACGATGAGGCTCCGGAGGCCTGTGCCGTAATTGTACCTCCCAACTCTGCCATTGAGGAGGGGGTTTTAATTAGTGCAGAAACAGAGTGCCCAAGCGATAAGGTCCAAACAGTGGGGTTCAAACACTCCTTGGGGTTCTGTGTTTATCAGCTCCCATTTCAGAGTGCACAGGGCAAGTGAAAGCTGCCTGAAGTGAGCCCGGCTCCAATGGGATGTAGCATCCGTGGCGTAGAGCTCAAGATTGCGGATTACTAGACGGATGTGGGCTGTGCCGGAGCAATGTGTGTAGGCTAGCTGTGGACTGGATGTTGCCAGTTTGCGGTGTTCTGAAACAAAACAAAACAAAAAATACACAAGAGGTCATACATAAAAAAGGATGCGTCATTATGAAGGAGAGAGCAATGCCCAAATTTCTCCCTTGCCAAACTTGGTAGTATCAAAGTCTTTCTGTCATATTTCTAATAACTTTTCAATCACAACCATTGTCTACAGTGCTGCACCGGAAATTGTGGTGGCAACTGAGGCTAAATAAGGAAGCGTCCTTGAAATTTTCATTGATATGCATTGTAAAATAAAGTAAAAAATACCAAAAACAAAAAAAAATTAATAAATGAAACAATACACAAGGTAGTCTCGTTGGTTAAGTTTATTTTAACTGAAAATGCTGGTCTTTTCAGTACAGGTATAAAGATTGATGAGCAACACAAATCTATTATATTTTCTGGTTTTATTTGGTTTTTAATAATACCATTTTAGTACATTACACAAATCAAATCTGTAGATATACAATAACCTCCAATTTCTTTAATAATTATATGGCACAATGTCTATTCTTTGAAATAGTATGGCAAAAAATACAAAAAAAGACTTTTAGCAACTAATCCCATTTAAAACAAAATCATCACAAGATGAGTATTAAAATGCGACTGCACACAAATTCCTCTTTTTCCAAACCTACTCCCTCTCCCCTTGCACTCTCTGTTCAACTAGGTCCAAATAATTGCAGACTCTCAGGTCCAATCAGGCCACCAATTAAACACCACACAGTGGCGTCTGCACAGTCGCCTGCAGACAGCCGCCATCAAACAGTGTGGCCGGCTGTGGGAGCTGCGCCGTTAGCATTAGCATTAGCAATGTTAGAGAGCGAGAAAGTGGCTGTAAACATCCATTAGTCGTTAGCAGTCTCCTCATTATTCCTCCGAAAGCTCTCTCATTAACGAGGCGCTAGCTGACAGGTAAACACGGCTAATGGCAATGGCCTATCAATAATAGCATTGTGTGTTAAAGGACTGGCCTGTGGGGGAAGATATAAATAGGGCTAAACAGTGACGGTTTATCATTAGTGGGACTTTGCCACGAACAAAACGATGGTGGTCGTGAATGTAGCGCCGTGAATAGGTGTAGCTGTCATCGTACTGTAGATATAATGTGTGTAGTAACAATATAATGTCAGAAAATGAGAGGAGGCCCTCAGTGGTACATACAACTAGTGCACATTTTTTAAATGTTTAAAATGGACAGTTGGGATCTTGTTCTAATGAGTGTGCCGGGATGGGTGTAGGTTTATGTGCTGCGTGTGTGTTTACGGAAGGGTGGCAGTGAGGGAAGGTATAAAAAAGAGGAAGACGAGAGATGTTATTTATGTTTGCGCTGGGTTCATCCCAAGTTCGTTTTACCATGAGATGTCCCTGGGGCAGTAACAGCCATGTTGCTGTGTTTGGGACAGTGTGAGGCTGGTAATGGTCACGGGATGTACGGACTGAAGATTGGAGGGCTTGTCAGGGATCCATTACTGGAGTCACAGAGCAGTAAATCAACCTTAAACCCTCTGTTGAAAACACTCATACAAGGATATCCAATACACACACACACACACACACACACCACACACACACACACACACACACACACACACACACACACACACACACACACACCACAACACACACACACACACACTGGTGGCACTTATCAAGAACAAGCACAAAAAAGGCACTGAGAAAGTGAGAATGGGAATGACACCGAAGTGAGAGTCAGGGAAAGAGAGAGTACAGCCCATCCATAAAAACATCAGATGCAACACTTCAAGGACTCAGACATCATTTTTCCTTAACAAAAACACACAAGCCATGTAAACATTATCACAATTAAAATAAATAAAAAGAATCGGCACCTGGATTTTATCAGGCACAAAACAACATGCTAATTCACCAGACAAATCATTTATTTTGTATCTGCTGACACTCAATGGGATTCAGTTCTTAAAGAGATAGTGCACCAAAAATTCACTCATAACAAACCTGTTTGAATTTTTGACTGTTAAGTCAAAGTTGAACTGTTTCTTTAAAATATCTTCTTTTACATTCCACAGAAGAAAGAAAGTCATACCGTTTGGAACGACATGAGGATGAGATTTTCAGGTGGACTATCCCTTTAATAAAAATAGCAATTTGTGAACAGTGTTCTTTGACTTTTCCAATGCATTGGTTTATCCAATTCACAAATCTCAATGTTTGCTCACTGATCTGGATCTGGTTTGAGTTCTGACTCACTGACTTAATGACCTGATCACAATGGTTTACAATCTACTGGAATAAATGTATAATGATAAAAGATAATGACTTACATTACAACATGCCTTTAGTCTTTATCTTGTATTTATATGATGTTTATATTTATATTTTTATGTTATGTTTTTTTAAGCTTAAAAAGCTCCCCCATTCCTTGTGATAGCATGTAAAAAAATTACCAATATATTCCTTCTCTTTTTCTGTAAAAATGTCAATACATACAGTACAGCTATTTACGACGCGCCAGAACGGTCATTAAACAATAGAGGTACACACATGCCTGTACAGGAGAAGTTGTGTTCGGGAGGAGGAGAGAAGTGCTTTTGCCTTTCCACCACTCTAATTACACAGCCTGACCTCCCACCGGTCGCCCTGCGCAGGCCCTTCTCAGATCAATATTCATTCTTTTAGATCTGTCATCTGCTTTTGACGCTATCGACCACACACTGTCTCTCCTCTCTCCTCCCTTTCAGATTTATTCATTTATTTAGCTCCCACCGCACCCCCTTGACCCCTAAGGCTAGCTTTTGCACATACACAGGGGTCACTCTATATGGGATGGTTAACCTGGCATTATCCCTGTTTTTCTGTTTCTCTGTGAATGTACTAAGGGCTAGGAAGAATTGCCCTTGGTGGATTCCAATGGCGGTCATTTTCTATGGTAATATTTTGTAGACTCCCATTCTGCGCAAAGTGAGTATATTGGTTTTTGGCTGGCGTTATTGCGGATAAGAGCCCAGGAGCTAATGAACTAAGCGAGGGCTGAGCCAAGGTCAAAGCCTTCATTTAGGAATATCCAATGGGCATCTGCCACTCTGTGTGGATACACATATGGTAATTGCCTCTAGCACTCTACAAGAGTTCGCTCTTAGGACGTTGTTTTTCTAGTTCTGACCCGTATTACTCATGTTCTGAGTTATGCTGATTTCCAAAAGAGGCTTTTAAAGTTCTTGGAAATTATACATGCTCGAGCCTCTTTAAAATTGTGGTGACTCTAGGTAATGAGGATAATGGCACAGAGGGACAGGACAGGACGCAATCAGAGATACAAAGTGTACTAGGTGCAGTGATAAGCAAGGTCAACTTACGCATATGTAAGGAAGATACATTCGGTGCTGATCTCAGAGCATTCATCCATCCATCCATCTATTGAATCTGTTCTGTCAGTCTGTCTATCGTTCCATATTCTCTCTGTGTGTAAGGCGTGCAAACCTTCAAACTTCTTAACTACCGAGGATATCTAAGCAACCACAAACAAACCACATTTAGCACCCTAGCAAAGAGTTTGACATCGGAAACACCACTAACATTTTCTTCAGAAGATGTAAAAGTTCAGTTATGTATTGTGTGTGATATTGTGACTGTACATCCCCTGAACTTTAACCCTGCTCTAACCATCACTGTGAATTCCCCTTGTTTAGTGTGACAAGACTCTGTACTGTCCCCTTCTGGTGACAGGCTTCAAATAAGCCATTACTTTATGGTCATTTGACTGACAGCTGTCAATCAATTTTTGGCAAAAAATGGAAACTCAGAACGGAGAATACAAAAACTCACTTTGGATTTCTTATACACTCCTTTTCAAAAGTTTGGGGCCGGTAAGAATTTTAATATTTTTTAAAAGAAATCTCTTATGCTTACAAAGACTGCACTGATTTGATCAAAATACAGTAAACAATAATATTGTAAAATATTGTTTTATTACATTTTAAGCTGAATTTTCAGCGGCCATTACTGCAGTCTTTAGGGTCACAGGGTCCTTCAGAAATCATTTTAATAGGCTCTATGCTGATACTGTGATATATTATAATCAATGTTGAAAACAGTTGTGCTGCTTAATATTTTTGTGGAAATACATTTTTGCAGGATTCTTTGATGAATAGAATGTTCAAAATAACGTTTATCTGAAATATTAATATAAATATGTGTAACACTGTAAGATGCAAAGATTCAAAGCAATCCCTGGGATATGCCTTTCTACTGTCCTCCCTGTTCGTGAACGTGCTTTACTAATAAGACTCCTCATCCACTCTTTTATTAACATTAGGTATTCCTTCTATCCTGTTATTTGTCCTGTCAGTAAGATTTTTCACTTGACACATCTGACTCATGCCACCCGTCTGCCTGCATCTTTCAGTACGTCCCATAAATTGAAAAAGAGAGGTTACTTGGGCAAAGAGGCTGAGAGAAGTCCACAACAGAAAGCCAAATGTCAATCATTTCTGTCAGCAGAATACCGGGACCCTCCACAATCTTTGCCCCCCTGGCATCTTTCTGGGGGACTAGGAGGTTATGAAAGCACCGTTCCTAAAACGCAAGAGAAGGAAAGGTGTGGAGAGTAAAATTTTCAAAGTCAATACCCCCAACAAATTACCCTGGCTAAAAGACTGAAATAAATAAGTGTGTGTGTGTGTGTGTGTGTGTGTGTGTGTGTGTGTGTGTGTGTGTGTGTGTGTGTGTGTGTGTGTGTGTGTGTGTGTGTGTGTGTGTGTGTGTGTGTGTGTGTGTGTGTGTGTGTGTGTGTGGTGGGCGATCAGGGGCGCAGAGGGGTGGAGGGATGAGGTGTACGCAGGGCTGGCTGGAGGGGTTTACAAAAAATCAATAGACAAACAAGCAATGGAAAGGGAAGTAGGAAAAATAAGCATTTAAAGAAATTCCACTCCTTTGGACGGGGACGGAGATGAGGCTGTACATGGAGGGGGGTGGTTGCGGGTATGAAGACAGAAGAGCTCCAGGGAGCTTTGGATGAGGCAGTCGGCCCACAATGCCCTGCAGCCTGACAGGGTTGAGTGACCATATTAGTGTCAGCAGGCAAACAAGGTTAACACAGAGAATCAAGGGTAGGCCCTTTTCCACCGATTCTCCTTGGCATCGGGCAGGTAAGGGACTCTGTGTTGCGGTGGTCAATTGCTAAAGAGCAAGACCAAAGTATTACTAATAGTCTGGTTTAATGTTTCAAGTGGTAAACGAGAGTGCAGGGTTGTGTGGTCGGCACTAAGGTAAACAGGTCAATAGTATTGATCTTGCTTCCCTCGCACTTCAGCCAGGGCCAGCAACATGTAATGCATTACAAGCTCCTGTTCTGCATTGCACCTCAACAGCAGTATAAGACTCAATGAGTGTGTGAATGTGTGCTTGTGTGTGTTCCTACGCATGTAGAGGTTGTACGTGCCAGAGCTCTCGCCTGAGAGCATTTGATTTTTCAAAAATAGTGCACAAATTCACAAGTAGACTATTTAATATTAGCATTTGTGTCCTGAACACTACCACAGTGTGCTACAACAACAACAACAACAAAACGTCTCAGGTTACTATTGTAACCATAGTTCCCTGAGAACAGGGAACGAGACGATGCGTCGAAACGCTGCGGGAACGCCTTCTGCGTGAATGCGTCTGAAGCATCTATGCCAACTAGTCCAATGGAAAAAGGGAATGAGCGTCACGGGCGGGTGACGTCATGACCAGGAAAGGATAAGAGCACTTCCGCTGCTCGCCGGCATTTAGCTTCGACAGTGCCGAAGCAAGCCGATCGCAGGGACGCCAGAAGTATGGCAGAGGGACGCATCGTCTCGTTCCCTGTTCTCAGGGAACTATGGTTACAATAGTAACCTGAGACGTTCCCTTTATCGAAAAGGGAACTTCGAGATGCGTCGAAACGCTGCGGGAACGAGAATACCCAATGCGCCATAATTCAAGTACCTGAGTGTCAGACTGTTCAGCTAAGCACTAAGCACCTGAGAACCTGGGGCAGCATCCAGGTCCAGGCTGTAAAACCTCATGAATGTGAGCGGAGAGGACCAGCCCGCCGCATCACAAACGTCATGGAGAGAAACCCCATGCAGCAAGGCTTTAGAAGCCGCCATACTCCTGGTAGAATGAGCTTGGACCACCAAAGGACAAGGCTGGCCCGAGTACTCATAAGCAAGTGAAATAGCCTCGACTGTCCACTTACTGACTGTCTGTTTTGAAGCAGGAAGACCTTTTTTAGGTGATCCAAAGCAAATAAATAGTTGATCGGACTTCCTGATTGAGGATGTCCGATGTACATATGTGTCCAATGCTCGCACTGGACACAACAAGTGCAGTCTTTCCTGGTCCGCAGTTGCAAACGGAGGAGGACAGAAAGCCTGCAGCACAATAGGCCTCGGAGTCAAGGTCGGCACCTTAGGGACGTATCCCTGTTTTGGATAAAGGAACGCCTTGACCATCCCCGGTGCAAATTCAAGGCAGGTGGGGGAGACCGAAAGAGCCTGAAGGTCACCAACTCTCTTGAGGGACGAAATAGCTAGGAGAAAGATGGTCTTAAGAGTAAGGAACTTCTCTGAGACCGAATCTAAGGGCTCGAATGGAGCCCTAGACAGGCCCTCTAGAACTACAGTCAAATCCCAAGCTGGCACCTTAGTGCGAGTTGCAGGCCTCAGCCTCAAAGTGCCACGAAGGAAACGTGTAATCAGGGGGTCTCGACCCAAAGATAAACCTCCCACCATGGTATGATAAGCCGCAATGGCTGCCACGTAAACTTTTAGTGTGGAAGGACATAGACCTGACACAAAGCGCTCCTGCAGGAACTCGATTACTGTGTTGACAGAACAATTAACCGGATCCCACTGATGTCGGTGACACCATAAGGAGAAAACTCTCCATTTAAGCGCATAGAGTTTCCTCGTAGCTGGAGCTCTGGAGCTTAGGATGGTCTCAACAGCCTCAGCTGAAAGACCACTATCTACAAGTTGGGCCCCCTCAGAGGCCAAACCCAAAGATTCCATATCTCTGGCCGAGGGTGAAATATTGTGCCCCCGGCCTGAGACAGAAGGTCCCTCCTCAAAGGGATCTCCAATGGAGGCCCGTCTAACAGAAGGATCAGGTCCGCAAACCAGATCCGACTTGGCCAGCGTGGTGCTACTAGCAGTAGGCTTATCCCACACTGACGGACCCGCTCCAGAACTCCTGGGAGCAGAGCAACAGGGGGAAAGGCGTACAGACGTAGCCTCGGCCACGTCTGCACCATGGCATCCAGCCCCAGGGGGGCCGGGTGAGTAAGTGAATACCAGAGGGGACAGTGCGTCGTGTTGTGAGACGCGAACAGGTCCACCTCTGCTCTGCCATATGCCTCCCAGATTTTCTCCACCGCCTCGGGGTGGAGTCTCCAATCCCCTGGCCTCAGCTCCTGCCTCGACAGGATGTCTGCTCCTATATTCTGGTCCCCAGGAATATACACTGCCCTCAGGGAGAGTACCTTCCCCAGGGACCACAGGAGGATCCGGTGCGCCAGTTTGCAAAGCGGACGCGACCTAGACCCCCCTGGCGGTTCAGATAAGAGACCACAGATGTGTTGTCTGTTCGAACGAGCACATGATGGCCTCTTAGGTCCGGAAGGAAATGTCTCAACGCATTGAAGACAGCCATCATCTCCAGGCAATTGATGTGCCACGAAAGATGATGGCTTTTCCACAGACCCTGAACCGAGCGGCCTTCCATTACCGCTCCCCAGCCGGTGAGGGAAGCATCTGTCGAGATAGTAGCTCGATGGCAAAGAGCTCCCAACACCGGGCCCTGGGTTAAGAACCAGTGTTTCCTCCATATCTCTAAGGCACGAAGGCATCGCCGCGTAACCTTGATCATACGGAAAGGGTTTCCCCTCGGGGAGAACCCTCTGGTCCTGAGCCACCACTGTAAAGGCCTCATGTACAGCAGGCCAAAAGGTATACGTTGGACGCTGCTGCCAGTAGACCCAACAGTTTCTCGAACTGTTTTACAGTGCGTGACTGACCTAGCTTTAGCTCTTTGGTGGCTGCCAGGATAACAGCTACACGAACGGGCGATAGGCTGGCCCTCATCGTCACTGAATCCCATACCACACCAAGGAAAGTGGTTCTCAATACTGGAGAAAGCACACTCTTCTTGGTATTGAGCATCAACCCCAACATCTGCATAAGAGCGAGAACGACACCTCGGTGCCGAACCGCCAACTGCTCCGATTCCGCAGAATCAGCCAGTCACCGATGTAGTTCAGAATACGTACGCCCTGAAGCCCAAGGGGGCTAGAGCTGTATCCACGCATTTCGTGAACGTGCGGGGTGATAAAGCTAGACCGAAAGGAAGAACCCGATATTGGTATTCTTTGCCCCCGAAAGAAAACCCTAGGAACTTCCTGTGCTGAGGGAGGATGGAGATATGGAAGTATGCATCCTTTAGATCTATCGTGACAAACCAGTCCTCGGATCTGATTTGGGTCACAATCTGCTTGAGGGTCAGCATCTTGAACTTGAGTTTCTGAACTGACCGATTCAACAGGCGAAGATCTAAAATGGGATGCAACCCTCCATCCTTTTTTGGAACAATGAAATAACGGCTGTAAAAACCCGACTCTCGGTCGGGTGAGTACACCTGTTCTATAGCCTCTTTGCTAACAGGGCCCTTACTTCTTGCTCCATTACCAGAGCCTGCTCGGGATGCACCACTGAGGGTAGCACCCCGCTGTAACGAGGAGGACGAGAGCCAAACTGGATTCTGTATCCTTTCTCTACAATCTGCAGGACCCAATGAGAAATATTCGGCAGAAGCTTCCACGCTGCCAGAAAATTTACTAAGGGAACCAGCCTCTCAAGGCTGGTCTCTGGTGTTACTGAGAGAGCCAAATCTGGAGCCTGAAACATACCGGCAGGAACTACCTGACCTGACTGCTCTAAAACCCCCCTCAGAGGGCGCGAAACCGATGCTGTGCCGCAGCATAGCACCAGCGACTCGCTGGAGACCACTGCGCCCTGAAGCACCAGAGGTGGCAGGGTTGGCAGGAGGGTCTCGTGAGGACCCCGAAGTGGAACGGGCACCGTATAATGAGGTGAACACCGCTCCACTCCGGTCGGGGCTGTCCTCACAGGCCTGATGCCTAAGCATCAGGACCCTTTTTTTTTTTTTTTTTGAACCGAAGCTTTCTTCGCCTGAAGAACGGTCCTCAGATCCGGCTTAGGCTTAGGCGACTTCGGTTGAGAGGGTTGCGTCTGTCTCCAGTATCTACATGGAGGAACACGAGACGCAGCACTCTCTTACTGTGCACATAATATGATGAACTCGACGGCTGGGGCTGCTCACGCCCAGCAGCCCCAGGGGGGCTGGACACAGCGAGGGAGAAACCTTATTATATATATATTTTTTTATATATATATCTTTTATCACCTAACAACGACCGCATGGAATGCGTCGCCGAAGAGACCCGAAGGCTCAAATTTTGCTATATCCAGAACCCCAGCAGATCGGCCTGATAAGCCTGGAGCATTATAATATAGATTTCTATAAACATTCTCCAGCTGACCTGCTGCCGTATAAGCTTTACCCATAAAACCAAAGTAGTACTGCTTAAACCTACGCGCTGCCTCGGCAAACGCGAGATCCCAGCCACAGAATCTTATTTTTGCAAAATACACTCGAAATCTAAGCGGTGCCTCGGCAAACGCGAGATCCGAGCTAGATTCTGATTACAACATTAAACCTACACACTGCCTCGGCAAACGCGAGATTCTTTAGTATAGACTTATGAGCAAAGCAGAGACTTAAATGATGATACTGGACCAGGTGAAAAAATAGCATTTTCCTATTTTTATTTCTGTTCAGCCTGGGGCATCATATCATATAACCGTAATCTTTCAACCCTCTAATCTTGAATAAACATTTAACACGAGGGCTGAAAGTAGTGATAAATACGGTTTATTCCATAATTTAAATATTCAGTGTGTAAATCAGGGAAAAAATGGAAGCCTCGTGGTGGAGATAATGTGATAGAAATAAGAAAACGCTCGTCAAGTTTCTTAGGACGAGCGTTCCTTTTTCTCAGCTGGCCATTAAATATTTAATTTACTAACAGCACGGGACAAAACCTCCACCAGTTCATCATATACTGGAAAAATAGATGGCGAATCTAATTCAACAGTGTGTGTGCTTGCTTTCACTTTCAATATTCTCAACACAAACCTCCTCGGAGGAAGAATATGACGGAAAAAAGGGCTCTCTCTCCCCGAGCGGAAGAAACCGCAGAGCGTGCTTCCAACACCGGGGAGATAGAGCTGGATCTTCCGGGCAAGGAAGAAGAAAAGGCCCTCGGACCGTTCTCCCACCCCTCCAAAAGATCCTCTTGCGATCCCCAGGAATGCATTCTCCGCGCCGCCTCGGCAAACGCGGGTCCTGTATCCCGTGAGAATCGCGAGCCTGCCACTATCATACAGAGTGACAGACGAGAGCAGAGCATGCTAATCTGGTAGTTTCACTTTCACAATGTTAGCACTCAGCATGCTCTTACTCTCAAACAAATTGACACAAAGCTGTGTGTGTCCCCACCCGTTTAAATAAACGCGGGCAGGGAGGAACACACTGTTTGTACATTTGTTTCGCCATAACGATACCAACAATATTGCAACAGACAACAATAAATAGACAGGGACAGTTTGACACAGATCGCTTGCTGAGGCACAGAAGCTAAATGCCGGCGAGCAGCGGAAGTGCTCTTATCCTTTCCTGGTCATGACGTCACCCGCCCGTGACGCTCATTCCCTTTTTCCATTGGACTAGTTGGCATAGATGCTTCAGACGCATTCACGCAGAAGGCGTTCCCGCAGCGTTTCGACGCATCTCGAAGTTCCCTTTTCGATAAAGGGAACTAGTCATGCTTTCTCATTCACATGAGCATGATATGACAGGCTAATTGAAAACTGGTTGAAACAAAAGTTTTCAAAATCTACATCCGACATTGAATCAGACACTATTTCTCTCATACACATATATTTTTTTGTGAAATCATATAGGGATAGGGATGTAAGACAACATAGGGATTAATCTGGCATATTATTTGGGTGTTTCTTCATATTTTTGGTCCAGGGAGCTTAATGTAAAAATATATTATCGTTTTTATATTACATTATAATATTTATAATTTATATTATATATTTAATATAAATATTTTTTTTAAACTGTCTTAAAGCAACACCATGGAACTTTTCCTCTTCGGTCGCCCTACTGGTTGGAAACTAAACTGTCCATTACCGCTGTCGTAAATAATTTAGCCTACCGTCGTAGCTACCGTTCTAGCTTTAGAATGAACGATGTCCACAGACAAGGTAGAGTATGTTACATGATTTCATGAAAGGATGATGTATTGCGACATCAGAAACAAAGAAAAAAGAAATAATGACTATTGTAGCGCTTGAGGTAAAGCAGTCGAATTTTGTAGTTCTTTATGTGGTCGGGTTCCTACCCGAACCCCGAAGTTACATAGTGCCAGTAAAAGCGATACAGACCCCGTCAGGCTATGGCAGAAGTGCCTTTCACCCTGTTACGACTTGATGAACCACTGATAAGATTTTGGAAACATTATTTTAAGGTAAAAAGTTGTACTTATTGTTGCTTTAAAACCAATTTTCACACTCTCACTGGTTTATTTCATTTGTCTACTAACAATGTCCATCAGTGGAAACATGCATCAAAAGAGGATTTTGTAATTTCTTCTGAACCATCATTCTTCTTAACCCACTACATTTTCAACATTTCAAGTTGTGTACTGTGTTAAATAACATTATATGATGGAAATGGAATTTTGATAATTTTTGGAATAAAAGGTCTGACTCGTTGTCTTTCATTTTGTTTCCTAAATAAACAATTAAATAACATTTTCATAATTTTTTTGCAATTACAGTTTGAAACTATGCTCAATATAACTACTGAGTACAATTATATACAAAAAAGAAGCACAATGAATTATGATGGTATATAATTTAAGACGCAGAAATGCCAATTTATTGTTTTTTTTTTACAATAAATTAAAGAACGTTACAAAAAAATGTTAATACATGTAGATAGAACACTTTGCTTACAAATCCTGGTGTCTATATAAAACAATACGAAAAATGATCAATGCTTTTAAAAAAGGGCTGAGCAGTCCATTATTTTAGATCAGAAGTGCTGCACCAACAGACATCGCTTCACTCAATAACAGAAAATGTGATGTTAGTGGAATTTTAACAAAGTCTGAAAATTAGTAAGTGGATCTGATCTTAAAGGTAAGTAGATTATGGTGTAGAGGGAGACGTAATGAAATAATGAATCAAATCTATACCTCTCTCTCTGTGCAGTACCTCTGTGACTGTGTTACTCAAAGCAGGGCCCATGCCAAATCCAGTGCATGTGGGAAATAGATTAACTCTCCATTTACACCCTCTCCTGGCTGGCAGCGGTGGCTAGCGTGGCCAGCCAGCTGATGACAAAGGGAAACCCCACCTCTCCAGAGCCCATTAAGACACTCAACAGACTGTGTAACCCTGATTATTGCATCACAACACCGCGAACGGCTGTGCAAATTATGGCTGGCTGAGGAGATTGGGTATTTCCTTAATTTAAACAATAACTCACTGCCCTACTCTTGGACCTCCCATTGATGTATGGCTCTTTTATTTAATGTGTTATTATTCCAGCTTGATCTGTAATTCCCAGCGCAAGGATTTACAGAGGCTGAGACGGAGAGAGAGAGAGAGAGAGAGAGAGAGAGAGGAGAGAGAGAGAGAGAAGAGAGAGAGAGAGAGAGAGAGAGAGAGAGAGAAGAGAGAGAGAGAGAGAGAGAGAGAGAGAGAAATACTATGAAACAGAAACCTTGGGGAAAGATCTGTTTAATTTGCTCCTCGCCAAAAGACATCGGCCCTGCGCGCTTTATTGATTTACACCTCGACTCATCTTTCCATAGATTTACTTATTATTTTTCGATTCCAACTAATTCAATTAAAAAAACCTTTTTACACATCTTGCCGCTGATGTAAATTCCACGGCAACATTTCATGTTTCTTTTTCACACACCTTACACTCACACTCTTAGTAACACATGCCCGGACACGGTCTCACGTTCACGCGCATGTACACTCTGCGGTTCAGATTTCGCAAGTGTAAATGAGCCTGTGCCTTTCTCGCAGACTGACTCCGCTTATTATACTTCAGTCACACCCAAGCGTCAATCAGAAAGCGTTGCCCTGCAAAGTGGCGCAAAACACCGTTTCGGCTAACCATATGCTTACACGTACACGCTCACCGCTCACGCTCCATGTCAGCTCGTGCCCATCCAGCCAGGCATTTAAGCATTGCTAAGACCCAAACGAGAGCTTTAAATAAGTGCGCTAAGGGGGGAAGAAGTGTGCCAAGCGGGGCACAAACATCCTGGCTAATACACAGGAACATTCTTCCACACAAAAATGGTTGGGAGAGCAAATGCTCTTTCTCTCTCCCACATTCACATGTGTGAGTGTGTGTGTGTGTTTGGCGAGGAGTAGACTGAAGTTAGCTGTGCTTGCCCTGGGGAGGACTCGTGGCCGTGGCGGTGTGACAGGCTGCTGGCAGATCAGGCTCCTGTCAGCCATGCAGGCCCCCGTTAAACAAGCCACACTTATGAGCCAGAAAAATAATTGGAGGCTGCCGCCCGCAATATGCTACCCCCACTCTCTGTCCATCCGGGTGGCTTCAATAGTGTCAGCTTCGATTAGGGTGTGGAGGCCAGTGGAGAACACATTCCTTTCCACACTGCCTATCTATCTATTTACCTCCCAACCATCTCAGGTCCACTAGGATGAAAAGAGCGGCCTGAACTCACCCTATCGCCCACCTTTTCTCAGGAGGGCAAAGATATAGAGAAAATTCAGAGAGTGGAAGGGAAAAAAACAGAAGGGGGAAGATTTGCTTTTTTCCCCCCAGACGGGCCTGTCATGTCAGAGTCTCAGGAAGCCTGGCTGATTCCGTTGATGTTGCCGTATTGTGTACGCGTGCATGTGTGGGACGGTGAAGACATGCTGAAAGGGACAGGGGTGAGGATGTCACAGAAGAGCTTAGTGAGGACCGCAGCCTCTGATCTGACAGGTCAGCGAGGCCACGAGAGATACACAGCCGGCTGTGCGCACACTACATGGCCATTATCCCCCTTGGGACGGCAGGATCGCTGACCTACTGACACCGGATCAGCCTAACTAACACACCAGCCACTGTCTACAATGCCCAGTGTACTGTCAGCTCGGACACGTGAGGCGCAGCACATGTAACTGCATCCCGCGGCAGCGCGTTACACAGCAAACATGTCATACTGTTTGGACAGGGCTAAAAACTATCTGACACTCTCTGCTGTGTGATATCCCAAACAACAGCCCACAATGCCCATCTTCCCTTCTGGCCATAAAACGACCAGGCCATTGGTCCCATGCAGTCTTTAGTAAATTTCCACAATAGATATAGTCAAATATAATATTTTCGACAATCTAGGCACAGTACTTAGGAGGTTCTTTAATGATGTCAAAAGGAATAGGCCACTCAAAAATAAAAATTCATTTACTCACTCTCATGGGGTTCCAAGCCGGTATGATTTTCTTTCTTCTGTGGAACAAAAAAGCAGATTTGAAGAATGTTTTTGCCCGTCCATTTAAGGTCAGTGGGGTACGAAACAACACTGGACTCCTTTGACATTCATTTTCCATTTCACTTCTTTTTTAGACATTTTTAAAACATCTTGTTTTTTGTTCTACAGAAAAAAAATTGTCAACCAGGTTTGGAGCGACATGAGCATTACTTTAGCTTGAGCATACTTGAGCATTACAACTTATTGGGAATTATTTATTACACGTTGTTTTAAAAATCGAATTGACTTTAAAATCTTTGTAGTAAGTAATGTAGTCTCAAACAACTTTTCTTATGGCTTATGTTAGCAAGTCTTCTTATTTGTCAGGCCCTCACCTCATATAGAGGCATTTTTTCATTATCCAAATCCCAAAGAAAAAAAAAAAACACATTTTCATTTATGCATTTTTCACACGTTTTTATCCAAAGAGACTTATAAGGAATTCGAGCTATACATTTTTTATACATTGGGAAATGGAACCATGACCTTGGCGTTTCTAGCGCCATGCTCTACAGTAGAGCCCTGCACATTTTTTTCTATAAAATGAGTGGTAAACAGCATTTCATGTAGATTTGAATGTTCTTGACTATGCATTACACTGTATTTAAAGATTCTAAAAAGGGTCTATTGAGCACTATAAATGAATTAAATGACAATCATTTTGACCTCAGATCAAGGAATCCGACCTCCACACACTGTATTCCGCACACCCAGATCTTCAGCCGGTCTCTAGTCCTCTGCATCCCTGTGGAACCAGTGCAACTGAGACTGGAGACGGCGCAAGAGGTGACATTGAGCGTACCTGCGGTCTCGGTGGATGCGGGGCATCCGTCCGTCCGTGGCCGGCATACAAATAAATAATGCAATGTACACCTAATGCAGTGGTCCCAAACGTAGGAACCTGCCGTCGCCTCCAGCTGCCTTTGGGGTGGAAAATAATTACAATGCAGAGAGTGAGAACAGGCCTCCTATACACAGCGTAATGGGCCAAAATAAGGGGATGGAATGAGGCTGCCCTCTACGCTTCACTGCCTTTTCCACAACACATACACACACACACAAACACGCTGCCCAGCTGAAAGTTACTACCACCAAATTGCCTTTGCATATCCCCATTCAACACTGAAAAAGGCTTCCATCTAGGAGGAAGTGAGAGTCACTTATAATGGAGGGATGAATACACAAACAAGTAAACAGAGGCCGGGAGCGAGTAAATAAACCTGCGGAGTGGAGAGATGGAATCATCTTGCTTGCAAATAACTTTTCTGTTTACCTTTTTTGTTTCCTACTGTAATTATGCATTATATTATGCATCTGCCAGCATTCATAACAAATGTTTCGTTTAATGCTTTAAACGTTTCCACATGTTCTAATTATGCATATGAGAAAGCTCCGATACGTAGTGCTGTAGCATTATAATGCTGATGCCTCAGAGTATTGATTGGGCTAACAGATTAATTGGAAATAGAGTAACAGATTCATTGATCGACAGATTACTTAATTAAGTTTAGCAATTAAAATCAATTTACAGTCTGCGGTGATTTACATATTTCTGGGGCAAGTTTTAGTGTCGGGTACATTTATGTGAGATTTATACAACAGTAGACTGTACACATAGTAGAAGCACATCGGGATCCAGTAAACACAAGGAGAAAGGTTGTGCATGAGTAATAAAGGTGGTCGATATATGTGCTGTTTGAATGGAGATCAACGTGTTTACTCTGGCTCTCTCAAACCACAGTCTGGGCTGAGACGTAAGCCACTGTACACTTACTTCGAAAAGACAAAATATACACTTTCATGTTAGGTTGCCTCGCTTGACAGATTTCCTGCAAAAGCAATATACATGCATACTGTACAATCACATTCATAACAAATATAGTGATTTTAGTCTGTTTGGGGTCTCAGAGACCTATGGACCATTTTGACAGCTTGAAAATAAAGTGTTTAACATTGAAGTATTAAAATAAAGCTCCATTATTTTAACTTATGAGAGCTGATTGTGAACAGAAGTTTAAAATGAACATGCTTCATGTATTTTGCATTATGTTTGAAGTCTCAGAAACCCTACATCTATAACAATTTTCACATTTTTTTTATTGTGGTTTTGTTGGGGTCAAACTGATCCCAAACATAAATTTTTTTTTTTTTAATGAAATCTCTAAAAAATATTCCAGATGGACTTAAATATCAATATATTTAATAATATTATGATAATGATTTTTAAAATTATCATTTTTTTCCTCATTATTATTATAATAAAATTATTGTTTTTTTAAATAATTTTATAGGTAAAATTAAAACCTTAAAATAACATTCCCAGAATGTTGTAAATTGGTTCACAGATCCAATATCAAAGCTATATATAAAAAAAAAATTAAAAATGTGTCAATGTGATTCATGTTTTAACCACATACTAAAGTTTTCTCAGTCTCCTCAGCTGCTCCTCAAGGTCAAGACAGAGTTTCTTGTCCCACAGGAGGAGTGCTGGAGCCGAGGCCTACTCTTTAAGCTTCGCTCCGCTCTCTCCACTGGGCACGGGAGATCCGGAGCGGGTTGAACTGATCTCAGCTGCCCACATCGCCCTCCTTCCCCCCGGGGTGACCACTGCTCTGGGGTTCTGGCCACTTCCCTTTGAAGCTCTAAAGACTTTCGGTGGAGACATTGGATGTCCTTGATAGGCCCCACCCCACTGTGACCCTAACAGGATCCAAAATTCCCTTGTCCCCTGTGTTATTTTCAGCCCCTATCTTTGTCTAGGCTTATACTAAGAAAAGGGATATATGAAGCTAGAACTCTACAGAAAAAGATTTATTAGCAAACCAAATATGGTTTAAAATGTTAAAACCGTGTGTGAACGACCTTTGGATAAGACACAGCGAGTAATCTTCGATTTGCTTTGTTCTGAGGAAAAAAGGAAATTATGTTTATTTATGTCAAAATACCTTGTCTCAGCATGTTATTTTAATAATCACTGATTAAATAGTGATATTGAAAATGGGGGCTTCAAAAACAAGCACAACTGTATGTGTAACCCAGTAGAGTAAAAGATATAAATTATAGCTTGAGAAAAGATTGATGCATCTATCAGCTGTTGGAATATCTACAGTAAAATGTATGTAAACTCTGTAATAAAATTACTAGCATGCAACGTCTAGGCTTCGTTTTCAGTTGGTAAGTCATGAAGTTACCAAAAAGTACTAATAAATGTTAATTAGCTGGGAAGGTTAGCTGTTTATTCTACTCATCTGGATCAGTGTTCATATGTTTTATTAACAGTGCATGTTATTAGTATTTAGAAAGGTAACGGTAGTTTCGATAACCTTAACCCAAAATACCACTTTATTTTCGATTTGTGTGATTTTCTATTTTTTGATGACTGTGTGGTGTCATATCAACTTACTAACTTTATAGTAATTAAAACCACTGGTTTCTCTGTGGGAGAAAATTACAACTGTAGGAATGTGTTCCCAAAAACAAAACCGACTGAGAACCATGCACTAACGTAAGGGGAACATTTTGTGTTGGCTGGGTTATAAAAACCCAACAATGCCTTTCAACATTCAGAATCTTTCAAATTAAAATATGTGTTGTTCATTCAGACACCTTTCCCACAGTGGTACCGGTATGTTAGTCGGAAGTCATTATTTCACCATAATCCTTTGTAGTTTTTAAGGATTCCTTTCCTTCAGCATTCCCATTTGCTTTGGAATTGGTTGCATTTTCGTATGTCTTCTACACATCAATATGAGTTGCATATTATGCCTAAGACTACATTACACTAAATTCATTAGCATCTATTTAGCGTAGAACAGCAGCACACATAAAAACACAAATAATTGTGTGTACATCATTAGGTTTTCAAGCTGTACACTGCACTCTCACAAACACACACACAACCACACACACACACACACACACACACACACACACACACACACACACACACACACACACACACACACACACACACACACACACACACACACACACCACACACACACCCACTCTATTTTTTCCGAAACAAGCAAGGAACACGCATTTGACCTGGCAGTCATTTCCACTGTCCTACCTCTATTTTCCTGTCATTATTGTCCAATGAGTACGTACGTACTGTACGTGTGTGTGTGTGTGTGTGTGTGTGTGTGTGTGTGTGTGTGTGTGTGTGTGTGTGTGTGTGTGTGTGTGTGTGTGGGGTGTGTGTGTGTGTGTGTGTGTGTGTGTGTGTGTGTTGTGTAGAGATGTCACTGTGTCTCTCGGAGTAGGATCCATGCCCAGAGGCAAGTGCCTTTGAATAACGGTAGGTTAAGACATAATCATCTACACGAAAGAGAAGATTCTCTTTGACCCATGTCACCTCGCCACCTCATTCACCAGAGCTGGCGGGCCAGGAGAGAGGAAAAGCTAATTGCAGAGGGTGAACCTAGAGGCAATAGCGGAGACACTGAGAGACAGAGAGTAGGAAAAGAGAGCGCGAGGGAGACAGAGAGGGGTATCCCACCGCTTTGAAGCTAAATGAGGAGCTCTTGTACTGCTCCAGAGACCAGGAGAAGGAGAAACATATTTTAGTCAGCTGACACCTGTTAAAGTCAGAGTTATTGGGCACTCTTACATCTGCAGATGCTTGAATAAAGTCATGGGAGATTCGGTGGTGCTTTCAAGCCCGCTGACTCAGTGTGCATTCTCAATTCTCCTGCTCTTACACACAGTTGGCAAGTGCTAAATGCATGTAAAAATGGCTTTTAGTGGGCTTCTAAATACATTTATTAAAGACAAGCTCTGTGACTCTCATGTCTTCTAATAGAATTTACCTCTATGGAAAATTTTGCATTTTTGGTGAGCAAAAATAGTTTGTCCCTTTATCGCTTTAAGCCTATGACTGTATATTGCCATTAATGGACTGCATTTATATAGCGCTTTCACAGACCCAATGGCCACCAAAGCGCTTTACATTGCATCACATTCACCCATTCACTCACTCATTCACACACCGACGGCGGTGTCAGCCGTGCAAGGCGCCATCCAGCTCGTCGGGAGCAGCTGGGGTTAGGTGTCTTGCTCATGGACACCTCGACACTTGGTCAGGTGGAACCGGGGAACCTTTCGGTTTGTAGATAACCTACATAAACCACTGAGCCACTGCCGCCCCATTAATCGACTATAACATAATACACAGAACAAAATCAAGATGTTTTTTATGTCAGGTTGCACTTCAGCAAAATATGCTGTAATTGTTTATTAAATAAGAAAACCAATCAAGTCTACATGAGAAAGCTATCCATTAGCATTGAGTTGCAGTTGTCCAGCTGGTTCAGGAATCCCTGCATGTAGCCTATACGATTTGAAATCTATCAAAGCTTCTGTTGTTTATGGTAAATGCCATAAATGCAATGTGACTCTGGAGCCTAGTTGAAAATGCATTACACTGATTTCACTTCAAAATAGCAAGGTTTAAGGGTCAATGACAAATAAGAGTGTCCATAATAAAGACAAGGAAAAAAGCATAAATCTAGCTTAAAACACATTTGAAACACACACACACACACACACACACATACATATATATATATATATATATATATATATATATATATATATATATATATATATATATATATATATATATATATATATATATATATATATATTTAATAAAATAGTTTAATAAAATGTGTGCATCATCATAAGAGATGTATTAAAAGTCACTGACCCTAACACTCAAAATAATTAATTTGTTTGAGTAGGACAAACTTAAATTAAACTAATTAGTTCAGTCAAATTAACTTTTATGAGTATTTAGCACTTTCTTTTTCTTTCAACTTTAGAGAACTGATATATTTTAAGTAAACTGAACTTTTTCATTGTTTTGAGTTTTATGAAATTATTTATTTTAATTTAGACAAACTTAAGTTTAACTGAAACTGGGCTGGGATTTCTTTTTCTTTTCTTTTTGAACATTTTCAAATTAAGTGTAATATAATGTTTTTGTGAAAGATTAGTGTTAAGTGGGAGATTTAGTAGTGTATATGTTTTGTTATGCTAATTTAGAATAATATCTGTTAATGTTGGTTTTAGGAGAGTTACCATCATGGCGACAAGTGGTGCATGCAGCTTGGTTTGAGAGCAAATATGTTAAAGGTTTGTATTACTGCACTCATACACCAAGTGCTATACCATGCTATTGTTAAAGGTGCCCTAGAATGGGGTTATTTTTTATTTTATAATGTTTTCTGGGTTGCCCTTATAATGTTCGTATTTTTTTAGATCAAAAATAGTCATAATTTAGAAATAAAAGGCATTTTTCCAGGCCTGATTTTAGCCAGTAACTTTGTGGGCAGATCCCGGCGCTGTTGCTATTTTCCCGCCGGGATAAATGCCTCTTGCGCCTGGCGCAAATCTAAAAGGGGTTGGTCTGAAGTAGCTTCATTATTCATAGGCGTGGTTTGGGCGTAACGTGAAATAAACCAATCAGAGCGTCATCCAACATACCCATCCAACATACCCGCATGATGCATGGCAGATTGTTATTTTTATGCCGCATTTACCAGGCGCGCTTCAGAATTGGTTCACAGCCGAGGAGATCGATGTTCTCGTCAGGGCCGTAAAAGAAAGAGAATTGACATTGGGTATGGGACAAACCCACCCAAATCAATAGAAAAAAATCTCAACTTAACTGGTAAGTCAAGTAAGGTTTTTAATGTAGGCTACTTACATTATGGTAAAGGTGATTTCGCAGTCTTCAGATTTTTTTTTCCTGGTTCAAGACGGACAAACTAATTTGTCAGATGTCCTTATATACATGTGTCTTGACATGTGTCCAGTATTGGGCAAACAGCTCTGATCCGTCATTACTACAATTTGCCTGAAAAATTTGGTTAAATGTGTAAGCTAGATTTATGCCTATTTTTTCACATCTTCATGGACACCACAATGATTTCCCTCGTGTGGTAATATATTTCCTTGTTAAAATGTATGATTTGCAAAAATAAAAACTGCTGCATCTGTGTTGATGAGAGAATCAAAGTGTATGCGCGTTGTGCACCCGCTACATTATGGCCAAGCACACGCGCTTAAAATAGCATTATGAACAACGCGCAACGCGCCACTGACTTCAGACCAGGTTTTTTCTGGTCAGTGGCGGAATTGTTTTCTGGAAGTGCAAAATAGCGCTAGGGAATGTTTGCGCCGAAACACGCCTCCTTTTTGCGCCGAACCGCCCAGAGAGTGCAAAATAGGAGTGATACATGCGTCAGTGTACAAAGTCATTTGCGCTGGGTGCAATATAGAGCCCTCTGTTTGAAGGGGCGTCTGCTGTGGGATTCAGTGTAACCGTCCACTGCTGTGATTGGCTGACATGCGTGCATATGAAATAACGTATTACATGTGAAACTCTCTCGAATACTTTTACTACAGCTATTAAACGTTTTTACTATTACAGCTATCGAGATTAACGAATCGTGAGATGTTTTTTAAAGTATTTAAATCTATTTCCATCACATAAAATGTTGCCGTGATGAGCATTGAGCAAGCAGATGACAGTCTGTTGATCGCAAGACTGAAGATCTTATCATTGCAATGCAGTTTCTGCACTCTCTCTAATGCTTTCACCAATGCGAACACGTTGATGTACATACAGTTAGAGCTTCGTGGTGCAGTGTAACGTGCATCATTGATTTCATAACGGGTTTGGCAAGTGTCCAGATAAACTCGCGCTGTGTGGAAAGATTGTTCCTTGATCGCTTTCTGTATATCATTTATTCACTCAGAGAAGCCTGCTTGATATTGTCCCAGGTTAGAAAATAAGTCCGTGGTGAAATGGGCAGAGCAAACTAACAACTTCGAATTAAACTGTTGTGGTATCCGATTATAGATAAACATCAACCACGCCTATTGACATTCCTTTTCTGTGGGAATGGTATGAAAAGTCCTCACATCCCCTGCACAGCCTGGAACATAACATTTATCTGCCATTTTTCCTATGATCCTCGCTTGTTTCTTCACCTGAAGAACTTCTGATGATTCGGCTGCGCAGTTCCGTCTGGCATTGAACATGGGCTGGCATATGCAAATTTTTGAAGGCGTACATATTAATGATCCCGACTGTTGCGTCACAGTCGATGTTATGTGGAGATTCGCCTATTTTTCAGGGGTGTTTTTCAAAAACGAGATTTAAATAAGAAGGAGAAAACATTGGTGTTTGAGACTCACTGTATGTCATGTCCATGTACTGAACTCTTGTTATAAATTCTGTACTGAAGTACTGAACTCCAAAATAAATTCAATTTCACATTCTAAAGCAAATTAGTAAGTTAGCATTTATTGAACTAGCTTGATATAGTTAGCTACGTTTATACTAATACAATTGTTCACATTTAATTTACGTAAAAAATAACATGAAAAAAGTTAAATGGATGATTTGGTGTACTCAAACATTTCAAGTTAAGAACAAGTAAAATGTATGAGTACAAAATAGAAATCTGCCAGGTCTGCTTAAAGTTTGAATTTCTTTAATTCATTTCAAATGATTGCCTGACATTTTTTGAGTTTTGTCAACTTATTTGGGATTACAGTGTGGCAATTTTGTATGTTTTTCTGAATAAATGAATTTAAAAAGGAGTATTGTGTAGACCTTAACAGTTTATATTTTAATACAGTTAAACAGTATGAGTTAATGCAGAAATATGCTTTCTGGAACCAGACAGTGGTTACATCATCTATCAACAGGAGCTAAAGGGGTCTTGATAACAAGCAAAACTTTGAAGAGACAAAAAAGGACTAAATAATTTGAAAAACAATAATTAGCTAAATCCACTTACATGGACAGTTAGAAACAATTATGATATATTTAATTCAATCCCCATTAGCAGGTTTTGGACCCATTTTATAGGCTAGATGAACTCACATACTGAACCATTACAAAGAATTCTATCCGACAGCTTTTTTATTTTTATTTTTTCATTTGCTGTCCCACTTTTTCCGTTCCTGCTGGAGTCTGTCTCTCCACACGGCTTGTGGTCCACTAACCTACTTTAGAACCACGTCAACACATCCTCTCAGGTCTTCCTGTCTCGACTGTCGAGGTAACTCAAGCTTTTAATGAGCTCTTAATCACAGAATCCCTGAAAAATAAAATTCCCTCCTCAGCTACGAGAGATTCTTTCCACAGAACGAGACGACTCTGTGCTCTCAGTCTGTGGAAATTCATGAATTCAAAAGGCTGAGCCGATTTGTCTAAACACAAAGGAGCAGAATCGGTTCAGGAGATCAAATCTACTGAGGAGTGTCAGTTGAGGCATCTCATGCATCACAGTAACATGAAGTTCATTCATGAATATACACAAGCCAAATCACAGAGAGGATTCACATGGCTTGACTTGGCATTTCATCCTTCAACTGTCTCACTGAAAACCTTTTCCCTAAAAGCTAGCACATTATTTTTTTCCCATTGCTTTCTTTTATCTTTCCTCAGGCTGTGGAATGCATGATTGACCTCAACTTAAAAGACAGGACAAAGAGCAAATTTTAACACTGGAGCTCTGTCACTTACACAAACAGGGAATACATATAAAACACAACAGACACACACACAACACACACACACACACACACACACCACACACACACACACACACACACACACACACAACAACAGTGGTCCAAATTACATCTTAAACAGCAAATGCAAGTGAAAACATCTCGTAGGGAACGAGACGCTGCGTCGAAGACACCATGTTGGGAAACGCCTCCAGCGTGTTAGCTGCTTAAAAGAGCAGTCTTTCAAGGCCCGGACAGGGCATAGTAGGCATAGACTTTTCTGATCAGCCGACACGTGTCGTATAAAAGGCCTCCAGGATAACAGACCGTGCCACATTAGATGGCACTAGAGTTGTCAAAAAGTACAGACTTCGGTACCAAGTCGGTTGACTCAATGAGTGGAACTTAATTGAGCGAAGTTGTAAACACCTCTGATTGGCCATTGTGTTAATGCGCTCATCGGATATGTCAGTGATTGGCTACAATGATCAACGCACGGGAGCGTTTGAGTGCACACGGAAGTGTTTGAAAGGTTTTTTTTTTAAAGCGGGAGAGGGAGCTTTTGAAAGCACATGTAACCGTCTATCAGAGAACCAGTCTGCCGATAGAAGCTTTCAAATGCTCCCGTGTGTATCTGTGTAAGTGCTCGGTGAAGAGCGTCCTTGGTGTATATTTACAACATGTTTTTGAAGCGCTGATCATTGTAGCCAATCACAGACTTATTTGATGAGTAGGTGAGCACAATGTGCAATCAGAGGTGTTTAACCCTTAGGGGTCTGAGCTGTTTTGGGGCTCTTTCGGTGTTTTGATATGCCCTGACATTATTTTGTGCTTATTTCAGCTACTTAAAACATACCATTTGCCAACATATAAATTTGCTGTATTCAGCACAAACTCTGCTACAATAATATGTGAGCAAAATGGATGTACATGTTTGCATTTTATAGAAAAAAAATAATATGCGTGGTTAGTACGTTTTGGGAAAAAAAATGTCACCGCAATAAGGCCATTTAACACATACTGAATAGTTGTAAACAATACTTTTGAGTTACTATTCTTGTAGGCTAGAATTTTTACTTCAAAATGAAGTGAAAATCATTCTGACCACTCTTTCAGAAAGATCAATATAACGATTTGAATTTCTTACATCAGTTTTTGGGTCATTACTGCTGTATGCGTGGGAGTGTTAATGCCCATGAATATTAATGTGATTTACACCTGGGAAGACTAAAGACACTCCCCCAATGTGCTAATGCCCCATCAAGGTGCTGTGAGGCAGCCTGAACTAAGAATGATTCACTGATGAATAAAAAGTTAAAAAGAACAGCATTTATTCAAAATAGAAATCTTTCCTAAGAACATAAAGACTTAAAGTCATTCATATCACTTAACACTTCCTTTCAAAAAAAAAAAAACATAAAAAGACCAAACTTGTTTTTTTTTTATATAAATATATATATATATATATATATATATATATATATATATATATATATATATATATATATATATATATATATATATATATATATATATATATATATAATAT
Organism: Chrosomus eos; assembly: GCA_036326025.1. Taxonomy (NCBI): domain Eukaryota; kingdom Metazoa; phylum Chordata; class Actinopteri; order Cypriniformes; family Leuciscidae; genus Chrosomus; species Chrosomus eos. The sequence continues at coordinate 14,411,953 of CM070831.1, forward strand.
AAAATATTGCTTATATAGTGGTTATATAAATAAAAAAAAAGTGCATTCAAAGAATCCTAAAAAAACTATCACAGGTTAAAAAAAATTAAGCAGCACAGCTGTTTACAACATTGATTTAAAAAAAAAAAAAAAGTATATCAGAATGATTTCTGAAGACTGATGGTGACGATGTAAACACAACAAAACAAAAGCAAAAAACTCTTAGCACATTATCCAAAGTAAACTGATGGACAATTATGATTATAGATGCACAATGTATTTGTTGATGGACAGAGAAACATCTATTGATGGGTAGACCGCGTAACCGCGAATATCTGTTTATGGCCCATATAGACCGCACGCATTTACATTATACACTCAATGAACGGCTGTACCTAATACAAATAAAACATTTCCAGTTAACTAGCAGAGCATTCATTTAGTCCGCTCTTAAATAAGAGATCTAGAGCTAAAATGTTTTGTTTTTGAACTCAAGCTGAGCGCTCGTGTCCTGCTATCAGTGTCATGGATACACTACAGTCTCTTGTGGCGGCGCGCGCGCGCGGTCTTCACTCGCTCTTAGGACGTGCTCTTCAATCTATTGCCATTGCGGACACTATTCATTCCGGTGAAATCACAAAATAAAATGCACACAAACGTGTGTTCTTTATACGTGTGTGTTTGATATAGACTGTAACCACTGATGAACATATTCGGTTTTGATGAGAGAAAAAAAAAACTACACCGATGGCGGATGCGAACCCATAAACCTCTGACACGCTTGGCAAACGATCTAACCACTAGACCACAGGAGAACTCAAACAAAATCATTGATTCATTGATTCATGATTTAGGTTGTAAATCATTACAACCTAATCAGTTATTTAAAAAGTTTACACGAGCGTATACACGAATGTTGTGAGTTAATATTTACTATAGTCTGAAAATGCATTTGAGCTCTATGATCAGAAAAGGAATTATAAAACACTAAACAACTTACTCCGAACTTGTATCCTCGGGGTCAATTCGTTCTTCAAAATGCAACCGTTCGTCTGAGTTTCAAATCCTCCGAAGGAGTAGCGTGCTTCCATCCCTAAAACGTGATGAACTATCAGTGAATCTCTGATGAAGAATCTTCATGTTGTTATGCAGTGATCGGGGGCGTGCCGCGTGTGCGATGCATATCGCCTATTTACCATGTCAAAAGCGCTGGGGGTGTGGCGGGCTCACCTAATTATCTATAATGAAGGGAGAGCGAAAAAATGGTAACTCTCCTTGGTTTCAAACGGATTACATAAACTGGAAATATTTTTTTTAAAATAAATTACTTCATTTAAAAGAAGAGAATCTCAGCTTCATAAAGAGACATCTCACGTATCTCTGTGACAAATATTGAAAGAGTTACAGTTAATGTTTCGGACGCGTTTCAGAACGGACCTCACAGACAGAGACAAGGTAAAACGTGAATCATGTTTATTTTTCTTTATTTGACGAAAAGCACTACACTTTGTTTTTATTGTGAGTATCCACAAAAAAATACACACTTAACAGGATCTAATGATGTACAACACTTATATTTAAGATCAAAATCAACAGAGTAATTTGATTCTCTTTTGCACTGATAAGGAAAAAATCCAGCAAAACGCGTGGACGCGGTTTCCGAACTCTAAGGATTACGATTCCGCTCAACAGCGCTCAAAGCGTCACATTTTTTAAATTTAAGTACCGACTTAGTACCGAAGTCTGTACTGTTGACAACATTATATTGGACTAGTTCCACACGTGCTTTAGAATCTATCACACTTGAGGCGTTCCCCAAAGCGTCGTATTCGATGCAGCGCGAGTTCCCTCAAAAGGAAACTGGCTTTGGTGAGAATTTAACATAATAGGAACCACAGTATAGGGTGAATCAAAAAACATACTTTTGTACTTTTGATGTCAGCAATTTACTGCGTTAGTCATGCCAACAGTGCAGATCAACAAATTATATGACATAATATGACAAACAAGCTAGAATACAGTCATGCTAACATAGACTCATAACATATTGCCCACTGTCCCAGACTACCATAGTTAAACATAGTTTGAATCAGTTTGTAGAAAAAAAATCATCTGACCATCACTGATGTGAGTGATTCAAATCAAACTGTCTACTAAAGAGAATTATTTTATCTTAATATTAGTGGAAAATCTACTCCATGTGGTGACACACATATGGAAAAAAATATAGTACAAGCTTTAGATAAATTAAATTTTAGTACTTTTTTAAAACATATGTATTTTTCTTATTAACTCCATGTGGAGTTTTTTTTTTTTTTGTTATTCATTTTACAGTAGGTTTATGATTAAAACGAGAAAAAACAATGGGTCTCATTCACTAATAATTGCATTGATTGCTCATATTAATACACACAGGAGAACTCACCAAAATGTCTAACAAATTGAGTCCAGACATGAATTTGTTGTTAACCTTGTTGTAATATGAATGGCTTTTGGAGTATTCTAAATGAGTGACCGCATGCCTGAAATTAGTCATTTACATGGTACGCTAAACCATATAAGGATTTTCCACACAACCCTCCCTTTACAGCCTTTCATCAGAAAACATATGACGACCTCGACTTAGAGCAAAGCAAGATCCGTGCCATCCTCAAAACCGGTTCAAACACAATAAAAAAAATTTTTACAGACCCAGATTACAAACCTCTCATTAGCCAGCAACATACGCATTTCTGTATGTTTCTGCATCGTAACTTCACTGCTTGAGCTACTGTATAATGCACCTTTTTTTACTCTTTTACTGTATATGATAAAATACATTACAGATCAAGTATCTATGTGCAAATTTAATCTTGGGTTATAAGGCCACCCAGTGTATGTGTCACGTTTCTATGTGTTTGAGTTCTGTTTTAAGATCTGGTTTCCCCTGTCTTTGTGGTTTTTGGTTTAGCCCTGTTAAGTTTTCCCGCTCCTCGTTTGTGTTCAGTTTCATCACCTGTGTTCTGTTAATCATTCAATCATTCCATGTGTATTTAAGCCCTGTGTTTTCTCCCAGTGTTGGTCGATCGTCGTCCATGTGTGGTTGTGTGTAACCCCTGAAGCCCTGGAGTTTCTTTCTTGTTTCATTTTGGAGAGTTTCAGTTTGTTATTAAAACTCTAATATTGAAGCTTCTGTGTCCTCGTCTTCGGTCACCTGCACAGCAACCCTGACAGTATGTGACTTGCATACATTTGGTTTTGGTTGTTCCTAGACTTTTTTCATAAATGTTGAGTACATTTTAGTATGAAAGTTATTGGCGAATCATTGTTCATAAAAACGTTCATACGTAGCTTGGTTTGTGAATGAGGACTAGTCAGAGTAACAAAAATGTAAAAATCACAGAATTGTCGAGACATCGATTTCCTCATTATTTCTTGGGTAAACGTGAGTTTACTTGGTAACAAGACAAAAAAAATATAAGAAAATTTGCAGTGGAGTGCACTAAACAAACTAGACACAACAAAACACACTCAGATGACACAAATGTGATCAAAACCTCCACACACACACTCTCTGAGTCAGCCAGCGATGAGGGACAGCTTTAAAGGTAATTGATTTTATCCCCGCCTAATTTCCCCTTCTCTCTCCCTGGAGCTTCATCAGCAGTCTGTCAATAGGCTTGCCGGCCAAGCTTCATTCGTTAGTGCCAAGGAAACGCCTCAATCAGATCACCATCACACACACACACACACACACACACACACACACACACACACACACACAGCACCCTTTTGGAAACCCTGTAGCAGAGTTCAAATATTCAGAAATAGGCTGCATACACACAAACACTGCAGGCTCATTAGAACTACTGTACATACACGTGCACACATACGGACGCGCGTACACACACACAATGCTGGAGAGTAAATCAATGCTTGCAGCTAATCACTGGTTGATTAGCGTGTGTTAAGAGAGGCTGCAGTAAAGATGAGCAATCATGTCACTGTGAGTCTTCAGGCCTGATTGACTGACACAAGACTTGAGCAACTTTACACTGACCTGTAAAAACACTGTATAACTTATGATGAGATCTCAACTATTCAAAAAAGAGAATTCAGCCAATAGTTCACACCCAAAAATGAATAAGAGGGTGAGTTTTCATTTGAATGGAATAACTATAATTTTATGTTGAAACCCAAACCTGGCCCCTATAACGAGACTCAGATTAAAGACCAGTCACTGACTCGAAATTCCTGGGCAACTGCATGCACGCACGCACGCACGCACCACACACACACACACACACACACACACACACACACACACACACACACACACACACACACACACACACACACACACACACACACACACACACACACACACACACACACACACACACACACACACACACACACACACACACACACACACACACACACACACACACACACACACACACACACACACACACACACACACACACACACACACAACACACACACACACACACACACACACACACACACACACACACACACACACACACACTAAGATCAAATGAATCATTCAAATTAAAACAGAAAATACTATATATTATTTAAATATATAGGCCTAAACATACAGGCATATAAATAATAGATGTACACTTGACTATACCATTCAAAATTTTGTGACGGTAAAAAAAACAGTTTTTACTGTTTTTGAGTCTCACTCTTACCAGGGCTCCTTTCTATCAATTTGCCAGTGGCAGTGTTTGGTTTATTTTTATACAGTTTTTTTTGTTTGTTTTGTGATTATTGCACACCTGTGGATTACCAAAAGCCCCACTGAAAATAAACATTATCTTGCACCAGAGTGCATTTTTGAGTTGAGCCATTTTTTTTCCTACATCACGGACACTTACCATGTCCTAGAAGTCTGCTGAAAAGCGACTTCCTCACACATTCATTCATGCATTCAAAAACCCTCTTTAGTGTCTGTACAGCTAATGATAAACTGTATTTCTCATATCCTTTTTTACTCAATTCCTCTCTACTCCAAAAATATTCAGCCATTTCTGCTATGATATACCAAAAAAAAAAAAGATTAGTTCCTTGGCATGATACGATGGTAATACCATGTTTCTTTGAAATCAACATATATACTGTATCAAAGTACCATGGCACTAACATGTTTTTTTTTTTTTTTTTTTTTGTCCATTCATCATTGTAATACCACATTATTAAGAATCTGTGTGTATTTAATTGTGGTAATTATTCAGTGTACCACTGAATATATCAAAGTACCATGGTACTACCATTCATTTTACCATAGATAGTAATATCATGCATTTTTTTTAACATGTACTGAAAATACCGTGGTATTTTTAAAAGTACCATGGTAACTGATGATCATTGAGCACTGATGTAGCCTACATCCCAAAGTATCATGGTACTACCATCTGATGCCAACCGTGTACCTTGGTACCACTCCAGTCCATTTTTGTAAGGCATGTCTTTCCTAGCAGGAGTTACCTGTTCACTGCCACCTCTGGCACAGGAGGGGTTAATCCTATTTTGTCTGGGCCTATGTGTTTCAGTTTGTATGTGGCTGTGTGTGTGTTTGTGTGTGTGTCCGTGTAGCACCCTGCCTCTATGTGTATGTAAAGGAGAAATTTGCCTGTCCTTGCCTAAGTGAATGGCTAGGATTAAGCTGACAGCCCACCTTAGTGATGGCGAAATAATTGGTTGTTCAGCTCTGTCCTTGTCAGAGCGCTGACAGTTCTGCAGATGTCCTGCGCGGTTCTCCAAAGGTTAGGCTCAGCTGGGGCTGCCGTTCATTAATCATTCTGCTCTGACAGTGCTCTGAGCAGCCCACAGCTGCCACCCCGTCCCCCTCAATTTCTGTCACCGCCTACCACCGCAGCCACCGACCCCCCCACGCCAAGCATCCCTATGCACGGCCAGGCGTGTGTACATTTAAACAACACATTTGCATCCAATAAGATCATATATACAAATGCACGTACAATATGACGGTGATGTATGAACATACTGGGTTAAGATGATGGCGTGTCCTGAATGCATGATGTAAATTGGTACGTGGGCCACTGGGTTTTGATGGTGGGTATATAGATCAATAATGTTAAGACACAGTGTGTGTACGGCCATTTTAAGTGATCTGTCCAGCTTACTTACAAAACTTTTTGCCAAAAAATGTTAACTACGACTTTCATCTGATGAATACTGTAGCATATTAGCGGTGTTAGCATGAAATATACTGATAAAGTGTGCAAAAAAAAAATGTATCACAATTTTAGCACAAGAAACAAATATTGTGTTGTTTCACGCTATATAGCTTCACTGTAGCTAACTAAATGTAGCGATGCTACTAGCTTAATATCCCCTTCAAATAGATTAGATTTGAATAGAGTACGAGTTCTGACCACATAATTGACCAAACAAAGTTGTATTTACAATTGGATTCTAGATGATACAAGAGTTGAGGAGTTGTGATGTTAGAAGGGGAGTGTCGATTTGACACATTGTGGAAATTCAGTTTGATTGGGACACATTTCCCAGTTATCTCAAAGGGAAAAACTGTCTCAATCAACTTGAATTCACCCCTAGATAATATCATATCATATATTTATGATCTTTATATAGAGATCAGATCAGTGAGTGGAAAGCAAGTCTGTAGTGAATGCCATTAATAACTCAACTTTTTGCACATTTAGTTTAGAAACCATAATTAAGTGATAATTTTGAATAATTTTGAATTCAGATATAGTTATTTGGGTTTATTGTTCACAATGCTATTATTATTATGTTGTGTTTCTAGCTTTAATGTGATGTCGTAATAACGAATGTCCCAAATCAGACGAACGAGTATCCCAGGTAGCATTACTGCATTTTAACTCACATGAAATTAGTGCAAATCTAACAAAACTAGATTTACCAGTAGCAAGCTACTTTTTCCAACAAACTAAAAGTAGTTATTCTACTAGCTTAACTACATTTTTAATTAGCATGACATCAGCAAATGTTTTCTAGTAACACGCTACCTTTTCCATAAAACAACAATGGTAACTAACTATAAATGTAGCAATGCTACTAGCTTAACTACAGTAGCCAAGTATGACATTAAAAAACAGAGTAGCTTTTCAAGTAACAAGCTACTTTTTCCAACAAATAGGCCTAGCGTACTATGAGCAGTAACATGTATTTCGTTTAATGTGACTGTATGTGTCCTATGTGATTGTAATGTGTGTAAGTGTATAAATGTATTATAATTTACAATGTAAAGCGACCTTGAGCTAAGGAAAAAACGCTATATAAATAAAACTTCTTCTTCATCAGATACCATGAGCAGATAGCATGACAAAACACAGCATTGCTATTTTTCAGACTTATTCTGATTCATTTTATTGAATCTTTTATTCAGTCGTTTTGGTTCAAAAACAGTTCACTGATTAATTTGACTCCCTACAACCAATGAATCCAGACATCATGAAAGACTGCCTCTGTGGAATCAGATAAATGCCTACGTCTACATCACTGTATCTTTGACCCCACCCACTGTGACATGATAAGGAGAGGAGAGCAAAACAAGATCCCTAGACTAAAATAGCATCACCTTATTTATTTTCAACTCAGTAGAATGTCTCAGTAGAGCATTATTTTTTTGTTCTGTACATTTCACTTTGGACTATTTAGTAAATCAGTCGCAATTTTGCAGCATGCTGTGCAAACAGACTTTTACTGCAAGACAAGTTGTGGTCCACAACATGTAAGTAACCATGTTAATTTTAATGCATAATCTGTGATCACTGATTTTGATATGTAATGATTCATGTACAGTCAGATGTTGTTCATGTACTGGAGCTGTCAATTGATCAGTGACTGAGTTCTGGACTCTCACCAAAACTCCTGTGCTCTCTACACTGCACAATCAATCTCTTATTTGCATCATGTTTGCACTGTTAGTTATGATGAACGCATTTGTGAAATTGCAGAAATCAAGTTGCAATGATGAGATCACTGCCTTCATGTACTCAACAGACTCAATGTCTGTCATCAGCTACAATGCTCATCGCTGCAACCTTTTATGCTATACGGTAGTAGATCTACATATAATGCTATAATCAACACTTTTCACAAATAGATGATCTTGACATTTGTAATAGTAAAAATGTAGTGAAAGTTTTCAAGGTCCACATGTAATACTTATTTCATATGTAAAGAAGTTAGCCAATCATAGCAGTGGTGGTTTACAATCTAAAATCAGGGTATAAAATGTACTTTTATTTCAAAATTATGACCATTTTTGATCTAAAAAATCATACTAACATAAGTTCACCTCAGGAAATATTATAAAATAAAATAGCTTCCTCAAAATTGCAGTCCCAAATACTTGTTTCTCATTGGCAAACTTCCAAAAGCACATAAAACAGATCTTCTTCTAGGCAAATTAGTCTAACTCTTTCTCAATCCCGCTCCACTCACCATGATCAGACACTGTCCCTTTCATACCCCTAAATCTAACCTCTCTCCGTCTCCTTTCCTCCATTTTTCTCATTTTCCCTCTCTCAGCTGTGACTCTGTCTCTCAGGGGGCTAAGCGCTCATTCCTGTGTCTGTGTGCTGCTGTCGATTGGGCACTAAGTGCTGTGAAGACCCCAGATAAATCCTCAATTACGGCCTATCTGCTTCTTACAGCCACTGATTAACGGTCAGGCCCCGTGGCTGGCACTTTCCCTTGCTCTCTCTCTCTCTCTCTGCCCCTTGGATACAGTACAGAACAAGCAATAGATTTCCCCAGTGTCTGGTCAGTTCTCCTGAGACCTCCAAACACCAGATGACCAGTGGAAGGTGTAAGCCTACTGCGCTGAAGTGTGCAAGCAAGTAACAGATGCAAATTTTTGATTTTTTTATCGTTTGAAATCAATTCTAGAATAAAAAGAGCAACGTGGGAGCAATGTGTGCCAAAAAAGCAAAAAAAAATTATTAATTTTTCCACTAACCCAATTTAAAAACATGTTCTTCTTTCATGCAATATGATTATTCTTACTAAGATTTACCTGTAAGAGGCCAGTCAGAAATCAATCGGACAACATATGCACATAGCTGACTAAGCTGAATTTAAAAATGTGAAGAAAAAAAAATTACTAAAGGAGCAAAGTGCCGGTGATTTGAGTGTTGTACACCAATGCCACATCAATAATATCCAAGTTTGCATGTTTACCACCATACTTTGATGGATGTTATTTTAATGGTGGAAACTGAAGGTCAAATCAATACCTCTTAAAAAAGGGACTTTGGACAAAATATGGATGATGCTTGAGCTGTTCGGGTTTTGGGATTCTCTGTGTGAGATATTCACCTCTCCAGCCCTTGATTCCCTTGAGTGTCCTATGGGGACTACGGTTGTATATCTGGATAGATATTATTGATCCTGTTATTTCAGTGTGGTTAAGGCTCACCGACCTCTTCCCATCATGTCTAGTGATTCGCTCATCTGACTTGCAAGAACTTGATTTATGATGTTACAGACACAACAAAAAAAGTTCCGGCGGGCTGCTAATGCTGTTGCACATTTCCATTGCAGGCTCCTATGACTGAGTGACCTTTGCACAACATCCATGGAATACAAACAGCCAAAATGATGTTATATACAGTACGGTATACCAAAATGCAACATTTGTGCCACTGCAGTAAAGAATGTGACACTGGAAATAAAACAAATTGAAGCTAGCCTGCAAGTCCAAGGTTTTGATAAAGATACGCCAATTCATTTTCACATACTTGAAATAATCCACAAAAAAAGACAAAAAGAAAGAACCTGATTCTTTCTGATAAAACCCTGATAAATCTGATTCTAACCTGATAAAAAGCTTGTGGAAACAAAATATCAACTCTTAGATATTTTTATACTATTTTATTTTATTCATGTTATTTTATTATTTATATAATTTTCATGAAAAAAAGACAGCTGCCTATACTGAAAATGAGTATCAAAGACACCATAATAAGACATATGTTTGCAGTAAACTTTACAGAAGGTTCACCTAATCAAGCAGCTTACAAAGTGCAGAGTTTCATCTTTTGTGTGGCAAACAACAACCTGAGATATGTGCTTGCATCAGCATGTGAGTAGATGAGTTTGGACTGAGGGTGGGGGGTGGAAGTGGTAATGACAAACGTTATGTTGGGGAAATACCTCCCTTTTTTCCGTTAAGTCCAGACGGTGAAAAAAAGTAAACTGGTAAACAAATACAAGGTGTGGAAATGAAAGAAAAAATCAGAAGCAGATCTGCTTCAAAAATCTGAACGTACAAATGCAAATCAATTGCAAGGCAACTGGCTTATAAAACAAAATGTGTAGGTTCACAAAAATGGTTTGTAATGGAGGCTGATATACCAGTCTATTAGCACACAAACACACACCTTTATTGCATCCACAAGCCCAGTGAGCGCACAAACAAAGTCATGTGACTGGCGTGGTCATGTGAGCGAGTCCTCAGAGGAGCTCATCAGCCTGTATGTAGATGTGTGGTGAGTGAGTGATTGCCAAGGGCTGAAAATTGGTGTAGTGAGTTTCGCAAGGGAATTGCAGCACACACATACATACACATATGCAGGCAAGATTATGGCCCTGTGCAGAGCTGCCATGCTGTAGCTGCCGTTACCTGCCAAGTATTAATATATGGTCCTGTGTGCTCTTAAAGGAACAATACACCCTGGCCTTCAGTGTGTCTGAGGGGTCAGAGGCCACTGGAGCACTCTGCATATGTCTTCATACATGTATAAATTAATCTTGCTCATGCACAGCACATTCTTCACAAGGTTATTATATTTTATTTCACCTTAAATATTTAGAAGATATACAACATTATTTGCAGAAAGACAAATACACATACATGTACAAACATTAAAATGTATTATTATACTTTTTTAAATGAATTTGTTTGATAAACTAGAATTTAGATTGTCATAAATATAATATTTTTGTTGTAGAAGCCACAATACATTTGCAGTAAATAAACTAAATTATGCGGCTTTATTAATAAGTGTATTAATTATGTATTAAATATTAAAACTTTTATCACCTTAAACGGTTTAAGCAAAACACGATCGACACATAGACTGGAACACCTTTACTGGTGTTCAAACAGCTTATTAATAAACACATTTTGTAATAGGTTTTTATAATAAAGCTGAATTTGTTGTAGATGTAAACTCCTTCAATGAGCATTGAATGAATTCACTGTGGAGTGCCATGATCTTGACCGTTCATCAATGAAAGGGTGAAAAGGAAATTTCACAGTACATTACATTGCCTTAAAAACTGGTATACACCCTAAATTAACCTAAACCTACAAGACGTGAATAGCAAATCTTAGTAAAGAATCCTGCTCTCGGGTCAGTTCAACACTGTAGCTTTATACATGAGATTTTAAATACAGCCTGAATTGTCTGATCCCAGACCTGCCGATGGTGTAGTGTGCTTAGCCATGTTGGTCCCTTGGTATACTAGAGTGAGGGGGTGATTTGTTACTCGTCTTAGGCCGCTCATTTCCCCATGCCGCGCATTCTTTCCTCCGCCTCGGCGCCGTGATGAATAGCTGGCCGTGTGGAGGAGAGCGGCCACGCCACCACCAAGGTTACAGTAACCTGGGCTCTCATCTTAGACTACCTGCCTCTAATTAGCAACCCATAGAGACGCAGAGAAAAAGAGAAAGAGAAAAAGAAAAAGGAGGGGGTGGAAAAACCCAGTTCCATGTTTATGGGCTCTAAATCTGCATTGCAATTTTCGCCAGTCTCTCAATCTCCCTCTGATTACCTGCCCCCCACCCTCAGCCCCCCTCCACTAAAGGTGGTTTGTGTCGACGTGCGTCTCTTCTGTCACTGATCACTTCTTCCGGCCTGCCTGAGGGAGATTACACACACACAACCGTGATTTATCAGAGAAAAGGATGGGATGGACTCCTCTCTCACTGTCTCTAGCTGTGGAATCTAATGGATTTATGAGCTGGAGAAGCTGAAACAGAGATAGAGGATGAGAAAGAGAGAGATTCACACAGCATTTGTTAGATATTTACACAGAGGGGAAATACAGTGAATCCAGACAGAAGGTCTATAATATTGAGGATATTAAGCGAGACAGTTGAGAAATAAAAGTTTTACCTAAATTCTCCTCATTCTTAACAGACAAATATTTTAATATATAGGGGCATAGAATGATTTGAACAGTGGGGAAAGATGGCCCAGATGGCTTATTTTATTTCAAAACTCTTAAAATATAATTATTTCCCAAAAACAAACTTCTGAAAGTGGGAAGGGCACATTTCTTTGCTCTGGTGTCAAATCGCCAGTTATGTCTCTGCCAAGACTGAGGCATTAGAGTGGCACTTCAACCCCTGAGGATAAAGACAGGAACTAGGGAAAAGGGCCAACCATAGCAGAGGCGCCAGTTGTAGAGGCTGAGGGTGAGGAACAGACTTGGCACTGGATGGATGGCTTGTGGACAAAAAGTGGACATGGACGATTTTTCTGTTCTTGGGAGGCAAACGGACTCAAAAGCACATCATGAGAATTACAGCTTGAAGACAGTTCTACAATATACATGTATATTGCAATACAGCTACATTGTATTCCTGTATTTTAATGTCAATGTATTAAACAGTGTGTACCATTTTGCGACAATTACAGTGGATGCCAAATGTATTTGGACATGATACATTTTCTAATATTTGTATAATTAATAAATGTATATATACACTATTCATGCTATTTTAAGTCATACACTGACTAAAAAGTGCCTTAAAGTGTACAAATACTCCCACTGTATATTAAGTAGGTGGATCGCGTATGCAGAAATCATGACACTAGCACACACCTTACTGTGAATGGGGCATGCTGTCGGGTGGTCGTCCATTCAACACCTTCTCAGGCCACTAGAGCCTCATCCTGTGACACAAACATACTGTTTCTCTGTCCTAAAATATCAGTGTGCGTGTCTGTTGTAGCCTTGTCTTGTTCACTAGTGGAAACTCTTGCTGCCCAGTGCCAGCGCTAATTGCTTTTGACATTGTTTGGCCTCTTGCCGCCCAGTTTAGGACAAATCCTTCATTCATGCGGCGAGGAACGCTCGCAAGACCCTCGACCCCATCCCCTCTCCTCCGCCTCCCGCCTCTTTAATTAACTGCTAAGAAACTGTGAGGACCGTGGTGGGAAATTTGCACACAAAGGGCCGGTGTCTGGCCTCTCCTCCCCTCATCTCTCCATCCTTTGCTCTAGGGTGCTCTTTCTCACCTCGCACATACCTTCATTTTGACCCATGTTCTTGTCCGGTACAACAAAGAAAGCTTCTTTTTTTTCTTGTCTTGTCTTTCTTCTTACCCTCCGCTCTTTCCCTTTTAAAAAGCGGCCTTCCCTTTAACACGATCGTTGGGAAAAAATCCTCTCTCCTCCCTTTCATTTCACTCCATGGCTTTTTTGCTTTCTCTTTCTTCATTGCTCCTCGCCCGATACTCTTTTTTTTCTTCTCCGACATTCCCTCTGTCTTGCTCTTCCCTCCTTTTCATGGCTCTGCTGAGGGTCGTGGAGGCCCTTTGTGTGCTGGCGGATGGCGCTCTGAGGCAGTTAGCTGACTGAGTTGAGTGAGAGCCCTCCAGAGAGGCCTCAGAAGAATTCGGCCAGAGCAGAAGTGTAAACAGGTGGAGATCTCTATTGTGCAGGTCCGCACAGTTTCCCGTACTGAGCGCGCACACACACACTCAACATTCCTCCATCCACCCACTGTCAGTTATTGTTTTGGGCTTTTTTCTTCCTCCCACTTTTTATTCAGTCCCCACCATCCCAAAAGCAGCCTTTTGTGCTCTTGTTGGGCCACAAACTCCCAGTGGACCCCCCTGCTGTCAGTGGTGGGTCTCTCCCTTGGCAATCATTGAGACATGGTTTGAGGGGGAATAGATAGGGTCTTGACTGGATCCATGTCTTGGTGACACAAAAGGACTGGCATTGCTATTTTCATACTCCCAGAAAGCATTGCAAGATGTGCACCTGTATGCAGTGTGTGAATTATTACTTTCAACTGGGTTAATTGTTAAAGTAGCCTAATAACATTCAAAGCCCATTGGAGTACACGGTGTACCATCTTAAAGCTATAAAGCCTACTGTATCGTATTTTTAAAGGTTTAGTTCACCCAAAAATTTAATTTCTGTCATTAATTACTCACCCTTGTGTCGTTCCAATCACGTAAGACTTTCGTTCATCAAGATATTTTTTATTAAATCTGAGAGGTTTCTGAACCAGCCATAGGCAGCAACGTCATTGCAATTTTGAAGGCCCAGAAAAGTAGTAAAGACATTGTTAAAATAGTCCATGTGACTACAGTTCAACCTTAATGTTATGAAGCGACAAGAATACTTTTTGTGTGCAAAAAATGAATGAGCTGGCATCCTGATGAATGGTAAATGATGAATGGTCAGAAAGCAATGTGTAGTCTGACATGTTTCTTGTCCACGACACAACAAGAATTTAGGAGTCAAAATCGCATAATCTGACACAGTGACTATCGTAAAATATTGTAGTCTAAACCCGTTATGAGACTATTAGGAAGATTATTATGAAGTAACAGAGTGAGGACGGATATTTATATGAAAGTAGTCTGTTATCTTTATTGTTATTACTGTTATCTCACTTTTTTACAAAGAATTTCATCTTAATTTTGCCAATCAGCAACTGCATCAAATTGCATAGTTTTACTCAATTTGGTCCTCTGAATAAAACTGAGGTGTTTTTGTTCCTCCTCGAGTTGGAACTATCAATAAAAGATTCAGTAAACTGTACCTAACAAAATATAACTTTCTGACTATTATTTTCATATGTCAGGCTTTACAGGGTTAATAATATAGCTAACTATATAACATTTCCACATTTGTTATACCCTAACTGTAACAGAATGCACTTGTTTTGCTATTCCTATGGTTACCTCTTCAGGTGGCTTTTATTCATAAGCGTCTTTTTAGCAAATGAAAATATGCATAATGGCCCCCTTTACACCTGGCATTAGCATACGTTTTCAGTGACTGGAATCACTGGCTCACACTGGGAGTTGGTCTGGAATCGATTTTGTTTATGCATTTTTATTATCTGCATTCAATTATGCAAGCAATATGTAATGTTGATGCAATGAAAGGAAACAAGAAATGACAGAAATCAGTCTGAATTATCAATCAAAGTATTTAAAATTCTATAAATAACTGAAATGTTTCAGATAAATATTAGAGCATATACACATACACACTATTGTTCAAAAGTAAGATTTAAAAAAAAGAACTAGTATTTCGCAAAGATGCATTAAAGTTATCAAAAGATTTCTATTTTAAATAAATGCTCTGTTTTACAGTTTCCACAAAAATAGTAAGCAGCACAACTATTAATGTTACTAGAACGTTAAATAAGCATAATGATTTCTGAAATATCATGTTGACACTGGAGAATAGAGTAATGGCTGCTAAAAATCATCTGTTTCAAATAAATGCAGTCTTGGTAAGCATAAGAGACATCTTTCAAAAACATTAACTTCATATAATTCAAATCTATAGTAGGCTAATATTTATATAGAGAGAACACAAGCAGCTTTAACTTTACATCATAAGAGAGATTTCCTCTTTCATAGCATTAACAATGGCAAAATGGTGTATTTGCAGTTACCGTATAGCATTAACGAATCAATAGAGAATAAAAAAGGCCTTTAAAACTACAAGTGACCCAGATGGCATTCTTCTGTATAAATGTTTTCTGAGAGTGACAGGGAAAGCAGAATGTTAGTGCATGCATGCATGAACGTGTGTGTATGCTCAGACAATACCTGAAATGACACAATAACACAGACAATCCTAGAGCGCAACTCCAGAAAGAAATGACAAGCAGAACGAAAGAGAGAAAAACTTCTGTTCGCCTGGGGAATTGGCGCTGACCCATCTGTTGAAACCGCTTTGCATATTGTGACCTAGATAATAGGGCATACTTGAGCTTCGTAGGTAGATATAGTGATGCGTCTAAGCATTGGACACATATCGATTTATGTCTCTGAACTAGATGTCTTAAAATAGCGAGGGCTTTCGCATAATTTGAGAATGCAGACGGTAAGACGCTACCCTAATGAGGCAAGAGTTGAAATGAATGTTTCAACAAACACATTTATTTGCTAAGAATTCTCTCGGTTCGTTCTGCTGTCCCTTTCTTTGAGAAAAGTCTCTGTCTAGTGAAAAGACCGACCAAATACGCGAACAAACTGACTCTCTGAAACTGCAAGGTGCTCAATTGCCCACCCATCAGCCCGCTGTTCCTTTTTGGCCCCACTTTCTCATTATTAAAAATGTTGCTTTTATTTTGCTTTCTTTTCTTTGCTCGTTCCAAAGACGGAGGTCTTTTGTGCGAGTCCAGAGGACTGTGGTCCGGGTGAGGGGCTGAGGTGTATGGGAGAGAAAGTGATATCTCTTGCTCCTAATGAAGGAGCTGTTCTGTTTATGAAGGCACCTTTTCAGGCCCACCTGACCTCGGAGGCACCAAGAGAAAGTTCTAGAACACTGGAAGGGTAAGTGGGGGGCATGTGTATGTAGGGGGAAGGTGGGGTTAAGGACTAGGAGTTGCAAAAGAGCCCCCTCCAATCACTCTGTAAATGCACAGAGACACAGGCAAGAGACATCTTCAAGAGTGCCCATTGTAGCTGGCAGTATTATGCTTGAAACAGAGGAAAATTAATTTGCCTTTCTCTATAAAGAGTCCTTATTCGCAGTCGAAAGGCCACTTCACAAGGGGGTGGGCTGGAGAGCCCCTTGTCCGATCCACACATCCGAGGGGGCATATGTGTGAACGGATGCACGCATTTACAACTGCCCAAGCTCACACAATTTTCATTCAAATACATGTATCTTTGCCTGTAGTAAAGTTCAGATTTGCTGAACTCTGACCTGTGAATTTTACCAATGCTAAAAAATTACTAGGGAGACATTGGGCCCTATCTTGCACCCAGCGCAATTTACTTTGTACACCGACACATGTATCATTCCTATTTTGCACCTGACGCTAGTGTTGTAGTCAAGACCACCTAACCACTCCTAACCAGAGTGTATCGAGACCAAGACAAGACCAAGACTTTTAGGGCCGAGACCAAGTCGAGACCAAGACCGAGTGAGGGCGAGACCAAGACCAAGACCAGCGCCCCATACATGACACAAAAAATTGTGAAACATGATGAAAAGAGCTTCTCAAATTGATCTGAAAGATCCACATTCCCATAAAAATACAAACACTCAAAGTTTAAATAAACGTAACCATCTTTATTCAATACTCCTGGGTGACTTCCATCATTTAGTACAGAATTCAAAACAATTATTCATTGTTCATCACTAAAGTCTTCACTTTTCTCCGCCTTTTATAAACAATACATAAAGTTATGTTGTTTTTAAACCTACAACAATCCTTTTTTAAACGTATTTTAGCACAATTCACAACCAGCGGTAATTCAGGAAAAAATATCCGAATGCTCCACATTAAACTATGGTCTTCCGACCTTTTACCATCGTGTCGATTTATTTTTATTAATATGTGCCATGCAATACAGTGCTTAGGAGACGGTGAACCCTTGTTTATACTTTCGCCTGGCTCAGAAGAGAAAGAGTGCGCGCGACCGGGGCGCTCTCTCGCTCTCGCTCTCTCTCTCTCTCTCTGTCACACGCGCAGCAGTTCGTCTACATTACTCATCGATCGTTTTACATCCAATAAAAGCAAGGATGTTAACAAAAAAATGAGACAATATACTAGCAATTTAGTGATATTTCCACAGTTATGGTCTTGACTGGTCTTGAAAAAAAAAATCGCGAGTCCTCAATGTCCGAGACCGAGACAAGACCGAGACCAAATGCGGACGAGACCGAGACCATCAAAAAGTGACCGGTCTCGAGAACTACAACACTACCTGACGCAGAGCGGACTTTTCCCTCCACAGACGCACGTCGGTAAATTAGGGAATGAACTTGCACTCCCCAAGGTGGTTCAGCGAAAAGAGGAGGTGTGTTCTGGCGCAAACGTTCCCTGGTGCTATTTTGCAATTTTAGAAAACATTTCCGCCACAGACCAGGAAAAACCTAGTCTAAAGTCAGTGGCGCGTTATTCAGATGCTATTTTAAGGGTGCATGCTTGGCCATAATGTAGCGTGTGCACAACGCGCATACACTTTGCTTCTCTCATTTACACAGATGCAGCAGTTCCCATTTTTGCAAACCATACATAATTATAAGGAAAAATATTACCACACAAGGGAAATCATTGTGGTGTCCATGTGCAAAAATAGGCATAAATCTAGCTTACACATTTACCCAAATTATTATACGCCTGTTTAACGCGCTAATTTGGGTGGGTTTGTCCCATCCCCATACAATTTCTCTTCTCTGTCCTTTACGGCCCTGACAAGAACGTCGGTCTTCTCGGCTGTGAACCGGCAAATCCGCCATCATAATAGCAATCCGCCATGGAACAAGCGCGCCTTCATTGAAAGTGTCAAATGCAACTTGCGACTTGCTTCATCGTGGAAGCTAACTCTGTTGTGTGCCGGCATCCCTTTGTAGCTTCCGTGTATGCCGTCACATGTTACGTCATGACGCAGCACCAATCAGGATTGGATTAGTTTCATTCATACTTCAGATGGCGTTCCCCAAAGTGTCGTAGTTGACACAGTGTCTCGTTCCCTTCTCAGGGAACAAGGGTTACACTTGTAACCCGAGGCGTTTGGCATCGGGCAAAAAAAAACAGAACATAGTCAAAGGATAATTTAAGAAATGAATTGAAAAAATGCAACTAGAATTGCCTGTGACAGACTGTTACAGTTTCTTTTGTAACTGGTAGTGATCTGTTACTCTGTGTTAAAGCCTGTACTAGGACATTCATTAACAAAGATTGTGAGTCAGGGTTTTACACTGGATAAATTAATAAAGCAGTAGTGAGTGACACGTAACCTGGCAAGTATCTTTATCCATCAACTTGCACCACTGACCGCCTTGCTAAAACACACATACTGTAGGCCTATATGGTAGATGCAGAACTCAAAAAATAAAAGAGGATTTGAATAAGCCCACTAAAGGCATGTTTGAGTCATGCGTATTTCCTCTTTCCATATTGTAAATAATAATTGTGTATCATTTTAATTTGCCTGTTACACAATGGAGCCTAACTTATTGTAATAATTATTTGACTTATGCCTACTTTTATACTCAAAATTATTCCTTGGCATCATCACATACTAAACTGCATTTGTTTAATTGTTTGCGTGCTGGAGGTACGCTATTACGTTGTGTGCAGAGTGATGTTAATATTTAAGCTAGCTGGTTAGAGAAAATGGCACTATCAAAGAGTCTAAAGAGGAAAGGTGACAGCGAAAATAGGGCATACAAAGAAGAATGGAAAGACAACTAAGCGTTCCTCCTACCTTGTTTTGTGAATGCAAAGCCGATGTGTCTTATCTGCAACGAAGCGATCCACAGACTCTTTTGAATGTCTTTCAGAACTTTTCAAATTAAAAGCTCTCAATTCATCTCAAAATAAAACATTGCTGCAAAAACATTCTCGTACTTTTATTTTGAAGGCAAAAACACCCCTGGTGTACGGTAACACCAACTACCGCAGCAAGCCTAGTTGTAAAAAACAAAATGTTGTTTTTATTTAAAACTTATTTTTATAAGCATTTTAAGCAATTTATTTTTTGGCATTTACAAAATGGCAAAATGTTTAAGCAATTTATTTTTAAGAAATTAAAAATAAGCAATTAATCTTATTTTTAAGCAATTACAACATACATTATATTTTCTGTATGTACACAACTAATTTTAAGCCTTTGTTGACTTTTGTGGGTGCCGTGGTTGGATGTCAAAGTTCAGCTTGAGTGCAGTTTCTTTTAGTACTAGTACAACAATCAGCTTTGTCCCATCATAGACCCTCAATCAGTTGTGGTTCAGGAAGGCCACTGTACACTGTCACGCCGTCACATAACTTCACAAGCAGAACTGTAATCATGGCACCCTGGCCTGGCTCCTCTTTGTCAGCCTCACTGTAGTGGCATTAAAATTTAAGTGCGAATGTGATTATCGTGCCACATTCATTTTTAATGGGCTTTGCCACTATGTGTTTTAACATGCAGCAAAGCACCACCGTCAGCTGAGTCAGCCAAATTTTGTGCTGATGGTGCATATATTCGCATATATACATGTGCTGCTTATTTCTGCTTCATTCTTTCTAACCCTTCTCTTATTCTTCACCTCTTTTTTTTCCTTCCCGGCAAGTGGGACGAAGGCCAAGGCAATGGTTAGTGGTGCAGTGAACCTGCAGTTTGAGCTCCAACTAAAGTTTCAAATGCAGATTTGCTGAGCAATACATCAATTTAAAGGTGAAGTGTATAATTTCTAGCTTTTAGTGTAACTAAATGGAACTGCAAAAATAATAATAGTTTAAACAAGTTTTTATAACACACCCCCTGTCTTCCAATAAATTGCTAAACTTTTTCAGGAGCATTGGTTCTGGAAATATCTTTCCGATTCATTTTTCTTATAGGGATTAAAAAAAAAAAACCTTTGGTTCAGCCCGGTGCAGTAGCCGTGTCCCAAACACTCGATATAGGTTGAGCTGGAAAGTGATTGATAGATCTGAGAGGGCAACTATCAACAGCTGCGCCCGAAATCGAAAACTTCCCTATATAGTATGTGAAAAACAGTATACATCAAAAGAGTAGTATGTCCGAATACATATTCGAAAAAAAGTAGGTGAAGAAAAGTACCCGGATGACTTCCGCAGAGATTCTGAAGTGCATACTTTACTATCCCATGAGGCCACGGGAGAGGATTTGAAGTGATGCAACTGACGCTGGTAGGTCACGTGACATTAACAACGGCGAAAGCAATATGACTGAATTTCATTCACTCTACCCATATTCATACTATATAGAACATACTTTTTAATGGTCAAAACTAAATTTAAATTCAAATGTAGTGCTTACTCAAACAGAATGCGATTTCGAACATGTAAGGTTTTGATGGTGCCTGGGAGGCTCAATGTTTACACTTTTAGGGTAGATAAACCTATGAATAGTAGTAGAAGAAGAAGTAGTTGTTTTATTTATATAGCGCCTTTCCGTAGCTCATGGTCGCTTTACATTGTACATTACAATACATTTACACACTCGCACACACATTACAATCACATAAAGATGCATATAGTCAGATTATCCAAAATACATGTTAAATATATATGTTTTCAGCTGAGTCTTGAATGTAGCCACAAATGAGATATTACGAAGTGTAAGGGGTAGTAAATTCCATAATTTAGGAGCATTAAAACTAAATGATCTTCCACCTACAGTAAACCACTGGAAACGAGGGATGGACAATAAACCAAGTTCAGCTGATCGAAGGGACAAGGCAGGACGGTAAGAATAAAGTAGATCAGACAGATATGGAGATGCAAGACCATTTAATGCCTAAAATGTTAGAATTAATATCTTAAAGTAAATATGTGATGCCACAGGTAGTCAGTGAAGGTCATGAAGCAGAGAAGTAGTGTGAGCAGAACGCCTGGTGGAGGTGAGAATGTTGAGTTTTGAACATAATGTAATCTTGCAATAAGTTCAGTCAACCTTGACTTGTAAGTAGTAGTCAATTAGCAATAAACTTGATTAAGAGAATGTTTTTTTAAACTTAGTTACTTAGTTAGTTTAATTTGAGAGTAGAGAGACTGACTCTAAAGGCGATTAGCTTGTCACAGTTCTCTGATTGGTGTAATGTAGTTTTTCACCAGGAATTTCACTCTTGGGGATTATGTTAAAATAAAAATGAGCAATTTATTGCTTCAACAAAAGAAGATAACATTGATTAACAACCGCATAGTCTTACATTTTGTATACGCTATCATTCAAACTCAGTTACCCTATGGCGAAAATTAATGAGATTTTACTTCCAGAACCTGACTTTGGCTGAATAAAATAAGGAAGAAAAAAACAGGTTGCCCCACCCCAAATGAACACCATTGGTTGAGCCAGTGTTGGGTCGGGGTGCTAAAATAAACAATTTGTAGGTAAATCAACCTACATGGTTTAGTTGTGTTGTACGTGCACAAAAAGCTGGGGCAGGAGAAAGTAGCCTATTTTAAATTACACTCTTCCGCTTTAAATGAGCCAATGAAAGTCCAGTTTTGACAACTTGATTAAGAAAAATCTACATGTTCATAGACGTCTTTGAAAAGACATTGAAAATAATCAGCCACGATTTTCCTCAGGGTATTTGTTGGCATCTTTATCGAGAGCAATAAAGGAAATGGACCCATCCTACCACTGGAAGCGAACAAAGACATGATTCAACATAGAGGAAGAAAGAACTGAAAGGTGATGCCTCATGGGAGGGAAGCAGACAGGAAGTCTGCCAAATCAATAACACATTATTAGTTTGGGGGGCATGAAAAGAGATAGGTGAACCTTAATACACCTATGATATCTTCATAATAACAATATTGAGATTTATAAATAGGGGAGGGGGTGGGGGGGTGTTGAAGGCAGATACTCGGGACAAGTGGATTCCAGCTGGCTTTATTAGCTGCCAGTCTCGCTGCCAATATGTTCCTTGACTGCACTGCCCGAAATGGTAACTGTCCTTCGTCAGATCAAATTAAAGAGACTGACAGGCAATAAGAAATTTGCGGCATTAAATGCATTTTCCTTTGCTGTGCATTCATGCTCTTTACATACAGAAGTGTGTGTGTTTGGGGGGGGGGGGGGTTGCTTCAGATAGAGCTTTTATTAAAGCAGGTAGAATTTTTAACTCTAGGTCCTCCTGATAAGCATTGACAATGACACAGGAAGCTCGAAGACATGCGTGTGACATCCCGTCATTTTTTCACACTATTGGTCTGTGCAGTGTCCACAGAGTTTACGGATGGTAAATAGGCAAACATCTGCATGCTACATTACACAACCAAAATTGTTTATTGGGTTTTGAACTACTATTTAATTGCCGTCTTTCTCTGTCTTTTGTTAGTTTCATTTCTCTTTCTTCTACATTTCTCCAGATGCACTGTTCACAGGACCCCGCAATCCCTCTCGAGCTGACTTTTTGTTCAACTGGCCTCACAGGGAGTGCTCTGTAAGCTGCTCTTCTAGAGAACCCACTTCACCTTCAGATTCTGAATAGAACGTTGCAGATGCTCAGGCTCTGCTGAGATCAGAAACATGGTGGGCTAAGCTTTACTTTATAGGTGCTTTAAGTCATTTTCCTGTGTCAAAAGTATAAATAGCCCTCAGTACACTATATAGACAGGGACAAAAAAACTGAAAAACTGAACCCTGAAACAATAGTAAAAAGATAAATAAATAATATAAAGTCACACTTACAATGTGGTTTTCATTCTAATTTTAAACATTATCCTACATTTTTTTTTTTTTTATTAATAATTTTATTTGAGGTAAAAATGGGGTTCCACAAAAGATTTTACAAAGATTTTGTTTATATTTTACAAAAAGTTTGGATTGGCGTATAGGTGTATATTTGGTTCTGACTTATTGGTATCTCCCAATACAACAATTATGGCCTATAATGATAAGACAATAATTATTTTCATGTTATTATGGATGGCAAACATTTATAATTCAATACTATTTTAAACCAAAAAACAAAACACTAACCTAAAATTAAAATGAGTCATTTTTAATGCTGCAAGTGAATTTAGGCATCACAACATTATACTGTACTGTATAAAAAAATCGAAAATTCATTTCAAGATTTGCTAAAGACCAAGTTTAACAGTGTTAATAAATTATTAGTGTTTTAAAGAGTAAGTGAGTGTTAGAGGAGAGCAAGCGCAAGTTCACTGACTGAAGTATATAGAATATTACAGACCATATCTGAAATTAATAACTCAAATATCTGCAACATCTCATTTTTCATAAATAAACACTGAACTGAATATGTGCTTGTATTTACAAACACTCAATACTACATCTTAACATGCTCATATTACAAGCACATATCAACATAAATGCTATTTCAAATTATTACACACACACACACACACACACACACACACACACACACAACACACACACCCCAAAAAAAAAAAATCTTAAGCAATTTGCCAAGACAAGCACTCAGATTGAGACAATGCCGAAAACACAAAGCTGTCGCTCTAAGAGACTCCAAGGCCTTAGTTGGCACTAAAATAGCTCTGGTAAATGCTGTATACCCACTGGAGACCTATAGAGACATGAGTTTCATGCCAGAAGGACTCACTGCTTACATAACCCTGCCAACTCAGAGGCCCGTATAGTACTGAGTACATGTGGGTATATGTTTGTGCATGCCCTCTGTGCCCTCTCAGTGTGCGGCATGTGCTTGGTTGCCCTGTAGGTCAGAGGTATTGGGCATAGTGCCTAGCACTGACACAGACTGGGCATCTGACTCCTGTCACTGTTCCCATTGCCCAGGCAGCAACAGCCTGGCATGGCCCATCGACAACTGGTAATGTTGGCACACAGACCCAGAGACATTCTTCTACATCCCATCTATTCAGCCCAGAGCTGTTTGGCAGACATTACTCCCCAGGTTCTGTCTGAGGCGGCCTCTCATTCCCTAATCATTAAATAGTTCGTATTTTGATCCTTTTCCATGTGAAATACACTCGTTTAACTTGTTGCTGTAAATGTGCTGTTTGAATTATTATTATTATTTATTTTTTTATTCTGTCTGTTCAGTAATAGACAGATATGAACTTGCTTTTTTTTGCCAAATCAGTGTTCTACAGTGTATATCAAATACATCAGTGCCCGGTTGCATAAAGCACCTTAAGTGTAATTTTCCCTTAAGGTCGCCCTTATGTTTCCCTTAAACCTAAGGGTGTTGCAGAAAAATACCCTTAAGTGTTACTTAACGGTTTTTTTAAGTGAAACGTCATAAACACTTAGAATTTCCCTTAAATGCTGTTTTTTCACTTAAGTAATCGTTAAGTGTTGCATAAAACCCCTTAACGGTAATTTCCCTAAGTATAACTTAAGGTTTGGAAATCGTAACGCGATCGTAACTTAAGAGTAACGCGGACAAAAATAAGACATGGCTGAATTTATGGAACCAGCTGAAGATCATAGGGAATAGGGATAACCTTTTGGACCAATTTAGCTATGAAAAAGTGTTGCAAGAATACAAAAATTTTGATCGACGCGCAATATTTGACATCGCTATCAAACTAGACGGCTGTCTGTCTGTCATTACACGCGACTCGCATGTAGACTATCACAACGTTAAGTCAGTGCGCGCACGGAGAGTGTGTGTGCAGAAAAAAACTCACAGGAGAACGAGCTGATTCTGTGTTTTAAAAGGAATCATGACCGAAAAAACAGGTATGCTATGGAAATATACTCAGCTGTATTTCGAGACACCGAGCCAGAAGTGCATTCACAAAACCTAAACAAATGCCAAAGCATGAGACGGTGAACAACACACACAAACTGGCGCCACTTTCGGAGCTAAGTACGCGGTGTTGCGTGATAGCGTCACTGGACTGACACGTGATATTCCGACATGTTAGTGTTTAGCGTATCTATGGCAACAACAGACTTTTATAACGTGAATCCAGGATCGCTGTCGTGAAACACTTAAATGTTTCCCTTACCTAAGAGATAACCGTTTAAGAGATTATATGCAACACCCTTAAGTTATTCTTTTAGGTAAGGGGAAATCGCCCCTTAGGTATCATACTTAAGGGAAAAACTTAAAGTCCCCGTGAACCGGAAGTTGCAAACGGCTTTTCTCCAGTGCTGTGACGTATTTCCGAGAGAAACGGAATACTAAATGAGGCAAAATAGTGAGCGTGGCTTTTTTTTCCAACTAGCACCTGATTGGATCTAGAAAAATGCACCTCCTCGCCATCTCTGCTTTCACACGCTGTGTGCCTGTCTATTGTCAGTTGGAGGGGCGTGATTACGGATGTTAAGCAGACACCTAAACCGTCAAGTCTACGTCATCGGGCAAGGTCCTCCAGTGCAGAGGGGAGGGGCATTTTCAGAATTTGATTAAAGATTACGAAGCCAAAATTTTTTTTTGTGTGGATTGACTTGCATGGATGAATTATTCACCACAAAACGATCAATTTAGGCAAACAAAGTAAGTATGGTCAATTTTGATTTCATGGGGACTTTAAGGTGCTTTATGCAACCGGGCACTGATCATTTAAAGGAACACAAGTTCAGATCAATCGACAGCATTTGCAGCATAAGGTCTCGTATGTTCTTTAAAAAAAATGATAATGGAGGTTACGATGAGGCGATAAAAATGAAGATAAATTGGACCAATTTTTGGAGATTCTATGTATGTATATCTATTAATATCTAATACATATGTATATATATATACTGTAATATGCATTTTTTTATGTTTTTTGCATTATTTTAGTTTTGCTGATGTTTTGTCTGTTTATTGAGAGGCCACTTTCTATGAAATGGAAGCTTTAGCATAAGTTCTGCCGGGAAGACTCGATTGCTACGTCACTTATTACCAATCATGTTCTAATACTCGTGGTATAAAAGACCGGTACTACTTACACATGTCTGAGTTCGCAGATGCTGACGCTTCCATTCACCTCCATCCTCCCCACCACCAAGACTGTTCCTTCCCCTCCATCCTCCCCACCACCACCAGGATGGTCCCTTTCTATACCTCTCAGGGTGTCGGCTGCGCCCCTGCCTTCGTCTTCAGGCGGGAAATGCAGAGTCCGGACCCTCGGATTGCGAGCTATGGACGGGGCCTATGCCAAAGAACTTTATATTGCTTGCTGGGCTGTCAATAAATGTATAATTGTTACAGTATTTATTCTCCCGAGTCTTTCTGGTAGAACTCTGGTTCATCATGTGGCTTTCTATTTTACCACCTGTATTATTATTAGCATTATTAAAAAGCAGATTTTGGAAAATCGTATAATACTTGAAATATTGTCACTTTTTGTCTTTTTTTTAACGGTAAATTTAACAGGATATTCATTTACAGTGTGTCACGAATCCAGTCTGTGGCCTTCCGGTCAATCACCACCAGAGGTCACCAAATCACAGCATGGACTTTTGCACTTCACTACAATACCCATCATTCATTGCATTGACTACTCGCACAGCTGATTCCACTAATCACGCTCACACCTGAGAACTATCACACACTATCTCACACACTTTATAAGCCTTGGACTTTCTCTCCCTTCTGCCGAGTATTGTATTGCATTTAGCGCTCCTCTAGTGTTAGCTACTCTACAGAGCCCATCCAGTGTTCATTGCCTTGCCTGTTTTCCTGTGTTCTGATTCTAGCCTGTGTTTCCTGGATTTACCCTTAGCCTATCCCTTTGGACTCTGGTTGCACCTTGTTTGGATTTTGCTGGTTACCTGGATTATCTCTCTTTGCCTTGCCCCTGTTGGATGTTGTTTGCTGATCGTCGACCCACGCTTGCCCTAGGATCATTCTGTGTCATGCCTCTGCCATTCCTGTCTACTGTTTATTGACCTTGCCTGTTTATGACCATGTTTTGGAATAAAGCCCTGCGAATGGATCCGCACGTCTCTTGTCTTGTTCAGCCCGTAACAGAATACTCGGCCACACAAGGATCCAGCGGCTTTTCCTGTGGAGATTGGCCAGGTATGGACACAGCACGAATGTTATTAAGACTCAAGCAGGGTTCGCGATCGCTCGAGGAGTATATACAAGAGTATTTGGATCTCGCCTATTCCTCTGATCTGCCGGATTGTGTGCTCATTGATTTCTTTTGTGAGGGCATTAATCAACCGCTCCGATCACGGTTAGTCTGTGAGGGTCCCCGTTCATCTCTCAGTCAGTTTATGGATTATGCCTTGGTGTCTGTTGGTTCAGCTTTCACTGTGGGTGTCGCAGAGGAATGCGACTCCGCACTTACTCATGTAATGCCGGCCGTACCAGAGCACGGTCACAAGATGGCAGACACCACAACATCCCGTTCTGTCACAGTTGATCGTCACCAGTCAAGCCAAGTCACAGCTGATCGTCACGAGTCAAGCCAAGTCACGGTTGATCGTCACGAGTCAAGCCCAGTCACGGTTAATCATCACGAGTCTCGTCATGTCACCGCTGACCAGCCAGAGTCTTTTCACGTCCTGTCTGCCACGCCCAGATATTCAAGGTCAGTGCTTCGATTTCCCAGTCTGGTTTCTAGTGTGAGGGATGCACCACTGGGGTCGGCACGTGCAGCTGGTATCCCCAAATCTACTGCCTTTAATCATTCTGTTCCTGCATTAGTTACCCTGTCCGAAGCACTTCCCATGATGGGAATCGCTCTATGTTGCGTTTGGGCTGCGTACACCACCTCAGAACTGCCCCAGGCGATGGCACCCGCTGCAGTTTCACCAGAGGTGGCGGCACGAGCTGCAGAACCTCTCGAAGCGGCGGGGCTCGCTTCAGTCCCTTGTATGGTGGTAGCGCCCAGCAATGTCTTCCCAGCCTGTCATGTCCCGGTCAAAGGAACCGTAGATGAGCACTGTACCTGTCCTGTTAAAGAACTTTACCTGATTCTTGATGCTACCCCTGTAGAACCTCCAGAGATGGTGGTGTCTGCTGCAGAACCTTCGGAGGTGTCAGAGCCAGAGACCGTCCAGCCAGAGCTTCACGTCAGCCACGTCCAGCCAGAGCTTCACGTCAGCCACGTCCAGCCAGAGCTTCACGTCAGCCACGTCCAGCCAGAGCTTCACGTCAGCCACGTCCAGCCAGAGCTTCACGTCAGCCACGTCCAGCCAGAGCTTCACGTCAGCCACGTCCAGCCAGAGCTTCACGTCAGCCACGTCCAGCCAGAGCTTCACGTCAGCCACGTCCAGCCAGAGCTTCACGTCCAGCCAGAGCTTCACGTCAGCCACGTCCAGCCAGAGCTTCACGTCAGCCACATCCCGTCTGCCGAGCCTGCTGTTCCTGTGCGTACTTCAGCCTATGACCCAGTAGCTACCCTCAAGAAAATTTTGGGGGGGGCAGTAGGTACCCGCCGTGGCCGCCCGAGGGGTCTTCACCGCCGTGGCCGCCCGAGGGGTCTTCACCGCCGTGGCCGCCCGAGGGGTCTTCACCGCCGTGGCCGCCCGAGGGGTCTTCACCGCCGTGGCCGCCCGAAGGGTCTTCACCTCCCTGGCCTCCTGAACTACCTACCGTCCTGTCGCAGTCTCCAGGCCCTTTTCCGCCCCATGGGCCTGGCCCTCCAGCCCACCCCCGGGTCCGCCTCCGCTCCACCGCCCTCCTGGATTGTATTGGAGAGTCTGGAAGCCGCTCCTTGTGGGGGGGCTCTGTCACGAATCCAGTCTGTGGCCTTCCGGTCAATCACCACCAGAGGTCACCAAATCACAGCATGGACTTTTGCACTTCACTACAATACCCATCATTCATTGCATTGACTACTCGCACAGCTGATTCCACTAATCACGCTCACACCTGAGAACTATCACACACTATCTCACAGACTTTATAAGCCTTGGACTTTCTCTCCCTTCTGCCGAGTATTGTATTGCATTTAGCGCTCCTCTAGTGTTAGCTACTCTACAGAGCCCATCCAGTGTTCATTGCCTTGCCTGTTTTCCTGTGTTCTGATTCTAGCCTGTGTTTCCTGGATTTACCCTTAGCCTATCCCTTTGGACTCTGGTTGCACCTTGTTTGGATTTTGCTGGTTACCTGGATTATCTCTCTTTGCCTTGCCCCTGTTGGATGTTGTTTGCTGATCGTCGACCCACGCTTGCCCTAGGATCATTCTGTGTCATGCCTCTGCCATTCCTGTCTACTGTTTATGACCATGTTTTGGAATAAAGCCCTGCGAATGGATCCGCACGTCTCTTGTCTTGTTCAGCCCGTAACACAGTGTAACTTCACACAGATAATATTAGCGATTTTTCACACTAAAGTCATGTATGTTGTTAACATTGTTCACTTCCATTGTAAGTGCCCCACTGTAACCTCCGATATTTTAAAGAAAAAGGGGGGAAAGTCTAAATTAACTTTTGTGGTAATCAACAATTGTAATGTTTGTGAGTACTGTTGTATATTGAACTGCATTACCCAAGAGTAAGCTATGGGGGTGTGACCGGAAGGAGGAAGTCAATAAAGAATGTGGATGCCGAGCTAATGGTTAACATGCACACCACGTTGAGTCTGAGTTGGTTTTTTATGAGTATACGGTGATCACGAAAGAGTGACATACAAACAGTACATGGTGTCAGAGAAATAACGAACTCACACAGACGAGAAGATGGACTCCGCCGGTGTTCCGATGCCCAGGATGGACTGGGATTCCCTCGCCTTGCCTGATGCATGGAGGAGATTCCGACAACACGCAGAACTGATGTTCAAAGGCCCACTCCACGAAAAATCAGAGGAGGAACATTGCAGCTATCTCCTGTTATGGGTAGGGGAAAAAGGCAGAGACATTTACAACACCTGGACGCTGACTGACGAGAACGCAAAAGTTTTAGGCACATACTACGACAGATTCGAAGCATATGTGATGCCGAAAAAGAACCACATCTTCGCACGGTACAAATTCCACGAGAAAGTACAAGCGGAAGGTGAGAGCTTTGACAATTTCGTCACTGAACTAAAATTATTGGTTAAAGACTGCGGATATGCCAATACAGACGAGATGGTAAGAGACAGGATAGTCTTCGCCATAAACTCCGCAAAAGTGAAGGAGAAATTGTTAAACTTCGGACCAGATTTAACCCTTGATAGAGCCATAGACATTGCACGATCTCACGAAATAGCTCAGGGACAGCTAAAATCCATGGCCGGACAGCACAGCACCACTCACACACAACAGGTTGCGCATGCTGTGTTCAAACGAGGCAATAAACAGAAACATATAAAAACTACCATCAGAGCCGAACGAGACAGCATGAGATCTACA
Source organism: Chrosomus eos (assembly GCA_036326025.1). Classification (NCBI taxonomy): domain Eukaryota; kingdom Metazoa; phylum Chordata; class Actinopteri; order Cypriniformes; family Leuciscidae; genus Chrosomus; species Chrosomus eos. The sequence goes on from CM070831.1 coordinate 14,442,868, forward strand.
ACATGCGGACGATGCGCACAGGTGCATAGAGACAAGGAAAAGTGCCCAGCCATGGGTAGACAGTGCAAGAAGTGCGGGAAACCAAATCATTTCGCAAAGGCTTGCAAATCGCAACAAACGTGGAAACAAAAAAAACGTACACGCCGTAAATAACGACACTGAACAAGCTTACGAATCACCTCAGGAATTCTTCATCGACACGATAACAAAAGAGCACAGCAACGTGATAAACGAACAGGCTTTTGCCGAAATTGAAGTAGGCTCAGAGCTACAGAGGATGAAATTTAAATTGGACACTGGGGCGCAAGTAAACATAATTCCAGAAAACAAAATAGGAGAGGTTATCGGTGTCAGCCAAATAAGCCCAGCAACACGTAGATTGTCAGGATATGGCGGAGAACCCTTATCCGTGAGAGGAACATGTAGGTTGCAATGCAAGCACAAAGGGACCAAAGCAATGCAAGAATTCTATGTCGTTGACACTCAGGCACCGCCCATCCTAGGACTCAGAGCATGTCCTCTCCGTACAAACCGATACCAGACAAAATGACGATCTACTGAGCGAGTTTGCTGACGTTTTTGAAGGAATCGGTGAATTCCCAGGCGAGTGTAAAATACACATAGACCCCAATGCAGTCCCAGTAGTATATCCTCCACGGAAAATTCCATTTACGTTACGCGGACGTCTAAAGGAGGAATTAGACAGAATGGAGTGCCAGGGAATCATTGCAAAGGTAACCGAGCCCACAGATTGGGTCAACGCCTTAGTTGTAGTGGAAAAACCCCGCACTGGTGCGCTTCGCATATGCCTCGACCCGCGCGACCTAAACAAAGCGATCAAAAGGCCGCATTATCCACTACCAACCATGGAAGACGTGATCTCCAGACTCTCAGGCGCAAGATACTTTAGTGTATTAGATGCCAGATCAGGGTACTGGGCCATTAGACTGACGGAGGAGTCATCGAAGCTCACCACATTCAACACAGTGGTCGGACGGTACCGTTTCCTCCGTCTGCCTTTCGGGATAATCTCGGCACAGGATGAGTTCCAAAGGAAAATCGACGAGACGTACGAAGGACTGCCCGGAGTAGCGGCGATTGTAGATGATATCCTTGTGTATGGTCGCACAAAAGACGAGCACGACAAAAACCTGCGTGCAATGCTGGAAAGAACGAGGGAAAAAGGTGTCCGTTTGAATCCTGAAAAAAGCACAATTTGCGTGCCTGAGGTCTGTTACTTTGGACACAGACTCACACATGACGGCATCAAACCAGACCGAGAGAAAATTAAGGCCATAAAGGAAATGGAACCGCCACAAAACAAATCCGAACTGGAAACCATACTCGGCATGATCAATTATCTGTCCAGATTCGCCCCAAGACTGGCAGAGATAAACGCACCGTTACGACAGATCCTCAAGCAGGGCAATGAATTCACATGGGACGAGACACACAACGCTGTTTTTCAACAAATCAAAGACTTGATCACGAGGGAGCCGGGACCTGTTTTAGCATACTACAACCCAAACGAAGAACTGCGGCTACAGGTCGACGCTTCAAAAAATGGTTTGGGGCGCGGTACTTCTCCAACAGGAAAAACCAATCGCGTACGCATCCAAATCGCTCACAGAGACGGAACAGAATTACGCGCAAATCGAAAAAGAACTGTACGCCGTTCTGTTTGGGTGCAAGCGATTTCACCAGTATGTATATGGGAGAGCATTCATTGTGGAATCGGACCATAAACCACTAGAATCCATATTAAGGAAACCGCTATCTGCCGCCCCTCCACGTCTACAGCGCATGTGTCTACAGCTGCAGAAATATGATTTCACGTTGATCCACAAACCAGGTAAAGAAATACCCGTTGCTGACACACTATCCAGAAAATCTGTGGCCTACCATGACACATCATCATTAAATGAAGGTATGGAAGCGCAGGTACACACCGTGATCAGCAACTTACCTGTAACGGACGAAAAGCTCGCAGAGATCCGTGAGGCGACGAAGCAAGACTCCCAGCTCACGGTCCTAAAGCGCATAGTCCACACAGGATGGCCGGAGACGCGAAGGAGCTGTCCACCGCTGGTGCTGGAATTCTGGAATCACAGAGATGAGATCTCTTTTGCCGACGGCATCGTACTAAAAGGGGAAAAATTCATTGTACCGCAAAGCTTAAGAAACAGCATGCTGCAAAAGATACACACAGGGCATATGGGTGTGGAAAAAAGTAAACAACGAGCGAGAGATGTCCTGTTCTGGCCGGGCATGGGCAAGCAAATAGAAGAAACTGTGCAAAATTGTTCTATTTGCTTAACGCACCGTAATTCAAATCAGCGAGAGCCAATGATCGCGCACCCGATTCCCAAGCGTCCATGGCAAGCGGTCGCAACTGATCTTTTCACGTTGCAAAACGAAAACTACATCATAGCCGTCGACTACTACAGTCGTTTTTTTGAGCTGGAAAAACTACACTCAACCTCCACGGCTGCGGTGATCCAAAAGCTCAAAGGAATGTTTGCGCGCCATGGAGTGCCCGAGAAGATCGTGTCAGATAACGGTCCGCAATACAGATCTCAGGAGTTCAGCGCTTTTGCGAAACAGTGGGACTTTGTGCACACAACAACAAGCCCGTACTATGCCCAAAGTAACGGCCTCGCAGAGAAAACAGTCCAAACCGCAAAGCGTATACTCACAAAAGCGCGTGAAGAAGGAAAAGATCCGTACCTGAGCATTCTGGAGCATAGAAATGCACCTGTTGATGGTTTTAAATCACCAGCACAGCTTCTCATGAGCAGACGGCTTCGCTCAATCCTTCCCATCACTGGCAAGCTTCTGCAACCACAAACATGTAAACCTTCGGCAGTACAACTTAAAAGAGAACAATGCCAAGTAAAGCAGAAGTCATATTACGACAGATCCGCGAAATCACTCATTACACTGGGCAATGGAGCCAACATATATGCCCAGCAAAGTAATGGACAATGGAAGCCTGCTGTAGTGTCGAGCGCATTGGAGGACGGACGATCGTACATTATCCAAAACACAGAAGGTCAGGAATTTCGCCGTAACCGCAAGCACCTGATGGATGTAAAGGGACAAGGTGTGACAGTTTCAGCACAACCCGTTTATGATGATAGCTCGAGTTCCCAGGAAGCTACAACTAGCAACCTCACTATGGACTCAAATGCAAACACACCTACACCCACTGATCATTGCGTGATTACCAGATCAGGTCGCATAGTTAAGCAGAGGCAAATACTTGATCTTTAAGTTGTCATGATCTGATAACACGTAAGTACATGCTTGCAATAGTAATTGAATACCTGCATTGCAAATCTAGAAAAAAAAAAAAAAAATTGTATTGTTGTATTCTGCAAAGTGCAAACATTTTGCTACTGATATTCATTTTGTAGAACATTATATGATTGTTATATTGGATGTTCAGGTAAAGTTCGCCTGCTTATGTGCCACAGTTATCTCATGTAAATGGGAAATACGAATATTTCCTTTAGGCATAATTATATCCCAATTGAAGTTCATGTGGCATGACATTCTGTTATTTCATGCTGTATTGTAAAAAAAAAAAAAAAAAAAAAAAAAGGGAGATGTAATGTTTGTGAGTACTGTTGTATATTGAACTGCATTACCCAAGAGTAAGCTATGGGGGTGTGACCGGAAGGAGGAAGTCAATAAAGAATGTGGATGCCGAGCTGATGGTTAACATGCACACCACGTTGAGTCTGAGTTGGTTTTTTATGAGTATACGGTGATCACGAAAGAGTGACATACAAACAGTACAACAATATGCCACAAACGCTGTCAATTGAGCTTAAATTGCATTGAACCTGGGCCATTCCTTTAATGAAGCTCACATATTCTCACCACTCTGTGACATTTCAGCCACTTTTCATGAGCAAACACACCCGAATCCCAAGAGGTTTTGTGGCTATGAAGCTTTGCAACATGGTGCCTGGTGTGTAAAATAAATAAAAACGTATGCTAACACAATTGGGTGGGAGACCTTGCGTGTGTGTGTGCGTCTACATGTGTGTACAGAGATGGATCACCACCGCCTCTATCTTCTCCGTGGCCATGCCTAGCAGCGCGTCAGCAGCGGGCCGATTTACATTAGGGAGATTTAAGCTGTCTGAGCCAATGGTGACAAGTCAAGGTGTTTCACTTTAATTACAGCCGGCAAGGTCACCTCCCTCCCCGCTCACCCTCAGTCACAAGGTGTACAGAGAGATGGCAAAGAGAGAGAGAAAGGGAGCACTCACGCATGTTTTTTACATTTATGTTTAAAGACCCTATGTTTTTGAACACAGCCTTAATTGCAAACACTGACAAGTGAGTCGTGACCAACTACTCTTGCACTTCCACAGCGACAAAACAGACAGGAAACAGTCTGTTAGAAATAATACCACATGACAAAATAAATGCTGGGTTAGGGTAAAGCATGGGAGGCTATATCTTTAATGCTTCACATTGCATTGTGGATGACATAATGTATTATGATGCCATAATATGAAAGATTTCGCTTTTTTCAGCTCTTCGTTTTACAATAGCTGCCTGTTTCGCGCACCCCGAGGCTGTTGTTCTGTAAAGTGGATATGACAGGCGCTGAGTGCAAACAGTAGCTTAAAGGTGTGAGATTTCAGACCATCAGTAGCCCTCTGCAGGATTCAGGATACTGCGCTGATGAGAGGTGTCAGACAGGTGTCTAGGGGTCTTTTTCTCTCCATCCCATGACAAGTGAGAGCAAGCCCCCTGGGCAAGCTGATAGTCTACATTGCCTATCTCCTCACACATCTGTCACTGAATCCCAGCCTCACTTGCCCCTTTTCCACCAACAGGATCCTGGTACTGGTGCTGGAGCTCAGTCTAGAACCTTTCCTCACATTTACACTGAAAAAAGTGGTTCGGGCCAGAAAAAATTTTCACAAGGTTTCAGAAAAAGAATATTATATTAATATTAATATAAATGAAATTAAAGGGGCCTCATCAAACTTCCAAGGGGCCACGGGTTGACTTAATCTTAAATTATTCAATTATTGTTGGCATTTTAAAAAAAATGAAATAACTTGTTTTTACAGAACATATGGTTCTTGAAACTTCTGTAATGAATCATGGTTAATTCATTTAATATATCAATACTCTTAGTTTCTGTTAATGAAAAAGTTTGAAAACAAGAAGCCTTGTTTTAGTACAGCAGAGATACCTAAATTATCTCCAAGTCAAAAAGACACGAAATTGCGCTACACAAACATGTGAAAAGATTAAACAACGACCACCATGTGCTATTATATGCGCTTAGGTTTAGTAACAAAGTCAATTATGTCATTGTTTGACTCTGAAGTCTGCATATGGGAAAGGGAGTATGTGTGTGGAAGTGGGCAGACTTTGAACTGAAACATTTTGAAAGCATTGCTTTATGGAAGCACCGTACCAAATTCACATGGTTCTTCTGGGACTTATCATGCTTTCACGTTCCCAGTCTAGCGTCTCGTTTTTAAGCAATATTACAGACCGAAACCCCCTACGGGATGTGTTTAAGAGCAGAGCTCACTGAGTGGCATTGAATTCAGATCTAAATGCACACAAACGCATTTGCACATGCACATACAATCGGGAAGACGGTGAGCTGTCAGTTAAACGCAGCCATACCTTCCTTATCTGCATCACAGCTTTCCCAAGAGAAAGCCATGGTCAAATTAAAAGGAAGGGGTGTGTGAAGTGGAGAGAAAAAAGAGGGAAGTGCCTTCTGGGGAAGTTATTAAAAAGATGGGGGGGAGAAAAATAGAGAGCATAGAAAGCTGGCTGCAGTTCAAAGGGGGAGGGTCCTTTGCCTCTTAAGACTCCAAATGGCAGTTGCTGGCAAGGCTGCAAAACACACAATGCCTCGTGGCCAAATGGCAACACACAACTCTCTGTCAGGAAATGGTGAGGGGGGAGGGGCTAAGGGGCATGGAGGTGAACTAATGTGGTACCATTTCTTGTCTAGGCAAATTAAGGAAATGACCTAAAGTGATGCTAACCTTAACCACAGGGAAAATGAGAAAGCGTGAGACCCTGGGCCAAAGGGAATTGGACTTTATATGTTTATTTATCATTTTTATGACTGACTGTTATGAGAGAACAGACTCAATCGTTTGGGTCTACTCTATACAGCTTATAATCATGATAGGCGCCTTTTAGCCTTAGTCACAGTAAATGCATTAGAGAGGATTATGCGAATACCGTGGTTGGAAATGTAAAAGGCATAAACTATATAGATCAACCCCAAATGCGCATGTATACCAACACTCTATCTAAACCATCAATTTAATGAGACACTATTTCATTGCATGTATGCAGCTAAGCAGATTTATGCACAGTCCTCCTCTCCCACCGCTGCTGTAGCCCTGACCTCAGGTCAGTAGCAAGGCTGGATGGAGGAACGCAGGCTCACAGTTCATCATTACAGTCTACAGCGCGCCCCAATACACAACACACCCAATCTCATTCTTAATCATTCTGGTTATACGATACAGCACATGGAGACCGACACGAATCAACCCAGGTAGTACAAGAACATGTTACAATGCAAGAATATTATTTATATAATTAAAACGTTACTACTTTTACATGAGCAAGAATGCTGTTGTTCAGAATTTCAGCAGGTAAACAGTCACACGGCGCGCGCACCAATTTTGCTTTTATACAACGGTTCAATAAACAGAAGTTAATGTTGATTAACTTATATGCAATACTTACTGGCAATTTGTTAAGTTTTCGCCCTGCCAATTGAGATAATTCCAAACAAATCAACAGTATTTGCGCGTCTCTGAGCAAACACACAGCAGAACTTGAATGAATCAGTGTTTCGGAATCGGGTGAGTGAATGATTCAATGATTGCTGCGCCCCGCCTGCTTATACTACGCCCTAAAAGTATGTCCTCTTTTTGTGAAGAAAAAGTGCATACTTTTGAGTGTGTAGCAGAAGAGTAAACAAGCTTTGGGACATCACGTCAAACAATTGCGTCTTTAACGCTTAGTTACGCTTGCTCTCTGTCGCTTAGTTACACGCATCCTGACACGCAAACTGGCCTGTCAATCATCTTGTCAAAGATAAAGTCCTCCACATTTCATTTAATTTCATTTCCCTATATCGGAGAGAAATGCAGTAGAACATTTATCTGCAGTCGTAGGTCTTTCATGCAGAGAACTCTCCTCATATTAATGCAGTATGATGAATTTAAAAGTTAATGGCCAAACGGAACTTTATAAAAGTCCACATTGTTATTGCAGATGAAATATACAGTAACACGGTTAACATTAAATGAATATTTTTCTCCATACTCCATACTTCATAGGATCCATACTTCGAAAATCCACCGGAAATAGTAGACCATCCGGGGACTTCTGGCATACTCTTTTCAACATACTATGCTTTGGGACACACTTATTTTAATCTCACATACTGTTTAGGTGATGGATAGTATGGACATTGAGACACAGAGGATCACATGTTTGTGTGTTTGAACGAATCAAATTAGTGAATGATTTAATACCTCACTCATCTCTAGTTTGTTCATAAATGAATCAGTGTTTAAACAAATCGACTTGCTCAAAAAAGACACTTGTTGCCACCTACTGGAGCGACGTAACCTGCAAAAGGGTCACAGAAAAAACATCATAATGCAGCTTGTTATGAATTATTATCATAAAAATCTATTAATTTTTACCATGATAACTTTGATGTTAGACCATGTTGCACAGAAAGATTTAAAAAAAAAAACAAAGGATGCTTTTGTCCATTTGCGCATATATACTGAATGCAGAGTGGGATAATAGGGGTTGAATGTGGGGTGTCTATAAGAATTTACTGGCAGCCCAGTACCTCATGCCGCCACAAACAATGACCCAAATCCAATGACAAACTACCCATCAGTGCACATAGTCTGCGCAGAGGGTCCTTCTTGGCCCATCTGTCAGACTGCAAGTTGCAAAGCCATTGAAAAGTCTAAATCAAAGTTTATTGTTCATGTATGCACACTAATGTCAACATAACAATGAAATGTGAGTTTCAGTAAAGATTTCACTTATGTAACATGCTCTTAGTCCAGTCTGAAAAAACAATCCGCATTACTATAGAGCTCATTTTAAAAAACAGCATTTCTGTCTCCCAGGCTGAACAAAGCGAAGGGCCGACCAGCGCTGTATGGTCATTCAGGAGAGCGAGATTTGAGGTGAATAGGCCCAGATTCAGATTTGACAGCAACAGCTGCTGAGAGATCTGCAAGTTACCAGCTGCTACTTTCAAAATGCCTTTATTTTTTTCTTTATTTTCAATTAAAAGCGTTTTTTCCTCTCTCGATCCAGCTCTTTGCTAATAACATAATGGCAGGTGGAATGTCATTGCTGGGTGTAATGCAGCTAAGTCCTGGTTGCTGTTTTAATGCCTTTCTAATTGGAGCCCACTCTCTGCCACAGCGTGCGGAAGGCAAACAGAAATGATTTGTAAAATAACGACTGCGGAACTAATAACTAGCCCTCGTCCTAATGTAAGGCTTTTTGTGAGGTGAAAAAAAAAAACTGTGCGAGCCCTAATTGGGTTTGCCTCAAAAAGACATTTTAAACTCATCATTTCATTTCACAGGCTTTTTATGTCACATTTTGCTGGAGAAGAAAAATATCGAAGAGAGAGCGCTCTCTCATCCATTTTGAGGTTAATGGTCAAGTTCCAAGCTTTTAAAACAGGGTGAAACCACACTGAAAGGATTTGGGTTAATTAACTAGAAAGGTGTTTTACTTTTTTGCTTCTCTGGATGACTTTTCAAAGTGATTTTTTTCCCATGCCACACAAAAACAAACAAGCCATGTTTCCTCCCGAAAGGTGCGTACAGAGACAGTCCATGGCTCACCAGATGATACAACACATTAGGTATTCTAAAACAACATTTTGCAGATAAAATGTCCTGAATATATAGGCCTCATAGAGTTTGCCTTTTTATGCTAATCTGCCAATCTCCTCTGTCTAAATTCTGAAATTTGGGTGTAACAATTGTGCGACAATATGTATCGTGATGTGAATGATGTGTAGGCCTATCTCGATAAAGACGTTTTTTTTAAAAGACTCAGCTTACTGTATTTATAAGGTAGCCTAGTTCACCCAAAAAAGAAAATTCTGTCATCATGTACGCACCCACATGTCGTTTCAAACCTAAAAGATTTCCGTTCATCTTCCAAACACAAATGAAATTATTTTGTATGAAACCTGAGAGATTTCTGGATTTCTGTCCCTCCATTTAAAGTTGATGTCCCTCCATTTAAAGTTTAACAGCACATTTTGTAAACTTCTTAACATGTCCTAGATGTAATAATGATAATAATAAAGACCTTTTCTTTATTTTGGCTTAAAGTATCGCAAAATATAAGTATTGTATCTTGAGTTCAGTATTGTGAATAGTATCGAATCGTGACATGAGATAAATGTTACACCCCCAACTATGCCAGGGTATACATAAACGTAGCAGTAATACTAAAGTGCTCTTCATAAAATCAGTTTTCTTATCAATGTTTTTAAAAATATTATATTGCAAATGCAGCTGTCATGATCCCTGCCTGTGTTCCTGTCTTGTTTAATTTACTCTTATTTTTGAAGTTTAGTTTTGTTCCCATTGTAGCTATGTTCTGTTTTAGTTCCTGTTTCCTTTGTTTTCATTGCCTACCTTGTTAGTTTCTTAGGGTCCCTGGTTAGCCCCTGCAAATCCCTGTGTATTCAAACCCCTTGTTTCAATTGTGTTTTGTCAGTCGTTGTTCTTGTATGTGTGTTCTAATTTGTTGCGCTCCTGGTTTCTCTGTTTGGATTATGTTCCTGATTTTCTTGTTTGGATTATATTCTTGTTCCAAGACTGGATTAACTATGTTTGTGCCTTTTTTGGAAAAACTTTGCTTCTATTTGGAATATTGCCAATCCTTGTCCCTGCAACACACACTACAAAAGCAAACTGAGGTAAAAAATTAAATGTAATTAAATAAAAAAAAAAACACATATATATATATATATATATATATATATATATATATATATATATATATATATATACAATAAAAATTTAATAATAATAATAATTTTAAAAAGTTGCAAAAAATAGTACAATAATATTAAATTATTTATTGAAAAATAACTTTAAACTATAAAAAACTATAACTATTAAACTAACAGTTAAACATAATATTTAGTTCAATGATGCTGTTCATCATATGCTTTAAATTTGGTTATATATTTTCCAGTTTTACAAAAAAAATATTAAATGAATGATTAATAAATGTTAAATATTATAAATGTGATAAGAAATAGCTTTTACTGTTTGACAATTGAATAATATTGAATGTTGAGTAACATGTAGCTATAGCTTTAAATATGCCTCATAAAACCTGAAATGGGTTGCTGCCTGGTGTGTTAAAAAGTGTGTTACATCAAATGCATATAAGTGTGATATAGGTAGTAGGAAGAAGACTTCAGTTTCTAAACAGCCCAAACAGAGCTCTCCTGCATTAGTGTCCTGACCTGCAGGTCCTGTTGAATCTCTGTCACATTGTAATAACTTGTCTTTTATCTTAAACACCTCCTCTCCCCTCAGGCCATAGTAAAGCACCTGCAAGCCTGACATATATCAAAAGATAATGGTAAAAGCTGGAAAAGTCTTTAGCAGGCATGATGTGGCAAGGTGTACAAATTAGCCTTGGTTCTTTTCAGCTGTTTTACTCGTAGATAAATGTCCTTAAAAAGCCTCTTTCTACCTTCCCTGCTTCTCTGTTTTTTAAGAGTTTGAAATATTATCTTGACAACAATAGCAAAGGAAATAAGCCCAAGGTGAAAAAGTATATAATTCGTCTTGTGCTAGTCTGTGTATTTATTTTGCGAGAATGCTAATGAACAGGAGATAAACAACTTCGTAAAGCAGCATTCATCAATATTTGAAAACTGTTGCTATGTAATTCATTTACTCTCCAAAATTCCTTACACAACTCATTCAAATCATCGCAATTTACCATGAATGATACAAAATATGCACATTTTCCAAGCTCAGTGCTCATCAGGTGTCATCTCATATATTCAGATCTCCTTTAGCAACAGTCTACAGTGTAAAGTAACATACAGGAGCTATGTTTTATGATGTCATGTCTCATATAGGGTATTCGACTGTCTGTAGCCTGTAGCTATAGCTAAAAGCCACGCAGTGGACAACATCCACATCCGAGTTCATCCACTTTCACACACCTGCTCCAAAACACAGCTGCATCACTCCTTCCAATCCACAGGAACTCACTTTCACGGCTGTATATGCTTTCTTAAAGCTGCTTTAAAGTGGCAGAGTTAATCTGAGATCAGATCGAGCTTGACAGAATGGATGTTGCTCACTGAATGCTATCTGTAAGACTGATCTGGAAACAGTATAGCCTCAGGTGCCCGCCTCACCTTAAAATACCTGTTTTATATACCAGCGTCTCAATTTCCCTGCCAAACATCTGCTTCAGAGTTCTTTAACTACCCCCATTATGGCTAATTACACAAGATTTTATCCGAGGACCGACTCTTAAAGTTCACTTACTTGCCTGCGTACAAGCCAATGGGGCGAGAAGTCTGTGTGTGTTAAGATGAGCCTTGTGCGACAGATGAGAGAGAGAGAGTGACATTAGGGGACGTTGAGAATGGCAGAGATGCCCGCTCCAGCTGGTAGAGATGTCTGTGCCAAATGTTTGTCGATGCGAGCAGCTTGTCGAAACATGGCAGTAGAGACCTGCAAGGCCTTCGCAACGACCAGCTCAAAGCTATGCAGGCCATCAGCTGCTGAACCCAGATACTCACTCACTGCCCAGATGGACTCATACAGGCATTAAATATAGTAGAAGAAAAATCCTGGACAATTGCAGCTTTAACAAAGACATGAAGAATGTTTGTAGGAGTTGCCATTACCAAGAGCCGCCTTTGGGTTGCACAACTTTGTTAAAACCAAAGTGTCCAAAAAGATCCTAAACCAGGCTTAAGCACAGCAAAAAAGCTGAACAATCTGAATATTATATGACTGTTAGATCATGCACTATGTAGATGTGTACATCATCAGATTTGTTTTTTTTTTACATTTGTACCTTACCTACCCTTAAAGAGTGCATATATGTATTGTTATTATTGTCCCCTTTGTGTGTAGATAAGGTACAAGGGTGTCCATCTGGGATTATTATTACCAGTGACAAGCTATACTGTGCTTTAAATTAAAAAGTTTTTTTTCTTATCAGACATCCATGTCAAACCATCACTTCAGCACAGTGGTTGTCAACCAGGGTGGCGGGGCCCATTATAGGGGCCCCAATAAGTCTTACAATTATTTTATCTCAATTCAAATGATTTAAAAAAAACACTAAAAATATATAGGTATGTGCAACATTAAACTGACATCATATTGGGGTGGTGGGGTGGGCTGACAACATTTTTTGGCAACACTTTATTTTGATGGTCCCTTTTGAACATTCTGTTGACTATAAATAACTTTGCAACTATATGTCAACTAACCGTCATTAGAGTATTAGTAGACTGTCTGCTTAATATCTGAAAATGATTTATTGTGATGCTCCTCCAACAAACACTCTACTGACCATAAGTAACTTTGCAATTACATGTCAACTTATTCTAACCCTAGTAACCCTACCAGTCTACTAATACTCTACTAATACTCTAATGAGAGTTAATAGACATGTGCAATGCTACTTGTAGCCAACAGAATGTGTTAAAGGGACCATCAATAAAGTGAAACCCATTTCTTAAAAGTTAGTGAAACACAAAACTGTAGTAGTCCCACCCGATGAGCGTGAGATGGGGAGATAAACTCTCAGAAGCAGCCAGATATCTTGTTAGTTCATTTGGCTAATGGTAGCCGCGTGAAATATCGAGACTGGCTTTCATTAAGGCAGGGCTGTTTTATTTGCCAACGGATAGCTCAGAGGACTGCCTGTTGAGTTAGCAGGGCAGCTCCATCTCGAGTCTGCGAATGAAGCAGAGAGCGGCGCATGAGAAATGATAGGAAGGAGTCTGAACGGAGCGAAATCAAAGGGAATCTGGTGTAGTACTTCACTGAGCACCGATTCCTGAGGTGGGTGATGTATGAATGTTTGATGAATCTACCACCATCTTTGCTGGAGCCTCCCCACACACCCGCAAGATTGAGTGCTCAGGCAGAGGTTTTGATAGGCATGCATAAGAGGGACGATGAAATACCCTCGCGCGCACACACACACGCGCAGAGCTCAGAGCCATCGGGAGGGGGCGTGGAGGTGGTTATGTAGAAGGATTCGGGCTGTCAGTTGCCAAGATGAGTGCTGACAATCAGTCAGTGGGAGAACAATGTTTCCTGTCAGTAAGTACTCTAATCACCTCACTACAGTTTTAGTTAAACTGCTTTCTGCACACGCGCCTCTGACACCCAAACCGCTGTTCAAAGACTACCCTGAGGGTGGGGAGGTGGAGGGGGGGTAGTCAGCGCCAAGACAGGTAGGAAAGATGGAAACAAACAACTGCATTTTCACCTCTCGCCGTTTTCAAAGCGCGCGAGAGGGTTGCGAACGGCGTGGAGAGAGAAAAGCGGCTCGCGCTGCCTGCTTCGCTCCAGCAGGTAGTGCCTGTCAGAACACATCGATGTCTACTAATTGGGTCATTTTTGATATGAGGACGGCGTGCCAGCGTATTGATGGGGGAGTGATCGGGGAGCCAAACGCCTGTGAGGCCGCTCTGGCACGCGATCAAAGCCGGAGCGAACGCCGCCTGCAGACAATCTGGCACGGGCCGGGCACTGCCAGGAACAAGAGCATCTGAATACAGGCCTGGCGCCCCTGCTTCAGTCACAGGATTGTAATTTGTTACATGGGCATTTCGGAGCTGTTGAATGAGGAGAGACTTAATCCACATGTGTAGTATGAAATTGGTGGTTTTGTACCAGTCTATTCCCTCCCTTCCAATGTTTCAAATCCCCCCAGGAATGACCACGCTGTTTTGGCTGTGAAGGCGGACAGGGATCTCTAATCTGTACTGGTTTCTTGCTTTGACAAGATTTCGCTCTTTTTTGTGTGTTTGTGTATGTGTCTATTGGAGATTCTAAAGGCTGGAGCGAGTGATGTAGAAAGGGAAAAAACCCCAGGAAGTGTGCGCTATCATCCTCTCAGCATCCGTCCATCCCCCGTCATGTTAAAAAAGACAGGAACACACACCTCCCTCCTGCACTTGTTTGTTTGCGGAAATGTTTTTTTTTTTTTTTACTTCAGTGAGCATGTCTATAGGCTACCATATCTTCTTACTTACACATTACATTAAAAAAGCAAAAAAAGATTTCTTTAATATCTTAATTGTTTCTCACAGACAGCAATGTGATTAAATGGAGACATTTGTTTATCCTGCTTTTCAAATGTTTGTAATGAGGAATATATATTAATTTGATCTTAATTTTATACATCGATTCTCATAATCAGTGCTGGGCAGATTACTTGTTAATGTAGTCTGTATGATTATATTACATGACAATGTGTTAGTATGTAATGAGATTACTCATTAGGTAAGTTCTGACTACTTTGATTACTTTAGATCACTTAGTTTGAATGGTTATTGTGTGTGTGTGTGTTTGTGTGTGTGTGTGTGTGTGTGTGTGTGTGTGTGTGTGTGTGTGTGTGTGTGTGTGTGTGTGTGTGTGTGTGTGTGTGTGTGTGTGTGTGTGTGTGTGTGTGTTGTTCGATTATTAAAAAAATCACTTGTAGTTAACTAAATAGAAGTGTTCCACAGCTACAGTATATATCAGCAGTGTTTAGTAACTTGCATAATTGATCATCTCAAACATGGTGTAATTGAGAGGTGTTTTTGTCCCCAGATTTTTTAGAAAAGAAAATTTAAAAGAGTAAATTCGAAGAATTAGGGAGAATCAATACATTATGAATAATTTACTTCCATTTATAATCTAATTACAAGTACTACATTTAAAATTTTAGTTTAAAAGAAATGACTCCCCAAAACTGCTCATAATTTGTCATAAAAATTCATACTTAATTCTTAATTAATTCTCCTAAACTAAACTGAAAAAAATGCAATAAATTTGTTCTAAGATATTAGCGTTGCATTTGTACAATTATATATTTTACACAGCAGTGCAAATAGATATATATACGCAATACATGCATTGGCCATTAGTATCATATAACAAATCTGCATATAGAAAAGAACGAATAATCTGTTCTGTATTTTACTTTTACATATCACATAACACATATCTATATTCTTTTATAAAATGAAATAAACTGCATTTATTCATTCCTTTCACATTTATATACTAAAACTACTTCTTGTCAAAGACTTGCTGTTCATTGATGATGTTATGCTAATCTTTTATTTCAATTAACTACCTTATGTCTTCAATGTGTAACCTATGTTAAAAGCTTGTCTGGTTGGTAAAAAAAAATCTGGGACAACCACTTTAATTTTACTTATATTTATTGCAAGAAGGTAACATTCACAACATTATAATGTGAGCGGATTCCAATTTTTTAGATTAGTTAGATCTTTATATTTCCCACCGGGGTCCTGTTTAAGCAATAATAAGATTAAGCCTCCTTGCTGCGTATCTGACAGTCTAGGGTTGTTTGTTTATTTGTTTACATGGTGTCTCTGTCGCAATCTGGCTCTAGCACCATATTGAAGCAGTTCCTGTCGGGTAATAACTGTGGGGCAAACTCCCACACCTCCAGAGAGTATCACTCCTCTCTCTTTCACACACACACACACACACACACACACACACACACACACACACACACACACACACACACACACACACACACACACACACACACACACACACACACACACACACACACACACACACACACACACACACACACACACACACACACACACACACACTGTTTGAATCCAGAAGAACTCTGAGACCCTTCTCCAGACCTCAGAAAAACCTCTTACTGGCCAACAGAGCAGAAGACAAAGGACAACTTCTCTCCCCATGCCAAGAAGAATCACGCCTCAGCCTCATACATAAATCATGAGATCCGGAGGAGTCTTTAAGAGAGAGAGAGAGAGAGAGAAATAGGGAGAACCCAGAGGATATTTTGCCACTCAAATTCACCCACACTGTTATGGGTGAGTTAGATCCACTCATATATATATTGAGGGGGAAAAAAGAACAAATAAACAGGTGCAAAGGAAATCCCTCTGAGAACCCCCAAAAGTGTTTGTGAGCTTGTGCATTTGCTTCCACGTGTGCTCATAAGTGCATGTGTGTGTGTGTCCACGCACAAACAAGTGGGGGCTTTATATGTATGGGATATAGCAGCTCTTTGTGTTTGGAAATCCAAAGCGAAGCCAGCAGCACTGGGAAAAAAAGCACCTGTTCAAAGAGACCTAAAAAGCCAGTGGAGTCCTCAATAGTCTCCATAAGGCCTGCTGAGATGCTGACTGAACTGCCCAGATCTCAGAGAGCTCTCTCTCCTCTTTCATCACTTCTACCCCATGCACTACTCCACCAGACCTTCAGAAAAAGTGCACCAAAACATGCTGAGGTGACCGCTAAGACCTTATGCTGGCAAATTCCAACTTACTAGAATTGCCTTAAATAAAGTGCTAACAATATGTATTTTATTATGTTATATTGTTTATACTTGTTAACACTATAGTATAAACATAACATTTACATAAAATGAATTATACTTACTATCATTTTAATTTCTGAAATTGTACAAATTTACTAAATACTAAATATCATATTTTATTAGGTACATATATAAGCACTTTAATTTTTCTTCAATTGGAAAGTTCTTCAACTTGGAAAGTGCAGCAAAATAAATCAGACCAGACCTCTTATATCTAGTATAGTGATATAATAGTCTCAGAAGACAGAGGTAAAGTAATGGAGTGTTGAAAAGACAGAAAGATACAGAAAAAACCTGCACTCTTTCCAGAAGTATTACATCATCCAATATCATTTCCTCACAATCAATGTCACTCTTTTTACAGACTGCAATGTTATAACTTTGCGAATCTCCAAATTCCATCATAAGTAATTGCTAGTCAATAGTATTTGCCAACAGCATCATCACCATTTATTTTGTGACACCAAAGTTCTTTGTTTCAGAAAAGCAGGTCTGATTGGGAAGTTGCTAATTACACTTTCACAGGGCTATCAGTGTGTTCCCACTTCATGGGAAGTAAAGTGCAGCCTCCTGAGGGACCCTCATAATGGGGAGAGTGGTGCTATCACCTCGGGGGCTGAAGTGACAGCGTGTATGGATGTCAACGCCAGTTTGGTATGAGGTGTCTGACTGAGAGTACAGTTCACAGCGGGTCGATGACATCAACCCATCATCACCGTCACTGTTCTTACAGTTCGCAGCCGTTCGTGCACTGCAGCGCTTGTGATGAGTATAATCATCACACTCTATCCGTTAAGTCAGACTATCACACGCTCATGCCCAGCCAGAAGATATATACTACTTGAAAAAACAAGAGACCTCGGGTTAAAATAAAGCAGCTCAAGTGGGAGATCAAAGGCTTGATCTATGTTAATTGTAATGTAATTGTAAACTATGAAACAGCAACGTGGATTTTTTCAATTTGAACGTTTTCTCCCATCAGTTAAATAAGCAGAGACAAGAATTCACATATCACCTCTAAGTCGTTTTTGATATGGCAGGCTGCCTAGTGTCTCATGCATTACTCATTTACTGAATCGCTTTAATGTTAAAAGGTTACTGATATTTTTACTGATTATGTTATTTTCTTTAAAGAGGCCATATTATGCCCTTTATTACAAAATCTTGATTTTGACTTATGCAGCACCTCTCTTCTCAGTCTGTTTGTTTATTCATGGTCTCTATAAAGCTCCTCCTTCCGAAAAGCGCAATGTGCTCTGATTGGTCGGTTGGACCAGGGCATTGTGATTGGTCAACCGCTTCGAGCATGAGCATGCGTGTGTGTGTGCATTGAGAGATTGGCATGGGGTACTTAAGATCCATAAGATCATCTCTCAATGCAAATCAAACCAGCTATTAGGCTAACTGAAATAAAACCATGCCAATCTCTAGGTATGGTGAAGGGTATATGATGATGTGGGGCTATTTTAATTCCCTTTAATTAAGGGAACTTTATCAGGATGCATAGTATTCTGGATCCATGAAATAACTGGCCTTTAAAAATAAAAATCTGCCTGCCTCCATGGGAATTTCACATAGGGGTGTACTGACTTAATCACCTGTATTTAAGGAAGAACATTTATTTACGATACATTATTCATTCACAAAGAAAATTGGTGTCCTTAAAGTTTGGATTTTTCCTCATTTTTTTAATTAAGGCATTAAGATCAATTTCCAAAAGATGATTTTTTATTCCTCTTTTTAGTCAACTTGTGTGTATTCACTTATGCTAAGCACTTTTTTCTAAATCTATATTTAGTATATATTATATTGTATATTGCAACCAAAATACAACATTTGAGTGGTTGTAAAAATGTTTTGTGTTTGCTGGGTTCAGCCCGCACTCCCCAATATCAGTTCCTTGCAAAAATTATTCATTAACGATAAACTTGCAGCTCATATATGGAAAATTTGTGCCACAGGGGTTTTCCAGACCACTATATTTGTGTAAAAGACTGATGCGCCACAGAACAAGTATGCAGAGCGGTCCATGTGCAAGCCTGATTTACTGTCACTCGCTGCCACCTCCAGCAGCCGGGCTGTGAGGAATGAAGGGATTGAAGTGGAGGGCCGTGTATAGGGATCGATGGTGGGGGAGGCCAATAAGAGCTCTCGCCCCACAGACATGCTGGTGGTACCGTGATTCTGCGGGTAATCAATCTACTCCCCAGGCCGCCCGGTCCAGCGAACAGCTTTGTTGTGCTGGGCCCTGTGGAGTCATGGAGGGAATCTGCTTTATTAAGACTCATTTGTCCTCTAACAAGCCACAGCGGTGGACAGGTGATAAAACACTACACCACAAACACATGATTACCGTCATCATTGCCAACAATGTCAGTGCAGCCGCCGTCTCCCCCCGTGCAGGTTTGTTTTGTTGTGGCAGCTCACACAACTGAACGCAAAACAACACACTACACATGTTGCCGATCAGAACCTACAGAAAAAAAGTGCCTTTAAAATCACTGTGCAAATTATAGACTTTTTTATATATATACAAAACACTACAAGTTTAAGGTTAGTTAGTGTGTTTTGTTTGTTTGTTTTTCAGCAAGAATGCATTAAATTGATAAAAAGTGACGGTAAAGACAAAAAAATCTTTAACATGATGTTCTTTTGAACTTTCTATTCATTAGCATCCTGAAAAAATCGATATTAAACATTTTCAACATTGACAAGAAATATTTATTGAGCACCAAATACAATGATTTCTGAAGGATCATGTGACATTGTAAACTGGAGTAATGGGTGCTGAAAATTAAATTTCGCCATCACAGGAAAAAAAAAAATTTTTTTTTAAATATATTAACATAGAAAAACGTATTTCCCAGAATGTTTTTGCCTAACCCTGCTCCTCAGATAACACATAATTTACCATCTGCTGAAAAGTCATACAGTATACAAATTTATTAAAAAACTATTAAAACATATTTCTATTTTTCAACAGTGTTCAAAATAATGTTAAGGACCTTGTGCTTTGGCTTTGTTTGGGGGGCCACAGATTTTAAAGAGAGTCAGACACCCCAAAATTTATAATCCTGGGAGGATTTTAAAATGCACATTGAAATATTATTGTACTCTAAGACAGATTTATACTCTGGCCACTAAGTCCATATTTCTGTACGTTTGTTGGACTATGAATACTTAATGATGACGAAAACCTAATCATGATGACCTGCTCGTATTTCAGTGCGAAGAGAGCAAGGGAGAAAGAAAAACTGAAACTAGACGAACAGCAAAAACTATCCCCAAGGGCCTTTTTTACAGTTAAATGAAATAATTAGAGCCAACTCCCCTGTGGAAGCACTTTTTAAAATTCATTTTCAAGGAAATAATTAGTTTTTTGTAATTATGTGTGTGTGTTGCATCTTTAATCTTTAATCATTGGGAAGCATCCCCCCTTTGGGCGGCAAGGTGTTACGCTACACCTCTTTTTTTTTGGAACACTTGTATTTTCTCTGAATGTCCATGCGGAGTGCCAAAAAATTGACTTGAATATGAGGGATGCATACCAATGCTGAAGCTGACCAGGCATCATGTACCAGTGCTTGAGGAAGCCTTTGCTTAATTGGGCCACAAGGTTCAGAGGAAGTCCCTTTTGTGGCGAGAGAAATATTAATTATATACAGCCCTCTCCGAATATTGACGTAGCAAAAATCTCAATAGAGCAAGAGAAAGAATAACCTAATTTAGCCTCATGGGCCATTGCATATTTTAAACAGCCAAATTTATATGGAAAACAAAGGTCAATGGCAACAAAGGGATAAAAAAAGAGCAGGCCAATTCAAGAACAATTGTCCAAATACATGAATATTATCTCAACTTAAAGTTAACTAGCAAATCTTAAGAAACATACTAACTAAGTGTTAATGCAACAAAATACTTCACATTGTGGCACAAAAAAAAAAATCTAAAACACATCTCGGTTCTTAGTAGTGGCCAGCTTGAGAGCCTTTGTTTGTATGTTCATAAAACCCTCCTCACATACACAAACTGCACTTTAAACAGGACACAGCATTAGCGGTTAAGCCCTGAGATTGGATGTGGGATCGCCATCGGCGGTTTAGTTTATGCTTGGCCACAATATCTACTGCGTAACGTCTTTCCTTAGAGCTCTGAGCTCCCAGGCACTTGTATTAATTGAGCTAGTAATTGAACAGTTGTCTTCATTAGTTCTGGTCCCCTGCACACGAGTCTTGGTTTCGGGATTACCAGAGATGTGTTTGCATGAGGAAGAGGGGGTTGAAGCCCTGAGGTGGATTTACAGAGAGGGTTTCAAGCTCACACTGCTGGATTCTGTGAGAGGAAATGAGAGATGACCAATGTGTTCACCCTAGCAACCAGAGCTAATCCTAACAAAAATCCATGAGATGGAATTGCAGAGGCAATCAATATAATCAATCACCAAACACCACAACAACAAAAGATATAGTTGTAGTACCTGGTACCTGACACACTCCGAGGAAGGCTGAATGGCTCAAATGCATAAGTGTGCAGTGTTTTAGTTATTTTTAATGTTTCTGGTGAGCCATGGTTTGAATAAAGTTTTCTTTTTTACTTTTTTAACTGGAAGAAGTGCCTTGGAACTTTTTTCTATAAATACTGATATAGTTATAGTTTTTAAGTTATTTGAATATAGACTTACAAATGATTCTTTGAGTTGGATGGTTTCAGTAAAACATATGAATCAGCTCACAAAACCATTCACTTGTTAACGCTATCAAATCATTTTTTAGAGTTGAATCCGTTTCAATGAATCGATTGAACTAATTAAAATAACCAATTGGCTATTGCTAACAAGTTTTTGTTGCTTTCAATTTTTCATTGACGTTTTCAATTAATTGACTGAAACAGTTCACAAAAAGTTTTGTTCGCTCATTATTGCTAACAAATGATTATTTGAATCAGACGTTTTCAATTACTGACAATGATTCACAAAAAATGATCTGGGATGTGTTCCCCAAAGCCAACTATGGTTGCAAGTTCTGTCGTTACCAATAGAGTTCAAAGGAACTTGCGACCATAGTTGGCTAACAATGCTTTTGGAAAACGCACCCCTGAATGATTCGTTTACTGGTTATTGCTAACAAATCAGTCTTTTGAGTCAGATGGTTTCAATTAATCATTTGAATTGGTTATAAAAGCAGTGGGATTGATTGGTTTACTGGTTAATTCTTTTTTAGTTGTATGTTTTAAATAAATCAATTGAACCGATTTATAAAACACCAATCTGAATGACTTTATACTTTTTAATGACTTCAATTGATCAATTGAACCAGTTCACAAAACCGCTGAATCATTTTTTTAACAGGAGAATTAAACATTGAACTGTTTGAGAGAACTCTGTTTCACTATAATCCAAATAAGATTTCAAGGGGAAACTAAAGAAATTACTTAAAGCATTGCTTTCTACCATCATGTTTCACAGTAAAAAAAAACCTAAAAAACAAAAACACAAACTACTAAGAAACAAGCAGGCTGCGGTTTGGCAAAGCAATGCGCTTGAGGTCAGGCAGAACAGAGAGAAAGATAAAACTAAATTAACTGAGGGGTCCCTGACCCCCTTTCGGATAGTTTTAAGTGGTTTACAAGAGCTGCAAATCCTCACAAGATGAATAAAAAGCTGGTGTCTGACCTCATTCTAAGTCTGAAGATTTTTATTGACAAAAAAGAGAGAGAACGTGTAAGAGAAAGTGGTTAAAAAAATTATACTTTGACTTCCAAAGAGACATCTCCATCCCCTTTTAAGATGCATTTTAACATCAGCTGCAATTTGCATCCCACTCTGCCGACCAATTATTGTGGCATGCAACGTGGCGAGGCAACAGTTCCAGAAACTCAAATTGTCAAGGAATAAAAAACAAAATACACCAAATAAAAAAATAATAAATAAATAGGTACACCTCAGACTTCAGGAAGAGTGGGTTAGTATGGCTCCTGATTTGCCAGAGGATTTAGGACAGTAGTTCTCCTCACAGCGGCTCGTGGTGAAATAATTATGCCTAAGTGCCTGCTTTCAGAGTTACGCTGGAAATGAAAAATGGTGGTGGTGTCCGCAGTTAAATAATGTTAATGACTTCGACTAGAAAAAATGCAATGCACTTTGCGGCGCGTGTCAAAAGAATAGCACATTGTTGGCTTAAAACAACCAACTTCACACAATATGGAGGGTTTTGACAGGGGGTTGGCTGGGGGTGAAGATCAAGCCACGCTTTAAATATCATACGCAGCGTGTGGCAGACACACAACACCTGTTTGCGAGGAGTTGAGACACCTTCTTCCTCTCGTTGATGCGGATTCAACGATTTCCTGGTTGCTAACAGCTTCTCGAAATGGGAAGTTGTTGCACCAAACTGGAACAAACAACGACAGAAAGCATCATAAAAGGGATATATTATGAATATTCAGCGAGGAGGGAAAACTGAATCCCTCATTTTCACCTTTCCTCCGTTCTCTACATTGCAGCTTTTTCTTAACTGCATAATTAATGAGCAAAAAAAAGGAGTGTGAATTTGTTTGTGTTGCCAAATAGAAAGTGGTGAAAAGACAGGGTTTTTTTTACTTTCTTTTTCTGTTTTGCATTCTTTTGTGAAATAGTAGCAAAATAAAAATAGTAGACATTATACATTTTGTTGCATTTTGTTTTGTAATCTTATGGATGGACGTGAACTGATATTGCTAGAGCAAACAGCCATTAAAAATAACGAACAATATATAAAAGCTAACTGCTAAATGCTCAAATTTTTGTCTAACAATGACAATTTATAATACACAGTCACTCCACGTTCTGTCACTTCAACAACCTCATGATAAATCCTTCCTGCTCAGACATAAACACAAACTTCTTTTGAGCAGACGCAAGTAGAAACTCACATTTGTTTCTCTGACATCAATTGTTTCAGCTGTAATTTTCTCTACCTTTCTGTGCAGTCTTTATCCGTGAGAGCGTGATGTGCTTTTAAAACCCTTGCATGCTATTTACCTTCATGAAGACAACTGGCCATAAAAAGAAAAAGTAAGAAAGGGGGTAACTGCATATTTGCTCGCTAAAGGGAGGTGTTTTTTTTCCCATCCCTCCAAAGCCACACGCATCCCCCCAGGAATAGATTAACTGGTCTAGAATCAGCTGTCAGAGTTTGATACATTCAGAAGTTATGCAGAGAGGAAACTAGACAAATTCATGCATTTGTGATCCATCCCCGCTCTGGTGTACAGAGAAGTAAGGGGAACATTAGATGCGGCTTGGCTGCAGGCAGGAAGAGAGTAAGACAGGTATATGAAAGAGGCAGCAGAGGCTAATCTCGTAACCGTAGCCTAAAGAGACAAACTTCCCCTTCAGTTCTGGAGCTCCATTATAATCTGTTACGCTCTTGATTTCTATGGCCACATGACAGAATTTACCCCTCTCAACAGCACACCTCTGCCCCTCAATCTATCACCAATGTTAGAGCACAAGAGGATGAGGTTCTCCTCTCGCCTGTAATGTTTTAAAGACAAAAATACAATTTGTAAGTCTGTGCTCAAAAACTCCCAGTAACATGAAATGACATATTTGACACTTTCAATGAATATGGTACACTTTTTACTTATTTTAAAACATTCAGGACACAAATACTATTGTGTAACTATTTAATAACTGTTAAAAATGTTAGATATGTTAGATAAATGCATCACATGTCTGTCAAAAAATGGTGACTTTGGCCTGTACCACCCTCAGAGGTCGAGACCACCTCCACTGTATCCATTATAAAAATCATATAATCTTTTTGACAACATTTTTTTGACATAATAATTCAATTAAATCCATCAAAGCAATATTTCTATAATTTGAATGAATAAAAAACATAATATTTAGCAAAATGAGTACCAGATTTAGTCCCAAACATGTAAGAAAAAAGTATTCTTGGCAAAATTTGCAATTCTGTAGTCATGTTTTTTGTTCAAAACTTTGAGGTCACTAAGATTTTTGTTTGATTATTTCTTGAGCACCAAACCAGTAGAATGATTTCTGAACGATCATGTGACACTGAAGACTGTAATGTCATATAAATATATCACTGTAATGCCATATATTATTTTAGTTTTTTTACATTTATGTTTATATTTATAATTTATATGACTAAAATCAGAAATTAAACAAATATTTACTAAACTATTCAGGTTTACAAATTATGGTAACTGGCATTATGGTAACAAAGTTGCAAAAAATGCAAACCTATTAAATGTTAAATTAATATAAAACAGTAAAAACCCGTCCTTTTACTGATTGGTGACAATGAATTTTTAAGAGTTTCAGGTCTGATTTTGCACCCTGTTAACCTATTGTCTTACATTGCACTGAACCATTAGCAGTATTTCATTGGTGCAGTGCTCTTTTTTATATATCTTTTTATCTGTCTGTCTTTTCGGTTTACCAAAAGCATTTGCATCTAATGCGCTGTATTTCCTGCACTGAAAAGACCTAGCGCTGTGTGTAATATCCCTGCACTAACCCCAACGGCTGCTTGTTTTCCATCTTGCCTGTCTCTCTCTGCTGGGTAACTGCTGACCGTGCTCTCTTTGTAAATATCTTTGATATGTATTGTGCTCATGTTTAAGCAAATATCAGAGGATAGCAGTGTAGCTGTTTGGTGGCCATTAAGATGCAGCGAGTGGCGTTCATTCTCAGACACTGTCTCTGCTCGCAAAGGTCAACTACCCAACCCCTCCCCACCAACAAGACACACACACACACACACAGGTGTGTGCGGGTAAATAAGGGCCCGTTTACAAATGTGATGGGGAAACAGTTCACCTTAAAAAGCCATTAGGCAATGGGCTTTTGAACTTTACAGCCTTCTTTTTAATTTGCTACTGTCTAGCCTCTGGTTTTCCACTTTCTAGGACTGGCGATGGCAGCAAAACAAGCGGAGCTTCTGTATCAGCTTCAGATAAACGGTGGTAAACTTGAGGCAAACATTTAAATGTCTTTCTTTTTCCATCACTGATGCGTATGTACCTGTATGTACCTGACATGACATGAACCGATCGAACGGAAGACTCGAGATGTGACTCACCCATCCTTCCAGCAGCGGTCAGTGCGAAAGGTTCACTCTCTAGCTGGAAGCATTACCTGTCTCCTTGGGCTTGACAGGTTTCTGCACTGTCAACACGGATCAGACCAGCACCCTAACCTACAGTGGCAGCGCCTGACCCAGGCAGCAACACACCTCAAAACCAGCTTCGGGCACGGCCGGGCCTAGCGACGGATCTGGATGGACTCATCGGCTGCAAGGGCGTCAGGATTGTTCTGGGCTGAAGGAAATGAAAGTTTAGTATTGTGTTTTTGTGACCCAGGTGTTTTGGGTCAGGATTTATTTGAATTTCAAGGTCCACACAGGACATGCTCTTGTGTTCAAAAATACACATATGGAGAGAAATGGAACATAATACAGGGTTCATTATTTTTACATCTTTCAAATGGTTGAGATAAAATAAAGTATGCAACTGCAAAAGACATCCATATGACTCTATAAAGTTGTATTCGTATTATAAATAAAAATGGTAACTACAGTAAGGTTCATTAGTTAACATTTGTTAATGCAGTTTAAATTAATTAGTTTAATTAGTTAACTAACATGAACTAACAATGAGCAAAATATTTGTTACAGTATTTATTAATCTTTGTTAATGTTAGTTAATAAAAATACAGCTGTTCATTGTTCAAAAATACAGCTGTTCATTGTTTGTTCATGTTAGTTCACAGTGCATTAACTAAAGTTAATTAATACAACCTTTGATTTTAATAACATATTAGTTATAATATAATTAGCTGAAGAAGTATTGTTCATTCTTAGTTCATGTTAACTAAGGTAGTTAACTAACTAATGAACCTTATTGTAAAGTGTTACCATAAAAAAAATATATTTTTGCTGTGTTTTGTACACATTTGTTTTATTTTACTGTGCATGCACGTAAACCCTTTCCTACCCCCTTACTTCTCTCCGGTGTTCTCCAGGGGTTCTCTCTCAGTTGACTGGTCCCTCTGGAGACTGCAGAAAGCTGTTAAGACTGCTGTGGTGTCTCCTGCTACAGCTCCACTGGCTCATGTGTGCTGTGTCCCACAGGGAGTCTCCACCTGGAACAATGGACAGGTTATAAGAGTAAACAAATATGGCTTTTCTCCATTTCACATGCAGAAAGTTGTAGTTAAGATCAACCGGGAGAGGAGATCAAGCTAACTGGGAGGGAGGAATAATAACACATTGTCAGAGGAATAAAATCTTATCTGAGAACAAGCATGAGATCGGACGAATAAATCTCAGGTTTAGGGCTAGGGATCTGGATGAGGACACTTTGGACCGGCAGTCATCGTCAGTTGAATGAATAGAGGGACTGAAAATCAAATCCGGTCAAACCCCCTTTTTCAAACCCCTAGTAGGTCACAGTAATTCAGCATGTGGCTGCAGATCCGACAATGACATAACAGGTAAATTATGACATTACATTTCTTAATCATTTTTTTACTGGATGGATGGATGGATGGATGGGTGGATGGATGGATGGATGGATGGATGGATATGGATGGAGGACGGACGGACGGACGGACGGACGGACGGACGGACGGACGGATGGATGGATGATACATTTTGTCTTGTTTTCCTGAATGAATTATCTAAACATTGTTTTTATTTGATCTAAAATTGCATAAGATAATAAGGTTTGTTTACAGCGAATATATCTTGTTCTCCCACTGGCTACTTGTTTTTATTTTCCAGTTTTATAAATATATAACAAAAAGTAGTTGTGCTTATGCTTCAAGTTCAAGTACTATTTAGATATTTAAATAATTCACTTGATAACAGGAAAACAATTATTATTATTATTTTTGAGTGAACTATGCAACAATAGAGACTGAAGCACGCATGACATTCTAGGTGAACCTACTTAAATGCACGACAATACACCAGAAACAATACTTTTAGAAAACATTTGTGAAAATAAATAAATAAAATACAGTCCTCTTACAGTATTCTATCTGGGAAATAAAAGGGCCTTTCTCTGCATACCCTATTTTCTCTGTGTCAGGACAACCTTGCTTTTGAGAATTATTAATGGCTCCCTTGTAGCTGTCATCTTTTTACTCCCCTCATCTTGCATTTTCCTCCGTTCTCTACAAAGCAGCACCACCACCATACAGGCCACAGATCAGCTCTATAAAACTGTATGACAAACCAAACAGTCCCTTAGGGTGAAATGAGCGACCTAACATAGTACCCCAAAAAAGTGGAGCCCCGTTTTAGGAACAGTATATTATTTTGATTGTGTGTGTGCAGTTGTTTTGCGAGGAAGCTGAGACGAAGGGGTGCGGGGACAAATCGCAGCATTGGGAGAGACATGTGGCCTTCGTTTAAACTGAGTCATAAATCAGAGCACTGACATAGAGAAGGAGAGAGAGAAGAAAGAAAGACTGAGAGAGCCTAAACTTAAAATTGCCTCAGCTCATTTTCAATGTTTTCACGATTTTGCTCATTTTTGTTGCTTCACCTTCCTCTCCTCATCCTGGTACTTTGTTTATACACCTTTTAAAATGCAATATCTCAGACGCATTAGCCTTCCTCCCTCCTTTGCAGTCGCTCTTCTCTGGGTTAAAAGTTAATAACTATAAGCTCTTTTCCTCACGTACCTCCATCACTCTCTCTCTCTCACTCTCTCTCGTCTTCGTAGTCTCCCCCCACCCTAAGTAAAGTACACAGCGCTTCCCTTGGGCTCACAACCAAATGCCACGGCTACGTTAACCCCCATCCGAATTCACACCACTGCCCCTCGCTTTCATTTGGCCCTGCATACATTACGCCCTCACGTGTCCTCTGAGAGTCTCTCCGAGGACGCCGATCCGCCCAGCACCCCGCCATCAACCACAGTTCACCGCCCGGAGAGGACGTAAGGTCAGTGTGAGGAAAAGCAAGGGCAAAGCGGCCTTGTGCAAGAACAACAGACAAATAACATCTCAACATGTTTGCTACGAGAGGAAACAGGTTCTATAGGTAAAAATGAAGAATTGTGCACTGATTAGACATCGCTACTCTCATTGCTGACAACTTAAAAGATAGTTTACCCAAAAATGAAAAATCTATAATCATTTATACACCCTCGTGTCATTTCAAACCTACAGTCAAGTGTTTCTTAAGTGTGTGGGTTAAATTTGAGAATTGGATCAATCTCATTCGAAAATGAATCATTCAGTTTTGTGAACCAGGTCAACTGATTCTTTTACGGTACTTATGCATAAAATAAGATAATATAATGTCATTTTTGGGGGTGAACTATTCCTTTAAATGCCCTTTACTGCTTCACATGAATTAAAAGGCTTTCATAAACCATTAGATGAGATTATTCACATTTGACAAAAAAAGCATTGAGTAAAGCCTGTTTGTTTTTTTTATTTTTAGCTCTGGGATAAATTCAACTATCTTGAGATTAAATATAACATAGGTCAGTTTAACATCTGAAGACTGGAGTAATGATGCTGAAAATTCAGCTTCGCCAACAGTGGAATAAATTACATTTTAAATTATATTCAAATAGAAAGCTAAATTGTAATAATATTACACAATATTAGAGTTTATACTGTATTTTTCATTAAAAAAAGGGCTTGCAGGCTTTTGAGAGTAATTAGCATTAAAAGCATTACAAAAATCTAACCGACCCCAAACTTTTGACCAGTGTAGTGTACACACAAAAATTAAAGTAATACTAACCATCTGTACTACCGCATTACGTTATTGTATTTAATCCATTCAAACACACAAGAAAGGTTAAGTATATCCGCCCGGTCTAATCCCATTTGCATCAATTGCCACTTATCAGTATCATGCAAATACACAAATGCTATACTACTGCTTGTATAGATTTTCTGAATGAAGTGCTGAAGATGATTATAATTGCTCAATAGTCATCGGCTTGTGCATGCGGAAGAGCCTAATAATGCTCTTTGGTAGCAGCAGCTGTAATATTTATCAGCTTTTCAAAAATCTACAGTGTTAATGTCAATCACTCAAGTACTTATGCAAGGAATCGGATTGCATTCAAATCCATCAGACAGGAGGGATAAGAACAATAATCCGAAAGTCATTACAATGAAATTTGTAATAAAATTTGATTAGATGAAGGAGGGGGGGGGGGGGGGGGAAATCAAAGGGGATTTAAAAGAATGAGTTTAATGTACAAAAAATGTCAAAGGTATCAGATCTGAAAGCCGAGCAGCCGTGTTTCCAGAGGCAGTGGAGGGAAGAAGAAAAACTGAAAGGCGAGAGATTTTCGCCCTGCTCTGCTGTTTGCTCTGTTTGTCTGCTTTTGCATGATTAATATTCTGGTCCATGCCATCCCACTGCGCCCCTGCAGACAGCCCCCAGCCTACAGCTCGGACATTCCATTTTCCTCCAAAATTCACGCCCGAAACTCTCAGAGCGGCCCGTCAACAGTGAAAAGGAAGGATTCAAGAGATGATGGTCTTTTCGCTGGGGCTAATGATGATGATGATGATGGTGGTCCTGGAGACAAGTGAGAGGCCTTCTGGGGAATGAGGTGTGGGGGTGATGATGGGGGGGGACGAATAGCACCCCCCCACCCTCGGCGGCGCTGTGGGCCGTGGCGATATGCGGAGTCCATTGTGTAGCGATTATGTAGGACGAACACGAAGGGTGCTAATCTTACTGTGGGAGGGTACGTGCTTGTGAATGATTGAGCATAAGGAAAAAGAGAAAAGGAGAATGAGGAAGAGGAGAAGAGGGAAGAGAGAGAGGAGAGAGGAGAGAGAGAGAGAGAGAGAGAGAGAGAGAGAGAGAGAGAGAGAGAGAAAGAGAGAGAGAGAGAACCCCCTTAGCAGCGATTAAGAAATGGTCTGTCACAGATTAAAGCTGCGGGGAGGCAAAAGGGAGATGAGGCGAAGCCTCCCACAGACACAGGCTCATGAGGACGCTTTGCCGAGATTACCTGCGGTTATACGCAAGCAGCTGCTTGGGTACACACACACACAGACACACGCAGAAGAGCAGGAGGGTGAGAGAAAATGAGAGACATTGAGAGGGATGAGAGGGGGTAAAACAAACCTAAACCAAATAGGCTTGCAATTTACAGAGGGTGAGCGGAGAGGGAGGACGACAGAGATGGAGAAAGAGACAGATGCCTGAGGAGAAAAGAAGAAATAAAGGAAGGATGGAGCTTGAAAAGCTGCCTGTCACGACAGTAGCGACAAAAAAAAAGTGATGAAAAAAATCGCAGAGGGCCACACAGGAAAAACATATGCATCATTCATTTGTTCCTAATTTCGTTTTCGAGACTGTATACTAACAGCTTTTTCTGCTATTCTTAGATTTAATTCAAGTTCAGCTATACATGATAAAGTTCAAGTGGTCCTAATTAAAATTGACTTGTAATGTTAAGTCAAGTCACCTTTATTTATATAGCGCTTTATACAATAGATTGTTTTAAAGAATCTTTACAGTAATAATAAGAAAATTATGCATTTCAGCTGTTGTTCAGCTGAAGTCAGTTCAGTGGAGAGTCAGTCTTGTTGTAAAGATTATCATTTATAGTTGATTTCATCTAAAGCAGTTCTACAAAATATTATGTCATCATCCAGCTCCCTGTACAGTCAGATCAATAATATTGTTGAATATTATGTGTCCCCAACTTAGCATGCCAGAAATTATGTCACAGTTTGGAATCAAAATACTCTTGTCTCCCAAAAAGTATTTCAAAAATAAAATAAAAAAATAAAAACTTTCATTTTATTTAAAATAAAACGAAACAAAAATCTTACATTTTGTATTATGAATAAATAAGTAAAATATAGATATTTAAAATTGATTGATTGATTGATTAATTGATTGATTTCTAAATTAAGGTATTTTTTCTAATATTACAAATGTGTCGCATTTTCTAACAATTAAAATAAAAAGTGTAAATATACTTGCAACTTTCTACTAGAATTCACCAGTACTTCCATGGAGCAAAATATGCAATTCTTGATCCACTCAAATAAGTATTTATATATTTTTTTTAAACAATTCTTTAAGTAACTTAGGGTTCATCGGTTACATTTCACAGTGTTTGTTTCAAACAAAGAGTGAAAAAACGGCTAATTATGGCTGAACTTCTCATCCCACAAGAGTCTTGTTTTCACACTCTACGCCTGCCATGTAAATGTAAAAATTTCTTCACTCTCCCATTGACTGATTGACACATATGGGCAAGCCTCTTCCCACAATGCACCAAACTGGCAGGTCAAGTTTCGTTTTAGATTCATACCGAGTGAAGAAGACGAAGACTTGCTCAGTTTGTTACAGAAGAAACAAGGTCCTCTGACTGGCAGGTGAAGCTTGTTTTGAACTGCTGGAGCAATTAATTGATGAGCCAATTGAAACAAGAAGCCCGGGGCAGTACGACTCAGTCCAGGGAAGAGATAGCAAGAATCGAGTTTAAGCATTTGAAACAAATGCTGACACAAAAGAGACAGTGCATGCTACATTTCGGTTGAACTATCTCAGACAAAGAGCCACAGTTTTTACCTGATACAAAAAAGAAGTTGATAATTATTTGATCGATTGTGCTTCTACATGATAAGAGATTCTCTAAAGGGAAAAAAAACAACAACTGATCATTATTTTTTTTGCAGATACAACTTTGTTTGATATTTTAGATCCAATAAAATGACAAGTTGATATCTTGCAGACATTAATCTGGTCTAGAATACATAATAGCATTAGTCTAGTGATAGAATGTACATGAATTGTAGCGAATATGTTTTCTCTGCAGAGAAACATTATGCACAGTTCTTTACCTTTAAACAGCTCTACAGACCTCGACTGCAGGTCAAGGACACAGGAGAAGAATGGCCTTGTGAACCTTGTGAGTTTTCAACCTGGTGACCCGCTGGTCCCTAGTCCATCTCCACAAGCACTAATAAAACACTTATAAAACACAGCGAGTTGTGAATTATTACTGCATCACTCCCGACATGCCTCTGACAGGCTACGGTAGGCGAAGATAATTGCCCTTGCACTTGCTGCCTAATGAACATAATTACACGTTATTTCCCATTCTCCCTGTGATTAATTGTTACAACATTTCTTTGTTGGGTTCCCGACAAATTGCCACTTCATAATGACACTATTGCCTCTCTGCAGAGTGCACAATCAAAAATGGTTCTGGCACTTCAGCAGGCAGGCCTGAGGTCCTTGACAAGCAAAGTTAAAGTAAACAGTCTTGACATTTGTTTGACCAGTAAGCAGTTAAAGCTCTTTAACAGAGCTTTTACCTTCATATTTAGTTGCAAATCACTGTGAGTTTCTTGGAACAACACTGTGTTTAATACTGTATAAACATTGGTAATATTTCAATAGTGTTGGACTGTAATAGTTCTGCATGTGGAACACAACATTTTAAAGACAGTTATTTTAGCATTAATTATACTATGACAGTTTTTATTAATATTTTCGGTAACACAAGTAACTTTTTGATTCTAAAAAAATCCCGCACACTATCAATACTTGCAAAAAGTATCAAAAAATAATATTTATTAGCAACGATTCGGGCTCATGACCTCAGGCATTTGCCTACAGTATAGTTTATTTATTTGGAATTTTGTTACATTGTCATTTGTATTAATTTTGAAATCATTTAGGTTTACCTTTTCATTTTTTCAGTTAGTTTTGTTAGTGCTTTAACTTAAACCTATTTAAGTTAGTTGTCAAGCCAACATTCTCATTTTAATTTAAATTTTAGTTATAAGCTTTGTCCTTTTTTTATTTAGGTTTAACTTTATAAATATATATATAACTTTTATTTCATTAGTGCATTAAACTATACTTATTTCAGTAGCTAAACTTATTCTCATTTGTTTAGGTAATTTTTTTCATCTTATATTTACATTTTATTTCAACTTTTTTCAATTAACAAAAATACCAATGACTAGACGCTGTCAAAACACCATAAGTATAGTCAATGCAATATTTTTAGGTACATTATTAAATTATTCATCAATGAACATATCATCATCATCATCATCATCAGAAAAATAACATCAGGCATTAAAGTTCTTAGCAGGTCATTTGCAAGGGCAATAAGTTTGGTATGTTTTGCACAGAGAAGACTTAATTGTGAGGTTGTCTACCAGTTAAGCAAGGTCTTTCCTCTAAGCGTTTGCTTAATAAGGCATGGGCTAATGCAATAGGGTGCTTATTTCAAATCAGCCATGACAAAGACTAATTTGTACAAAGAGAACGAACGCAAACGAAACAGAGAGGGGAAACTAGCGGTGACTAAGAAACTGTGACAAAGACTTGGAGACATGAGGAACGATCCTCACGCAGGAGGTAAACTGAGGTGGCGCTCCCCCAAAATGTCTGTGGGCCGGGCCTGAGGAAGACGAAGAGCCGGTCACGACGAAGGCTCACGCTGAGAGGATACGCTTGTCTCTCTGCCTCTGTTGGTGCATTCCTGCAGGTTGATTGATTCGCTTGAGTGGCAAATCGTTCACGTTGACAAATCATCCGATGACACCGCAACACAAAACCGGGCCTGTACCCTAACACCTAACCTGTGAGGAGAACCGGTCACACAGGGCGGAGGGAGAGAAGGAGTGGGGAGCTGGTTGACCCAGAAGCTGGTGATACGCATTTTTTCTGTCTCTTTCTTCCTCTCACTCTCTCTTTCTGGAGCAGGGAGTGATGAATTCCCCTTTAGTTCATTCATCTAGGAAAGCAAGGAGACGTGTGAGTGTGTATGCGTGTGATGTGATCCATCTCTGGGCTGTTCAGGAGAGCAGCGTGTCCCTGATCATAGACCCTATCAATCTCACTCATAGCCTGACATCACTGCCGCTGTCACAGACATCACCACACTCTTCTATACCTGCATTATGTGTGCTGGCAGCTCTACGGTCCTGGTATTGATAGAGAGACTATATTATCTGTTATGCTTTACAAGTAAAGGTTAATGCTACAAAGTTAAATTGCATAAGTTTAAACAAATATAAACTGTGCCTACATGTGTGTCTACGCAATTTCAATACAAAATCAAACATATACATCGTTTCAAAGGTTTGCGTTTGGTGAGACTATATACTGTTTTTGAAAGAAGTCTCTTTTGCTCACCAAGGCTGCATTTTTTTTAATCAAAAATTTTAAAATACTGTTACTATTTTTAAAATATTTTTTTTCTACTTTAATATTTTATATATTTTAAAATGTAGGCTAATTTATTCGTGATGGCAGTGATTCAGTGTCACATGATCCTTCGGAAATCATTCTAATATGCTGATGTTTTTTTTTAGATTTTTAGATGAATAGCAAGTTCAAAAGAACTATATATTTTTTGTACAATCAAGCTTTAGGTCACGTTAGTCAAGCTCGCATCAGCTGACTCTCAGCTGATCCACGTCTACCTATAGGAATACGACGCCTATCACTGTATACATATATAAGCTCCTTCAGTATTATCAGCAGCTATCACATTTCTCAGGAGCTAATAACCCTCCTCCATCCCCAGCTCCTCCTGGCATTCTGATTTGCGTACTTGCTGGGGAAAAAAAAAAGTATTATTTTCTTATTAACCCCAAACTTTGAACGGTAGAGTACATCAAGTAAATGAAAAAATATATAAATAAATGTCAATAAATAAATTTTATTGAAATGAACTGAAAAGTTCTTACATATTGCATTATTCTAAAAAAAAACAAACAAACAAACAAATAAATAATACTTATTCTATATTATACTATAACATGTTTTCATGCACTACATTTTATTTTTTGAAATTTCACACTTTTACTAATTTTACTCTTAATTTAAAATGTGGAAAATAGTAAAAAAAAAAGAATGAAGTGTCCAAACTTTTAACTGGTTTTGCATGTTCTTAAGCTTTAACACATCCACATAGTCAAATATGCAGAGAGATATAACTCGCGTGTG
The DNA here is from genome assembly GCA_036326025.1 of Chrosomus eos. NCBI lineage: Eukaryota > Metazoa > Chordata > Actinopteri > Cypriniformes > Leuciscidae > Chrosomus > Chrosomus eos. Next base: position 14,478,543 of record CM070831.1, read on the forward strand.
TTCACACTTCATAGGAACACAAAAACAGCTATCCACAATGTACCTGTGAAATGCAGAAAGCAGCGGACAGACGTTTAAAGTAAGAACTTTCTTACCTATGCCTACACACATTCACTCTGAGACTGTGCACAGAATCAGCAGGCCATATAAGGCTCTGTTCGCAGCTGACACTTTCGACTGATCAAATTAGGCTTGATCAAAACATGCCATTCAAGCAGGCTAGATCTGAGATGCACACACAAGTATACACACTCAGCAAAGCCCAGCTCAGGCTCTGACCTTGGGAACAATTAGCATGACTGATGCGCCCTGAGCTGAATACTGAACCTGCTCTGCACAGCTGCACACGAACACAGTCCAACACATTATTGTCAACAGTCTGTACCATACAGACACTTCCCATCATCTACACTAATAGAGAGAAGTACTCTTGCTGTATATACTCTTAGAAAAAAGTTTTTTGAGTACTTTGGGTACAATACAATTTTAAAGAGCAGTTTATGCTAAAAAGTGTGTGTGTGTGTGTGTGTGTGTGTGTGTGTGTGTGTGTGTGTGTGTGTGTGTGTGTGTGTGTGTGTGTGTGTGTGTGTGGTGTGTGTGTGTGTGTGTGTGTGTGTGTGTGTGTGTGTGTGTGTGTGTGTGTGTGTGTGTGTGTGTGTGTGTGTGTGTGGGGTGTGTGTGTGTAATACAGTTTTTCGTACCAATGCCTTTACTGTCACTTTTGATGAACTTAATGCATCCTTGCTGAATAAGAATATTATCTTCTTTAAAAGAAAATCTTAATGACAACAAACTTTTGCACGGTAGTGTTCATTTTTTATAAGTAAATAAATACATTTGAATTAATTTAATTAAATTCATATTTTATATACATAAAAATAAGCATACATGTACTGTATTATCATTTATATTATATTATATAAATAAATAATATAGTTATACTCTATACTATACTATAACGTGTTTATACACTACTTTATCACTAGAAAGAAAAAAAAAACCTGTTAAACATGAAATATTCAACCATTTAAGAAATTTCTCCTTATATAAAAACCTTTTTTGGCATAAAGTGTTCTTTAAAATTGAGTCAAGAACCCAACTGAACTTTTTTATTTTAAGAGTGTACAATTATTAATGTTGTTCTAGTTCTGGGTAAAACATGATGATTAAATGCTATGTAATTGTTACCAATTTTTTAAAAAAAAAATACCAATTAAAATATAAGCCAGTGCATTTCCAATTGAATCATTCAGGTAGATTGATTATTCTCAGTATAAACTAATAACAACATGCCATGGCTCCATTGCATCTTGGGATTGCAAACCAGTCCCACAAGCTGTAACTGCAGTCTGGGTCCATCTATCCTCATCTAACATATTCAAATCCACCCCAGTCTGAGTGTCCATGTACACTTCAGCAGAAAATAAGCTTACTTTGCTTCCTAATGTTAACTAATACACATACACTGGATATAAGCTGGGAAGCTTGAGCATACATGGACTTCTGTGAGTAAGCCTATAGAAATACGACTGTAATCCACAATTCGCAACAGAAAATGGCACATTCAGCTTATAGGCCTCTTGTACGATCTGTTCTGCTGTGGAAGAAGTCAGTGAGCAGAATTACTGGAGAAAAAACACTCTTACATTATATGTAGCCTTTGTGAGCTCTGATGAATTGGAACAGAAAAGAACACAAAATACAAGGCTAACCTGAATGCTTCAAAATGCTTGTGTAAATGATTATTGGAGTGATCTTTGATATACATAGACAGACGGACGGACGGACAGGTAGATGGAGAGACCGATATGAGATCAAGCACAAGCTGAAAATGTACATTTTTCCAACCTTTTGCAAGCACACATCAACCACACTAAATGTGTGTTCAGCAACGGCAGTATCAGCTCAATGTGAACACCTCCTCACTGCTAGATTATAAACAACGCAACAATATCTCTCCTTTTCAGTCGTTCTCCTCCCATTCTTTCTCGTCTGCACTAAACCTGTCTAATGCGTACATGTTTAATAACGATCAAATATGCACTAACAAATCTGTACATAATACTTTCTCTCCTTGTGTGATAACGGTTCAGTGTTATGCTAAATACCCCAGCTACAATTTGATGAAAAAATGAAAACACTTCATCTTATTTGTCTTTCTAGTGCTTCACTAAAAACAAAGGGTAAATCCTGATTAGTGCTTTGGGTTTTCTAGGCTTCCGTTCCCTTTTTAGTCTCTCTGTTCATTCAAAACTGTGCTGTGAACTGCCCTGTTAGTTGTCTAGCACTTCTTTTTTGTAGTTAATTATATTCAAATGCTGTGTAGAGGTGTGGAGTATACATACTTTTCATTGCTTTGCTCAGCAGCATTGTGCATTCGGTTTACTGAGCTTATAATAGCAGTGCATGTAAACCTGTGGATGGTATGATGTGTGAATGCCATGGGAAGTACAATGTTCACACTAGCTATTCTTTGATCTGAGAGCTGTTCTTTACACTAGCGGATTTTATTTTTGTCTGTACAGTGTGCGGTTTCTCGTTGTTTTTTGAGGAGGCACCAATGACAGTCTATACATACTGTTTTTCTTAAATAATACTTATATATCATATTAATATATTGCATATGTGCGACCCTGGATCACAAAACCAGTCACATATCGCACAGGTATATTTGTGGCAATAGCCAACGATACATTGTATGGGTCAAAATCATCGATTTTTCTTTTAAACCAAAAATCATTAGGATATGAAGTAAAGATCATGTTCCATGAAGATATTGTGTACATTTCCTAACGTAAATATATTTAAAAACTTATTTTTGTGGGTGAATGCAGCACAATCGCAAACATAAATGGACAACTTTAAAGGCAATTTTCTCAATGTTTCGATTTTTTTAACCCTCAGATTCCAGATTATCAAATAGTTCCAGGGTCACATTTATTATTTGCATTCATCCCCAGGTTATGTAAGTAATGGTTGTTTTTTAAGCATATATTATATCATATCATATTATATTATATTTAATATATTTAAAAATGGTTCATACTTAAAAATAAATGTATACTATATATATACTGTATATTATACATTTATTTTTTTTAAGTATGAACTAATTCAAAATATATTAAATTGATCTAAAATGACAGTAAAGGCATTAATAATTTTAAAATGTTTTGTATAAAAAAAATGCTGTTTTTTTGTTTCACAGATTTGTCATTGGTGCTCCCTCAAAACACACAATATATCACACAGTATGTCACATATTAGATTAGGGTCCTCACTATTACTAACATTAACTACACCTTTTGCCTCAATAAATTCCTAATTGCTGCTTATTAATAGTTAGTAAGGTAGTTGTTTAAGGGATAGTTTCCCCAAAACTTACTCAGCCTCAAGTTGTTCCAAACCTGAACAAACCTGAACAAAAGAAGATATTTAAAAGAATGTTGGTAATCGAAGAGTTGACGGCAGCCATTCCAAAGTACGAAAAAAACTGTCTGGTTACCAACCTTCTTTAAAATATATTATTTTGTGTTCAACAGAAGAAAGAAACTTATACAGGATTGAAACAACTTAAGGGTGAGTAAATTAAAATTTTAATTTCGGGGTGAACTAACCCTTTAAGTTTAGGTATTGGGTCGGAATATGCTCATGTTGAATAAGGCATTAATACAGTATGTGCTAAGTAACTAATAAACAGCCAATATCCTTGTAATATGCAAGCAACTAGTTAATAGTCAGAATTGGACCCTAAACTAAAGTGTTACCAGAAGGATTTTTTTAATATATATCTTCATATTTAGATCTGTACTTGTTTCTGTGAGTATGTTGAAGGTCTGTATAAGTTGCTGCTCATTAGCTGTACACAAATAACCAGGACCGGAGCATTTCAGGGACCCGGCCAGCACCTAAAAACTCAATCTAAAACTAAATGAGCAGCTCAGGAAACACTGTGGCCTTGGCTAGCTGTGTCCTGCCCCGCAGCTACATTATTGAGCCATGCTAATAACCTGCCTTCACTCATTTAAACCAACTTTAACAAAATTTTACCAACTTTACACACACTCCTTCCACATTTTAAATAGACCGCCTCTCTCTCTCAAGGCTGTTTCAGCACTGGTTGCACGTGTTTGCACAGATTTTAATAAGCACAGGAGAGAGGTGTTTAAAGGCGAAGTGAGGCAGCAGCCATACCGTTAGCAGCGCCGCGTTGTTGTTGACTTAAACAAACCCTCTGCGAGATCTGGAGCTTGCCGCACACACAGCTTTACTACTGTTAATTGGTCATTAAAGGTAGTAGTTTGCGGGCCTCACTAAATCTTTAAACAGGCCATGAAAAAACAGTTGAGGCTTGCAACTATAGGCCTGAGGAAACGGAGTGATAACAGGCATGCTTTTGATCATTACCTCAGAATTAGACTGTCTGTTGATATTTTTTTTTTTCATTCTACAATTATAAACATCTTTGAAAGGATTAAAATAATGTTTTTATCAGAGTTTTGTAGTTTGTACATGCAACATGAAACCAGATTTCATTAATTAAATAATGAACTAACCACATGGTACCAGTCACTGTAATTCATCTATTAAATTTAATGATGCACACCATGCATGAGGCTGGGCAAAGTCTCTAGTGGATGCAGGTTATCGCCCACAGCTATTGAGCAGAGTTTGGGAATAACATAGCCTTTTAGAAAAAGCACCTAGCAGAATTTTTTCAAGATTCATTGAGCTTGCAATGACTTTTCCTTTTTTTTTAAGACATCATCAAAGAATACATCCAAATCCCACCTGAACTCCTGTTTCCACAGTCCAGAAGGGGCTATCTTTTAAAGAATATTTTTACAAAAGCATCAGGGTTGATGTGCAGGCATCCTAGGCAAGAACACTCTGTGGCGGACAGGGAGCAATTCCTGAACCTGCTGATCTCCAGGAAAAGTCTGATGTCACAAGTTTATTATGCAGAATCTGCTCTCTGAAGAGCAGTACGACAGATTTGTGGTCCCACTCCTGAAAAAGAAGTTTTTGAGGCTGTGTTAAACCAAATCTTTTTTAAAAATGCCTGCATATTTGCAAAATACCTTACATTTTAGATGCATTGTCAATTTTAATAATACTTTAATACGTGTGTGTGTGTGTGTGTGTGTGTGTGTGTGTGTGTGTGTGTGTGTGTGTGTGTGTGTGTGTGTGTGTGTGTGTGTGTGTGTGTGTGTGTGTGTGTGTGTGTGTGTGTGTGTGTGTGTGTGTGTGTGTGTCAGTAAGTTATTTTTAGTTTTTCAGATTTCAAGATTACAATTTAATGCTGTTCTTTTGTTTCACAAAAAAAAAAAACACAACCGTTTTCAATATTGATAATAATATGAAATGCTTCTTGAGCACCAAATCAGCATTTCTTGAGGATCATGTGACACTGTAGACTGGAGTAATGGCTTCTGAAAATTCAGCTTTGCCATCACAGGAATGAATTACATTTTAAAATATATTAAGTAGAAAATTGTTATTTTAAATTGTAATAATATTTCACAATATTTTACTGTTATTACTGTATTTTTTCATCAAATAAATGCAGCCTTAGTGAGCATTAGAAAATTCTTTTAAAAAAAACGTACGGGCTCCAAACTTTTGAATAGTAGTGCATATGTACATATATATTAATATTAAACATATATAATTATATTACACACATAGAACATGTCGTTTGAAATCAAGGAACATTTTTTCTTAACAGAGGACGTCATCAGTCTCTATCCAACATGACTGCAGCACTCTCAGATATTGAAATATAGACCACACATTTATCTAATTTATAAGTCAGTCAAAACAACACCTCTGTCAATTTATCTTTCAAGCCTGAAACGAGAGGCTTCTTATGTCAGGGGCTTCATTAGTGAAGGAAGAGCAGATAAATTTAAAGATAACAGCTGTCGTTCAAGCATGCGCACACACACACAGGCTCCCAAAGAGTAATGATTTTGTTATACTTGCATGACTTCTCTTTTATTGATTTCAGTCATGATATCACCCCCTGCACTGGGATCCTTTTCACCCAGCGCCCTGCTCTGTCCTGTGTGGGTCCACATATGTGCAAAATACCAGCAGTTGGTGTCCACACGGTACGTATGGATGTGTTTGAGTGGGAGAGAGAGGGAAAGCCGGTGTTAGGGTGCGTGGGTAAATATGTCAGGGGGTCGCTTGGTCTCCGTGACATCTGTGGGAGCCGGGACTCATTGTTGGGGTATCAGTTCAGCCCGTCAATAATGAGGCAGTAGAGTGTGAAGAGAAGGGCGTGACCGAGTCCCCTCGCGTACACACACACACACACTAACACACACACACACACATAAACACACATTCTAACCCCAATCGCTGACCCTTCTGTCAACCCCCTCCCCGTTTTCTCTCTCTCCTGCCGTCTGTGCCCCTGCACCCCAGCCGTTCCCTTTTCAGCCGCTCTCCCTCATTGCCCCCTTCCGTCCCTCTATTGTCTCAGTTGGGGATAAACAGGGCGACTCGACCCTCACTTGTGCTGCAGACGGAGGCCCTGTTCTGTGATCAGCACTAAACTCACCTTGAACTGAATCACTTGGGTTCTGAAATCTGATTGTTTAAATGACCTTAAAGAGCTTCTATATTACCTGAACTTAAAAATGACTTTCATTAGTGTAACCCCATATAGGCAGGCTGATTTAGTCATATCAAATAATATATTTGATTTGGGGAGGAAAAAAAACAGATTATAGACATTACTTACCAAATAAACAAATAAGGTAGAAGAGGCCGGGGAGTGTTGTAACACCAAGTCGTAAGTTGTAAGTCTATCTATATTATTTTTTTTATTTTTTTTTAAATGTAGTTTGGATCATCTGCATTAGAATATTATCCTGTTTATAACATCCACACAAGCTTTTCATTTACATGTAAAAAAAAAAATAATGGGATGTTTGTAACACTTGTCAATGTACTGGACCCACAAAGATTTTAAAGAAAGAAATATGCAAATGTCCCCTATATGTTTATCCTTTTAAATTAAAATATAAATTGGTATTAAGTATTTTGAACAATGAAATTTCATTACCAGAGTAAATTCTTGCACACATTTTAAAATGTGCATGAATTTAATTATTGTTCCAACCATGGTGGTGAGGTAGGTTGTAACATCAGCACTTACTTGACATTAATTTATACTGTTTAGGAATAAGCTGAGTTTCTAAACTACACTTTAAATATTTAAGACAAATAATGGCAGATTGTATCAAAGTTTGAGACACATGACACAATAAAACACAGCTACAGAAGTTGAAACAAAATGTGTTACAACACTCCCTTGGCTGCACTAATTTTAGGTTATGTGACAAAACATTTTCATAGAATAGCAATTTTCAGGTAAGTTTAAAAAAAAAAAAAAAACTTAAATTGCTTTTATTTGTTAAGTCTAAAACTTCTCATCAGAATTCAAATTATTCAGAAACGCTATAAAAGTATAAAATGTAGGTCCAAAGCTAATCACCATTATCCTCCTCACTTTTGCATGACTTCTAACTTGTTGTACATACCTGTAGCGTGTGAATGAATCTTGAATTATTATGTATTTTTTAAAAGTACTCCACATCGAGAGATGTTAATCTGAATATATTTGTGGCTGTCTCTGAATGGAGTGCATGTAAATTGAACGCATAATCGTTCTTCTCAGACTGACTGAGAGTCAATGGGATTTCGGCTGTGCTGCTTGCCAAGGTTCTGACTGCCATCTACAGGCTGTTTTTATGATTGCAGCCATCTTTAAATAAAAATAAATAAATAAATAAATAAAAGCAGCACTATGTCAAATGCGCTCTTCTTTTTGGAATTTAAATTTTTTTTTTTAAAAAAAGGTCCTTTGAGATGCATTATGATATTTGATCTACCATAATTAATATTTGCAAAGTCATCATGAATAATGTGACAGTGCATGATAACGTGCACAACACGATTTTACTTAAGAGAAGTTTTCGTGTAATTATATCGCAGCCTATTACTTGTTCCGTCACGTATCTTTCAATATAGGCGGCAACACAAGAAAAGTTGCAAAGAATGAGCTCGGGAGAATGAGGGAAGCTCAAGTGTCCTTGATATTATACTAGTTATAAATATAATAAGGTTGAATTGAGTTATACTGGAGCCTGAGGGTTTGCTGGGATAAAGCAGTGGCTACTTAACAACTGGGAGAGAAGAGAATATGAAAACAATACAATTATTCCTCTCAATAAACTACATGATGCAGCCTGCACGCACAATCCAAGAACTATGTTTTAAAAAGTAAATTTGATTCTAGTTATGTGGGCCTAGGTGTATTTTCCACGGGTGTTAGAAGAAGATCAAATGTTTACAAGAATTTCTGGATTTCGGAACATAACTTGTCTTTTAGCGTGCCAATCATCAACAATCTTATGATGTGTAAAATGTAATAAAGTGATAAATAATGAGATACAGTGATGTGGTTGTTGTTGCTATGGTAACATCACGAGAAGGTGGTTTCACTAGCAAAAATTTCACGAATTTGTTGATGAAACGTTGTTTGAATAAAATAATTGTAAAAATAAATATAGAATATGACACCTCAATCTTTTGTTTTGTTCATCTTGAAAACACTAATGAAGATTTTTAAAATGAAATCTAAGAGATTTTTGTCCCTCCATTGACAGATCATGCAACTACCGAACAACTGGTCTAAAAGTTCATAAACAGATCGTAAAACTAATTCAAATGGATCGAGTGCACTGTAAAAAATGTAAGGTTGTCTCAACTAATTATTATTTAGTAACTAGTTCCACAGAATTTTTACGTTCACTCAATTCCTCTCTTCAAAGTGTTGCTTCAATTATTATTTATGGTTTAATCCAAATTTTCTGAAGAGGTATGATCGCTTTATATGATGAACAGGTTCAATTTAGGCTTTTATTCACATATAAATCGATCAGCGGACATAAACAGAATCTCTGTGTGAGAACAAACCTCGCTGGTTCTTGCGGAAACAAGTGGTAGTTGTGTGGACTGCCAAAAGAGGGGCAGTAATATCTCAGATTTCAATAAAATATCCTCATTTGTGTTTCGAAGATGAATGAAAGTCTTACAGGTTTGGAATGACATGGGGGTGCGTAAATGATGACAGAATTTTGATTGTTGGGTGAACTAATCCTTTAAGCTATCTTGTAATTACAGTTACGACATGGCGTGAACACAGCATAACCTCGTTGTTTTGGTTCAGGAGGAACTGTAAAAGATGTCTGCTGTTTGTTTGCGGCGCTCGATGACTGTCTGTCTACTCTACATAGCTTTAGCGAAAGGGTGCGCGGATGTTTGGTTAGGTTGACAGTCTTGACAGCAGGTAGGACATCCTATCAATCGGACCGAATGCAATCATTGGATGAATATTTTTGGGTCCTGAAACTTCCTCAGTAGATATTTTTAATATTTAGACCACTTCTATTATTGATTGCTGATGTGAAAAGAGTTTCAACCAGTATTACAAAGTATTTATTAAAAACATCTAATCAAAATCTAGTGAATTACAAAGCTATTCTGTCTGTTGTTTGGTTTTACAAATGACATAATCCTATTTGTAATTAGGAAAAAAAAACTTTACTCTGTTATTATTATCTACAGCCTAATTATTGATAGGCAATATTTCCATTTCCCAGGCGCATGTTGTTTTACAAATACAATTACACATTTCTGTGTCGATTCAGTCTATTGTTACGCTCTTTTTATTAAAATATGTACTACTGATTACAGACTGTGAATTAAGCAGCAGTGTCATATTCTGCCTCCTCCTGCTCCAGATCAGCTCTCTTGCTTGTCTAGAGTGATTTTCTCAATAATGTATTAAACTGCGTGTTTATTATTTACTGTTTACACAAGCTGTGTTGGAGTGACAAGCTCAGTCTGTATGAGCGCAGTGAGGCTCAAGGAGACGCGCTACACGCTCCAGCGAAGCCAAAGCTGCTGGACTGCAACATGAAAGACATCTCGCTTCATACGAGCTGTTCTACACGCGCCCCTAGGTTGTCAAAGAAGAAAAAAATGGGGATAAACATGGGGGTGTTGAGTATTGATATTAATATTAATGGAGTAGGGTAAAAAGTGACCAGTGTGTCTTTTTATAATTCTTTTTATGCATTAAGTTATAATGGATCACAAATGTGAGAGACAAAAAGTTTCCTTTTATAAACTACATCAAGACTCCCTTGACAGTCTTCACAAGAGCAACACTGAATTTTGAAGCAAACTACTTCTATTTATACAGGATGACATTGTAAGTGTTGTATCACTGTTAAAAAAAAGCAGAAGTCAACACCACAAAGGCAACAGAAAATCTGCATCTAAAATGGCCTGTATTGCATTAACAGACTGTTTAAAGCTGTTAAAATTCAATCAATAAAACATGAAAATATTAAATTATGTGTTAATGCAAAATAAACAAGTTGCAAAGTTAATTCATTTACACAGAAGCAGAATGGGCATCATTTGTTAAGGACTGAGACGAGTCTGAGTTGTAATATTTTAGTGTGGCTTTTGTGCGACATTCAAGTCTTTACACGGAATTTGGGGACAAAACTGAAACTGCACTTGCGCTAATAATAATTGTAAAAATATGTGGTCATATGCATATCAAAGATCAAGCATACTTAATAATTACATGCCATTCTCTTTTGTTACCTATCATGTTTCTACAAATGTGATTAAAAAGAATATTTGTTTTATAGATGGATTAGAGCTCAATGCATAAGAGTATAAGACATTATCTCAATGTATGTTTTAAATGCTCATTATCATCTTGTGTGTTGCTCCAGTTTCATAGAAACTCCAAATGAACACACAAACAACGAAACACTAAATAAACACACACACACACACACACACACACAAACATGCAATTTTCCAAACTATAAAACGAGGGACATCAAATGCAGCTATTTGTTTGAGGCCTGTTGTCGGGGGAATAGGCTACACGACTGCCTGGCTTCATTAGAATTCCTTTCAAGTTGTGGAGTGCGGCCTCCCTGTGTTCATCTCTCTATATCCCCTGACCCTGACGATGCATCTCCATGGGGCTAAGGAAAGGGCGGGGCATGCACGCACAACACACACACACACACACACACACAACACACACACACACACACACACACACACACACACACAGTAACATTCTCTCCTTCTAAACACTGTCACCCCATCGTATCATCCTCCCAGGGAACGACAGAGAGTTCCACCTTCACTCAGTCTGGGGAATGTGGGATTGTGAAGTGAAACTGGCAGAAGAAGAAATGTACACAGGTACTGTGGTAGCAATACAATTAACAAATGAAAACAGATGCAGGTAGTCAGGTTGATTATCACAATCTTAACAGCCACAATTTGAAGACCCTGAAATGAGGTGATGTTTACACGACACTTTTCAACTAAAAACGGAAAACTTTTAATGCGTTTTAAAGGGTACCTATCATGGAATTTTGAAAATTACCTTTCATGTAGTGTGTAACATAGATCTAAGTGAACAAAAACATCCTGCAAAGTTTTAAATATGAAAGTTCACCGTATACAAAGTTATTGTCTCTCAAAAGTAAGAGTCGACTCTGAGTCGCTGATATGAATCGATAGACGAACGATGCATTTTCTCTAACTTTCGTACGTCACTTGTACAAGTTATTTGAATTCGACACGCCCACTCAGTGCGCGCGCCGAGCAGACAGAGAAACCTGACAACAATCATGTCGACGAGACTCTGTTCTGAAGTGCGAATCAAAAGCAAACTTTTTTTTTCACTGCCCAGGGACAAGCATGTGAAGACTCAGTGGCTAGAGTTTATATTTACAACTATACACACAAGTATAGCCACCTTGAGCTGTGTTCGCGTCATTTTAATGACGATCGCTTCACAAACACAAATGCTTTTGGATTCGCGAGTCGGCTGATATAAGGAAGGTTCAATACCAAGTTTATTTAGATCAGCTTCCTCCTCCGAATCACAACCTGTAAGTACTGTTACTGCTTTTGTGTGTGTGTGTGTGTGTGTGTGTGTGTGTGTGTGTGTGTGCGCGCGTGCGTGTGTGTGTGTGAGAGTGAGAGTTACGCTCAGCAGCTTCTAGGTCTCCAATGTCATTTTTTTTGTTTTTTGAAATATGTGAAATTATGTGAAGCGTATTGTAGTACTGCAGTGCTTTATCAATATGTTTAAGCTTTGGGCTAAGCAAAATATAACTGACTGGGTCATCTGACCAATCACCGCCGATTAGCGTCACGCAAAGGAGGGGTTTGGACAAATGAGTCGTCAAACGAATCATTAGGGAGTCGGTGAGCAAATCAGGTAAAAATAAATGCATATTATAAGACTACAAAAGTGTTTTTTGTCATTGTATGCATGTAAAACTGTTGTTGGGGACTCCCAGAACATTATTAGGAACATTTTAAATGCCATAATAGGTACCCTTTAATGTCCATTTACAAGACAATCGCATTTTGGGGGGCCTGAAAACGCAAACTTTTGAAAACGTTTCAAAGTGCAAGTTTTTGAAGACTATATATTATTGTCTCCGTTTTAACAACAAAAATGCAAATTTGTAAAAAAATGGTGACGTCATGCTTATGCATATTACGTGTTCAGTCGTGTAGTGTTTCTTTACAAAATGACATTGCCAACTACTGGTCTGGCAGGCATACAGCGTTTTTAGTTGTTTTGCATATTTGTGTGAACGGGGATTGTTTTGACAACGTTGTCGCCTGTACATGAAAAACAAAAAAAGTTAAAACTTTTCCTTTTTTAGTACATCATTGTCATGTAGATGACATTGTAAAAGGCAGATAATACGTTTGTTAGTCCCACTTACACTATCGTTCAAAAGTTTTGGGGTTGGAAAAAAAAACACAACATGGTGAAATATATTTATGCACCGCTTACTTTTCAGCAGCTATTGGTGCTCAAGGAACATTTCTTATTTTCATCAATGTTCAAAACAGTTGTGCTGATTAATGTTATTTATTTTTTAATTATTTTTTAAAACCATGATGCATTTTTCAGGAGTTTGAGATGACCATAAAGTTCAAAAGAACAGTGTTTGTTTAAAAAAGAAATCTTTAATGTCTTTATTGATCAATTATATGCATTCTTTCTAAATAACAGAATTAAATGATTTTTAAAAAATCTTACTGACCCCAAAATTTTGAACAGTAACTGTATAATTATATTAGTATTGTTACTTATTTATAATTACAGCATATGTTTCAAATACATTTGAATTCTTTGTTTAAATCTTATACCAATATTTTAACACAGTCAGCGAGGAGTAAGTTGTAATACTCATAATCATTAAATAAAATATTATATATTATTTATGGTATATTCTTAATTTTTCATCACATTACAGATGAAAGACAAACATGACTGCTTTAACAGACAGAAGGCCTGTTGCATTTGCAAAGGAACTCCTCATATTCAATATCAATATTTACATAATCACAGATCATAAAGTTACTGATATTTGTAATAGACAAATGTACCTTTATCTGGGACCAGGACTAATCTGGGACTAATCACAGTTAGATAAAAAGTGTTACAACCATCCCCATTCTCTTCTGTCTATTATCTAATAATTCATGTATGGTTAGTCATTGCTAAATTCAGCATACGGATAAAATCTAAAGAATATGAAACTGCCATTGTATGTCTTTTCCTTTTTTTGTCACAATTAAAAGGTGTTTTAGCAACCATGAGTGAATATATTTTATTTGTTCTGAATCTCTACACTCAATGAACCAACTCCCAGCTAAATAAGAGGTAAAATTACCCACATGATCTTAATGTTCAGTGATAAAGAACAAGAGGTCACAGTCATTCATTACATTTTAGAAGGGGGGTTGTGTAAGGTAGCCTTTGGCAGGAGTCACCGGATGGTCAGTGGTGGGTGCCAGGCCACGTGGGGTGAGGAGGATAAAGAAGAGGAGGGGGTTGAGGAAGGACCCTGGGCTGCCCGTCACACCCCACTGCCTGTCTGACGGGCCAGGGGCCAGACTGACACCCATAGAGAGTGGGAGGGGGAGAGAGAAATTGAGAGAGAGAGAGAGTAAAAGTCTCAGTGCCCGACATTGCACACAGTGCCAAAGTGGCCCGAGGGCAGCTGCTCAGTGTGTGTGTTAGCACAGCAGCCCTTGTGCGATGCAACCAGACGTAGAAATTAAAAAAGCCAAAAAACAGGTATATAAGCTATAATAATCTGTAAAAACTCAACCATAATCTGTTTTCTTTAATGATTCCAATGCATGATGTTAGCAGTTTACAAGTAGCAGCACTTAGGTTTTGATAAATAAATAAATAGTTAATTTAATTAATAATTTCCTCACCTTCATGATGTTCCAAACTTATTTGATTTTCTTTGATCTGCACTAAAAGGGACATTTAGCAGGATGTTTGGAGCAGAAAGCTCCAAAAATGACCAAAAAAAAAGCCATCTGAAGCCATCTAATTGCTTTGTGTGAGAAAAAGACCTCAAATTTAACCCATTAAAGTTGCTCACAACTCGTATTCAGGTTTGAATATGCTTATCATATGACTTCAGAAGACTATAAAATATAGCACATGAATCTTATGAGTGACTTCATCACTTAAAGTTTGCAGCCCTGGTCACCATTCACTTGCATTGTCTGAAAATTAACAGAATTAAAAAAATAGAGTGAATAGATTTCAATTTAATTTTAAAAGATCAGAATGTTGTTACTCAAATTTAATTACATATTTCTCAGATATGCTAAAACAATATGCCCTTTTTGATCTGCAAACATCATGATCAAAATCAATTCCAAAACACCTTTTTTCTACCCGAACTGCAGTTTAATGTGATAGCTTTGATTTACAACCGACTTACAAAGTTCACGAGAAAAAGTTGCAAATGATGTGTGCATGCACACCTTTCTGTGTGTGTCTTTGAGAAAAAGGTAAATAAAAGGCTGCCAGCCGGGGGGCAAATCCATGACAGTGAGAAATGTGTTTGCATGTGTGTATTAGTGTGCTGACATAATGCCTTTCAGGGTATTTGGGTGCCAATGTAAACATGACACCCTCACAGAGAAAACGCTTATCTAGTGACAGCGGTGGCCATGTCGAATCAAAACTCCTTGATTCTCTCTTGCTCTGTCTCACTCACACTCATTAATGTAACTTGTGGCTATATTTCCGTATGCATATTACTGTGTTTTAGCGTAAGGGTAAGTATGTTTATTTACAGTACTGAAATATATATTACGTTTATGTGTGTGTGTGTGAGTACAAGAGGTTGGGGGCCTCAGGGGCCCTTGCTAATGAGCTATCTGTGTGTATTTCTAACAAGAACGCACTGCAGTGCTCACAGCACTGTCATCAGGGGCTGTGGCTGACCTTGCTCTGCTGCTAGGCTCTGTCATTTGCTATATTTATGGCACCGGCACCTATTTTGTGTGTGTGTGTGTCTTTATAAGAATAGGGAGGGAAAGAAGGAGCCCCGTTCAGGAAGCAAATACTGTGCATATCAGCATAATGAATCAAGTGCCTGAGCGGGGTAGAGAAAGAGAGAGAAAAAAGAAAAAGAGTGGGAGGAAAGGAGATCCATTTTTCTCCCCCCCTTCCAGTAGCAAACCCCTGCGGTTAGTCTTCCTTCAGTTAGTCATTTGGTCTCTGTTTTATTTTTCTCTCCTTGGTTGGAATGAATGCTAATTTTGTCCCTCTCCTTATCACAGGCTCTCCCATGCGTTCTGCGATCACTCACTTGGGGAAGATCTTCCACGTATCACTCACTTGACGGCTCAACAGCAGGTTCCCTTGGCCTGATATCGCTTTGCTCTCCAAACTCTTGTGAAACATCTCTGCAATGTTTTCTATGTATGATAACAGCCAAATCCATGTATCCCCCCACACTCACACACTTTTTGGACTAGGAACATGCATGTATATTTAAGTTCATGTGCCTGTCAGTATGCAAAGCATCCCAAGACGGCAGTGCTGTGCAGAATACACATTCAACATTTTTCTATCACCAAGCGACGCCAAAAGGCACATGCTACATGAGGGCATCCAACCACAAGAGATAAGAGAGAAAGAAACAGGCCTGGCCAAAAAAGTAAAAGTTTCTAATTTTATCCTCCAGGGCGAACGCTCGCTCATCCCTCTATCCCTACATCCCGAGGAGGCTCTCTGTCAGAAATCTATTCAAATCGCATTTTCTCTGGGATTTTATTGCATTGCACATCATCCCATCACCAAATGACAAATCGCCTGTAAGGCTGGAGAAAGACTCCGGATCCAACCGGCATGTACTTTGTTTACGTCCTTCAGCACCTAAACAGATAAAAACTCGAGAACCGCAAGTGTCTGTCTGAAAGTTTTTAAGATGTGAAGAGATAAGGCAGAAAGGGTGTCAACAACTCCACACCTGACAGAGTTCCACAAAAGCACTCTCACACACACTTCTACAAGAACCTCGTCTCCTAATAAAGCCTGGCGATGAGAGTGTCGGAGAGGATAATTAGTTTATCCCGACACATGACAGCGGCACTGGCTGAATTGTTATTATTTCCCCTCTCCCGTTGCCGTGACACCGGCGACGCTTCTGCGCCCCTGCCACCGCTCCCCACATCCAGCTCGGCGCCACTTGATATATTCCTAATGTTCCTTAATATTTTCATTTTGATGTAATTTGTGGCCCCGGTTTTTTAAATATCCGCTCTGTAATAATGTTTAATTTCAAGGGTCAGTCTGCCAAGGAGTATATTAAAGCAGATAAAACTCATTTTCCAAAGCTCCAATATCGCGCCCAGATCAGGTTAGGAGGCCAGCCGCCGCGAATATTTCATCTTTTATCATGCCGATAATGGGCCGATGACAGAGGCGCGTTATTACAATGAGAGAATTGCTCATTTTCAAGGAAAGGGAAGGGCTGTGGGAAGCTGGGGGGTCCGGGAGTGTGCGTGGATGTGTGTGTGTGTGTGTGTGTGTGTGTGTGTGTGTGTGTGCGTGCGAGAGTGCGTGCCGACTCACTCAATAAAAGGCAATTCTTCCAAAGAGGAAAGGAAAGAGCGAAGAGGAGAGATGGCGGGATGAAGGGGGTGCGGGGAGAAAAGCAGCTTGCTCCAGCCCGCCTTTGCTCTTATTTGATTGGGATGAATAATAAATGCAGGCTGGGTGCTGCGGTCAGGAGGCTGAAGAGGGGAAGGTGATGAGAGCTGATTTGAGGAGGGCCGTCTCGAAATTAACCTCTTTAATTGAACCATTAGGAAGAAACAAAAGATGATGAGAAAGGTGTGGAGGAGAGAAGAGCGAAGGAGAAACAAGGAGGCGGAGGGGGGGGGGGGGGGGGGGCAGAGCTCATCAGGACTCCAGGAATTGGACCTGAAAGTGGAATGACTATGCAAACCGTCCCCGTCCCTCTAGCCCATAATAAATAGAGCCAATCAGAGGGGTCCTGGGGGCCAGATGGGTCCTGTACAGGTCAGACCCATTAGAGTCAGATTAGCCTGCTGACAGACCCATCACATCACTCAGTCTAAGCCACTGTCATCATCTTAACCCAATTCTGCTCCACTTATAGCCCACACCCTGCCTATGGGGCCGCATATATACAGAGCTGTATCTGCGAGGACGCTTAACTCAATGCGTGACCCAGAACATCTAACTCAGGTGAGGAGCCTTGAGAAACTGTGACAGTTTGACTTGTCTTGAATTCAGTAGCCCATACCTGGAATATAGTTGGGGAAAAATTAGTGGGAAAGCATCCTTACTACTGAGATCTGAATGAATCGCTTATTTAAGTATTCAAATTCAGCACATAACGCATCCTCTACCAACTTTAACTCATGTGGCTTGTAGAGGCAGAGCAACCTATCAACAGTAGTTGTTTGGAAACATGACCATTTTTTTAGGTTTTTGGAAAGATGTCTCTTATGCTCACCAAGGCTGCATTAATGTAATCAAAAATACAGTAATATTGTGGAATATTATTATTACAACCATATACTCTATCAAGAAGTCTGAGATCAAGTGACAATAACCTGTTATTAGTCCCTCACTCCAGACTTAAACGCAGAAAGGGACGAGCATTCTCTGTGGTTGGGCTCGGCTGTGGAACAATTTGCCCATAGAAGTTAGGATAGCCTCTTTCGTGATCTCTTTTAAGTCACTTTTAAAAGCGCTCTTGTTTTCCTTGGCCTATAAATAAGGTTGTTTACTTTGACTATTTCTCTTTTTTTACTCTTTCTCTTTCTATTTCTTTTTGAGTATGATGCTGTTTTTCCTATTTATCTAAGTCTGATACTGCCATTTATGTTTTATTATTGATGAGTCGGATAATGTTTTTGCTATTTCTGTTATCTTATTTAAAGTAACAACAGGTAAAATTTAACTTTTGCTCTCAGGGTCCCCCCCTACAGTTGGGAAACAGTATTGTCCTCTACTTACTGTCGTAAACCGTCATGAATGTAGCACATGCATTTGTTGACAACCATTTTAGCCGTGAACACTGTAGGAGGAGGTCACATGCAGGTGTTCTGGTAGCTTGCGTCGCGTGTGAAATGTCTTCATCCCAGGTACAGTGGCATATATTTCAGGATGTCATATGAATATAATTTCATGGGTTTTATTTATTTTTTTCTAACGACAAATGATCGCGATGCTCACGTTTACAAGCCAGCGTCATTATAGTAGCCTAGTCTACCCTATTGGTTACCGTTTTACTGAATCTATACTTCAATGCAATGTTTGAGTGGTAGATAATAACCATAGGCCTATATCGTCAATATTATAATATCAAGCTATATTATTATATCAATAATGCGCGCGCGTGCGTATTAATGCGTAGGCTACTCTAGCACACACACGCAAGGTCTCTCGCGCTCTCTCTCCCTCTCTGTCCTGCGCGTATTCAATTTAATAAGTCGGGACACTAAAATTAGAGTTGAAATACGGGACTGTCCCGGGTTAAAACGGGACGTTTGGTCAGGTCACCCTAACTAGTATGCAAGCAATATACTTACTAGTACTGTACAAAAGCATTACAGCCAAGCCCGCATCGGTCAGGCACCCCTCCTCCTCCTTCAGCTCACGCCAGCGAGAAAACGCTGGCCCAATGTTGAGCCTTGTTCTGCCTTTAACGCGATCACTTTCTCTTTTTGCTTTGCTCCGATAAAACCTTTGCTTTCTTGTTTTTCTGTGCTGCTTCGGCCATGACTATAACATTTGGCTCGCACGTCCGATTTTAAGGAAGTGGGGGTGGTGGTGGAAGTGACGTATATGCCGTAAAGCAGTCGAATTTTGTAGTTCTCTTTGTACGCCGGTTACTACCCGAAACCCGAAGTTTAAAAGTACGATTAAAAACGCTACAGACCCCGTCAGGCTATGGCAGACGTGTCATTCAACCTATTGTAAGTAGATGCACCATCACAAGAGACTTGGAAATATATTATGAAGGTTAAAAAGTTACCTGGTGCTGCTTTAATATTTTAAGTCTGACACTGTTTTGCTACTCCTGTTCTTAGCTTTGCTACTTATGTGCTGTGCTGTTATGCATGCATTATTGTCTTTTAATTTTGTAGTTCTGTAAAGCACTTTGGTCAGTCTGTGGCTGTTATAAAACATGCTAAATAAAATGAACTTGAACTTGAACAATTTAAAATAATTGTTTTATCTTTTAATAATTTTTTAATATATATATTCTTGTGAAAACAAAGCTGATTTTTCAGCATCATTACTCTTCAGTGTCACACAATCCTTCAGAAATCATTCCAATATGCTGCTAAAGAAGCATTTATTATTATTTTTCTTATTATTATTATCAATGTTGAAAACATTTTTTGCTGCTTAACATTTTTGTGAAAACAATGATTAAAAAATAGAGAAATCAATACTTTTATAAATCGAGGATGCATCAAATTGATCAAACGTGACAGTAAAGACATGTATAATGTTACAAAAGATTTCTATTTAATAAGAGCAAATAAACGCTATTCATTTAACTTTCTATTTATCAAATAATTATTTTTAAAAGTATCACCATGTTTAAAAAAAAAATGTTAAGCAGCAAATCTGTTTTTAACGTTGATAACAAGAAGAAGAAATGTTACCTGAACTCCAAATCAACATATTAGAATGAATTCTGAAGGATCATGTGACACTGAAGACTGGAGTAGCCTAATGATGCTGTAAATTCAGCTTTGTTTTCAAAGGAATACATTTTAATTTCTAATAATATTTTGCAATATTACTGTATTTACAGTTTTTCTTTTTATTATTATTATTAAATAAATGCAGCATTGGTGAGCATAAGAAACTTCTTTCAAAAACATAATATATATATATATATATATATATATATATATATATATATATATATATATATATATATATATATATATACATATACATATACATACATATATATATATATATATAAAATTTATTTGATACCAGTTAACACATTAACTTTGGCGCTCCTAAAATATTAAAACTAAAATAAAAACAAATAAACCCTGTAAACATGAAAAATAAATAAATAAAAATGAATAATAATAATAAGCAATGATAGCGTGAAAACTATCATTAACTAAATATCATTTAAAAGATGAATTAAATAATAAAAAATATTTTTAAAAAATAAGAACACCCAAGCAATTTCCCAACAACCACTGAGACTGCCCAAACAATCACCTAGAAACAGCCTAACAACATTCAGAACCTAGCATGGACCTACATCAGAAACGTCCAAAAAAAACCTCCCAGAACACCCCAGCAACTACTTAACAACACCCAAACAACCACCCAGGACATCCTGGAATTGTGGTGCCAACTTTCACAAGTAAGCAGCACTTACCATTTCTTCAGAAAAGTAAGAATCTAAGACTGAAAATCCATATGCAAGATGTCAGTACAAACAAGATGTTAGATAGCTACGTGTAAAGAGCATTGCCTTGAAAAGAGTCAGAACACAACTAAAGTTATTAAAGGTGTAGGTGAGTTTAGATTAAAGCAGCAGATTGAATTGATTGTATTAGAAAAAGAACTCAGGTTGCCCCAGGTGGTAATGTTCAGCTCTCATACCAGCCTTTAACAGCAGGGGATACAAGAACTACACTCATCAAATCATCCCTCCCTCCCTCTCTCTCTCTCTCTCTTTCTGAAGTAATCAATGTACCGGCATTGTGCAACAGCACCAGGATAGTCTATCAACCCCCTCCCGTGTTCATGCAAATATTAGAGCGGATCTTCTAAGTTCTACAAACTGTTTTGTGTGTGAAAGCTGTGACGTCACTGACAACACTTTCAACACTTTTAATGTAATCCTTAAGGCAAAAGCATGAGCTGACAAAGATAAAAATGTAAATATCTACTCACTTTATTGAGTCACCCCTATACTTGAGGCCAAACATAAAAAACATTTAAAAAGAAGATGGTTTACCCCTAAATCTCAATCTCCATAATCACCTTAGGAACTCGGTTGTCATAAGGTTTAAACTCAAAGTACATAATACGTAAAGCGTCAGGCAAGCATATCTGTAAACATTGCGAAGAAGGTTAAAGGCAAGAGTGTAAGCTGAGTGTTAACCGATACAGAAGTCAGCCAGAATTCATTTATTCCGCAAGCAAAAGTGACCAATAACAGGGGATTTATACTGAGATAATTCAAGTAGTATTCAACTAATCATGTGATTCAAAATGGCCGCCAAAATGTGGACATGATTTTAAACAGCTGTTTTAAAAAGTAGACTATTCATTTCTCATCTGTAAAACTTTTTAATGAGGAAAAGTGCACCTTTGAGGTGTGCAACAGATGTGAAGGAGAGGAGGAAGAGGGCAGGGCTGGTAGAGAAAAGTCTTGTCCATAGAATTAACCATGAAAGGGGTGCCAAGTTGGTCCCCAAAACCCCTAGGTCAGGGTGGAGAGAGGGGGAGAGATGGGCCAGCAGGCTGGGGGCACCTTGGGGAGTTGAGGAGGAAGTGGCATGCACCATGTCTCTTGCTCCTGTTGTTTCCTCATTTGATTTTGATGAATAATGCATGGGGAGGGGGGCCCAGCCTTAAAGGGGCACCGCTGCCACAGTGGGAGTCATTACTGAGCACAACGCACTGATGAGGAGAAAGAAAGAAAGAAGGAAGGAGAAAGGGAGAGTGGGAGGCGGGGGGAGAGGGGAGGCAAAAACAAACAAGAAAATTAGAGAAGTAAAATAGTTCTTTGAAATTCTTCGAACACTCCGGATGAGCTTCATTTAATATCTGCTGCTTTTCTGAGATCAGATATTTTTGTTTTTGCTGTGCTTTTAATTATTAAAATTAAGTTCATTTATATGTAAGTTCTTGCATGTTTCAAACAGGCTGTCAGTCTGTGTATACAGTAAGTGATGGGGATTGTTCAGCTACTCTTTCTACAGGTTACATTGTTACGCCAGTAAGTGACGACCAGTGACTGTCTTTATGAGTGAGTCATTGAATTGTTCACTCAGGCGATTAGTTCTGAAACATGATTCGTTCAGAAGCTAAACAAGACTGACTGAAACATTCATTTAAGTGGCTTATTTTACAAATGAGTCATTAAATAATTAACTTAAACGACTTGTTCAAAACACTGATTTACTCAGAAACTAAACATGTGAGTAAGTGTGTTTATCTTGAAGCAGCGTTGCACATCAAAGTATCACAAGAGCGATTCGAAAAACATACAGATCTGTCTGGCCTCTAATCGTTCTTGTGGTACTTTAATGTCATAGCCTACACCGATTGGTTTGCGCAGCATCGTTATAAAAGCGAACACACCTATTGTCTTCAGGTGGGATTCACTGAATAATTCATTCACGCGATTCATTCAAAAACACTAATTCATTCAGAACACATGTCATTGAATTGTTCACTCGAGCGGTTTATCATTCTCTAAAACGATTTGTAACGAAACAGTAACTCATTAACTTTTTCCTCAAAAGCGAAATGAAGCCCAGCAGAACGTGATTTGTTTCACAGGTTTTTGCAGACTCCCTTTAGACATTAGACGGGTCACAATACAGTCAGAGAAATAAACCTGCTTTTTATAACCAGACACAGCATTCCTCAAAAGAGATGACTTTCGGTTTCAGCATTACCGGAAAGCTGCATTTATAGAGTTGCTGATTCATGTGAGCACTTGGGACCGACACCGACTTCTAAGAACACGTTCAAAAAGTACGGCGTTCAAGAAGGAACTGGGCGCAGAGAAAGAGCAGGCTAATGCTACAGAAGGGGATGCAGCAGGCACAGTGCAAGGTGTCATCACTCATTTTGATTGGGTATTACAGCATGACGGATGGGGCCCCGCGGGCCACCGCGCGTCTCCTCCGTGCTTATTACAGCTGTTCTTAAGTGGGAGTTGATTTAGCTTAAATAGGTTGTTTCATAAGGAGAAGACACCGGCTCTGTCACCGCATCTCTGTTCCTTTGCACTGTATCCCGCCACTTTAATTGAATAATGCCTCCTCTACATACCTATTAGTGTGCTTAGTTACATACCATGCCCCTATAATTGCTTATACAACCCAGCTAATTCCACCACTCCCCTCCTTTCCTTTCTTTTCATGTGATATTTCACGCGGTTAATATAGAGAGTGCGCCGGCAAGGATAAAGACGGCTTGTTTAAAGGGTTATCAGGTCTGTGCAGCACCGTGATGTCTTTTATCCGCCCTCCATAATTAGTCGTGTAATCATTAAGCTGCAGTTTATCAGGTTTTAGGGCTTTTATTAATTACAACACTCGAGCGATTTCACGCCACTTTCACGGTCACGTAATTCACAAGCCATTGTCACGCTGTGTGTAAAAGAGAGATGAACAAGGTTTTCACAATTGCGTCTGACATTATTGCAAAGATTTATCTGAGCTAGTACTGCTTCAATATTATCAAATTACAGACATCCTGCACGTGTCACGTGATGCAAACTGCTTTATTTCACAGAGTTGGTTCTCTCGGGTCTTCTTAACACTGGTGATTGTACCAATAAGATGAATGTACTTCATGATTTTAATCTACATTATAAGTTTCCTGTAATCCTAAGTCTGCAGTTTAATAATGAATTTGTTATAGGCCACTATTCTTGCTCTATCCAGCTCAGTCATTTGGCTAACAACAAGGTGTTTGGCCCTATAATATTTATTTGTGGATGTAGCAATTTTTGGCTTTCCAAAGCTGTCCAGTCAGCACCATCAAATGTTCCCACTGACATCAGCACCATAGACAGCTCCAAAAAAATCCCTTCAAGGCCTGTAGTAGGACACCACTTAAAGAAACATTTCAGACTAATTGATTCAGATAATACAATTAAGTCATTATTTAATGTCGTTGCAAACCTGCTATTATTTTGTTCTGTGGATCTTGACAGATCTTTTCCATACAACAGCAGTTCATACAAACAGGCTCTATAAAAGTAGTCCATAACACCTGTGCTGTTATGTCTTCTGCAGCCATACAATAATGTTGTAAGACGAATAGCCATAAGCGATAATTCAATGATAGACATCCTACCTGTGCATGTTTTATTTGAGAATCTCCCTTTTCCTAACATCAAATTACACTTTTTACAATCAGTCTCACAAGACCTTTATCTTTCTATGATATTTATGTCGGTAACACTTTAGTTTAAATTGTAATTCAGTTAAATTCAATACAAATAATAAACAATTTTTACAGCGTAAAATGAATAAATGTTAATTTATAAATATATTGTTCACTGTTAATCATTGTTTTTTATAATTAATTAACTGATGTTAATTTATTCAACTTGAAATGAGGGGAAAAAATTGTCGTTTTTGTGTTGATAAATATTTGTAAATTCATTACAAGATTCGTTATTTCATGTTATTGCATTAAGCAATGTTAACAAATACAACACACTCTAAGAAAAAAAGGTACAAAAGCTGTCACTGTGGCGGTACCTTTACCTAAAGAGTGCATATTAGTCCCTCAGAGGTATATACTGGTACCAAAAGTGTACATATTAGTACCTAAATGGTACATATTAGAACCCTTTTGAAGGGTATACTGTCCCAGTGACAGCTTTTGTACCTTTTTTCTGAGAGTACATTATTGTAAAGTGTTACCTGTTTGTCTTTATAAACCAGTGATGGACTACAGAGATTAATGTTGCTGTTTGCTGGCACTGATTCATTGATGCACTTTTGTTGTTTATTCTATTGACTTCCATCATTTTAATAGGCAGAGCTCACGATGCTGATGAAGTTGCAGGATGTAAAACGTCACAAAAGTAGAACGCTGATATCCTGTGTACAAAAAAAATTATAAAATGGTATTAATTGCTGATGTATTGATGAAATTGACACACTGGTATTGGGAGCTATGTCTTTTAAGGAAGTCAGTTCACACACATTAACAACAAGCCAAGATGGAGCTCTGCCAAAGACAATACACGCATTCTCTCTCTCACACACACGATGCCAAGTATGCTGCCAGTCTTGCCCCACAAACCCAAACATTCATATTTGTCATCAAACCCCTCAACTGCACACATATATCTGTCCCACCCAACACAACGCCAGCTCTGGCTGCCTGAGGTGCCCGCTGGTTCTGCATGATTGATGATGCCGATTGAGAGGCAGATCATTTGGGTGCCCCTCGCTACCAAGGACGTAAATCACATCAGCCCACTCTAATGATTTCTCACAGACCCATTTGGCAGAATCCACAATAACCTATTGAGCCTTGCATGGGGACAAAAAAAAAACATCAATACAGTCAAATAATGATTTTATTTAAGCACTTTATCAAGGATTGACAAGCATTTTTCCAAGGTTGCATGGGGTAGAGAAGCTTCTGGAAACCGTCAAGGTGGCTTGAAATGTTAAAAACTTAAGAGTCACTGCAAGAGTAGACTAATAAATATGTCTATTTCGGCCAGGTGGAATTAGTTGTTTTAACGAGTAAAGATGTCTGTGGCGTACTACAGTGATAAATGACGACCGTCAGAGCAGATTTGGACACTTGGTGCCCTGAGGGGCGACCCATTTCAACTTTTCATTAAAACGTCCAGCCCAGGCCAAGCCATGATTTTCTCCTAATTGATGAGGCCATTATGATCTAATTAACCACACATTTTCAAAGCCACTCTTATTTTGGCTTCTTCATGGCAGTGGAAAGCTCATTGGCACCAGAAATTCAGATATACTTTATAAATGACAAAGGATGAAAATTACACTATAGGGCAAATTTAAACATCATTTCACATTAATTTTAGCTTCTTCTTCATTTTTGTATTAATATATAAAACACATTTAAAGTTACATATAGATGATAAACAACTGATTTACTTATGTCAGCCAATATGTCCTGATAAGCCAATGCAGACCATATTTGTTTTGTTTTGCCAAACAATTGCCTCTTATGTAAAGTTCTTTAAATTTAAAGCAACACCTTGGAACTTTTCCTCTTCGGTCGCCCTACTGGTTGGAAACGAAATTGTCCATTATCGCTGTCGTAAATAATTTAGCCTGCCGTTGCACGCACGCTCGCTGTTTATCCAGCACCGGCTTTGGAATGAACCATGTCCACAGACAAGGTTGAGTATGTTACATGATTTCATGAAAGGATGATGTATTGCGACATCAGAAACAAAGAAAAACGAAATAATGACTATTGTAGCGCTTGACGTAAAGCAGTCGAATTTTGTAGTTCTTTGTGTGGTCGGGTTACTACCTGAACCCCGAGTTACATAGTGCCAGTAAAAGCGATACAGACTCTGTCAGGCTATGGCAGAAGCGCCTTTCAACCTGTTACGACTTGAACCACTGATTAGATTTTGGAAACATTATTTTAAGGTAAATAAAGTTACATAGTGTTGCTTTAAAAGTTCAGGGATTTGATTCACAGATTTTCTGTTCACTCTAATTCAGCTGCCAAGTCTATACCAGGGGTTTAGTAATTGTGATTGAAATGTAAAAGTTTGTAATGACTCATGAAACTGACCACAAAAAACGTTATGGTCCATGGCAAAGAATCACAGTGATCAAGATTTAGAGTTTGTATAAACCGTTTTAAGGCCAATTCTGCCCATAGTCAAAATTCAAAGAACAGGCCAACAAGGAGTGTATTTAATTCAAATTAGCTGTTGGTTTTAGTCTAGGAATCATTCATGTAACTGTTAGCCTTAAAATATTTTTAAAGAATTCCCTGAAATGTCCAAATGTTCTTTGAATTTTAAATTATGATCCCAAAGAAATATCCTACTGGAAAGACTGCAATTCAGAAAAAATGAACCAAAAAATAACTTTTTGGTTTAACCAGAAGTATTTTATTTACACTATACTGATAAAAATGTGAGTAACGCTTCCTTTTACATTCCAGTTACCCATGTACATACTCAGTACTTATTTTAGAAATTACAATTACTGGGTAATAACTAGGTACTATCCATAGGTACTAACCCTGAACCTACCCCTAAACCTACCCCTAACCCATGTACTTACCTTATATTAGCCAGTTCTTTCTAGGTAAGTACACTGTAATTACACTGAAAGTACTGTACTGTAAAAGGAAGCGTTACCAAAATTTGGGGGTCATAAGATTTTTTTTGACAGTAAAGACATTTAGAATTTAAAAGAATCTGAATGAATGATCTAAAGGTGCTAAATAAGTGATCGTATACATTTGAATACTGAAAATATAATAATTCAAGTCTTTGAGCCATCGACTTATAATAATACCAATTTGAAATAATATTTTTAATATTACCAAAATAGGAATAGACACTCATTGTATTAAATTTGTATTAATAAATATTTTCCACATATTAAACACTGGTTTTTACCAATCGTATGAAGACTGGAGCATACCAAACTTTTTAATAAAAAGTTTAAAAATAAGTCATGCTTTTGCATAAATAATTCTTAATATATTCATGGAAGATTATCTTATTAAAAGTGGAGGATAGTATTATGATATTTTTAGAGGGGTAACATGTGATTGAAAATATACTGTGTTTAATTAAAACAAATTTTGTCGTTTCACCTAGTTTATTGAAACCCATTCTGGAGTTTTAAGCATTATTATCCAATGTATGGAAACTGCAGCTTAATTTCAAAACATTTCTTTGTACTTGGGGATAAGTAAAGAAGGTCATGACATCTGTTCAAAAAAGTTACCTTGAATTCATGTAAAGTTATTTGTTTAAAAGTGCCGGCCAAATGATGAATGTAAAGTAAACAAATGCTGTAATAATGGTTATAAACAACATTTATTTCACAACGGTCTTATCAGTGAGGGCACCTTGCTGAAATACAATTCAGTGAAAGTGTAGTCTCTCCTTATTATAACAAAAGCTGGATTGGAGATGTAAGAGATGATCTTGTCAAATAAGCTTGCTTCCCCAGGCCAGTTTATGTGTGAAAAGGGCCCGAAGAAATAGAAAAGGGACTGAATGGTTGGATGGAACTTTCTTTTAATTTGAAAGTCTTGAGGGAATTGTGCATATACAATTACAGCTCATTCGAGTGGAGCTCGGGAATGGCACTAACAATGAAACGGAGAGAAAAAAGATGATCTTGGGTGTTATCATCTTTTCCTCCTCCTATCATATTCTACACACAGTCTATCATGCAGGAAATGATAAATGTAAGTAATGCCACTGTAATCCATTACTAAGAACTGACAGTTAGCATGAATAGGGCTGTGAAGTTGTGAGGGAGGGGATGGGGGTCTATCATCAAACTCAATTATCATCTTATTACAGGCACTAAGTGGCCTCATATTAGGGTCACTGCCCTTAATTTCAGGGGTAAAATAATTGGTAACCCCCGTAATAGCAATACACAGACACCATTTAACAAACCCTGAGGGGATCCTGTGGGATAATCAATGGGAAGTCTGGTATAGCGCAATACAATCGTCATCTGATAAGTGTCCGTCTTTGTTTTTCTATGCTGCTAATCAAACTTAACAGAGACCTAATGTGATGATTATGTAAATATAGTGCAAAGAAGACGTTATTTAAAGAGATATTCCAACTGAAAATGAAATTTTGCACATTTCTTCACCCTGATGTCATTCCAAATATAAGATATTTTGAAGAAAGTTTCATCAATGCGGTCAAAACCAACAGTGGACCCTGACTTTTTTGTGTTCCTCAGAAGAAAGTATACAGGCTTGGAATGACATGAAGGTGAGTAAATTATGAATTTTTATTTTTCATGAAGTTGGCAAAATCTTAACTTAATAAACTTCATCTCAAAGTGTGCAATTAAGTTTAATGATTTGCTTCGAAAAATCAGATTTGTTTGTGGTGTTTTTCATTTTTAGCCTGTTTAGATTTTTTTGAGCAACTTCGGATATACATGATATGTTTTGGAATCCAGACCCCATGTGGTGCCCTCGACCGTCCCATTTAATTTAGAAGCAAATTATATCCTCATGAGCCAAGCAGAGTGAAAAGCTTCTGAGAGACATATATGGGGAAATAATCTCTCTAAAGTGATATTGATATCAGATTTGACCAAACACACATTCACAGCCCTATTTTTCATTCCCCCGAAATATGCGGCTGAAGTCTCAGGAGGGACCAGTCAGAGATGAAATAATCCGTCTGTATTGTAAAAGTAGTTTTCTTATTCAAAGAGCAACCCCTCCGGTCCTCTGTTTTGTAGATTGAGAGTGACACTGCCCATAGGGCTCCACACACTGAATGCTTTTAGAGACGCCCTCTAAGTGAGTTAGCCGATTCTGTGGACACCACAGATTCAATAAAACACTTGCCTGTCTGTTCTGTTTTTTCGTCCACATACTCTCACTGCAGACTTTTCTTCTCACCTCCACTCCTCTCTCTGTTCCATTGCTGCTCTGCTAACTTAGTAAAAGTGGAAAAGTACAAACATTAGGGGCATCGTGCATTTTTTGTATTATTATAATTTAAGCGACTATGAAAGCTTGTTTTTTCAATCTCAGAATAAAAATAATTAAAAGGCAATTGTAACTTGACAAATGCATCCTTTTTTATATAAATGCAACTTAATTTCTTACATTAAACTGTAACGATTTTTTTTAGGTTTTACTCTGAGGTGTAAACAGGCTTAGACAGCAGTTGCTGCTGCCCTAAGACAAGAAAAAAAGAAAAATAAATAAATAAATTTGACAGTCATTTATTATCATGCAACTTTAATTGCATCAAATTCCAGTCGGTGTGGTGTGGTTTGGGAGGCTGTCCCATAATTTAACATGGCAATTTTGAGTAAAAGTCACAGAAACAAATTCCACTGTCCGCATCATGGTAAAATAAAAATATTATCAATAAGCTTCTGAGGTGTGGTTCATAAAAGGAGTGTATATGCAAAGATTCATATGGCTCTCTCCTATGAGCAGATTCTGAGCCTCTTATCAATATCCCAATTGGGTTTCCTCAAACCACACTCTCTCCTTTATTTCCCAGGAGTGAAAGATGCTTGATGCCTGGGGCTACATGACACTACCGTGCGAAACAATGAAATAAATAAAACACTCTATGGGGAGCTTTTATAAGTCTGTATATGCTTTTCTATGGCAAACCGGTCCTCTCCATACCATAGATTTCCTATGCCTTGGGAATAATATTTTGCCAAATTATTCTTAAAAACAAATACTATGAAATCATTACAATTAATTACAATGTCAGTAAATCTTGAACCATGGGTTAAAAACATGTACATACTATTAGTTTAAAAAAAAAAAGTCTACTATGAAAATAATCACAAGTTCCTACAGATATTAAGCAGACAGTCTACTAATACATTTACATTTACATTTAATACTCTAATAATAGTCTAACGACTGTTTGTTAACATGTAGTTGCAAAGTTACTTATAGTTAGTAGAATGTCTAATGCCTGCTACTGTAGGATTTCTGCAATTATATAAGATTATTACAAATCACACTGCATGAAATGGATCTAATAAAATTGGATATATATAAACTTTACGGTGAGGACACCTATTGAATTGTAGGCTACGACGCAAGTTAGTAAAAAAAAGAATGCCTGTAAAGTAGAATAACGAATGAAAATGAAGACGAAGAAAAAAAATCTAAATCAAAAAACTGTTTCTATTAGTAGACCACTCAAAGATGGTCATTTTGTCTGAATAAAGATGGGCTGATTCCAAACTTCTTATTGGACACCAGTGAAAAAAGTAACCTCAATCATAAAAAAAACAAGCAAAATCATTCAAGTTTGAAAATTTGAAATATATTCTAATAAAAAGACTTTCATGAGTTGGAATTACAGGCAAACCAAAAGGCAATGCATCTTTCTCAGCCTACCACAACCAATTTATCTTTTCCAAACAAGTCTTTAAACAGTGAAAAGAAGTCATAGTGCGCTCTTCTATCCTGTGCTGTTTCCCCCCCAGGAGACGAAGCTGGTCAGAAGTCAAGATCATTTCAATTCCTCTCGTCTCTTTTTCCACGGCAGCGCCGCAAAACAACTCACTCTTCCTCCAGTGCCATAGTGGGGAAACTTTTCTGCTCTCTGAGGGAGATGCTAAACTATTTTAAAAGGCAATTACGACAGTTTTGGGGGCCCCGCTGAGGGGGGGAGCGGGAATAAAGAGAGAAAGAAAGTGGACTGAAAAACAGGGAAAAGTGAAAATATGTTAATAGAAGTCAGGCACTTCTGTGGAGCAGGGGTGGTGTGTGAGTGTGTATGGGTGATCTAATGTGGTGACCTGACCTGTGGGGTGCGTGTTTCTGGCGATAAGGGCTGGAGATGAGGTGGAGGGTGCAGTGACAGTTCAGTAGTTGTAATTATTTTCAGGTTAGGTCACTCTCCCTGAGAACGCAGGGGTGAGGGAGCCTGGAGAGGAAGGGAGGGAAGGGCTAGGAGGTCACAGTGTGGTTAGCAGTATAGTTCTTCTTCACCCTTTTCTCTCTCTCTCAAACACAGACACAGCCCTGTCCCAGCCCCTGCTCAGAGACAGGACAGTAAGCTTCATAAATGCTTCACATTACAATACCATATAGAATAAATTGCAGTTACGAGTGATACTTGGATAAAACATTACAATTATGTTAACATTAGTTAATGTAATAGCTAACATGAAAACATTTGTTTATTTTTGTATATTGTGTAGATTATGGCTCACTTAGCGCTGTTGCCTCACAGCAAGAAGTTCCCCGGGTCAGAAATTATATTAAAGGGGGGGTGAAATGCTATTTCATGAATAGTGATTTTTTTACACTATTAAAGTAACACTAAGTAAATTTTCCTCTTCGTCGCCCTACTGGTTGGAAACAAAATTGTCCATTGCCGCTGTCGTAAATAATCTAGCCTACCGTCGCACGCACGCTCGCTGTTTATCCAGCACCGGCTTTAGAATGAACGATGTTCACAGACAAGGTAGAGTATGTTACATGATTTCATGAAAGGATGATGTATTGCGACATCAGAAACAAAGAAAAACGAAATAATGACTATTGTAGCGCTTGACGTAAAGCAGTCGAATTTTGTACACTCTAAGAAATAAATCCGTAAAATAACAGAAAAAGTACTGGCAGCTCATTACCCGGACTTTGTCCCGTAATTAAAAAACAGAAATTTTCTGTTAATTCACAGTGTGCCCACTGTAAATAAAACAGAAATTTTCTGTTATTTAATGGTGTATCTATAGTAAAAGACCAGACACTTTCTGTCATTTAATGATGTATTTATAGTAAAAAAACAGGACACTTTCTGTTATTTAATGATATAACTACAGTAAAAAAACGCAAATATTAAATAAATCCGTAAAATAACAGAAAATGTACTGGCAGCTCATTACCCGGACTTTGTTCCGTAATAAAAAGATGAAAAATTTCTGTTAATTTATGGTTTTCCTACAGTAAAAAAAAACAGATGAATTTAGGCAATATACCTACAGCAAATATAAATTTAACTTTTCTGTTAGTTAACAGTGTAATGATAACTCTTGTTGAAAACATTTCAAACAAATCTTCTGTGATTAAAAAATATTTTTATTTACTTATAGATCTACAACAATTCCAAGAAAACTAGAATATAAAGGGAAAAAACACAAAAGGGAAAAGTATATATAGTTTCTCATCTCTAAATTGTATCAAGTCTGCCAATTGATGACACTTTGTTAACATTACAACAATCGCATCCACTGAATAAATTATTTTAAAATGTGTGAGGGGGAAAAGGTTTTTCAGAGGAACATGGATTGGCTGGGGGGGTACTCTTCTTGTCTTCAGGTAAGATGAAGGCTGTAAAAGAAATACAAAACATTATTACTGACATACAGAATGTGCCAAAACAAAGATTTTAGGTGGGGAAAACTCATCACTCACCAAGAAATGTGTAGTAAATTCTTCAGAGCCACCGGACTGATTGGACCAGGTCCTGGTAGGACTGCAGACTCGGGTTTAGCCACCAAAAACTACAGAGGGGAGAGAACAGTATGTGGCCTATCCATCAAGATGTTTCAAATTTAGTTACCGTGTACTGTAATGGTTCTGTCTGCGGTTAACCGTACCTGTCTGTCTCGTGGCGAGAGGCCTGCATCACGGCCCAGCTGTTCCTCCAGGTTGTCGTTGTTCTCTCCGTGCCGACACAGGTAGAGGGTTCAGGGCTGGACGTAGATGTTCATCGGGTAGATTATACTGGATCTGTTTGATGAGGAAGTGCCGATCCCCGTCTATCGCCTAGATGAAGGAGTGATCGGTATGTTCAGTTAAAGTCTCATTTTGAGATTTGATAAAAGCTAAATCTTTACATGGTTTTTCGAAGTTGTTCATACAGGAACTTCAGCAGTCTTGGAGGAATGTGTAGACGTTTGGTTTCCTTCATCTCAGCCTTTTCAACATTCGTTCAGGATTTCTGCACAGAAAAGTTGGATATGAAGAAAAAAAATAGATATATTATAGCTACGCAAGAAATTAAATGAAGGAAAATGAACTACAAAGTATCATGCAGACCAGGTTGAGGTTGAAAAACAATTGTACAGTATTTTACGTTTGTTAAATTATCAACTATAAATAATCAGCCATCCCTAATTCTTTCAAATTCAAACACTGCATATAAAATGCTAAGACTTTTGTTTCCAGTGGACTCCAATTGCATGTCATGTTAGCTTGTCTGCTAACTATACATTATAATATGTTTAATTATTTTCAACTAAATAAACAGAAACACAATAACATAATCTATAAATCATTTAATTAAAAATGTGTTGCTTACCTTTATATGAAGTCCAGGCAGGATAAGTGCCATTTTCTTCAGGTATTTTGAAGCTTACTGCCTCAATGGGGTAGTGATGTGGTCAATAATAACTTCTTGAATGACAGCAATCCTGAATGTCCACCACCTTAAACAAAAAAGATATTACAAAATGATATTACAATCATAAAGATATTACATTACACGATCACTTCAGAAAACCGCTTTAAAGGGGTAGTTCACTTTAAAATGAAAATTCTGTCATCATTTACTCACCCTCAAGTTGTTTCAAACCTGTATGAATTAATTTCTTCTGCTGAACACAAAGATATTTTGAAGAATGTCGGTAACCAAACCGTTAACTGGAGCCATTGACTTCCATAGTAGGAAAAAAAAAAATAGTATGGAAGTCAATGGCTTCAGTTAATGGTTTGGTTACTGACATTCTTCAAAATATCTTTGTGTTCAGCAGAAGAAATCAATTTTCTATCAACATCCTCAGACTTTAAATTTAATTGTGTGTTGCCAGTCTTGAACACTTATAGTGAATTGTGATTAATAATACAAAAATGCTAATAAAAAAATACAAACCTGTAAGCAGCATGCAGGTGGTGCTTGGGATGCAAACTACAGCAGCAAAGTCCTGTCAATTAGATACGAAAACAACAGAAAAACTATGAAACAAACTGAGGAGGGATATGGTAAAGACCAACGTTACAGGCAGAAGAGTAACAGATAGCAGTCATGTTAAATGTAAATTAATATTTCGTGGTCATTATTTGTGTATGTGTGTGTGTGTGTGTGTCTCGTCTAAAACAAAAACAAGTCTAACGTAAAAACATAACGTTAAATTACCTCATTTGGCAGAAAAGGTGGTGTTTTTCTTGATCCAGCTGTAACTGTTACTGCATCTTCACACACAGTATCTTCACGTTGTATCTTCATGCCTTTTAAATCAAGCAAGTCTTAATGGCCTTTACTTTTCTTGACGATTCCTCTGGTAGCTTATGTTTGAAGGCATTAAATTGCTCCAAAAACACTAACGTTAGTAACGTTACTGCATTTTATCACAACTGGTTAACGGATGCGCTCGTCAAGAAATAAACCGTATCACCGACAAATAAAAGTAAATAAACCAGATTACAACGAGGGCACACTATAACACATATATCAGGGAACTTCCACGAGTGTATACTAAATCTTTTAATGTGTGACGATATGCATAAAATGATAAATGTGACGGCTCCGACATTCATTTGCCTAACATGCCAGATGGCAACCAAATAACGTTACGTTAACAGCTTATTTGAACATAAATTTCGTATTTTACCATAGAAGTGTCAGAATGGCTTCCACACACCCGAAATCCGACTTTAATAAACAACTTTGGCCGCGGTCATCTGCGTGTGTAATGGCGGTTGCGTCTTAAACTTTAAGCGCCGCCAGGTTTTTGTTCCCACAATGCAACGCGTGTAATTCAAAATACGGGTAAATGACCTGTAAAAGACAAATACGGAAAAATCCTTCAAATTTATATGGTACATTGGACCGTAGTTTTACGGAATTTTTTTACAGTGTAGTTATTGTTGTGCACGGGTTCCTACCCGAAACCCGAAGTTACATAGTGCCAGTAAAAGCGATACAGACCACGTCAGGCTATGGTAGATGAGTCATTTAACTTATTTTAAGTCGATGTACCATCACAAGGGTCTTGGAAATATATTATGAAGTTTGAAAAACTACTTAGTGTTACTTTAAAGAGTTGGATCCCCATGCTAAACATGGACAAAGTTTCAAAAATTAAGTTATACGTTTGAGTATTTCTGTTCTCATACGGGTCCTAAGGGCAATTCTCCCGGAAGGGCGCGCGCGCAGCTGTAGCCTAGAGCGAGAGAAGTAACGTTATGCCTATCAGAGCGCTGTGCTCGGCTTTATGGAATTCATCGGCTGTGATTGTTTTATAAACAAGGCCCAGTTCGACGCCGGATTTGCAGATCGTCTAATGCTTAAGGATGGAGCAGTCCCAACGATAAAGGTTTATGGTCGTGCGTTGGAACTGCAGGTGGTGTGTAAAACTGCTTCAAATGTCTGTGAGTTGTTAACTATCGCCGTGTATTAAGCACAACAAGTAAACGACATGATCACGTACAGTTAATGTAAAACTACACTTCCCACATGTAAACCTTTAAAAAAAATACGACGACATAAAGTGAAAATTAGTCATTTACAAAAACCGCTAAGCAAATATAAGTTATACAGTTCCAGTACACACCGCTTAGAGACGTCCTGCTGTAGTCGTTGCTGCTGCTCCTCGTCTTCAATTTCAGCCTCAGGATCTGATTCGGGATCAAAAATGTATGGCTGAATCTGATTGTTAGCAATGTTTTGTTTTGGGATATCACAGCTTCCAGAAGCTCTCAACGTAAGCTTCGCGCGCTCGTGATTATTTTTTAGCTCCGCCCACACGGCACGCCTCCACCCACTCGGTTTTTTCCGGAAAGACTCGGTACAGCCTTTCTTTCTTTTATAAATATAATAAAACTAAAGACTTTTTGGATATATGAATGATGCAATACTACTCTATAGGTACTAACGATTAACATGAGATTGACTGAAACTGAGTGTTTCACCCCCCCTTTAACATATCAAACTGAATTATATATTCAAAATAAATTGTATATATTTATATACGTAATATATAACACAAATAATTACATTCATAAACTTATGTATTAAAAAACAATTGATCTAATATTAATCTAGATTAATAATGCTGTGAAATTTGTTTATGTTATAATGAAAATTGTTAAAAGATGTTTAAAAAAAGTTTATTTAAACATTATTGTAAAGTATTGCTGAAATTGAGGATATTTTTTCCGACTTATACTGCATAAGAAGACACAAATTTAAAGGAAGTGTAGAAAGTTCTGCTCTTCGATCTCATTAGCATTTGCACATATTCAAATTTGGCACATGAAGAAGCATCATGCCACATTTGACATCAATTGACAGTTTGAATATGTGTCCATTCGTTTACATTGCATGGAAAAGAGTAGCTTGGATATCCTGCCTAATATCTGTGGCCCTGTGTACACCTGGTATTTTAATCCATCTCTTTTGTCCACTTTCAACTTATGTCCTGATTTCTTTATGGGCGGTATTTAAAATCTTTCGATCTATTGGACGAAATGAAACATGACCGGAGACGATGGAAAATATACGGAAAGCATCAGCTTTTACACTTAATGTGGTGTGTGCGTATTAAAAATCTGGAATGGTGAGAACATTGTGCTTGTTTTTCATCTTCAAACCAAACTTGGGTCTACAGCCGACAAAGTTTAAATCCTGTCTAGCTAGCGCACTTCATTTTTTGTGGTTTTTCGAACACATTCTACCACATGAACGGCTACACTACGAAAGCAATCCGTTCTAATGCGTTTTCGACTGCCTCTGGAAGTGGTCGAAAGTGGACAAGCTCAAAATGTTTTAGACCCCGTTTAAACCTAATGTCTCTTGTGATCTGATCGACCACAATGCATCTTAATAGTTGTTAACAGGGCCTTTGGAATAAAGTAAGTCACATGAGTTTTTAACGACTTGAGTAAATGTTGACGATTTTCATTTTCATTTGACGATTTTCATTATCGCTTTGAGCAATTCTTTAATTCTTTTTCAAAATTTTCATCAAGACATTGACAAGACAAAGATTTCTATACCACATCTCTCCAACTTATCACAAACTTGTCAAACCCCCACCGTACAGTTATTAGACACCATTTCAGCTTAAGAATGCGTCGAGAGGTTTTTTGCAAAATAGGTCATTTTCATTTACAAGATGAGCCTATCCCCCCACACACACACACACATACCCCACACCCCACTGTGGTCCTTTTCTTTCTCTCCTTCCAAAAACACCCCACTCTTTATCAGTGCAATTACCACACAAACAGATCCATCAGAGCCTGAACTGTCCTCTCAAATCACCACTCTTTCCACGGGCAAGCTAATTAATCCTAAAGAGAGAAAACTGATGCTGGAATAAAGAAACAGAGAGAATGGACCTATCATGTCCTTCTGTATGCGTTTGCAATTGTGACCGTGTTTATCCTTTTCTCCTTTGCTTTCTTTTTTTGTTGTCCCATTCTTTCTCTCTTTATCAGTGAAGAGAAAGCCTTCAAAGGAACGATTGTGCGGGCGGCGAGCTGAAGTGGCCTGTTGGTAGCGGCAACAGTGAAGGCGGACAACACAACATAACAAACATGGTTGCATCTAATCAGGGGCCTCGGTTAATGTAAACAATGTCATTTTTTGGCCTTAATGAGCCAATTTTCCCCGGACACGAGAGGCTAACAATTGGGGCAGTGCCTTTGATGTTCTTCATTTGAAGGTTTGTTTGTGATTGCCGGCACTTTTGTTGGAAGCCCCGTGCCGGGTGTCTTTCATCTCGCTGAAAAGCGAGAGTCACGGCTCACTTGGACGCAAAACAAGGAGAAGTGTGAGAGAGAACGAGATACATCGAGAGAGTGAAAGAAAGATGGCATATTCCCTATTTACCTTAAACAATCCCTCACCAGCTGATCTACCCCAAAACCTCCTCCTCTTTTTCACCTTCGTCGTCTTCTTCAGAAAGCACACACACAGACACATCAAGACATAAAACAAGCACATTGGTTTGGTGTCTATAACTATCAAATGGCTGGCTCATTAAAAGGCACCCCGGTGAGGGTGCATGTGTGTGCGTGTGTTTGTCGTTGACGGGGCTTAATTAACATGAGTCTGACAAAAGGTGACGCAGACCAAAGAGGCAGCCGGTGAGCCAGGTGTGTGTGTGTGGCGGTGCCTTTCAACTTCATACTGTGCAGACATCCCACGCTGACCAATATCGCCATGTTACGGAGCGAGAGAGAGAGAGAGAGAGAGAGAGGGAGAGAGAGAGAGAGAGAGAGGAGAGAGAGAGAGAGAGAGAGAGAGAGAGAGAGGAGAGAGAGAGAGAGAGAGAGAGAGAGAAATGGAGCGTCAAAGCAAAGATCAAGATAATTAAGCATCTACTTTCTACTTTCATAGATATACGAATTAATCTATTTATAATGTGTCAACCCCCATGTGTTAGGAAAATGGTTTAATTCTACACTTAGGAGCGCATAAAACGTACACAAGAGAGTTGGAAATACAAAGAGAACAATGGGGTAAACTTTTTTCCTCTACGCACGTGTCACTGAGATAAACTGCAAATTAAGGGAAAAAACAGCAAGAAAATAAATAACTTTGTTTAAAGGACAAAAGCATTGTAGATAAAAATCACAACTAATATGTCCAGGCTTTTATCTATCAGTCAAGCAAACTCACACACACACACACATGCTCTGTGAATCAGGGGCCTCTGGGGCCTTGTCACCGCACCTGCTGGGCCCTGCGGAAGCCAGCTGTCAGCTCACATGTGCACCGGACTCTATATGTAAGTGTGTGTGTGTGTGTGTGTGTGTGTTTCTCTAGAGGTGAGGGGTGACGATGTCCAGGGGAGAGAGGGACGAAAAGATAGAAAAAGCAAAAATGCAAATAAGAGAAGATTCACTTGAAAGTTAGGCTACATGACTCATAGTTGTAGAAGGAGAAGAAGCGAGCAGAGGCAGAAACTGCTTTTGTTGTTAACAAAACACATACAACTACATGGTAACAGTTCCTGTTTGAAAGAACTAATGGTAGGAAATTATATGAAGTCGGGAGGGACGGACGGACAGCTGGACAGATCGATAGATAGATCAAACATATTGGAATGGATGGATGATGGATGGATGGATGGATGGATGGATGGATGGATGGATGATGGATGGATGATGGATATATTAAGTATGTTATTTGTTTAGGGTTGGCTTTAGGGTTAGTTGCATGTAATTATGCTTGATTTGGTTAGTATTACTATAATAACATGT
This sequence comes from Chrosomus eos, assembly GCA_036326025.1. Classification (NCBI taxonomy): domain Eukaryota; kingdom Metazoa; phylum Chordata; class Actinopteri; order Cypriniformes; family Leuciscidae; genus Chrosomus; species Chrosomus eos. Next base: position 14,518,666 of record CM070831.1, read on the forward strand.
AACACGTGAAATAAAGTGTTTCACCTCTAGAGATGGGGAATGGGTGAAAACCCTCATCTACACGAGACAGACGGGTCTCAGGGACTCTCAGCACACCTCAGGTCTTCTCACCCTGAACCAGTTCAGTCCATTACAGAACACAACAGCAGTCACTTCTGATTGAGCTCTCCCAGGGTCAATCTGACAGTTGAGCAGAGTTTAATGTTACTAAGGAGGATCACAACAACATCATCTACACCAATATGGCAGACAAAGTGAGCCTGAGCCAAACATTTTGTGTATGCTATGCATTTTTATGCTTAAACACAATTAGCTTAGCAAAATGGTTTCACCAAACTCTATTGAAATCAGTTGAGTGAAGTCTCTCGTGCAGAGTGCTGTTTGTGTGGCGTGCAAGGTTTTCCATACAGGCCGTTCCAAATCCTTCACTTTTGAGATTCCATGATAGTTTGGATGCTGTCATAGAAGGCAGCTGCTATATGTAGACAGCAAGGTAGCTCACTGGGTTTTGGAACAGAGGTATTAAAAGTCAATGATTTCCCAGTTTCTACTCATACAAAAAAATACTTCATGCCTAAAGGCCCGTTCACACCAAGAATGATAACTATAACAATTACAATATAGTTATAAAAATCGCTGTAGTCCACAACACAACTATAACGATAACGGCACAGAGAAACAATATCGTTGGAATAAATTTCAGAATGATTTTTTCCCAGCTGATGAACGATAAAACAATGACAGCCAATCAGAATTCAACCTGCTTGATAGAGCTTGAGCGTTTAAAACGGCAGGTGACAAAACTGCAGCACGTGCTTAGAATAAACAGAAAGATATCGTGTTCTGGTGTGGACGCTAATATAGTTACCGTTATAGTTATCTTTATAGTTATCGTTCTTGGTGTGAATGCCCCTTAAGAAATAGGATCTGGTGAAGTGTTAAAATAGTACAAAAGTGTAAACATTTCAGTCCATTTTTCTCCATTGTATTTCTTTATAAAAAAGGAAAAATGGAGAAAATCGTACAATGGACAGGTGTTCTCTACATCTGACAGCAGAATACAACAGATGCGTAACCTGCTGTGGAAGAGAGAGAGAGAGAGGAAGATAGAAAGAGACACAACAAAGGCAGAGGGGGGGAAAATTGCCCGTTTTGGAAAAATCAATAATGTTCACTGATATGAATCATTTCCCAGCAGGACTATCTCTGCTTTGCAATCCGGTTTTCTTCCCCTGAGGTCAAGTGTGTGAGTGTGAGTGTGTGTGTGTGTGTGTGTGTGTGTGTGTGTGTGTGTGTGTGTGGTGTGTGTGTGTGTGTGTGTGTGTGTGTGTGTGTGGTGTGTGTGTGTGTGTGTGTGTGTGTGTGTGTGTGTGTGTGTGTGTGTGTGTGTGTGTGTGTGAGCCTTAGAGACCTCTCTCTGGGCTGGAGTTGTGCTGGAATGTATTAGTGCAGCCCATGTCAAAGCAGGCTAAAGCACGCATGGCACTGGATAAATTCCACTGGGCTATTCTCTCCACACGCCGGACCTCTGCAGAACACCCTCTAGAGAGGCCATGGATACCTGTACGCCCCCGCCAGGTGCAACAGGTCAGAGTTCGTCTGGCTGTTTTTCTTTTATCTGAATTGATGTCCATATATGAACTGCTGCATGGTGATGTCAGAACAGATAGTGCTCCACTCAAACTGACATTCCGCTACACAATCGCAGAACATTATTTTCACAATTATTCCTAATGGTGACCTAATCAAATTGTTAGTGTGTTGAAAATAGAAAACAATACATTTTTCTATTGTTCTGCTATTTTTAATACTAGTTACACAACAGTTCCAGTTCTCAAATTTGATTCTAAAGACTTTCATCCATAATTTATTTATTTATTTTTTTACCTTATTGTGTGACAAAATGTTCTATATTTGTTCAAAATCGTCTTTACAGGGAGCACCACAAAGAAAAAAAATGCTATTATTAGATATAACTGAAATATTTAATTAACGGACATTTGCTCTATGTACACTGCTTGTGATTAGCCACTAAAGAAATGCTAAATGCTGGAAAAGAAAAGTTAAATCTGACAGAATTTGCAAAATATTCATATATAGATTACCGGTAATATATCTTAAGGAAGAGATTTGTCATATAATTATAAAATAATTGATTGAAAAATTTTTAAAGAACAATGAAAACTTTGAATGTTAAAATAAAGTACGGTAAAAAGTTAAAGATCGTATTAAAAATTAAAATGTAAGAATTTCAATAAAATATATTTTTATTTTTATATAGGCCCATATAGTATTATTTCTTTTCTTTTGTTGCACTGTTTTATTTGTATGCAAATGCTATCACAACAACGTGACAATGACATTTGCTCAATGTAAATTGATGATTTTAATAAAAAAACTTCTCTTAAACAGTGTTGATTATTTACTGTAATTTAATTACTTTTCCTTTGAAAAAAGTAAGGGATTACTTTTACATTTTCTGTAATTGAATTAGTTACTTCTGATGTAATTGCATTAAATGCTGTACTATAGACTATAGACTATAGAACAATTAAAAATAGCATAATAGTGGATTTAACATCACAATTGAATGTCTAATGTTAAAATGTAGGTTTTTAATGTAACCTTGTCCTTTTTAATACATTGGCCAATTCAGAAATAATTAATGTAAAATTAAATGACTTATTTAGAATTTTAAAAAGAGTTCCATGTCTTTGTATTGTTCAACTGGTCAATGTGATATGGGATTTAGAAAGTAATTAGTAATAAGTAATGCACCGCTTTTTAGAGAGAGTAATTAGTACAGCAATCTAATTACACTGTTAAAGATGTAATTAGCTAGTTATTAATTACCTTTTTAGTAACTTCCCCAACACTGGTCTTAAAAGGTTAATAATGAAAGAAAAGAAAGAAAGAAAGAAGAAAAAAAGAAAGAAAGAAAAGAAAGAAAGAAAGAAAGAAAGAAAGAAAGAAAGAAAGAAAGAAAGAAAGAAAGAAAGAAAGAAAGAAAGAAAGAAAGAAAAAGATTACATCTGAGCGACATCCTATTCACATGAATATGAAACAATATTAATGTCTGTAATGCAAGCTTGTTTAAGTCTTTCTCACTTTGTACAATTACTGAGATTAGCGATAAGATGAAGGCTAAATAATTGCGCAATTAATAGCCAATAATGAGACTGAATGAGGAGAGCTCTGAGAGACGAATCAGTCAAAAGAGGGGACGCAGCATCAGACAGCTGGCTAATTTTCACTGACCCTTCCCTTTCACACAAACTCTTCTATTTCTGTTTTCTTCGCTTCTTTCTTCTCTCGCTCTTAGCCCCCTCCCCGGAGAAAGCGCAACTGCTTTGCATAACGGCTGCGTTGTGTTGTGGACCGGGAGGAGGTGGGTCGAGTCAAGCTGGCACTGAGGTAAGCTTTCTCGTTTTCCATCCTGACCAAACACACCACCACAAGCCTCCCAAACCTACCCTCCTCCTCCTCCTTCTCGCTCCCCTCTCCACGTCACCCCTACACACTGGCTGTCCCCATCTCTCCAGGAGGCAGTTGTCAATCATCAGCATCTCTCAGAATCCCGCTGGAGCTCATTGTGCCCGCGGTCGCCGGCGGAGGCAAGCGCTCGGAGGCAGCGGCGGGCCGCAGATGGAGAGTGTGCTGTCAATCATTGTCACTAATTATTAATTTCTGTCACTCAGCCCCGTGGCATCCACGCTCTCTGGCTCCCCCTCCCTCCTTCTCTCTCTTCCTCCCTCTCTCGCTGTGGCTTCTCTCTCCCAGGGTGAGTTGATTTGGTATGCCATCTCTGCGACTGAGGGTTCAACCTTTCATTATGTGTCACACACACACAGTACTCTCACCTAGGTCACTCCCCTTGACTCCCTGCTTGGTTTTAATTGTATTTTACCTTCTACCCCCTACTAAACCCTTTGCACACTTTGACCTTCGTCCTATAGGCCCCCCACCCCCCAACACATATCTTCCCAGTTCCACTGTCCTATACCTCCATCACTTCAACAGAGGAAGAGGTGAGGTGTACAGTGTGTTTGTGCCATTAAATAACACCTCACTTGATTAGGCCAGTGATCATGAGTTTCATTTGACATTTCATTTCATTTTAACTTCTCAGATTTCGCCAATATTCATTGTACATTGCTGAAATTTAACTTGTTTTGTTGATGAATTGTACAGTATTAAAGTGCCCCTATTATACTATTTTAAAGTTTCCTAATGTTGTTTTGGAGTCTCCTACAACAGGTTTACATGCATCAAAGGTAAAAAAACTGTTTCATTTTCTCATAATATACATTTGCACATCAACATATTTTCAATAATTCTCAAACGACTGTTCAGATGAATCAATCTCTCTATAGGCCTGTTCACACCGGGACGAATTTCGAGTGCGATATTTGCCGACGTTTAACGCCTCGTGACTAAACAATGGGCGCCAATGTGAGTGTGCACACCGACGCGTAAAACGCCACGCGTAAAAGCGTAATTTTTTTTAAAACGCCTCGGGTTCGTCTTTTGGGTTTGACGCGCCACGTCAAAAACTATCCGACCAATGAGATTGCCGCTTTTGCTCACGTGTCTGGAGCTTCCGAAGTTACAGTAAAACACAACTTTCGGGCGCTCAAACACAAAACGGTCTTGCCGAGCACACATACGTAACGGCGAAGAAGATATACAGCGTCTACACTCTGCCAGGAAGAAATAAGACGAGGAAGATGCAAGGCAAGATGAATGTAGAGCTGCTGGTCTTGTTGGTGTCTATATAAAGAGACACCAACGAGAATAAAGAACTCTATGACAAACGCGACAAACTTGCTCTCTTCTTCTGAGTGACAAGCGAGTGTCAGAAGCACTTTGTGGACCGGGGTATTTCTGTTTTAAGCGCCATCTAATGTCAGGGAATGAATTTGCATGTTCACTGCGCTCGTCGTCAGCGAAAATCGCTTGGGTGTGAACACAAAAAACGCGTTGAAAAACGCTGACGAATAATGCGCGCCGATATTTGTCCCGGTGTGTACGAGCCTTAAATCCCTCCTTTCCGAGAGCTACTCTGCTCTGATTGGCCAGACAGCTCAGTTTGTGTGTTGAACAAAAAAGCCCATTCGCATAACAACGTCAGTTCTGCTTGTCCCAAGGCTTCCTACACCGTAAACTAAACACAGTTACAAACAATGACCTCGATTTAATCATATCAACCGACTGCGAGTGCGATGATGAAACATTGAAAGAACTAGTTCTTCAACCCAAACCTCCATCGCAAGGACAACTCAAACAGGATGTTTCTCAGTGAAACGCTAGTCAGTTTGAGTAGCACTCAACTGTAATTCCTCACCATCACCATTTACAAGTGCATGTCCATCAACAAACTGATTATTTTACTTATTTATTTACCAAGTATTTTTCTAATTTATTGCGGTGAATATGTGGAATGACACCGACACCCTTATGGGAATGATCCAGTCAAAGTTGTTAATCATCTCGGTTAACTTCTGTAACGTCTTGTTTAACGTCTCATATGGTAACCCTCATTCCCTGAAGAAACTAAACGAGCCAATGCACATTGGCGTGCAATCATTTGTATCAGCTTTTCAGCCACGCAGCGTGGGTATATAATGAGCAGGAGGTGCGATTGCACTGCTGAGTAGCCGAGCCGATGAGCTGGCTGCCCCGATGGGTCACAGCAGATGTGGCGACGGGACGTATGTCTCTCGTTCCCTCCTTCAGGGAACAAGGGTTACTATACGTAACCGAGACTTTCCCTATCAGTCGGTCACTTACCGTGTAGTCATGACTTATGAATAGGAATCCATACCAAAGCGCCACAGCTGCTCGACCCCATCGAGCACCCTGTGCAAGCCTCTTGCCCCTTCTTGCCTGGAAGGATGATAGGAGAGGGCTTACACAGAGTGTATCTGTCACTGTTGTTCCATGATAACCCCTACAGTAAGATTATTGGATAACACTGAGAAAGCAGATAGCTCTACAGATATCTGTTAGCAAGGAGCCACGTGCCAGCGCCTAGGAGGATGAAACGCCTCTCGTGGAGTGAGCATGCAACCTGAGAGGCAGGGCACGCCTGCAGGTCCCCTACCCTCTTGACAGAGGCCAGTACAACCAGCAGCAATGTCTTAATGGAGAGAAGCTTTAAGTCTGCTGATCGCAAAGACTCAAAGGGAGCATCCTGGAGTGCTCGAAGCACCAGGGAAAGGTCCCAAGAGGGTATGGAGGGTGGTTGAGGAGGATTTAACCGTCTCACCCCCCTAAGGAACCTCGTGCTTTCCTACAGTTTTGCCATCTATGTGGTCATGATATGCTGAAATTGCGGCAGCATGTACTTTGAGGGTGGAGGGAGACAGCCTTCGCTCCGACCCTTGCTGCAAGAAGGAAAGTACAGACCCTATCAAACATCTTCGGGGGTCCTCTCGCCGAGAAAAACACCACTCGACGAACAGGTCCCACTTCAAGGCATACGCACGTCTCGTAGACGAAGCCCGCATAGAAGTGATGGTTTTAAGTACCTTAAGCTAAGTCACCTAGAACCTCCACGTCCCATCCAGGGACCACACATGGAGTTTCCCAAAGTCTGGACTCGGGTGCCATAAGGCGCCCCGTCTCTGAGTCAGAAGGTCCTTCCTCAGAGGAATGGGCCAGGGAGGGACTGTCATGAGGAGCATGAGTTCTGGGATCCAGGTCCGCGTGGCCCAATAGGGAGTAGAGTTCTCAACGGGTCGGGTCGGCCCGACAAACCCGACGGGACCCGCGGGTTCGGGCCGGGTTCGGGTCGAATATATAAGCAAATGACTTGGGTCGGGTCGGACCTTGGGCTTAATCTTTTCCGCTCAGTGAAAAAAAAACATTTATTAATCATCGCTGGTGTTCACCGTAAAGAAAGTCTGGCTGCTGCGTGCAAAGTGCATCGCGGGTGGCTGGCCATAAGAGAGGAGAACAAGCCTCAGTCCATCCACTGTGGACGCACTACTGTTCCTCCACGATGCCTTATAAGCATACGATTATGTTTGTAGGCTAGACCTATTTTGTTATAAAACTCGTAGCCCGCCCGCTGGCTGGCTGTTTGAGTTCTTTTTAATTATTATTGTGTTAAGATTTTTATTTAAACAGGCTACTTAAACAGTTAGCTACTCTCCTTTGAAAATAGTTGGCAACACTCCACTTGCGTGCATTTCAGATGTGATACTAGACGATGGAAAAAGCAAAGAAAACGTGGACAGAAGACTAGAAAAAGGAAAAGAGAATCTGACCGCGGGAAAAAGCGGACAAGAGTGCCACTCGGTCGGGCTTTTCACTCGTTGGCGCGAGCTAAAATGCAGCACTGGATGCAACAGTGATGCTGACCTGGCGATCTTGTTGATGGACTAGTAAGTAAATCTTTCTAAGTTTGTGTGCATTTTATTTTGTGATTCCACCGGAATGAATAGAGAATTGCATTGCACCGCATTGAAGAGCACGTCCGAGTCGGGCCGCGGGCCGGGTTCGGGCAGACAATTCATATTGATGTGTCGGGTTACATCGTGTCCGGGCTTTAAAAGCCACGTGCCGGGTCGGGTCGGGTTATAATTTTCAGGCACGTTGAGAACTCTAATAGGGAGCCACCAGAAGGACCTGCTCCTCGTCCTCCCTGACTTTGCACAGTGTCAGTGCAAGTAGGCTCACTGGGGGAAAGGCATATTTGCGAGGGCCCCGGGGCCAGCTGTGTGCCAGTGGGTCCGTGCCAAGTGTTGGGTCGGTCAGGGAGTAAAACAGCTGGCACTGGGAGGTCTCTGAGGAGGCAATCAGGTGTACCTGAGCCTCCCCGAACTCTCTCCAGCTTAACCACCTGGGCGTGGAGTCGCCATTCTCCTGGGAGCACAGTTTGTGATAGCTCGTCGACCACACGGTTGAGCACACCGGGGACATACATGGCCCGAAGCGACCTCAGATGCTTCTGTCTCCAGAGGAGAAGATGGCGGGAGAGTTGTGACATGCGACTGGAGCATAGAACACCTTGTTGGTTGATGTACGCAACGGTCGCAGTGTTGTTTGAAGGGACTAACACGTCCCTGCCCTGTACCGGCCTCTTTAAGCAGGACAGAGCAAGACGTACTGCTAGCAACTCGAGGCAGTTGATGTGCCAAAGCAGTTGGGGGCCCGTCCACACCCCTGACACTGCATGCCCATTGTACGTGGCACCCCAGCTGGTGGCAGAGGCATCTGTGAACACCACAGCATGCCTGGACACCTCTTCCAAGGGCCCTCCTGCCCGCAGGAACGAGGGGTCTGACCACAGGCTGAAGATCTGGCGGCACGCCGGTGTGATTGTCACCCGGTGAGTGCCGTGATGCCTCGCCCATCTAGGGACTCGGCCGTGAAACCAGTGTTTAAGCGGTCTCATATGGAGCAGCCCGAGCTGTGTTACCACTGCTGCCACTGCCATATACCCCAGGAGCCTCTGAAAAAAATTCAGTGGGACCGCCCCTCTGCCTTTGAAGGTGTTCAAGCAGTTCATCACCGACTGAGTATGTTCTGAGGCTGAGGTGCCTAAGCAAGAGGTCCCTATGTTCGCATAACTGATCTCGGAGTGTGCTAGTATGAGCCACTTGTCGAGATAGTTGAGGATGTGAACGGCCTGTTCTCTCATGGGAACAAGGGCCCAATCCGTGACTTTCGTGAAGACACGGGGAGACAGGGACAGCCCGAAAGGCAGGACCTTGTACTGATATGCTCGACCCTCGAACGCAAAGTGCAGAAACGGCCTATGTAAAGGGAAGAATTGAGACATGAAAGTACGCGTCCTTCAGGTCGATCGCTGCAAACCAATCCTGGGGACGGATGCATTCGAAAATGCGTTTCAGCGTGAGCATTTTAAACGGCAGCTTGTGGAGATTCAAAACCCGCAGGTCCAAGATCGGTTGAAACCCACCGCTTTTCTTGGGTACAATGAAGTAGGGACAGTAGTACCCTGACCTTATATCGGCTGGAGGGACCGGCTCTTTCGCGTCCTTCGCCAGTAGGACTGCAATCTCCGTTCGCAAGACATGGGCATTGGCTGCTCTCACTGTAGTGGAGTGGATGGCCCGAAACTTGGGGGCGACGCCGGGCGAAGCCTGATGGTCCGAATGAGCCAGTGAGATGGACTGGGGAGCGCTAACCAGGCTCGCAGAGGCCGTACAACCGGGACAAAAGGGACCGTAGGCGTACCTGCAGTGGGGCAGCGAGGTGGAACGCAGGGACGTGGCTTGGGAGGCTCTCTCTGGGAGGCGGCTAGTAGCGGGGTCTGAGTGTGCTGTGCAACACTTACCTGGTTCCACAGGGCAGGAGGCGGAGGAGTTGGCTTGGATGCGTTCTCGAACTGCACGCTGCTGCATGCTGCTGCCCACTGGCGATAGAAGAGGCAGATGAGAGTGGTGAGGATTCTCTCCTCCCATAGCTCTCCGGGCTCTCTTCAGACCCAGAGATGGAAGAAACTGCTCTTTTATTGAAAATTTGGGTACCGTTGGTTTTAAGGCCAGTGGTGGAACACAAATAAAAGGGAACAAAAAATTTACCGCCCAGTCCTCTTCCGGGGAAGGGAGCGGTGCGGTCACCATCTCCTGGAGTGCAGTTCCATCCATCTCCGGGTCGCCCGTTCTAGGGCCGCTTACCCCTGGCTTTGCCGCCCCTCTTGGTGGGGGTCTGGACGGTCGCGACGGACGCAAGAGGATGCCCCATGCGAGGAGCAGACTGAGGGGCCACAGGCAATGGGGAGGAGGCAGCAGCTGACCGCCATGGCAGGATGTGTTTAATTACCTCAGTCTGCTTTTGTACAGCCGAGAACTGATGAGCGAAGTTATTGATCACGTCGCCGAAAGAGGCCGGTTTGGGAGTTAAGGAAACTGACTTTGTCAGTTTCCCTCATGTCAGCCAGACACAGCCAGAGATGGCGTTCCTGGACCACCATAGTGGACATCGCACAACCCACTGACCGCGCGGTGACCTTTATCGCACAAGGCGCGAGGTCAGTTGCGGCACGAAGTTCTACCAGAAAGACTCGGGAGAATAAATACTGTAACAATAAATACATTTACTGATAGCCCAGCAAGCAATAAAGTTATTTGGCGTAGACCCCGTCCATAGCTCGCAATCTGAGGGTCCGGACTCTGCATTTCCTGCCTGAAGACGAAGGCAGGGGTGCAGCCGACCCCCTGGGAGGTATAGGAAGGGACCATCTTGGTGGTGGTGGGGAGGATGGAGGTGAATGAAAGTGTCAGCATCTGCTGGTCTTTTATACCACAAGTATTAGACACGATTGGATAGATGAGAAGGTAATAAGTGACGTAGCAATTGAGTCTTCCTGGCAGAACTTAACGCTAAAGCTTCCATTTCTGGCAGGACTTGTGGATCATGACCACCCTCTTGCAGGTTCTTCAGTGCCTTGGCCTGATGGACCTGCAACAACGCCATGGTGTGTACGGCAGAGACGGCTTCCCCACAGAATCAAAACGCTCAGCTCTGAAGCAAAAAGCTGAAGTGCTATCGCACCGGTTGCTTATTATATACCCGCGCTGTGTGGCTGAACAGCTGATGCAAATGATTGCACCCCAATGTGCATTGGCTCGTTTAGTTTCACTCAAAGTAGATTAGCCTCTCTAGTGATATTCCTATTCGTCGGTCACAGCGTACGCCAAGAGTGACTGACTGACACGGAACTACTTCTACTTACTATAATAACTTTGCAACTGCATGTCAACTAACTATCATTAGCCGCGTTTCCATTACCCTTCAAATTGCGCAAATTGAAATTGCGAATTGAAATTACGCTCAATGGAAACACGTCAATTTCGCAAAAACTCCCATTTATCGCAAAAAAGTTTTTACGCTCGCATGAGGAGGTTTTTCAGGCAATTCGAAAAAGGGATATTTCGCAAAACTGCAATGGAAACAGTTTTTGCGCAATAACAGTCACCTGACTTAGAAGACGCGGTGTGTTTGGGGTCCGTGATATACGCAAATAATAATAGGCCTAGGCTAATAAATATCATCATTATTATAACAGTTATTAGGCTATATATTTAGAAGACGCTTTTATCCAAAAAAAGGAACAAAGCAATTCGTCAAATGTCATACATAATGGTTAGACAACAATAATACAGGGCTAAGATTATCACAAATAAACACAAGATTTTGATGCATATCCAAGTGTTTGCTGAGCTCGCATGGCACGGAGGCGCGGCTGCGAATACTTGCTTTTTCCTATCAACAGTAGAAACAACTTAAAATAGGCATACTCTTCTGGTCATACAGAAAATAATAATACATTATTCGCAACTATGATTTTATTTGTGTAAACTCATAATAACAAGAAATCGTTGTGCTTTTGTAAAATAAAACAATCATGCGCTTTCATGATCTCCGTGAACTGGAGCGCGAGAACTGAAACAAAGTATAGCCTGGGCTAAAGCTTGAAATGTCCACTTTAAAACGAACAAATTCGAATCGAAAGCTAATACCTTCTGCTTATGTAATCAGTATGAAAGGTGTAGGCCTATTTCTCTCTGGTGCATTCGCGCGGCGCGCCTCAGCAGAGATGGTTTTTAGCCGACACTGATTTAGAAAAAAATAGTTTATTAATAAACAATTAAAATGCCTCGTTATTTTTTCAGAGACATTTATTATCATTAGCCTATAACTTACCTAAATCACCTTTCTGTATTCTGTGGTTCCAGAGACGCTCTTCTCATTCAGTATACTGCGGGAAAAATATAATTTCCAGGTTCTAATTTGGCCTTAGAAAACCATTACAATCGACTTTTTTTCGTATTAAGTTGGGAATATTATAAATGTTTAATAAAGGGGCAAAAAGTCATAAACAAACATCTGAAATTTAGTCGATATATTATTATTTTTGCGCAGCATTTGTGTAGCCTACAGTTAAAAAAAAATGGTGTTCAACTTTGCATTTTAAAAAAAACAACCACCGTTAATTTTTCGTTTTGAACACGGGTTAAATAAGGAAAAACGAATGGACACAAATGTACACTGACAGTTTGGACAGAGTTCTTTATTAAATTCATAAAAGAAACAATAATTAGGCTAAAGCAATACTGGATTCTAAACCTCAAAGAAATGCCACAATCAAGACCTCGGAGCAGAAATGAGAGAGAAACACCCAGAAACTCCTTATGCCGTTCGCAGTATACGGGTCTTTCCCTGCCATTAATGCTTGGATAATGCTATGCACGTCTCCTTCCATTAATAATAATAATAATGTCTAGTGTGGATGTGTAATGTCCCGTTGTCATGATGTTTAAATGACTTATCGCGAGAGGAAAAAAAGGACGTTGTATCGCATAACATCAGTTAATGGAAACGCCGTCATTTCGCAATAGTTTTTTATCGACATTTAGAAAACATCGCAAAAGTTTTGCGCAAATCTGTAATGGAAACGCGCCTATTAATAAGAGTGTTGACATTAAGTTAACAATTAGATTATTCTTAGACTTAAGTTAGGGTTAGTAAAATAATTTTTGATATATTTGAAAAGTTACTTATAGTCAGTAGAATGTCTGTTGGATGATCATTGAAATAAAGTGTTAGCAGATATAAAGAGAAGACAGTCTATTATTACTCTAATGACAGGTACTGTAGTTGACATGTAGCTGCAAAGTTAGTTAGTAGAATGTCTAAAGTAGACTATTGAAATAAAGTGTTACCTAATATTTTTGTACACTTTTCTAAATATGACAGGAGACAGAATATAAGAATATCTTCTCTTCTTAAAGGAATAGTTCACTTAAAAATGAAAATTATGTCATAATTTACTCACCCTCAAGTTGTTTCAAACCTGTATGAATGTCTTTCTTCTGCTAAACACAAAAGAAGGTATTTTGAAGAATGTCGTTTTCTTTAGAAGAAACAGTTGACGGAACCCATAGTATTTTTTTCCATGGAAGTCAATGGGATCCATCAACTGTCTGGTTACCGACATTTATCAAAATCTATTTCTTTGTGTTTAGCAGAAGAAAGAAATCCATACAGGTTTGAAACAACTTGAGGGTGAGTAAATGATGACAGAATTTTGATTTTTAAGTGAACTATTCCTTTAAGCTGTAATTGAATCTTTCCCAATTCAGAAAAAAAAACACTGAACACCTGATACAAATCATCTTGTTTTCAAATCATACACAATTTTATGACATTCAGGCTGAAAATCATTTTCAGATCACTACTTTTCTCATTGAACAAAACTAAACCAGACCCCCCTCTTCCTCCCTCCCTGTCTCATCCCTGCAGACAAAAAAGGCCTTTAAAACAGATGAAGCACTTATCAGAACCCTTCAACACATCCTCAGTTCATTCTTTGAGTCTGTGAGGTATGAAAACAGGATCTTTCCTGACATCAACCACTCACAGTCTCCACCAGTGCCTCCCAAAGACCGTCAGTGGATGAATTGGACATCACAGCAAAACAAGCAACTAGCATTCTTCAAAAACAGCTGTCAGTTGCACAAAGAACGAGAAACAACAATTAACTGTCTGCCATATAAGAACCCATCATATAGTACATAAAACACAGCGATTCTGCTAAAATACATTCCTTTCATGTCATATAATAATGACAGAAATATTCTGTCTGACAAGAGTTAAGAACAGAATTAGTGAACAATTTCTGTTTTAAGAAATAAAACAGGCAAGGTGGCAGAGTTTTTAAGTGTACACATCATGTACCAGGCTGACTTAAAAGCCTATCATGCAGCAATAAGCATGAATTTCATTCAAGTTCCCCTTTTTTTTGACATTGTGTCTTGAAGAGTAATGCATGTAATTGCGAGAGGAACCAAAAAGCAAATTGCATACCAATTACAGCTTGCGTGTAGAAAAAAATCATAGGACTATCTGTAGATTTAAGACGCATCTGAGAGGAAGAGAGTGAAATGTTCTCTTGTGAGTGTCTACCAAATATTTGAAGACTCTCATGTTCCAAACAACAGCAAAAAAATCAGACATTTGATTGAGCAACAGTTAATCTGAGTAAAATAGGCAAGAGCAAGTTGTGGATTACACTTACCAATACTAACACATCTTCCTCCTGAAGAAAGGATGAACTCAGTCAGCAGCAACACACACCAAAACACCATCCTCCTATTTTTATGGGGAAAAAAGTAGTGTCAGGGAGGAATACTTTTAAAAGTAACATATTTCATTCTGCTCCAAAAAAAAGTTATTCATTCATTTAATTTCTTATTTTAAAAAGTAATCCTTTAAAATTATCTTTGTTAATTAAGTAACATTGTTTTCTTTATGGGAAGCAACACACTAAACATTACTTTTCCATTAAAAGGATTAGGTTATTTCTTTGTGCCCCATCTACCACTGTCCATAAATAAAGGCAAATATATGATTATAGAAATAAGTTATGTCATGTCTGCATACCACAAAAAGGTGTTTACACAGACCTTTTCATTCAGAACAAAAACAAACAAAAATTTGAAAAACATGAAAAACATTTTCATGACATTGCCAAAATGGCAGATCAAATGCATAGCTAACATTATAGGCAAGGGAGAGTGTTTCAGTTGTAATTAGGAGTCTTTGTCTTTCTTTTTTTCTTTCTTTTTTATAAATCATTATATTTAAGGTATATTAAATTAATCAAAAATGAATTACGGTTTCCACAAAAATAAATAAGTAGCAAAACAGTTTTCGGGAAATGTTTCTTATAAGCACCAAATCAGCATATTAGAATGATTTCTGAAGGATCATGTGACACTGAAGACTGGAGTAATGATGCTGAAAATTCAGCTTTGCCAACACAGGAATAAATTGCAATTTAAAATATCAAAACATGCCTTAGAGTTGGCTTTAAAAGGTTCCTTTAAATTGTAATCATTTTTCACAATATTACTCTTTTAACTGTATTTTTTTAATCATTTTATTCAAGTAAATGCAGCCTTGGTGAACATAAGAGACCTCCTTTAAAAACATTCAAACAAATCCTATTGACTGCAAACTTTTGAAAGCTAGTGTACATTTTAAAACTAACATATGTTACATTTGAAAACATAACTGAGGTATGATAATACAGCACTAGAAATATGGCGTGTGGCCTGAATTGGAACATCCACAGCCCAGTAATGTTCTTCACCTGAGGGGAATCACACTTTCTAACTTTCTAGCACAAAACACTGAATATCACAGAGCTGAAGAAAAAATGAATATCCATTTATTTCAAAAATAGTACAGCATAACTAAAGAATATAAAGAATACGTGAGATAAAGACAAAAGGAGAGAGAGAGAGAGAGAGAGAGAGAGAAGAGAGAGAGAGAGGAGAGAGAGAGAGAGAGAGAGAGAGAGAGAGAGAGAGAGAGGAGAGAGAGAGAAGAAGAATGAGGCCATAGGATTAAAAGCTAATAGCCAGAGGTGCTTGTCCTGTCTGATTTGCTCTTAGTACAAAATGTTTTCACACAGTAAAACCGCCCCATCACCACAGGTGTTGGCACAATGCTGTGATTGCCCTTGACAAGAGAAAACAGCGGAAAGGCTCCAAAACCAGGAAACTTTGAAAGACAAGGTCACAACTTTGCTTGACATCAAAGGTTAATCCAAGAAGTTTTTTAATCATAGAAATAAAAGCCAAAAAAAGAAAACAGCAAGTTTATTCTGCATCCTTGAGACATCACCTTCACCTAAAGAGAATAATGGCTCTTTTGTGTTTTATATTTTTCAGTTTATGTTTCTTGGACAATGGTGAAGATTTAAATGAGAATTGCTGCGAGGGAATCTACTGGTTTAGATCCAAAGCTCAAATAACGAACGGGTGGAACGACACTTGATTTAGAGAGAGTTTGTGTGATCAAGAAACAGACTGAAACAAAAAAATGGCACAAAAAGTTCTCTAAGCAAGTGATGTAACAACAATGCTGTCTCAGGAAGTGCATTCAGAGTTTGTGCCAAAATAATCTTTTGTTTAATGTCTCTTGGTGCGGGCTGCTACATCCATTGAACTCCTGCTTTGGAATCATACTGTCTCTCCGTACATACTTTTTAATCCACACATCATATCTGGTTTGCATCGCTTGTTCTCCATGAGGTATATTTCATTTGTGCAGTCAGTTTTTGCTGTAATTCTTTCCGTCCTTTGCTCTTGCTTAGTTTGCAGCTTCACTGCTATGTAAGCAATCTCCAACGCACACTGTGCCCACAGCAGCAGGTCTCCAACTGTCACTTCTCTTGCTCCACAGTCGTTCACACTCTCTATTCGTCATCCTGCGAAGGTCTTAAGCCTGACAGTTGCAGGAAACACCATCTCGCACAAAAAAAAGACTGTGTCATCACTTTTAAATCCACCAAAAAGAGCATCAGTGAAAACAGTGTGTTTGCTGGAGATCTGACATGCACTTGCACAACTGGATGCTCAATTATAATCTTTGGGATGATATACAAAATCTGCTGATGGACTCGAGCGAGAGTGGCACATGTGGTACAGTAACACTAATGTTTCTGTCATTTGCCATGGTTGGGACACAGGGTCCTGACATGTTGAGCTGTGGCGCTCATGTTGGGGATGCAGGTTCGATCCCGGTCCTTTCAACAGTCTACTTTTACAGTAATTTAATAAGCCCATTTGATTTCCACTTTGAAAAATATATATATTACAGTGAAGCACTTACAAATGCAAGTGAATAAGGCCAATCTGTAAAAGTTAAAATACTCATTGTTTCAATAGCTACAAGACATACACAATGTGTTTACATGATTTTACTGTGAAAAAGAACAATTGTATCCCTTAAAACTCATCTTTGATCACCAAAATTACATATTTAAACGTTTTTTTTTTCCTTGAAAAAAATGTATGGCCTTAGCTTGAATGCAACTCTACACCCTTGCCTCATTTAGTATACGTGGTTCCATGACCCCACTCACACTAGCGTTTGTGACGTCAGAAACACCAGTAATTTCAAAATTTGTTTTTGAGACTGCCTTTAGTTCACTGCAGTTTTAAAGGTCCCGTTCTTCGCGATCCCATGTTTCAAACTTAAGTTAGTGTGTAATGTTGTTGTTAGAATATAAATAATATCTGTAAAATTATAAAGCTCAAAGTTCAATGCCAAGCGAGATATTTTATTTAACAGAAGTCGCCTACAGCGAACGGCCCGTTTGGACTACATCCCTCTACTTCCTTCTTTAATGACGTCAGTAGAACAGTTCTCTGACTAACGTCCGCCCCAGTGTTGCCAACTTAGCGACTTTGTCGCTATATTTAGCGACTTTTCAGACCCCTTTAGCGACATTTTTTCAAAAAAGCGACTAGCGACAAATCTAGCGACTTTTTCAGACAAACCTCAGTAACCTCCAAATGCTGTCAGTCGTGCGAATGCGAGCGCGAGCTCTTGCTTTCTCCCTGCCGTCACTCTCTCTCTGCGTCTCCCCTGTTCAGTGAATGGGTGATGGGTGAGAGGAGCAGCGTGCGGATCATTCTTCTGTTGAGCACACAGCAATTTTTTTTTCCAGACGGACTTATCACTTATCTGCTTCTCTGTTGTTTTATATTTAAAAAATGTAGTTTGACCATTTTTATTTCCTTTTTTTCTTGTGCTTTCAACCAGTTCCCCAACTCTCTCAATTCAGATATTTTTAACATATCCTACAAAATTTTGTCATTCACTATACCATAGAGTCTACTTGTTCTATTGTCTGACAAAAAAAATAATATAGGAAATGAAAAGCTTTATTGGACATTCGGCTATATTATATGATATGATATTAAAATACAGTATGTGAGCATGATTTTAGAGAGAAAACACATAGACAGGCAGAACGCAAGAACGACGCGATGACGTCATGAATATGCTGATTGACGTATGACGTCATCTAGCGACATTTAGCGACTTTTAGGGAAGGCCTTAGCTACTTTCCATTGAAAATAGTTGGCAACACTGGTCCGCCCACAGGAATACTCCCTCAACTCGCGCACTTCTAATAACTTACTGTGTTTACTCAGCGGTGATTTTCTGAAGTAAAACTGACGCTTCATCTTTTGTGTGATGTACAATAAACTTTATTAAACTCATCAGTATATTTTTGATCATGATTCGGACCTGGTCCGACACAGCAGACTTGTAGCTAGGCTATTAATAAACAATGCTGGATACATTCAAGCAGATGACAAATACGTTATAATAACCGCAATTAAACTACTAAACTATACCTGTTCCATCTCTATACAGCCCTCTGACTCTGTAGGCATTATTGTCCGACTCGAAATGAACACCGTTACTGAGAGTTTCTGATGTTATCATTATTCCATGAGATGAAATTGTCCTAAGAGTCTAAGTTCGAGCTCTTGAAGCTCCGCCCCCTGTGTCGTGCAGCAGCAGCTCATTTGCATTTAAAGGGCACACACTAAAACAGAGCGTTTTTCTGAGTCCTCAAAAAAGACAATTTAAACATGCTGTAAAAAATGATCTGTTGGGTATTTTGAGCTGAAACTTCACAGACACACTCTGGGGACATCAGAGACTTATTTTACATCTTGTAAAAAGGGGCATAGAACGGGACCTTTAAGGAGAAAATGGTGCTGACTTTTGAATTAGCACATGGCTTGTTTATGTCAAGTCAAGTCACCTTTATTTATATAGCACTTTTTACAATATAGGTTGTTTCAAAGGAGCTTTACAGAGATAATAGGAACATAATGTTGTAATAATATTGTTAAATATAAAATTAAACGTCCAGCTTAAAAGTTTTTGGTATGTATCCTAATGACAAAGATGAATTAATGATATTAAAGGGTTAGTTCACCCAAAAATAAAAATTAAGTCATTAATTACTCACCCCCATGCTGTACCAACCCCGTAAGACCTTCGTTCATCTTCGGAACACAAATGAAGATATTTTTGATTAAATCTGAGAGGTAGATCACTGCTACATAGGCTGCCAGGGAATGAAACTTGACGGCCCCGAAAAGTTATTAAAGAAATCGTTAAAAGAGTCCAACTGACTACAGTGGCTAGATCTTAAGTTTATCGAGCTACGAGAATACTTTTTGAGCGCAAAAAACAAACAAAAATAGCGACTCTATTCAAGTATTCTCTTTGGGCCTGGAGATTTCACGCATTGTTATTGCGCAACGCTTCTGGTTGAACGTCACACGCATCACACACATGACCAGCGTCAGCCAATAGTGAGCCTACGTGTGACGTATAACACAGAAGTGCTGCGCAGTTACACTACGCCAACAGCTTAGGAGAAAGACACGGAAGAGAAGAGATGGTCGAATAAAGTCGTTATTTTTGTTTTTTTTCCGCACAAAAAGTATTCTCGTCGCTTGATAAACTTATAGTGGAGCCACTGTAGGCACATTCAATATTTAAACATTTTCATTAATGACTTTCTGGGCCGTCAAGTTTCATTCCCTTAGGCAGCCTATGTAGCAGTGATGTACCTCTCAGATTTAATCAAAAATATTATATATCTTAATTTGTGTTCTGAAGATGAACGAAGGTCTTACGGGGTTGGTACAGCATGAGGGTGAGTAATTAATGACTTAATTTTCATTTTTGGGTGAACTAACCCTTTAAGAAGAGGATCTATGACTTCTGGAAGCATCTCTTTCAGTAGTTTTGTCGGTATGGGTCTAACATAGGCTACATGTTGTCGATTTAGAGAAATTCACTCTCTCCTAACGCAATGAATGAATTAAAGTTTTTGTCAGGGAGACGACGATACACTGTCTGATGCGATACTGTAGTAGACGGCTACATTGTTATAATTTTCTCCCTGATATTACCCATCTTGTAAGTAAAGAAGTTCATAAAGTCATTACTGCTGTGCTGCTTGGAAACGACTGGGCTTGAAGCTTTATTTTTCATTAGTTTAGCCACTGTTTCAAATAAATTTATTTTATTTTCTTCTAATATTTGTTTTTTATTTGTTGAACATCAGTTACATTTTTACCCTTAGATGGGTTTGGAAGTTTCTTGTATTTCCTAATTCGGGGAACAGACAGTCTCTATATGATAATATCTAGGTGAAAGAGTCTCTATGTGATGGGATTTATCTGACCTCAATGACGTGAGACAGCAAGCAGACGGTCGCTTTAGACAGTTTGTCTGCTTCCTGATCTGAGTCCCAGATTGTCATGTTTGAGCTCTAAGAATATGTGCCATATTACCAGAGAGAAGAGCAGCACCATCCCAGGAGGGATGAATACCATCTATTTTCAACAGGTCAGGTCTGCCTCAAAAACTTTTCCAATTGTCTATGCATTCTATATTATTTTGCAGACACTACGTAGACAGCCAGCTATTGAGTGAGGACAGTCTCCTAACTATCTCATCACTACAAACAGGAAGGGGGCCAGAGGCAATTACAGTGCTTGACATTGTACTTGCGAATTCACTTACCTCTTTAACGTTAATTTTAGTGATCTCCGACTGCCGAAGTCGAACATCATTAGTGCCGACGTGAATAATAATCTTAGAGAATTTACGATTAGCATTAGCCAGCACTTTAAAATTTGCTTTGACGTTAGGTGCTCTGGCTCCCGGCAAACATGTGACTATGGTGGCTGGTGTCTCTATCGTGTAATAGAATAGCCAATAACTAGGGCACATTCAACAGGATTCTCAGTGGGTGTTTCACTGAGTACGGAGAATCTATTTGATGTTGTAATCGGAACGGAAAAGCGTCAGCGTCTCAGTCACCAAAATGGCCCTGCTGCACGGGCTCTACAGCCGGAGCCGAACAATGTACAGTGTTCTCTAATCTAATCGCATCCAAAGTAGTAACTAAGGCCCTTACACTCTTGCAATTAACCTCAAATAAAGTTCGGATGCGTGTCTCTAGTTCTGAAATCTTCTCCGTCAGCCTAACTATCTCCCTGCATTTATCAAATGTAAATCCTGTGCTGACAGAAAAGGCTATATTATACACGTTACATGAAGTGCAAGTGACAATAAGAGGAGAAGATGACATGACTCACCGTGTTTGTTTGCCCGAGTGTGCGAGCAAAATAAATAAATAAATAAAGAGCGCACTGATGGCACGCTAACAGGCTAGCGAATTACTAGTGTTGTGCTAGCAACGATTTAGATTGAAGCTAGCTATGTAAGGATAATATGTGATGTTGAGTAAGTTATATATAGCAGTATAAACAACAGGAAATTATCAATTTAGCATATTAAAAACATTACATAGACATATAAACAACATTAAAAGCTTGATTTTCACCAAAGGGGGACTTTAATGTATATCCAACTCCTGCATGAAAACACCACTTTGCCCTGAAATGAGTGTAAACCCTTATTCATTTTGAACAAAAAAGGTTACATAGTGCACCTTTCATTCTGATTAGTCAATACATAAACTAGCACAGAACAGGCCAGCAAAAAACATAGCACTGCTGAGAGCAGAAGAGTTGTGCTATGCCATTTAAAGCTGTTTGAGTAGGCCACACTTCTCATGGAATCAGATGAGTGCTCCGGCAGTGTCCGTGCTGTTCCTGACCATCTGAGAGGTGTAACTGTCTGAGATGTGGTTTCTGTGGGATTTATTACCACAGTGGTGTGCTGTCCTCAACTCTTACACTGCATTGAAATGCAACCAGCATTCTCCACCAATCTACACCTTAAGCCTGAATTTCCATTCATCTCAATAGCCGTTGCTAGGCTAGGTTGCAGGACACCCTCAAGCTTGTCGCACACCGAACGCGCAGCTCAGCGCCACGCCACGCCACGTCTAGGACAACTCTCACCTGAAAGTCTGATAACATCAGCAATTTTCTGATTTCTTTAAATAAATATAAAACTAAATGTATATTCCAGCACAGGGCTAAGTCCGTATATACATTACTACTATTTGAGACACATAAATGTAAATTTAATATATAACTATGTAAATGGCGCCGTGTGGCGCTGCAGGATTTTGAACACGGTCCAGAGCCGTTGCTGGGCGCCGCGGACAGACGCCGCCGGTGTGTGTACTCTCATAGAGAATAATGTGTTCGAATTTAAAAGACCTGGCGCTGCGTGGCGAGGCGCCGAGCTGCGCGTCCGGTGTGCGACCCCCTTCAGACATACACAACACCTTCAGTCACATGATCCATCAGAAATCATTCTAATATGCTGAGTTGGTGCTCAAGAACCATTTCTTGTTATTATCAACATTGAATAGGTTTGCTGCCTAAAATGCTGCCGGCATTTCGAAAACGCCACACTGATATTGATCCTCGTTTAAGTCTCCTTGCCATGGTCCATAATGTTTGAACGAAACAACAACAGCATGCCGCTAGACATTACACACTACGCAGTTGTCCACGTCTGTTGCCATGGTTACTATGACAGTACAAGCGGAAACCATGGATAACACAGAAATTATGTCATTGACAGGCGGCAAGTGAACTGGGACGGGAACTTGTTCAAAAGGGTAAAAATTACAGTTACTTTCATCAGTTACTTGTTAGATCTAGCATTCTGCCAGCTTTAAATTAGACACAGAGATAAATTAGTGTTTAAGATGACATTTATTTGAATGAATGAAATATAGCATTTATTTGAATTAATTATTGAGAGAGATAGAGAGAGAGATGAGAGATGCATGTGTGAATTATCTGCGCCTATTCAGCGCCTCTCTCTATTAACAACGAAGCTATGAGTTTAATTATTTCAAAAACCAAGCGATGTTACCCCCTCGTTGCTGAGAAATATAATGTATCGATAAAGTATCAAAAGCTATTTTATTACTAAAAGTGTCGCAGGGCAGCGTCGATGAGTTGTGTGTGAGGGACAATCCCCAATCCCCAATCTCTGTGCAATCCCCAATCTCTGTGTGAGGGACGTATGCGTGTGTGTGCTTCAACGAAAACAGCGCATGAATATTGAATTGTGACTGACTTGGAACTAACTGTGCATTAAACTGTTTTATTGCACACATTCCAGCCAATCAGAATAAAGTATTCAGACAGTCCGTGGTATAATAATAATATATTTATTGTTTATAGAAAACACATTTTTAAAAAGAAGCTTATTTTTAATGGCCGTCAGTGGAGAAATACACTTGTTGACAACATCAACCATCAACAGCCAAGGTAACATGCTAACCAGCCAAACCTTGACCCGTTGGTCTCAACAGTTGTAAGAGAATGTGTAGGAGTTGGACCACCTGTCATTGTAGCTGTATAAGATGTATAAGAATGTGAGATCTTAGCGATCATCTTGTCGGTTTGTATGTCCATGATCTGTCATCATCATCAGTAGCGTGTCAGTATGGACTGCCAACTTACTAGTGCAGGAGTACTGAGTCAGGGAGACACTGAACAGAGGACAGGAGAGAGAAATGGGACTCTTGGATGAGGGACTTGAGGACGAGACATTTCAGGAGTCTTTGATTAGTCCAGCAGTGTCAGGATAAACCTACAAGACACCAAAAGAGATGGGAGAAAGAAGGAAGACAGAAGCAGTCGTTTGGAGTGGCAGGCAGACTTGGGGAAGCACAGCCTGGTCACTTTATCTGCCACTGCCTATGGATGAAGAGGAACTAGAGGAAGAAAAAGGGCAAAAGGAGCCGCATTCAAATGCATACGCCATTCTCCCCCGCTCTGGTTAGTCTCGGCAGCTTCACGTCTGACTGGAGACTCCAGCAAATAGTTTGATGGGTGCCAATCCACTGTCAACAGCCATATAGCTGTCCCACATCACTGCACCAAAGCGAGCACGGATCACATTTGTTATACCCTCAAAAAATGTTGCCTAATGACCCTTTCTCGCAGCCTAGGTCGCATCCTCTCTGCCCCACCACCAGAACATCCCTGGCTATGCGAGACGAACATGTTTTAAACCCAAACCTGATGAGGGCGGAAGGCTGGCAATATGTTTTTCATGATGCCTGTGAATAGACAATGAGGAACGGGCAAGTTGACGGACGTGTCTCGTGTGCGTCTACACAGCGAGATGAAGAACGGGCCATTCAGATCCGGCGATTACCCGATCCATCGTGTTCTATTAAGTTTAAACAAGCACGCACACGCAACTTCGGCACTGGGCTGAGCTGTCCAGGACATTGTATCTGCACGAGGCTAGATAATGGCATCTGTCGCTGTTCCTTTAGTCACAGTCGACCCAGCGCTGCCCATTAGCCGGCTGCTGGCTGACTTCCCCGGCTCGACACGCTCTGATGGCCCAAACACAAAAAAAAAAAAAATACAAAATCCAACCGGCGCTCCTGTCTCGCTCCTTACTTCCCCTTTTTTTCCCTCCCCCCGTTCCTACTGTCATGACTAGAGGCTGTCTGGTGTTGGATTTTGTTGGCAAAGCAGCGCTCTAATAAAAGAGGGCCCTGACAGTGCTGAGGTATGACTACTGCTTTCCTCTGATCCATACCAGAGTAGGACAGGCCAGCGGATCAGGTCCCTAATTCACAATCAGAGCGCTGCTCCTGTAAGACAGATCTCTCCTCACAGGACATCTCGCTCAGATCTCATAGCTGCCAGACAGCGTTGTCTTGATGTAAAAAATAACCAGCACCTGGAGAAATGGCAACCGGCGCAGTTTCCTCAAGTCCTGTCGCTTTATTTAGGAAGAACCGAGCGTTGTTTCATCTGCTTCACACCTACGGTGACGCAAGATAAAAGTCAATGTGCAGCTGACAAATGTCTATCATTCTCCACTTCAGTGTGGCACTTTCTAAACTTAGCACAACTAGCCATCAGAAAAGTTTGAGACGCTTTGGTGTTCAGACTGTAACACAATCACATGAACACGGTTGGGCTGAGGTGTAGAGCGGTAAGCGTTCCCAATTATTAGTCTGGTCATTAGAGTCTGAGAGCGGAGGAGTGTGTGCGGCCACGTCAGTTTTGATAAAGCAAAGCAATTTCAGCCGCTGCTATTCAGCCAAATTACAGTTGTACATCATGCTGGTTTCTCCCTCATTGTACAAGTGCGTGATGTTAACATTTCATTAGCATGTTGGTCGCCACTGGAAGGGTGAGAGAGAGACAAGACAAACAATAACTAGCCGAAGAGAAAGAGAGAAAGACAGAGTTGTTCTGGTCTAATTCAAAAGCATTGGCGACATCTAGTGGATTCAAAACCGCATTCTCAAGAGATTCTCTTCAAAAATTTGTTTCAGAAAATCACTTTGACTAAATAGCCTACATTTGAAGGCTTATTGTTGTGCCATGTTAAAAGCTTAAAGATTACAGTAAATTTGAAAATTAAATATTTATTACTTATTTTGAACATTTGTTTATCGTTTTTGGTGATTATTAGTGCATTCTTTATAAAGATATTTAGAAATCCACTTCATTTAGCCTTCTTTGAATAAATTAGTATAAAAAAATTACCATTTCAAATTTACATTTTCATCCTACTGCAGTTGTTATGTAACAACTTAGTACAATACAACTTTGGAATTAAAACAAATAAAAAAGCACAGAATTGATTAATTCTGAAAGCCTCTTATGTTTAATGGACATCACATATTAATGTATACATGGTTTTACAGTAGCCTAATAATCAGAATCAGAATCAGAATCAGAAAGAGCTTTATTGCCAAGTGTGCTTGCACACACAAGGAATTTTCTTTGGTACTGAAGCTTCCAGTGCACATATACAGATACAAATACAACAAGAAACAGTAATACAAAATCTAAAAATAAAATTATAAAAAAAATAAAAATAAAAAAAATATATATATATATATATATATATGAAAATACTATAAAATATAAAATATAAGGCCACGGTTGGGTTTAGTCAGAATAAACATTTTCGGATTATGAACATATATACAGTATTTTGAATAGTATGAATAAATATAAATATAAATAACCTGAGTTTAGGAGATATTGCACTAAACAGTGGGGGTATTGCACTTAAAGGCATATGCCTTGGGAGATATGTTAACTGTTCAGGAGGGAAATGGCCTGTGGGAAGAAACTGTTCCTGTGCCGAGATGTTCTTGTGGCCAGTGATCTGAGTCTCCGTCTTGACGGTAACAGTTCAAACAGGTGGTGTCCAGGGTGAGTGGAGTCTGTGATGATTTTACCTGCTCTCTTCCTCACTCTGGAAGAGTACAGGTCCTGGAGGGTTGGCAGGGGGGCACCAATGATCCTCTCTGCAGTCCGGACTGTCCGCTGTAGTCTCATGATGTCTGATTTGGTAGCTGAACCAAACCAGACAGTGATGGAAGTGCATAGGACAGACTCGATGACGGCTGAGTAGAACTGAATCAGCAGCTCCTGTGGCAGGTTGAACTTCCTCAGCTGGCGAAGGAAATACAGTCTCTGCTGGGCCTTTTTCACAATGGAGTCAATGTGATTGTCCCACTTCAGGTCCTGAGAGATGATAGTGCCCAGGAACCTGAATGACTCCACTGCTTCCACAGTGCTGTTCATGATGGTGAGTGGGGGGAGTGCTGGGCTGTTCCTCCTGAAGTCCACGGTCATCTCCACTGTTTTGAGCGTGTTCAGCTCAAGGTTGTTATAACTGCACCAGACAGCCAGCTGTTCAACCTCCAGTCTGTAAGCAGACTCGTCACCGTTTCGGATGAGACCGATGACAGTGGTGTCGTCTGCAAATTTCAGGAGCTTGACAGTGGGGTCTTTAGAAGTGCATAATAACTTAATAACATAATAATGGGATAAGCAACAATAATGAGATAATAAGTGGGGAAAGCAACATTGTCAGATACAATGAACAAATAGTTCTTTTTAGTTAGATCTTTTCAGTGAATTTGATTGGTCCAGCTCACAAAATAGGTCTAAATGATTGATTAAAAAATCAGAATGGTCTGATTCTTGAGTTCAACTCACTAGTTTATAGGCTAATCTTAATGTCTGGGTCACTAAGATAGCCTAACACAACTTAAACATAATTGCATTATACATACGCCTATTATGCTTATATTCAGTTCAGTAATTCAGTACTGGACTGCTTTAATAAAACTGTAAACTGTGAAGTAATTAGGCCTTGTGGTTTTGTAGTTAGCAAAAATGTATGTCATGCCTAGCTCCAAATGCTTGTTTCTATGGTAGGCCTATTTGCTGTGGTCAATTTAAGAATATGGTGGATTTTTCTAATCTAATCTAAAATCTAAGTCTGACCAGAATTGTTTAATTACTCACTCAAAAGTTGCATGAGGAGCTGCTTGTTTTGACCGAAATTTCTACAGTAGCATATACGCAAAGCCATTTAAAGGGGGGGTGAAACACTCAGTTTCACTCAATCTCATGTTAATCTTGAGTAGGCCTACCTATAGTAGTATTGCATCCTTCATTTCTCCAAAAAGTCTTTAGTTTTATTATATTTATAAAAGAAATATAGGCTCTACCGAGTCTTTCCGGAAAAACCCGAGCGGGTGGAGGCGTGCCGTGTGGGCGGTGAGCGCGCGAAGCTTTTGCGTGTGTTGTCAACAGACAGACTTGTGGTTTATGAGGACATGATTTATTTTTACAATAAACAAACTGACACCTACAGTGTCCTGCTAAACACATGTATTTAAACACACAGACACAAACACACACACACACACACACACCATACATCGCATGCTCCATCGATACATTAACTGTAAGTGATCATGTTGTTTACTTGCTGTGCTTAAGTTACACGCCGATAGTTAAAAACACACAGACATTTGAAGCAGTTTTACTCACCGCCTGCGGTTCCGTGAACCTTTATCGTTGGGACTGCTCCATCTTTAAGTATTAGGCGATCTGCAAATCGTCGAACTGTGCCTTGTTTATAAAACTATTAGCAGCTACCGCCGAAATGAAGGGAACAAACAAGAACACTTGCGCAACTCCGTTGCTGCTCTGGAAAAACAAAATCCATCCACAGGTCCCTTAACTCTGGGTTCTTTGAACCAAAAACACACTTTTTGGTGCCATTTTTTTTTTTTATTGCAGCGCAGCCGAGCCCAGCGCGCTCTGACGGGCATAGGCGTACTCTCGCACGCACTGGCTACAGCTGCGCGCGCCCTTCCGGGAGAAGTGCCTTAAGACCCGTATAAGGAAATTCCGCCCACGCTGACGTCACGTAGGTCCGTATTCGAAAAAAACTTTCCGAAACTTGTGACAAACCGGAAGGAGTATTTTTGGAACAGAAATACTCCAAACTTACAACTTCATTTTTGAAACTTTGTCCATGTTTACCATGGGAATCCAACTCTTTAACAGTGTAAAAAACTCCCTATGCATGAAACAGCATTTCACCCCCCCCCCCCCCAAGAAATTAGAAGCTTAATGAAGTTGACAGAAATGATGTCACTGTCAGCGTTTTATTGGCAGTAAATTGCATTGATGTGGGTTCTCATATAACCTCCTGAGACCCGAGAGTTTGCCTGGTGTGCATTTTATAATTTTTCTTGCTATTTGGGATAAGTAGGACCTAATAAGTGTAATAACTAAAATTTGTTTTTGTACAGGAAGTAGTTTTTGCATAAAATGATGTCCTCATGCGAGGACAGTGGGTCTATCTTAACTTTATCCTCCTGAGACCTGAGTTTTAGTTTGCCGGTGGATTGAACTCACTCCCCAGCCAGAGTGCACTCTCTCATGCTTGGGTCAATGCCGTGAAGGCCCTGGAGCTTTGAGACCACCGCAACTTTTTGGACTTTGTCATTATTAAGAGCTTGGCTTCAGAGTCTCACCATGGGCTTTATTTGTAACCAGGAGTAGTGCGCCATGCCTGAGATGCACTTTTCAGAAAAATCAGCCCGTCTTTTCCTGGAGGTTTCATGTTTTTCAGAGCGCGCGCTCGAGTGAGTGAGCCAGTGTGCTTCACGAAGCTCAATGCAACTACAAATTTTATTTTTTTTGCTAACATCTTATACAGTTTCAATGAAGCTAAGTCCCATTGTCCTCATATGTGGACATCAACTTTAGCAGCATCGTAAATCTTTATTGTTACAAAAGTTTGTCAAATGTGCATGCCATTGTAATCATACAAAACTTCTATGCATAACTTAACAAGAATCAACAATGAAATGTTTTTAGATTTTTTATCTTGTGGACGTTTTGGTCTGGAGTGGCTGCGTGACATGTGACCTGTTTTCTCCGCCATATTTAAATTATTTATGTTACTTTTTTTTCTCTTCTGATCCCACCAGATGGCAGTGTAAGTGTCCTCGTTTGTGAAAAAAACATGTTTCAGTTACACAGAATTAAGTATTATGCTGCACACAACCCAAAATGTGATGTCCTCATATGAGGTCGCATGAGTTGTGACAGTTTGTTGCGAGGCGTGGGCCTATATGCTTTTATTGCCTTGTGATATTACTGCGTTATTCAAGAATATTTAACAAGACTGCTCAACTAATGGTGTTTGCAGTGCCTTCTCGTAGAACTGAATTAAGTTTCAACACTCAATAGATATACAAAGATCCCCTAAATTATTATCATACTGCTATTTACAGTGTTGGTCTACGTTGTTTAATGATGCTTTTTATAAGAACCTAAAATGAAGGAAACAAAATATAAAGGATGTTTGAGGTAGCCTCATAGCATAATTGCCTAAGTCCTTCTTTTTTTAAATATGTCTCAGGCAATTATGCTATGAGGCTAGCACCGGAACACTAGCATGCTACTATTACCATTTAATATTATTACTATATAAAGATATGATAGAAGTAGTTGGAGTTAGGCCCATAAGCCTATGACATTTCCTATCCAGCTCATGTGTTTTTGTTGGGACAATTTAATAAGTTTAATTACAGTGCTCTGGCGCCCCCAACTGTCAAAACGTGAATGTTCAAAAGAAAGTGATCCGTTTAGAACGAAAGGCAAACCTGTTGTAAA
The DNA here is from genome assembly GCA_036326025.1 of Chrosomus eos. NCBI lineage: Eukaryota > Metazoa > Chordata > Actinopteri > Cypriniformes > Leuciscidae > Chrosomus > Chrosomus eos. The sequence continues at coordinate 14,548,446 of CM070831.1, forward strand.
TAATTCATTTAAAACTAAATGACATGACTCGTTAATCAGTCTCTATAACTAATCGAGTGTCTGTTGCAAGTAGATGAATAAGGACGCCACACATACAGTGGGTTAAGATCCGTGTATTAATATATTGCAAACAACTCACATGCTCACGCAGCACACAACAACTGCTGACTTCCTGTTACATACTAACATACTCAAGTCTTCCACAAGGTGGAGCTGCTGCCTAGGCAGTACAACAGGATACCCTGTAACATCTCCCTTTCTGTAGTAAGATATCCAAACATTAAATGCATTGCCCACAACCTGAACTTCATTAAACTCTACATGTTAACTCTGCAAAGAACACCCCACCTTATTAACAGGCTATTACCATGAACAGAACACAACCTAATCTACCTAACACAGCTGTTGGAACACGACTACCGATATGACAGCTATTAGCAGTGTTCTTGTTTTCCAGTGTTCACTTTCCTTGTTCGGTTTGCTCCACTTACAGGTTCAATCTATCCCGGGGCTTAATTAGCCTGCCACTCCGGGAGTATGCCTGGCCCTGATCCGCTCGGAGTGGTGTGCAACTGGTTTGTGATGAAAGGGTTACCCCCCCATGACTGGTGCCTGTCTCTTCACTGCTGTCCTCGCTCACAGAGCCCTCCTCTGTGGCATGTGCGTCCCCGGGACACTCAGGGGAACGTTCTAGATGCCCTGATGACAACGGGGGGACTCTCTCCGCAGGTCTGAGATCGACCCTGTTGCGACGGTATGTTGTCCCCTCCACATTAACAACATAGGACCTGGGGCCCGCCTGCTGCAGGCAGACCCCTTTTCTCCATCGGCCAGTCCTGTCCCCAGGGAGTGGTTTCATCCTGATGGGCTGGCCGATGTTCAGCTCAGGTAAGTCTTTGGCTGATCTGTCATAGCTCAGTTTCGCCATCTGGCGTTTCACACACAGTTTGTCTGGTATTTCATTGATGACCCGGGGCATCAGGAGCTGGTCCGCCACAGGGAGGTGCGCCCTCAGTCTTCGCGACATCAGCCGCTGTGCAGGACTGCAGTGCAGTCCTTCGGTGGGTGTGTTTCTCCAATGGAGAATGGCTTTCCATGGGTCCTCGCCAGCAAACGCGGCTCTTCTGCACAGGCTTTTTACAATCTTTACTGCCGACTCCGCTTTGCCATTGGCTTTTGGGTGTCTTGGCGATGAGGTGACATGCTCAAAGGACCACTCTTTTGCAAATGTTCTGAAAACTCCGCATGCAAACTGACATCCACAGTCAGTAATGACCCGGTCTGGTATGCCATGGCGTGCAAATTGAGCCTTGCACCTCAGGACTGTAGTATCAGCTGAGAGGTCAGGAAGCAGATCGACCTCCCAGAAGTCCGAGTAATGGTCCACCACGAGCAGGAAATCCTTTCCTGCATGGTTGAACAGGTCCATGCTCACTATCTGCCAGGGACGTGTGGGTAATGGGTGTGACATCATGGTCTCCTTCTGTTGTTCATGTGCATACTCATTGCACACAGAGCATTGTTGCACATAGTCTTTGATTTCACCCTGCATGTTGGGCCAGAATAGAGTGTCACGGGCTTGCCTGTAGCAGGCCTCTCCCCCTATGTGGCTGTAGTGGATCCGTCTCAGCATTTCCGGTCGCAAAGTTTTAGGAATGATAACACGCTGGCTTCTGAAGAGTATGCCGTCTTGCACACTGATTTCGTCTCTGATGGCCCAGTACCCTCTAATCACTATGGGCGTCTCCTCTCTGCAGTCAGGCCATCCTTCAAGCACGACAGTCTTGAGCATCTGAAGGCACTCATCCTTCTCTGTGTGTTGTCGTATTTGTGTGAGGCGTTGGCTGGTGATGTTCAGATAGTCTGTCTGCTGAATTGCTGCGGTGTCGTACTGTTCCTGCTGCAGGCTGCAGACCATCTCCCGCCTGTAATGTGTGTCTGTGCTCTGTGGTGGGGTAGCAGCTCTGCTGAGCGTGTCACTGATGTACATTTCCGGGCCTGGCTTGTACACCACTTTGAGGCAGTAATTCTGAAGCGTAAGGAGCATGCTCTGGAGACGCTTTGGTGCACTGAGGAGGGGCTTAATGAAGATGGACACCAACGGGCGGTGATCTGTCTCTGCTGTAACATCACCTCTCCCATACAGGTAGTAGTGGAATCGCTGACAGGCAAACACAATGCTCAGGCATTCTTTTTCTATTTGAGCATAATTTTGCTCTGTTTGGGACAATGCACGGGATGCAAATGCAACTGGCTGCCCTTCCTGAAGCAAGCAGCAGCCCAGGCCTGTCTGACTGGAGTCACTCTGTATGGTGACCGGCCTGTTAATGTCATAATATCTCAAGACAGGTACAGCTGTAATCAGCGTCTTGATCTCCTTCATGGCCGTGTCGTGTTTTGGCAGCCAGTGCCACTGCACATCTTTATCCAACAGCCTCCTCAGTGGTTCGCAGACCTCTGATAACCGCGGCATGAACTTGGACAGATAGTTCACAAACCCCACAAAACGCTGCACGCCTTTAGTGTCTGTGGGGTTGGGCATGTCCAGAACTGCTCTGACCTTGTCAGGGTCAGCCTTGAGGCCCTCGGCCGAGAGGACGTGGCCATGAAAGCGGACTTCCTTAACTCGAAATTGCAGTTTCTTCAGACTCAGCCTCAATTTTACTTCTCTGCATCTGTCCATCAGTGCGGTGAGGTTTGCATCATGGTCTCGAATGGCTTCCTCCTCTGCGTCGCCACAGCCCACAATTAAGATGTCGTCAGCTATAGGCTCAATTCCTTTCAAGCCCACCAGGAGCTCGTGCTGCTTCCTCTGATACAGCTCTGGCGCAACCGACACGCCGAAAGGGAGTTTCAGCCAGCGTTTCCTGCCCCATGGCGTCCAAAATGTAGTCATCAGGCTGCTCTCCTCATCCAGACGGCACTGTAGAAATGCGTCCCGCGCGTCCACCAGCGTAAAGATACGTGCTTTTGGCAGTTTGTACAGCACATCATCTAAGGTGGGCATAAGGTAATGGGACCGCTTGAGAGCTCGGTTCAGGGGTCTGGGGTCAATGCAGAGCCTAAGTTTCTCTGGCTTCTTCACTATGACCAGATTACTTATCCAGTCAGTGGGTTGTGTGACCGTGACTAAGTGCCCATCCCTTTCATACTGGTCCAATTGCGCTTTAACGGCTGCTTTGAGGGCCACTGGTACATTTCTGGGAGCACACTGCACAGGGGCCACAGTGCTGTCCAGCTCAAAGTGAAGGTCGCCAGGCAGGGAGTCAATGGGGCCGTTGAAAACATCATGGTACATGCTGATTAAGCTCTCTTTAGACAGCATGCTCAACTTGATGTGTTCTACACTATTCAGCTCCTCTGGAATAGTGAAGCGTATCAGGCCGAGATCCTCGCATGTGGAACCCGAAAGCAGTGGCCTCTGGCCGGATTTCACGATTTCAAAGTCAAGTTTGTGTCTCTTGCCTCTAATGATGCACTGAGTACTGAACAGGCCCATTGAGTTCATCCAAGCACTGTTGTAAAGTTTCAGTCTGGTGAGACTAGGCTGAAGAGCCGTTGTGGGTGATAGTCTCATTTTGTCCTTAATGCTCATCACGTTGCAGGTTGCTCCAGAGTCGAGCTGGCATCTCTGAGGCCCATTCTGCAGTGGGAGGTTGACAAACCACTTCTTACCCTGTGTGTTCACTGCTCCTATGCTCATTGCGGTGTAGATTTGGCCCAGATTGCCGACATCATCATCTTGATCCTCTTCAGAGGGGGCATCCATAGTGTGCAACTGGCGTGTGTTTTGGCCTCTTTTCATGCACACTTTAGCGAAGTGATTGGGGGTGCCGCACGAGCGGCATGTTTTCCCAAAAGCGGGGCACTGGTCCCGCCCACGTCTGTGTTGAGTTCCACAGTACCTGCACTCGCCTGTCCCTCTCATACTCTGTGCGGGTTTGATGGTCTGCTCAAATGGCCTGCTGGTAGGCCGCCGTCGCTGTCCCTCTGCCACATTAAGGCTTTCCCCAGGCCTAGAGGTGTCCAGCGCCATAGTTTTCAATTTACTGTCCATAATCTCTGCAGCGCGACAAATCTCAACCGCCATTGCCAGTGTGAGGTCTTTTTCTCTAAGCAGGCGGCGTCTCGCGCTCTCATCAGTTATTCCAAGAACAAGCCTGTCTCTTATAAGCTGGTCTCTTAAGGTTCCATATTCACATGTTGCCGCTTTTTCTCTTAGTCTGGTAACAAATGCATCAATAGTCTCCCCCTCCTCTTGTCTAAGATTTCCAAAGACGTACCTTTCGAAGATGACATTTTTAGTGGGTGTAAAGTAGTCTTCAAGTGCTTCCAATATGGCTTTTACGTCCTTCTGCTGGTCTTGTGTGAGACCCAGATTGTGCTTGTATAAGTGTCGGCACTCGCTGCCCATTAGACGTCTCAGTGTTGCCGCTTGCACGTCCGCATCTTTCTCACATAGTCCGGTCGCCAGCAAGTAATCGTCAAACTCTGCTCGAAAACTTGCCCAATTGCTGCTCAGGTCACCAGACATCTTCATCGGCTCCGGTGGCGGAATGGAGGACGCCATATTACAGTCACAATGTTGTGGCTAACGTTAGCTGGTTTGCCGCGAGCTTACGTTAACTTTCCAGTAACGTTAAACAAACAAAAACGCGTCGCGTTAGCGATGGCCTACATAAGCTCACTTTTGGGTCCTAATCTATCTGACACCATGTTGCAAGTAGATGAATAAGGACGCCACACATACAGTGGGTTAAGATCCGTGTATTAATATATTGCAAACAACTCACATGCTCACGCAGCACACAACAACTGCTGACTTCCTGTTACATACTAACATACTCAAGTCTTCCACAAGGTGGAGCTGCTGCCTAGGCAGTACAACAGGATACCCTGTAACAGTGTCTCAATCATGGGCATTGTTTTGGATTAGTTTAAAATGACCATTACGTCAGCATTTACTCACCCTCGTGTTGCTCCAGACCTGAAAAAGTAGGTAACGTCTCTGGTAACGTTAGCCCTCTTTTCACTTGTGTAAGTTAGCCTACTATTCCCATTTTGTATGGCAGCTTTGTGTCAAAAACTAACTTATTTTTACTGGTTGATAATTATTTACGTGGGCTGTAACTCGATAAAAAAAACTTTAAAAAAAAAAATCACGAGAACAGGATCATTCCGTCTTGTGAATGAATAATTCTGTCAGACGATTTGTGTGAACTGGATCAACCGATTCGCTCTAAAGAATCGACTCAAAAAGAACGATTTGCAGATGTCAAAATTTTCTGTCAATATTAAGGACACAAATTTCAGTCTGTTCGGCGCACAAATATCGTATATTACTTTGAATATTTCACAAGAGTCATATATTGACTTTTATAGTGTTTTTCGTCATTATATGGAACACAATAATGTCCGGCTGTATTTGGAACATACACTCACCGGCCACTTTATTAGGTACCCCATGCTAGTAACGGGTTGGACCCCCTTTTGCATTCAGAACTGCCTCAATTCTCCGTGGCATAGATTTAACAAGGTGCTGGAAGCATTCCTCAGGGAGTTTGGTCCATATTGACATGATGGCATCACACAGTTGCCGCAGATTTGTCGGCTGCACATCCATGATGCGAATCTCCCGTTCCACCACATCCCAAAGATGCTCTATTGGATTGAGATCTGGTGACTGTGGAGGCCATTTGAGTACAGCGAACTCATTGTCATGTTCAAGAAACCAGTCTGAGATGATTCCAGCTTTATGACATGGCGCATTATCCTGCTGAAAGTAGCCATCAGAAGTTGGGTACATTGTGGTCATAAAGGGATGGACATGGTCAGCAACAATACTCAGGTAGGCTGTGGCGTTGCAACGATGCTCAATTGGTACCAAGGGGCCCAAAGAGTGCCAAGAAAATATTCCCCACACCCATGACACCACCACCACCAGCCTGAACCGTTGATACAAGGCAGGATGGATCCATGCTTTCATGTTGTAGACGCCAAATTCTGACCCTACCATCTGAATGTCGCAGCAGAAATCGAGACTCATCAGACCAGGCAACGTTTTTCCAATCTTCTATTGTCCAATTTCGATGAGCTTGTGCAAATTGTAGCCTCAGTTTCCTGTTCTTAGCTGAAAGGAGTGGCACCCGGTGTGGTCTTCTGCTGCTGTAGCCCATCTGCCTCAAAGTTCGACGTACTGTGCGTTCAGAGATGCTCTTCTGCCCACCTTGGTTTTAACGGGTGGTTATTTGAGTCACTGTTGCCCTTCTATCAGCTCGAACCAGTCTGGCCATTCTCCTCTGACCTCTGGCATCAACAAGGCATTTCCGCCCACAGAACTGCCGCTCACTGGATGTTTTTTTCTTTTTCGGACCATTCTCTGTAAACCCTAGAGATGGTTGTGCGTGAAAATCCCAGTAGATTAGCAGTTTCTGAAATACTCAGACCAGCCCTTCTGGCACCAACAATCATGCCACATTCAAAGTCACTCAAATCACCTTTCTTCCCCATACTGATGCTCGGTTTGAACTGCAGGAGATTGTCTTGACCATGTCTACATGCCTAAATGCACTGAGTTGCCGCCATGTGATTGGCTGCTTAGAAATTAAGTGTTAAGGAGCAGTTGGACAGGTGTACCTAATAAAGTGGCCGGTGAGTGTATATCATTCAACTCGAGGCATACAGTTTGTGAATTTCCTAGGAGTCGAAACCATATCCTTGGCATTGCTTTGAGCAACATGAAAACTATTTTCATTTTTGGATGAAATGTTTTAGGGGGGAGGTTGATGAGGAGGAGGGAGGGTCGAGCAATTACATCCATCTTGAGTGTGTGGCCAAGTCAAAAACAGAACATGAATACTGATTCCAGTGCGTACATGTTTTATTTCTTGTGAATGATAACCCCTTTGGCAAAACGCAAGACAGGCATAATTTGTGTCCTATATGTAGTCTTAGAAACAAGAATCACAAGAAGGCTTAAAGATCAATTGGTTTGTGTTCTTCATATTTAATCTAGTTTCCATTAAATTATAAATGACAGAGTTGATTGCAAGATAACATGAAGCATCTCTACGGACATGCTTGGAATGGATTTAACTGATTCAAATGTCCTGTCACTTTGGCGTTCCTTAATATCTTAATTTTACAGCAGATTTTCTCCGAATCAAAAACATCATGGTGATTGGTGATCGGAAGAGTGAAAGCAAATATTAGTGAGTTATAAATGTGAGCACAACTGCATTGGCACCTCAGAACCGGAATGTAAGATATTAAGGTTTGTCCTACAATGTCCTCGGATTGCATGAGCTACATGCCAAGGATGCCATAACGTAACTGGAGGGCAACAGTACAGCATACCAGTTTGAATTTTGTTAGTTAGGATCCCTGACATCTTCTAAAGTAAGTGCAATCACAGTGTCCTAGAGGTCAAATGGAACGGTACAACTTTTTCCTCATTCTTCGGAGTCTCAAACACTCTCCCATGTGTGACTTTGTAATATATCTGGGCCCTGAACCAGTGCATATGCAACACCCACCCACCCTCTTCACTGAATACATACATTTTTACAACACACACACACACACAACAGAATCCACATTTCAATCCCTTTAGTAACCGTTCATACACAATACATGGGTAGTTTAGGTGACCGAGTGTGCATGTGTGCACTAGGGGCTTGCATCTGACAGGCAAACTCTACATAAGGCTTCAGAAGTATACTCGTAAATTGTGTGCACCACAAATTTTCACAGAGGTCTGCAACATTCACGTGTTGAGGAGTAAACCAGGTATGTATTTAAACTTGGCTACTGTGTTAAGTGACCAGCAGCATATCATACAGCATTCATCCAAGTTGTCAGGCAGTTTGGCCTGACGGGGTGAGAGGTTTCTTGCTGTGCTTTTGTTTTTTCCTCAGTGACTTGCACTTTGTTACTTGTTCTCCTGAGGAACAGTTTGTTAATCCCTTTTAGTCACAAAAAAAAGTGTTCCACCTTCTTTTGTGCCTCTTCCCTTCCATCCATCCGTAGCTTAGCAAGCTCACCCATGTTACATTTCTGCCCCACCCACTGCAGCAAGTTTATTTTAATGACTTTCAAACTCTGTTGCTTCTGCTTATAAAGCTTTTGGGAGCAGTGATGGTCAGCATACTCAGAATGCAGCCCATCTTGTAGTCTCTCTCTTATTACCTTTACCATCATCTCCACACTTTTTGTCATTGTCTTTATTGCCATCTATCTACACAGTGCTCCTGGGGGTTCCGTTTAAGGCAACAGTCTTCATGAGAGGGGTGCCAGTTGGCTGGCTGCTTGTCCTTGAAGTGGAAACACCCACTTCGAACACTTCATGAATGGCTTTCCGGAAACAGTGGAAATTGTAGTCTATCAATCCTGTGGCACAAAAAGGAGAATTAAAAAGAACCGAAGACCTGCCGCTAGAATAAAAGACACCAATATAACAGTATTGCTGTGGTGTACCTTTACGCTCAAAGCTCTCTTCTCTAAGGATGCAGACCAGAGCGAGGAACCTGGTGACCTCTTTCAGGTACAGCACTGTGGTGTTGTTGAGTTTGATGATGGCCATAGACTCCTTATCATATGCACTGCCACTGCCATCCTCCTTTAATCTACACAATCGAGATAGATAATGTAGATAGATAGATAGATGGATAGACCTATATGCAAATAGAAATCATATACAAAGTCTGACCCGTAAATACAGGAGACGTCGATGACCACATCAATCATGTCGCAGCAGAGCTCGTAGGACTGCATGTCCACTGGTGAACTGTCGGTGGCGATGTAAATCTTACTGACGACGTCAAACAGGAAGGCCTTCTCAATCCCTGAATTCTATTAGCAGAGAAACACACATACACATTGCATAATGCCCTGCAGGGTTTGATATGGGATCTTAAAGCATTGAGAGCATAATAAAACATGCATTAGCATGACTGCATTGGAGATGGAGAGCCATTTCCACTGCAACAACAAACCTAGGCTATATATTCTTCATAACAACAATAATGTAGTGACCAAAGAGGGAATGGAAATTCATTAAGGTGCAACCATCTAGAAACATTAGGGTCTTGAGTAGAGACACATACAGATATAAAGATGTTGAGAAGGTTCTCCAGTGTGGGAAGCTGAGGGATGAGCTTCTGGACAACTTTACTGAAGGCCTCGAAGATGGAGTGATCATATATACTGGTCAAATAGAAACTGCAGAGGACAGAAAAAAAAAATCCTTAGACAGAATGAAATACAAAACATCCGACAGATTTAATACAGCTAATATACCTAGTTCTCATTTCACCAATTATTAACACAGTGTAATGTATCAAATGCAGTGTAATGCTTTTCATAGGTTCGCATTAATGGTACTGGTTAAAGTCACTTAACCGCATTTACACAGTAAACCAATACGATTTTATTTGTATTCATTATCTGGCACAGACAAGATCTAGTTGCAAATGTTTGAACAGCATAACTATTCAAACTAAATTGCAGGGTAGTTAAATAAACATTTCTCATAACATTCACTCATGACAACTGCAATCTCACATGCATATGTGCGCATGCTGAATAGTTAAATCCACTACACGGTTAAAATGGCCGTCTTAGTGGGGTATTTATGTAAAAACAGTTACGTGACTATATATATTGGGGAGACAAAAATGTGCAATGTTTTTGCAGACAGCATCTGTTGCCAAATGAACAGAAGTGTTACAGAGACAAAAGAACTGCGGAATCTGCCAGAACAGAAGTAGCTTAAAGGCTCTGCAGTGTTGGACAGCAGCCTCAGGCATAATCAAATATCCTCTCATATCAAACCAGTCTGATGTGTAAAGTTCTCTTCTGAAAATATAATGACCAACACAATTACTTGTAAAAAATGGTAGCAGTTGCCAATTATCACAATATAATAATAGTTTGTACACTATTATATGTGACAAAACTGAGAAATAGGGTATGTCTAAATAATAACCACATTCATTTGCTAAGCTAAGGTGCTTGAGTGGTCAGTGCTTTGTGAACAACAGCAGGCAAGGGTGAATTGCAAGCATACTTCTAGCAGAACATTCTAGAAGTATGCTTGCAATTTACCCTTGCCCTGTTGTTTACGAAGCACTGACCACTCAAGCCCCTTAAACTGTATGCTTGACTTGCTGTACTCAACAGAGCTTATGGAAAACAAGCTTCTTGCTTTCCTAGTATGGCTTTAGCATGTAAATGCATTTGTGCAAGTGCTTTTTCCTTGACAGATACTAAAATCCAGCAATCCACATGGCCTTATTGGTTCCCAAAAACTATAGTAACCTAAACAGCAATCAAAAATTACCAGAATTCTTTCTTTTTTTTTACTGAGCTGATCAGAGCATCTGAAGATGCCATTTTTAGATTGATACAAACAAATGTGAATGCAAATATTTTCAGATAACACATCATTAAGCAGACTCTTTATTTAGATCAGAGAGTTGAGAGCTGTGTATTAATCTCCACTTTCAGTAAAGAGTACCAGGAGATTCTATAGCATTAGTAAAGGCATCAGAAAGGAAACAGGTAGGCTAATCGGATCCAGCCACAAGTGGCACTCTATTTAAATTGATAACAAAATTAATTTAGCAAATGCCTGTAGTGACTGAGATTTAACACAGAGCTCATGAAACATCACCATTTCCTTGAAGACCCACTTTTCAACATCAATACATTACATCAATTATTAAAGGGTTAGTTCACCCAAAAATGAAAATTCTGTCAGTAATTACTCACCCTCATGTTGTTTCAACCCCGTAAGTCCTTCATTCATCTTCGGAACACAAATTAAGATATTTGTAATTAAATCTGAGAGCTGGATCACTCCTCCATAGGCTTCTAAGGGATTGAAACTTGCCATCCCCGAAAAGTTATTAAAGAAAACGTTAAAATAGTCCAAGTGACTACAGTGGCTCAATCTTAAGTTTATCAAGCGACGAGAATACTTTTTGAGCGCAAAAAACAAACAAAAATAACGACTTTATTTAAGTATTCATTTCCATCTCTGTTGGCCTTGAGATATTCACGTAGTATAATTCCGTAGCGCGTCTGTGTTCTACATCACACGTAGGCTCAATATTGGTCGACGCTAGGTCATGTGTGTGATGCGTGTGACGTTCAAACAGAAGAATTACGAAATTATACTACGTGAATATCTCAAGGCCAACAGAGATGGAAATTAATACTTGGATAAAGTCGTTATTTTTGTTTGTTTTTTGCGCTCAAAGTATTCTCGTCGCTTGATAAACTTAAGATTGAGCCACTGTAGTCACTTTGACTATTTTAACATTTTCTTTGATAACTTTTCGGTGATGGCAAGTTTCAATCCCTTAAAAGCCTATGGAGGAGTGATCCAGCTCTCAGATTTAATCACAAATATCTTAATTTGTGTTCCGAAGATGAACGAAGGTCTTACGGGGTTGGAACAACATGAGGGTGAGTAATTACTGACAGAATTTTCATTTTTGGGTGAACTAACCCTTTAAGTCAAAACCAGAATGACTTAACGGTTTCTCTGATTTAGCAAGTAAAATAAACAGAACAAAAAACAAAATCAAACAAATGTCTTTCCCACATATGTACACATTAATTAGGTGTTATGCAAAAAACATTAAGTACATCACAATAAAAAAATAATTTAAAAAAACACAATGCATCTACATCAGTGCAGGATTTTGGTTCCATCTTCTCAAATCGCAGAAATAGTGGCACATATTATGGGTTAAAAAAGTATTTTAGGGTGTGTTCACACTCGTTGCACTCGTATGTGTGTAGCCTATATATGGTGGTATTTGGACCAGCTGAGAACTTGTGATCGTGAAGAGCTTATAAAATGTGTAAAGGAGTCAAAACAGCGGCAGGAATCCCTCCGTCACACACACAAACAAAGATCTGCTGTGTGGAGACGCGATTTGAATGCCTGTACAAAACTGTGTTGGGCAATAGAGACTGAGGAGAAAAAAACAGGCATGCTTGAGCATTCTCTCCTTTTTAGTCGCATCATGCCCCGTTTTTGGTTCATTTACATGCCTTTGGTCTATGTTGCTGCGTTAATTTGGAAGAGGTCTCAGTCTGCTTCTTTGGTGCACACCAGGGTTCGGATGGCAGCGATCACACTTATTGTAATGAACCAGGGTTCGTTTTAATCGATTTAAACATGCCAAATGTGAACACATCCTTAATCAATAAACAGCACCAGAAATAAAATGCAGATGATTACCTGAGATGAAGTTTCTCTAAACTGGCATCTGCCAGGTCATCATTAGCCCTCTGGTGTATGTCCCTCTGGGTCTCAATCTTATGGTCATCAGACAGGCCGTCTACTTTATGAATGAACACTTCAAAGTTGATCTCTGGGTTGACTCTGTAGGCCCGTGATACTGTAAGGTGGAGTCGACCAAGGGCCTCCATGTAGTCATCCTTTGAGAGGAAAAATGCAAAATAGTATGAGTTGGCAATGTACAATGTAGAGTCTGACTAGGTTTAGAGAAATAGGCTACCAAACAAATTGAAAATTACATTTTATTTACAAAATAAAAGAATGCAGGAAATATATCCGTCTCCTCTAAAAAGCAGATGACAAGAATGTTCTTGAGACATCAACACATCTTTTGTTATGGGGTTTGCTAATCTGCAATCTAATTAACCATATCCTTTAAAAACAACTTTCGGCTAGAAGTAACACTGAAGTGCTGAGACAAGATACGGAGTTCTCTGTATCAGCAGAAACACAAAAGTCAATCTTGTGGCTTTTTTTGTTTTTTTTACCTTAAGCCAATGCGATAGAATGAGCCAAGCCTAAATGACAAACAACATTCAATTAAATGAAACCAGAATGTCTAGACTCAAAGCCAAGATTTAAATTCTCTAACCATTAACCCATTTCAACCCATTTCTTTTTAAACTTCCTTTGGCAATGGCAACTTTATTGATTCATGAGTATTAAAATGACTTTATTTTTAAAATGTAAACAAACTTGGATACTGAGAAGATATACAATTTTAAAAAAGTAAAACCTAGAGCTGCACGATTCTGGATAAATTGAGAATCATGATTTTTGTTTTTTTGCAAACAGAAATCATGATTCTTCCACGATTCTGAACAAAATGAAAAAAAATTACTAGAAGTTCTGACCAATGTTATAACAATTGCTGGTTTTTAACATTGCTCTCTCTGGGTCAGCGGCAGCGCCGTCACAGATTAGAATGTTCTAGTGTGATTTTGTCAAAAGGTTTAATAGACACAGGTAAATCGTTGTCATTTAGGAATGATACCGTGTGCTTGTTTGAATCAAGATTGTGATATTTTAACGATTAATTGTGCAGCTCAACTTAAACCATAGATATTACACTACACCAACAAAAATGATATAGCTAGTCAGTATTTGTAATTACAATGTTTCACAAAAGAATCCAGCCATCTCAAATTACTGACAGAAGTGCATCACTATGTTGTTTGGGTGTGTATAGTAGAGTCAAGGCTTTGAATTTTCTGTTTCACCTGTGCGTCGATGACAAATATCAAGGCCCCAGTTCCTCTGAAAATCATCTCGTAGTCAAAGGTAGGATCAAAAAAATCCACTTGTCCAGGGAAGTCCCAGATCTGGAAGTTGACAAAGGAACTGCTGGAGATGTCATCTTTATATATCTTGTTGGTGCTCTCCAAAAAGAGGGTCTCGTTGGGGGACATCTTATGAAACACCACCTGATAAGTCAGACATTTAATACATTAAAAGCATTCTCAAAGTGCCCGGTCTCCCGTCCACGAGGTAATAAAGTCAAATAGTTGTGAAATCAAACTAAAAGCCCAGTCACATGCTTCATGAGGAGCTTACTGATGGCTAGGCTTAGGCTATGTCTCAGAGGCCTCAGATTCAAATTCTTAAATCGTAAAGCCAAGGGAATCATGGGCACTCTTTTAGCACAAAGTTTACACATTTTCTATTTATTTTAGTAGCCACTTTATCATTAGTACTTCGGTTTATGCATTATACTGACACCAATTTTGCAAAATTATGAGGAAAAGTCGAAACAACAACTATATACAATTTTTTAAAGGGTTTTCTATTTTTTAGCTATGTTTTTTAGTAGTGATAAAAGTTTAAATTTTATTTAATCTGTCGCTCGCAAAATAGACACTAAAAAAGAAAAAGTAATGTTTGCCTCAAAGTAAACATAATATGAATATGCTGCTCACACACTTTCCATTTAGAATTAAGTAGTGCGTAAATTAAGTTCTGCATTATGAATCATAATGTTACAGATTTCATATCAAATACTGAAAGTCATTGTATATTTTGCTCACTGCTGACACCTACTGGCGTGGATGCATGACGCTGCTGCTTCACATCACATCTGTTTGTTTTTTTTCTCCATGAATACTTATAAGTTGTGACTGTCATGCGTTCACGTTCAGTGCTTGACGATGCAGCATTTATCCTAAATTGGTGGTGTGGAAGTTGTATGTAGTCTTGACTAGTTTCAACAAACCAAAAGGAACAGCTTGTTTATAAATAGTTTGTTGTTATACTGGTTGGTACATTTAGAGTTGTTTTTAAAGCGCTTAAGCACTGGCTGAAAATGTTATATTATGATGAACATAATATTACAATTGTATTATTATCAGTAGTATTATCCCAATCAATTGCATGAAACAGCTGGGCCTGTGACGTCACCATGGAAGCGCCCACACAAGGGTGCCCACTCCATGCACAATAAAACAGCTTGTTCTATAGACTGTCTAAAGTCTTCTTCCTAGGTAATTGGTAATCATTTAATAGTATTTTTAAAAAGCTCTGTTCATTACTTTGAGTAAAACGTTTTTAATATTAAAAATACAATTCCCGAGTCCGCCTCACATGAGAAATGCACTCAAAAAATGTCTTACACAATTTCATGTAACTTACCATACCCAATTTATAGCCTTAATGCGCACAAATTGTAAAAGGAAGAAAAGAAAATTCATGGACAAGAATGAGCTCTAAAATACCTCATCTGTGTTGAGAGGTTGTGGGGATGCTGAATGTAAGAATAAGCATTTGAGGTTTTGATATGAAGAAATCACGTGCCACATCAATGCCGGGTGAGTTATAACACCATGAACATAGGACATTAAGTTATATGCTACATATTCTTAGCCAACTGCCTGGATGTGGTGTATTTAGGCCTGTGTGGCATCAAAGTCCGTAACGTTAAATCTGCTGCTTAAAAAAATCGGTTGGTTTTAACGGCTCCGAGTGGTGATCTTGCCCGTGTCCCAGTGACAGTCGGCTGCCCGGGGCGGCTCTGACCCGGTTCTAACTCGCTCGGCTAAGAAGTCAGCAGGGGGAAAGAACGTAGCCTAAATTACTCTCTTCCTCCTACCTTTTGGATAGATGACTTTCCGCTCCTCCTTAATCCCATCAGCAGGATTCTCGGTTTGCTGTCGGAGGGACTAGGACTGTCCTCAATGTCTCCCTCCTCTTCTCCATATCCAAAATCTTTGGGAAACGAGTCCGCCACCCCGTAGCTGTCCGCCAGCGGTGCCTCGTACTGGATCGACATGTTGACCCCCCTCCCCAACCCCTTTAAAATATAACCTGGCTGATTATTAGTAATATAATCAGCACAAAATAAATGCTGAGAGAACAAACATAAAACCTCGTTATACTAGAAATGGATGAGAGCAAACTTATTATGGATTCTCCTTTAAATCTTCAGTCTCTTATGTTTCCCATCTCGATGAAACGCCCACTTAAGATCGACACTCGCGTGTAATTGGGCAGCCACCCGGTAGCTCGTATGCTGATTGGACAAATAAAGTGTCACTCTACTAAGGTATTAAAATGCGGGCGGATCGTTCCAAGTCATGTGCCTGGTGGTCACCTGACAAACGGAATCGTGTGAATGGTTGTTGTTTTTTTCGACCTTTCGCCTGAAATCATTGTGTATCTTGTCTTCAAATGCTGATAATGAATTGTTGGTAATTGTTAAATGTTAATTTTCCCTGTGGGAAAGTCGGCACACATTACCTCCCCGCCCCGGATATTAAACAAACGGTATGCCCTTTCTAAAACAAGTATGAATCAGCTTTGTTTTGCAAAAGTGACAACTGCACTGACATGTTAACACGTCGGCCTATTCTGATCATGATCAATGTGTGTGCTAAAAAAATTATAAATACCTAATAGCTTTCAACCTTATGCATGCCAAATATGGTCGTTTTAATATTAAAATAAAACTGACATTTACTTTTAGACCTTCCAAAACTTTATTAAACGGCCTGTTGTTTATTATAATGAAGCTATGCCACACATAAATCGTGTATCTCGTTTTTATGTAAACCACAGGGTTTTACAACACTGGCTGACCAAGGAGTCACATGGCTGCAAAGCCAAAGTTGTTATTGTTCAGTTTTACTGATGTATATGTACGCTATATGCACACCCAGTGCCGTTGCACAACTATACTGAGTTTTCTGTCAAGATTGCAAAACTGCTGTAGTTTAGTTTTCACAATTTTAGTAGCATAGATACAATTTTTTAAAAGATAAATTTAATGATCACTGGAATGTTGGGACAACAGATTTTATTGTGGTTAGAACACAACCAAATAAGTATAAAGCAAGGATGGGATCTTATCTTATTTAAGATTTTTTTGAAATGGTGCTAGTAAAGTTTGCCATCCAAGAGTTGAATAGGAATGTAGAATTGTCTTACAAAACAGCTTAATTTGAGCTGTTTTGTAGTTTGAATGACACGTGGATTGTGTTTTATTTACTCGTGCTTTCTTTTTCTAAAACAGCATATAATCCAGTTCCTGATACTCAAATTAAGCAGTATTTTAGTATTGTATGCTTTAGTCCAGTAGATGGTGTTGTGAGCAAGTATTAGCTGTATTATTAATACACTGCAATGTGTTATTAAAATTCAGGGAGAACAAGAAATAATAAAAACAACTTTTAAATGGCTCTGTCCACTTTTAGGGAAGCAATATCAAATTGGCGATTCTTCTCTTTAGTCAAGTGTAAGACAAGAATAATTTCTTCAGAAATAAAGCGTGAAAAGAATAGATGACAATAACATTTCAAGCTGACAGTAACAGTTGACAGCTGGCAACAAAAAAAACACAAAAAAGTAATATTTGGATTTGGTGGTTTTGTAGAAAGTTAATTTAAAGCCTGTGGGGAAAAGCTGTTGGACATGTTGGTACAACTTGTAGATTAGTGAACGTTAAGGTTCTTCATCCTGTTGATAAATTAGAGCATGTGTGCATGATTAAATAATGCACAGTATATGTACATTTTTATGATACAGTTTAGATATAATCTAAAATCTAATCATAGTAGTAATGTTCATATGACACTTGCAATGAGTAACTTCTTTCTAGCAAAAATGTATTTGTTCATAGTACCACATAGCTGTTGAATGCTTCAATCTAATTGGTTTGCAAACAATTTAAAGTGGGAAATTGCTTTCAGTGAAACGCGCAGCTAAAGTAGTTCCAGGCAGGTCTTGGCCGTATTACATGTCCATATCATGCTGCAAAATTATTTCAGTTATTTTAAACTTACAGTCTACAACATAAAAAGAACCAAAACTCACACCGACACTGACCAAGCAAATAAATATAGCAAACAATTTAATAAAAACGACAAAATATTTCCATGATTTTTGTTTTCTTACACAAAATTACGTTTTACTCCTTCCCTCCCACTCAAAAGCACACACATACAGTCCGGACACACATTCGCACAGAAACACTTTTTTTTTTTGCACTGCTCTGACGATTTTATCAGTAAAATAGTTTAGCAACTTAAAAGCAATATGACATTTTTCACTAGCGATAATTCGGCACTGTTCTTGAAGCATATCAACTTACAGTTTCGCTATTAGTAGAGACACTGCTGCCAAACACTGTTGAGAGACGCACACTCCACAGACTGAGGTAATTCACATACATTTAATCTCTCTCTCTCTCTAATAAATATGCTATCAATGGCTCAAGCCTCCATTACTAGCTCTAAAATTATGCTTTTGGCGTGGGATGAGATGCATTAGAAATCTTGAGTGTGCATTATTTTCTAATAATTCAACGTTCCGTCTTCAATTATTCTTTACTTATCTTTTGAGATTTAGTTGAAATTTAATTTAGAAATGCTCTTTGTCCATATGCTAGAAAAGACAAATACATTTTCAATCTGGATTGATTGCATTGTAAATCAGATCAGTTTATTTAGCTGTAATATATGCAGATAGAACAGTGTTTTTTACAATATCATTTTTTGCCGATTATTACAGCTGTTCTAATTCAGCACAATGTTTTAAAATTGGGATTTTTTTTTAACCATAAAACCATTTTGACTTCTGATGCAGGAAGCACTTAAAAAGAGAAATGTCCAGATGAGAGCATACATAATCAAACGTACAATCCAATTCCTGTATTGTAGTCATACTACTAATTAAGTATACTGTTTGTGTGTACTGCTGAATTGATATGTATAAAAGGAGAGTGTAAACAATCCATAAGGAGTGCTACCATTTTATAAAGTTGAATATAAAACTTCAGTCTGAGATTGCTTCCGTGCTAACATCAAAGCTGTAGATGTTAACTTTACAGTCACTCTGGTCAATTTCCATCAATTTATAACTACAAAAATTATATGGTTACCATCTGTGAGTTTTTCTCATATCTTTAAGTCCGTGGGAGCAGCTCGCCTGCTACTGGAACTGCTGGCCAATGAGGCGCGATGGCTTGGTGACGCTCGTGGACTATGCCGTGACTCAGAGCTGGATTCTTCTATTGAATCAGGAGAGGTGGGCCTACTCCGCTTGGAATCGGACCTGGACGAAGCACGTGCCCGCACAGCGGCGTAGGGACAGCGGGCTTTAGCGCCTTCCAGGGAATCCGAGTCTGAGCCATTGCCTTCTACAACCGTTGAGCAGTTCCGCGGTGCGCTGGCCTTCCATGGCTTCTTTCCAATGCCAGATGATGAGTAAGAAGATTCTCTGGGGTGGCTCAATGAGTCTGGAGTCTTGGACTCTTGCCCTTTCTTGTGCGAAGGTGGAGGGTGGACAGAATCTTCCCCCTCTTCTTGCTTCGGCGGCGTGACAGAGTTGCAAGGTGTCACTGCTGGTGCGCAGGAGCGCGTGTCACTGCTGGTGTTGTTGGAATTGCTGTTGTGCTCTGTGGGACTGTGCTGCGAGTACTTTGGTGCATCAGAACCATTTTTAGCTGGCAAATCACCCTGAATTGGCAAGAAAGCAGAGGATGGGTTAATCAAAGGAGGGTAGACGGTTCCATCAGGTGGTCTCTCGAGCAGAAGGTTGTATCCGCTGGGTGCAGATGCAATGGTGGCCTTGCGGCCAGTTGAGGTGCCGACGCACGTCTGATGGACCACAGAATCTTTCTTCAGCTTGTTGAGATAATAGCTGTCATCAGGATCGTCCCTCAGCTGTGGGTAGTAGTTCAAAATGACCTTTTTAAGCTTTTTGTAGCCCAGGTGCAGGATCTCCAGGATGTTGAGAAACAATGAGATGGCAGCAATGCATTGCATGAACACCATGAAGACGCTTTTCTCAGTGGGTCGGGATACAAAGCAATCAACAGAATTCGGGCAGGGCTCACGCTCACATTTGTACAGCGGATTTAGTCGAAACCCATACAGAACATATTGTCCGGTCATGAAGCCCACCTCTACGCCAGAGCGGGTGACTATGTGAGCCACGTAGGTGCGCAGAAGGGACCCCCTCAACGGAGCTTTGTTCAGCTTCCCTTGGTCGATCTGCCGAAGCTCCCGTTCTATTTTGCGTCGAACTTCCGCCATCTCCACATCCACGGCCTCAAGTTCACGTCTCAGTGTCATCTTTTTGCGCTGTCGCTCTTTCTCAAGGGCACGGAGGCGGTAGAGGGCATGGCCCATGTACACCAGTGAAGGTGAAGACACAAAAATGACCTGCAGCACCCAATAGCGGATAAGGGAAATGGGGAATGCTTTGTCATAGCACACGTTGCGGCATCCAGGCTGCTCGGTGTTGCAGATAAAGTCAGCCTGTTCATCATTCCACACATCCTCGGCCGCCACCCCAAGCACCAGCATGCGGAATATGAAGAGGATGGTCAGCCAGATCTTTCCCACCATAGTGGAGTGGATATGCACCTCTTCCAAAATCCCGCCAAGGAAGTTCCAGTCTCCCATTTTCACTCGGGCATTTTTGAGTCTGTTAGGAGAGGAAATAAGAAGCAAGAATCATGAAAAAGGACCGTGAGTGGCATTTGAATAATGTAATACAGTGAAATCAAATTTTGTACCAAACTATTATTTGATTATCGCGTATTTCATCCTTACTGCCTTATTTTTATTTGAAATGAACAGAGCTAAGCCTTCCCAAACAGTGGCGGTTCTAGGGGGAGGCCAGGGGGGGCCAGTGCCCCTGTGACAAAAAGCTTGGCCCCCCTTGTGGCCCCCCTAAATGTGGAGTTTAAAATAATCTTTACAAAACTATTTGTTAAATTGCTATAGTTGCTATCTTTGTATGCGTATTATTTATTATTCTATCTTTGTGGATTTGAATTTTCACGTGACAATTCGCATCACATTCGCGGGAATCGCGGCAGAATAACGTCTGTCTCCTGGACGCGAGAGAGCACAGCAAAATCCCCAGTGTTAAATGAACTCTCTGGTGTACATATAGGAACACGGATTTTGCTGTGAGGAGAGAAAATGTCAGTTCAGTCGTAAGTTCATTCTTTATGTGCGTATGGGGTGTGCGATGTGTATTGTCTATTATGATATTGTAATCATTGTTTTAACTATGTACGAGGCACTGTGAGCTGACATCGCATTTGTCTATCGTCCTTTCACTGATGTGTGCAGTTCATAGTAGGCTATGTCCCCAAATTAGTTTTTGTCTTATATTTATATCATATCATGTTCTTATATTAGAATATCACATCAGCAAGAGTGCCGTTTTCCCGTGCACAATTGCAAATATGTATGTTATACAACAGTTAAATTAACAATAAGTTAACATTGGGAGTTACATTTTAGACACAATATTGTCAATATTGTTTGTTTTCCCTTTATTTCGCCGACTAGAATTTCATAATGAAACCGTAGCAGAGTCTCAATGCAACACAGCGATGATTTATTGACTGAAATCCGCGTTTTGAACGAATCACTTGCTGCTTTCACGAATGAATCAGCCGTTTGAACGAATAACTTGCTGCTTTCCCGAATGAATCAGCCGTTTGAACGAATCAGTTGAATGAATGAATCCCTCTTACAGGGACTTGGCGCCGCCTACTGGTAGTTTTAGTTTCATATTTAAAGTATCCTTTAATTAAAACGTTAAAACAATTAGAAAACCATTTCATATTTAAATATTGATTTAAAAAAATCTCATAGCTTTATTTATGTAATTGTAAATGGAGTGTAAATATATGCAACTTCTGTGTCACCTCTGCACTGCAAAGATGGATTTTGATTGAATTAATTAATTTGCTGGTAACAGGGGTACTGTTTAATTATTGTATAATTAAGTACTATTGTATAAATAAGTATAATTATTGTATAATTTGAATGTTAGTATTTGACATAAAAGGTGATGCATAACTCTAAATAAGTTTAGAAAAAATGTCCATATATAGGTGAAAATGCCCCTGGAAATCAATTTAAGGTGGCAAATATTGCCCCATAATTAAAAAATGTATTTCTGTCACTGCTGTGAACTGACCACTGCATAGAATATGAAAAATATTAATATCTTCGTGAGTCAGCTGTCAACAACAGGCCTACCAGCCATGGCACCAGCACAGAAACACAATCAGTAAAATATCATCTAATTATTAACAACAAAACGTTGAAAATATTGAAATATATTTTTGTCAATATTGCACACCACTAATGTACGGTATTATTTTTTATTTCTTTAGGTCTTAAAAAGCCTTAAATTTGACTTTAAAAGGCGTGCAGGTACCCTGTAAACGGTTAGACGTAGCTAGAAAGTCAGTTATTTTCAGTAAATAAATTAATAAGCTTCTTGGTCCCCATTGCTTTTGCTCTATAGTTCACAAAATGAAGAGAAAGAAGGACACCATGTCTATTACAGTTACTGTGACTAATACTGAATATGTAATGCAAATGTAAAAATATAATGGAAATGCAAATACATTGTTGAATGATTATAAACACGGTATTTTGCCAGTTAATGCCTGCAGGAGTGCAGAAAATATGACAACAATAAGGTCTAAATGTAACTGGCCCCTCTAACAGTACAACTGGCCCCAGCTTGGCCCCCCCAGTTGAAATGGGCTAGAACCGCCACTGTTCCCAAACTAAGTATAAACCATAAATGCATAAACCATAAATAGGTGGACTACTTTTTCAAAACTAGGAAGGAATAACATAAAAAAGAGACAAAAAATGAATGGCAAATTAAAGAAACTGATACAAGATCATCAAGTCTTCATTGTAAACATTGAAGCATCTAATATATTAGGTATAATTCAGACATAAACATTGAATTCGCCCAACAAAAGTCAGATTAATGGCAGATCAGTATGGGGTTTTCAACTACACATTCTTGTTTGGTTGCCAACAAAATATAATAATAAAATAATAATACATGTACCTTTTTTACAATATTTATACCTGAATTTCATGTAAACAAATGAATTTGGTCCCAATGCTAGACTAGAGTCAATGATTGGATCATTATTACACTGACTGATTATTATGTATAGCATGATATATGTTTGGCAACAGTTTTTCTAAACCAAATTGGTGGAGTGTGTAGCTTTTCATTTATTAAACAACCATGTAGGAAGACACATCATAGCCATATTCCAGGATGACAATGTCAAAATTCATCAGGCTCAAATTGTGAAAGAATGGTTGGTTAGGAGGGAGCATGAAGAATCAGTTTCACACATGAATTGGAACTTCTTGAGTCCACACCATAAATTCCTTAAAAAGTCTTTGGGATGTGCTGGAGGAGACTTTACAGTGTGTTTGACTCTGGCATTGTCAATACAACATCTTGGCCAACAATCGATGCACCTCTTATTGGAAATAACATCACAACAATTATTTCCATCAAGATGTGCATACATTTTTGGTCAAGATCATCTTGATCTAAATATTTGGTCAATATTTTTAATAAATGAAAAGCTACACACTCCATCAATTAGGGTTAGAAGAACTGTTTCCAAACATGCCAATAACATGCACTGCAATAATGATCCAAACATTTCCTAACTGATATTAGGCACCTATATTAGTTCTAATTACAGCAAATGACTTACTAAATAATCAACAAAACATGCAGTGCTACTAAATGCAGTCAATCAGTGCATTACTCTGTTAAAAGTAAACATAGATAAATAAACTTAAGCGCTGACATACCTTAAACAAATTGGGAGAAAATTAAGTAAATCTTCATTGTAAAACCGCCTCTAATCCTACTCCAACGCCTACACCTTGTAAAGTCCAAAAAGCTAGACTTATGCCATCCTGTTTATCGTTAAAGCTCTCGACTAAACACAAAACAAGCAGGTCATCTTGGTGCCAACTTATAGTCATGCAGGAGAAATCAATGCGCTAGCCAATGTCATTTACCTTACAGCAGTATGGACAGAATGCCGCTGCTTTAAATCCCCGCGGGTCATACAGGCGCGACGAGGCCACCAAAATATTTAAAAATCGTTGGTGCCCTGCACATCTGACGCAGCACATCACCTGAACTTTTGTGACCCCCTCTTTCCTCTCTGTTGGCACCGAATGAAGGTTTCCAAATGTGCAGGGGTCTGTTGGCAAGCGCACTGGTACTGTATGTCAGTGCGTCAATAACCAGTACTCCACTATAAACATAAAGGGTGCACTGAATTGATTGTGTATGCCATGCATAAATAAAACATTGTCGAATGATAAAGCCCTCTTCTGTATGAATTTATAGCTCTTTTACACTTCATGCTCCATGCTCTTGTGCACCCGCTCTTAATCAGCAGACAGTCTTACATGTTTGATTGCTAGTTAACACCCATTACAGACCGATTTTTTCAGCTGAATAGCAAAAATAGACCAATTGTGCACGCAAGCCTGAGCTAAAAGCACGAGCGCAACATACTAGAGAATTTCCATGTTTTGTGAAGGCCTGGAATGAAAAATGAAGGCCTGTTGGTCTAAATTAACAACATAAAACCAAAACCAATGACATTATGAGTGTAATGTTGAATAATACTGCTTTGGGAGTTGTTTATTGTTATCCATGATAGGGATCACAGCTTAACACAATGCTTCTAATGGCATTTGGCCACATGTTGGCACTACTTTTAGTAGTCAATACTTTGGGAAGCAATCAATCGGTCATGTCCGATTTCATACTCTGCTGGGTCCAGCCCAATGTAATTAAGTTGTCTCTGCTAGTTGTGGAGATATTTTACTCCATTTAAAAGAAATCAATGGTGCAACACCATTACACTCACTAACTGCTGTTGGTTGGTTTCATCCCCGGCCTGCTATTTAGGGGCATATCAGGCAGCCCTATTTAACATAGTGAGTTAGTCTCTTCATTACATAATTTGATTCAGACTAGGCATGCTTTTAATGAATAACTGAATGAAATAGTTTAATATATAGCTTTGGTATCTCAAAAAGAGAAGCACATCAGATTAGCTTGAATGCATTCATGCTCCCCGATGAGTATAAACAATCTTTCCAATTTAAAAATGTTATGACCTTACATGTTATATGATGATATTAATTAAAAAAACATTTTATGCATTTAAACACCATTCTTGTTCAGGATTCTTAAGTTGTCAACAAATTGACAAAATCAAACATTATTGGAATTGTCACAATAATAAAATATTACAAGCACTACTTGAGTAGTTTGTTTTTGGAAGACAATTTAGTTTCAGACAGTTTTTCTAATGACTTACTTTTTGAGCTTAATTAAATAATGTTCTCTACATATACCATTATACTGTACAGAGACAACAACTATTAATCTGATTCGTCGTGAACTCGTGATACGTCGTAGATGTGGTCAAAATGACCATGATGCATCCATATACAGTGCCTTGCGAAAGTATTCGGCCTCCTTGAACTTTTCGACCTTTTGCCACATTTCAGGCTTCAAACATAAAGATATAAAACTGTAATTTTTTGTGAAGAATGTGGGACACAATCATGAAGTGGAACGAAATTTATTGGATATTTCAAACTTTTTTAACAAAGAAAAAACTGAAAAATTGGGCGTGCAAAATTATTCAGCCCCATTAAGTTATACTTCGTAGCGCCACCTTTTGCTGCGATTACAGCTGTAAGTCGCTTGTCTCTATCAGTTTTGCACATCGAGAGACTGAAATTTTTGCCCATTCCTCCTTGCAAAACAGCTCGAGCATAGTGAGGTTGGATGGAGAGCGTTTGTGAACAGCAGTTTTCAGTTCTTTCCACAGATTCTCGATTGGATTTAGGTCTGGACTTTGACTTGGCCATTCTAACACCCAGATATGTTTATTTGTGAACCATTCCATTGTAGATTTTGCTTTATGTTTTGGATCATTGTCTTGTTGGAAGACAAATCTCCGTCCCAGTCTCAGGTCTTTTGTAGACTCCATCAGGTGTTCTTCCAGAATGGTCCTGTATTTGGCTCCATCCATCTTCCCGTCAATTTTAGCCATCTTCCCCGTCCCTGCTGAAGAAAAGCAGGCCCAAACCATGATGCTGCCACGGTGCCACCACCATGTTTGACAGTGGGGATGGTGTGTTCAGGGTGATGAGCTGTGTTGCTTTTACGCATTGCATTGCATTGTTTTGCATTGTTGCCAAAAAGTTCAATTTTGGTTTCATTTGACCAGAGCACCTTCTTCCACATGTTTGGTGTGTCTCCAAGGTGACTTGTGGCAAACTTTAAACGACACTTTTTATGGATATCTTTAAGAAATGGCTTTCTTCTTGCCACTCTTCCATAAAGGCCAGATTTGTGCAGTATATGACTGATTGTTGTCCTATGGACAGAGTCTCCCAACTCAGTTTTTTTTTATCTTATGTAAAATACATTATATATATTTCAACATCATTACTGCAGTCGTCAGTGTCAAATGATCCTCAGGAAACTTCTTATTTTCAATATTGAAAACAATTGTGCTGCTTAATATTTTTGAGGAACCCTTGATCATTTTTTTTAGTATCATTTGATAAGTATAAAGAACACCATGTATTTTATATAAAAAAATCTGTCACTTTTGAATCATTTAATGCGTCTTCGTTGAATACAATATTCATTTCTTTCCAAAAGCAGTGCAGATTATGTTCATACATGCATTTCTACTACTAAAAATACACTGAAGTGCCATGAATATCAAAGTAGCTCAGACAAATGAAAATTGATTTTTGTGAACTTAAAATACCTGGAATGATCTGTTTAGATTGGCAAGAACACTGTATCCATATTGTCTGGCAATCAATTATCTGTTTTGGAGAACTACCATCAGCTCATTAGAACAGAAGAGACAGAGGGTCAGAGGACATTTGTTTTGGGATGCTTTCAGTGAACTCACTTTACCTTAAGCTATTCGGCATGGTACAACATTTACACAAACCCCAGAATTAACCAGTACATAAAACAATTAAAGCAAGTGAATACAATTAATGAACTTGTATGATTGTTCGTACTTTTTTTTTTTTCATTTTTAAAACCACATTTCCGACCTAAACACCTAAAAAAAAATAAGATAATCATGAATATGTAACCGTACATGCATGTCATTAGCATTGAATTGACACAATTTGTTATTGATTAGGTCAATAACTTATGTAATACCACATTTAAACTACATTGTTGTGACCTCAGGTTGAGGTCTGTCCACGTACTGATCAGTGCTGCTCTCTACAGTATTATAAGGACACTTCCAATATTCTGAGTCTAAGAAAGATCTATACGTTTTTTTTTTTTTTTTAAGTACATGGCAAGTTTATTCTTTTTGACCACAAAGCACCTTTTTGGCTCCCTTCAAATCAATTAAATTGAGCTGTTTGTTTAGTCATGACATCAGTTTGTAGGCCAGCATGTAGAGGGCTCAATCATTTTGTGAATACAAAATAAATGGTCTCAAAAAAAGGAATCAAAATGTAAATTTTAAAAGTTTCTTTGTTCCTGAGTAACTAAATTACTTTAGGTGTGTTTAAGCAAAACCAAAAAAGGGAATATTTGGATGTAAAATCTTTCTTAAAAATGACATTAATTTACTTTAGATTGTATGTAGTGTATTAGCATACGACCTTAAGAGTCTTTCTGACAGTTATATTGACCTGAGACTTGCTTCTTTTAAAAAGCCATGATTGTCCATTGTGAACTGATGCATGACTCGAACCATCATCCTCATGCGGGTGCTGGGGACAGGAATATGTTGAAAATGACAGCAAACAAGAAGAAGACGATGTATCCCACAATGCACATCCAGAAGCGTGGGTCCTTGAGGAGCGCTTTATCGTAGTTGGTGAAAAAAACATAACCAATGGTCATGCCTGCTACACCACCACCAATATGGGCCACAAAAGAGACCTAACAAAAAAAAGGAAAGTATGAAGGACCTTTCTAGAGTGTGAAAACTATATTCAGAGTGAATTATTGTGGCAAGTCCTATTTATTACCGGTAAGCTTGTAGTCTAAATCATTCTAGTTGAGTATTAGGTATTCTGGTTTAAATACCTGGTTTATGATTCTGCTATGGTCTTAAAAATGTCTCACCTTCATGGCAGTGTCATGGACAATGAACCTTCTGTAAATAGCAAATCCAACATCTGTTCCAACTAAAAAAAAAAAACATTTTCATGTCAATAGGTCCTAACAAACATTTATAGTAGATGTCAAAAAAGATACCAATAGTAGAGTAAAAAGTGAAAATGCACGCACCAATCAGAACAATTACCAGAATGCGAAACACTCCCATAAGTGGAATCATCTGCCTGAAATTCTATAGGGAAAAAAATAACATTTTTAATTTTGAGTATAGTATTTTCTATAAAAAGAAATATCCCATCAAATATTACTGTAAAGTTACTCACCACCACAGCATTCATGAAGTAACCTCCCAAGAGGGCATAAACACCACCTGAAGCACCCACAAGAGCACTGAGAGGATCAAAGATGGAGCTGGCGAGAGAGCCTGAAAGAGGATTCATACACAGACACACATTCCATGAGAATATGAAGATTTGGCTCAACAGCAAAATTATTAAAATAATTTTTCAGCTAAAACCATATTGTATCTAATCAGTATATTCTAATTAATGAGTCAATGTGCAAAAGTTTTGAATGTTACCATGTTCTCACTGTGCCATTACTTAATTTACCCCCTTTTTATCAATATATATATATATATATATTTTTTTTTTTTAAATTTCAAGAACTAGAGCAAAAACCAATGTGATGCAAGAAGGGGGAAAAATCTGCATTTTTGAGAAATTTCATTTGAATATATCAATTTATAAAAACATGAAAATTAATTGATTTAATTAATTTAAAATGTAGACTATTTTGGTCTATTAACTTTTGCTCTACAATCACATTAAAAACAAACAAACAAACAATTAGGTGTATTTTGACAGTCTTAAAGTTTCATCTTCATAATAAAAACTATGATTTTTTTTAAATGCAATAATATGTGAAACATTTAAAGGAGTAAACGTTGTTACTTTAGAGTTGTCACATAACTTGCCGTAACTGCAATGCAATATTTGTTTGGATTGCAAACAATGTGAGATATTGTATACTGTATCCCAGTAAGAACTACTGAAGTACACAAACCTACCTGCAAGGACTCCAGCCATATAGACCATGCCCACTTCAAAGCCCTTATGCACCAGCTCCAGGGGAATGCCAAGAAGAAGCTGCATTATAAGGTTTCCCATGATATGCTCCACCCTAATTGAGGAAAAATGGTCATATATATTAAAGGTAGGGTAGGTAATTTCGGAGAGGCTAGCAATAGCAAGCTAGCTTTGAAAGCATAAGATCCCACTCTCCCTTTAGAGTGCTGTCCAAAGCCACACCTCCTCCAAAACACATGACAGCTCAAAGCCAGAGCAGAGTCTGCAAACCATCACGAGACGGCGTTAAATTACCTCATGTTTCAAAGCACATAACTTTACCATAATAATGAAGCTAAACAACTTAAAGAGCCCTGACTTGTACCACCTGACTGCTGCAGATTCATTTCAACATTGGTAGTGTTGACATAGAAATGCAAAATTCCGAGGACGGAAGTAGAACATCACAGGTTGCCATCTTTTAATTACGGTAATCACATGGCGTGAACGCAGCATAAGCTCGTTGTTTTGGTTCAGGAGAAATTGTAAAAGGTGTCTGCTGTTTGTTTGCGGTGCTCGGTGACTGTCTGTTTACAACTCTGCATAGCCTTACAGAACGCGCTGATGACGTGTGATGTCTGCGCAAGCAGGGTGCGCGGATGTATGGAAATACATATGTTGATGAGCAGGTAGGACATCCTATATAGTCCGTGAGGCGGGCAGAAAATTGGTATCAAAAAGGGCACCAATTCTAATGTTTATTTTTCAAAACAGACATGCCCCCTGACCACAAAAATGCATGATAGCAGGGCCATGTAGGTAGCTTAAGGTATGAAAATATCAATGTCACTTTCCATTAAATCATTCTGCTCTCTTTTATCACAATCCAGTTTGCATAGGTCTGTACACTTAAGACCATTAGCTAAACAGGTACACTTTGGAAGAGTGCATGAACGTGTACATTTGCACGATATGAAGGCAAGCACTGCCTCTGGAGCTGCTGGGCCAATCATCCAGACCACCTCCAGGTTGCCATTATTTATCCACCCCTTTCCCACCGGGCTAGGGATAGTAGGGCAAGCCTCCAGACAACCTCGCCATATTCCAGCTTGATAATTAGCTCTGGTGATTAACCATACTAAATTCTTCATTGTTCCAGCATTCTTGATAATCTACTTCTTCATAGACCATGGTAGGAGCTGAGGTCTTAGTGCCGGCATTGTACACAGGTAGGTTCTCAGGCACGACATCATTGATACTTTTTTGCCTTTTGGGCACTTCATAGAACTTTGGTGGATGTGATGGACCCTCTGTCAAAGGCTGGACTGCAATTCCATTGATTCTATTTGATGTTCCCTGTCCAGTCAATGTCTCTTCGTTTCTGTCTATGTTGTCCCATCCTAATGTCGTAGGCACATTGGGCTTTATGTTGCTAGGAAGAACAGCCAAACCTGTAGCATCTGCCATGGTTAATTTCTGCAGGCACAAGGGCTGTACCTATGTCTCCAAAAAATCAAAACTCTTTGATTTCACCAGCCAACTTTACTGATTTCTGATCAAGTTCTGAAGGATTAGGTGGCCATGATACTGAAGGCCGCTCTTTCTTGATGGCGGTGTGTAGAAGCAAAGCTGGTTCCTCTATGCTGTCTGTATAGGTTGTTTCTTGACTAAGCTTATCACGTATTTCACTGTTCTCCACAACAAGATGCTCCATAGACAAAGTGTCAGGATACATCAGTATCCTGCCATTGTTAAGACTTGCAAAAATGTAGGGAATCACCAAACTCTGCCTCTAGTCTTCTTTTGAGGTTCTTGATCGTTGATTCCATCAGAGTATCAAAGCCATGTTTGTGCATACTCTCTGATTCTACATGTGAGAATTATAAACTTCATAACACAAGGATGTTCCATCAGTTCTCCCCGAATGTATTCAAACACCTCGTCAAATGCAGCTGCTTCTGTGGCTTTATACCCGTTTTCTTCATCAGACACTACTGACCTCTCTGAAGGGGCATCATCATGAGATGTAAGGACTCTGCTATAGTTCCTGTAACAACTCTTGTGGTAGTGAGCTTCTGCTGCTATCAGCTCTTTGCTAGTAACTGCAATGATTCTTTTATCCTGGTTGGTTAGAGCTGCATTTGCTGCATAACTGCAGCATCAGACTGCCAAGACACAAACTGCATTAACGGCTCTATACTTTTTATTCCTGGTCGTTCAGACTAGTTTGAAGACTAGGTTGTTTGAAGACTTCTCACAATAGATGCAGATTTTTTCATACACCAATGAACTAGAGCTCTGAGTTAGTATGGATCTTCTAGCCATTGTTTCTGTTGTTATGTCTAATGGCTTGCTTCTGAGTGTTTTGTAAAGAGACTCCGGCACCTCCTGTGATACCATATTTGTGGAACCTCTCCCTCAGAACAACTCTCAGCCAAATCTAATATGTCTTTATGATTTATTATTTCTGCTGCCTTAACCAATGTTGTTCACGAATTCCAGTCCTTTGGTGTAGTTAAATTCTTCTCTGGGTCCTCTTCAGTGCAATGTACTAAACACTTGTTTTCAATTTTAGGCCCTTTCTTTTGAGGAGATCCCTCTTTTTGAGCCTTATACATATTTTTGCAAGCAGTAAATTCATTTGATGTTTATTGTCTGCATTTAGGAGTGTAATATAGTAAATGTCTGCTCATGTGCATTTCTGCATGTGTGTGCATCTATTATAAAGATATCTCAAGCACCAGTACATTGACTTGATAGATTAATCAATAATTGTATAATATATAACATTGCAAAATCCATTCTTACCTGTTACATGGAAGCATATACAGACTGGTATTCAATTTAAAACAATGAGTGAAAGCTGTACACCACTATGTTTTCTGCATAATTTTAATCATATTAACAATATTATTAAAACAAGTTAAAGTTTTGACAATATTCTAACCTAGATATCATCAAGTATAAATGTTTTGGTACCAAAAAAAAAAAAAAAAAAAAAATGAATTAAAGAAATAAATGACCTTCTATGGAATTAGCCAAATTTTGGGGGTGTCAAACATAAAATTGGTGATTTTTGTACCTTAAGCTACCCAATAAGAATTGCTATCATGCATTTTTGTGGTCCAGGGACATCCCTCTGTTGAATAAAAAAGAGTAACATTGGTGCCCTCTTATGATACTAATTTCTGAAATTTGGGGGTCTGCCTCACGGACTAATAATGCATTCGGACCAAATGCATACTTCCACAAAAGATAGGCCCATTTGTAAATGATCTATTATTGATTGTAAGTAAGTAAGCAAGTAACCTTTATTTATATAGCACCTTTCACAGACAAGAAGGGTCACAAAGTGCTTCACAGTAAAAAACCGTAAAAACAAAAATAATAAAATTAATAAAAAAGCATAGAAACACATAGAAACACATAACAAACAAAGCCACATCGCTAGTTAAATGCTTGTCTAAAAAGTTGTGTCTTAAGTGTCATCAGGATGTGAAGAGAGTTTCAACCAGTATAACAAAAAGTGTTTATGAATAAGATTGCCTACCCTACCTTTAAATACCAATAATGCAATAACTAAGACGTCTGATCCAGAAATCAGCTTGATTTGTCATTCTACAGTTAGTGCTGGGAGGTATGACCAAAAATCCATATCACAGTATTATTCAATATTATACCAGGTTCACGGTTAGGGTTGCCAACCGTTCTGTATAATACGGAATCGTTCCGTATTTGACACATAAAAGGCTTGTTCCGTATTGAACTGATACGGAACGCACTTTGTTCCGTATTTTTGAAAATCAATTCCGTGTAAATCCATGACAGATGCATACCTTCTAATATATATGTCAGACAGACTATGAACGAAGACCGCTGCTATAATGGCAAATTTGGGGACTTGGCGCCCCCTTGACGGGCTCTGACGTGTAATGACATAGAGTTGGCTCATTGGTCGCACGTTAGAGGCGCCCACGCCATTGGATATGCAGTTGCCGCAGCGCAGCCTATGAGCAAGCCAGACGCTCTGCAGCATAGATATACACACGGGTGTGCAGCTGCAAATGCGTTTTACAGGCTTCAGTAAATCGAGTAAAATGAGACATTTGTAGGCTATGATAAGAAAAACTACTACATTAAAAATATATTTTTTTGCACTGGAAAGAACATTCTAGAAGTCTAATTCTATTGAATAAGTTTGCACAAGGCTACAGAAAACTGATGTGTTTATTTTTCTTCAAATGCATTCTAAGCCGATGAGTTTTGAATGTTATATGTTGTATTTGTTTAAGTTAAAAATAAAACGTATTATGAACTAAACAAATACATGGTTCATTTTTGGCAAAATGATTGATAGCCTTTGTACTGTCCTCCAATTGATGTTCTTAACCAAAATTAGACAGCCAGCCAAACTCCCGTCATGAAAAACATGAGAGTCAGAATATAGCTTCTTAGCTCCGTTTAATAAAGACTCTTGTTGAGCATGAAGACATGAACAAAGGAGTGAAACTGAAAATAAGCACAAAATATACAGTAAGGTAAAATCGTCTCTTGTCTCATTGTACAAATACCAACAAATCTTAATTACAATGAAATATAATGTCTCAGTAAACAATGTTCACAAATAGAAATGAGTATAACTGGGTCATTCTACAGAAACGTCCACTTTTGGTATGGCAAGATATCTTAAAATTTATTTCTTTTTCTAACATTTTAAGTTACACCACATTATTAGATTACCCTTTGGCTTTATGAATATGCATAAATGACAGCTTAATGATTTTTATATTTTTAGTGCATTGTGTTACCCATAAGAAAGGTAACACCAGTGACAGTAACACCAGTGACAATTGTCATGAAAAATTCATTTTACAAAATGGCTGCTGCAAGGTATTAAACCACATGTTGTCAATCATGGTATACTCACTAAATTAAGTAGTTTAATCCATTTGTATTCTCGTTTTTTTACAATTACCTAACAATAAAGTAGGTAACACCAGTGACTTCAACTAAAAGCTTCATATGAAATCATGAGATAAATGAGAATATTTCTGATAACTGAAAAGAGACAGAGGATTTATTATGGGCTTTTCTTCATAGATATTCAGGAAATTGGACAAAGGAAGTCAAGTGATGTCATCAGTGTGATTTTTATTTCAAAATAAGAGTTTTTTGTCCAACGGTAACACCAGTGACACAACTCCAGGGGACCACTACTTTCATTATAAATTTTATAATGTTTATTCTGCATTTAGTTTTTTTATGTCATTTACATAATATATTAGATAGTTATGTATACATTATTGTATTTTAAATGGTGTAAAAACCTGATATTGACCTCAAAATAAAGCGTTTTTCCTCTGTACATGACTGTGGGGACAAGCACTTCTGTGGTGCTTGGAATTTTATAGAATTAATAAAAAATAAAATGTT
Source organism: Chrosomus eos (assembly GCA_036326025.1). NCBI lineage: Eukaryota > Metazoa > Chordata > Actinopteri > Cypriniformes > Leuciscidae > Chrosomus > Chrosomus eos. The sequence goes on from CM070831.1 coordinate 14,582,703, forward strand.
GCCACTTGATGGCTCAAGGAGGTGTAATTGTTCAAATAACAGTGTTTTATTTTAAAATGTAAAGAAATTGTAATTCTAAAGTGTTTTTTTAGTGTAATATTTCTGTAAAGGCTAGGGACAGAAAAATGGACATTTCCGTAGAATGACCCAACTCTTGATATGGTCTTAAATCAAAATGAAATCGTCACAAATCTGTTATTAGAAATACTGTAAAACAGAAAATATATAAACTACTTACAGGCAGTTCTTGCTTAGGAGAAATCGAAACATAGAGGATTGTTGCAGCTGGAACGATCTTTACCATGTGCTTTGACTAATAAACTAACTTCCTGATTCAGCCTGCAATACCATACTTGACCGCTAGAGGTCCTAATTACTCTAACATGGACAATACCCAAAGGGCAGAACACTCCCCGCTTGGTGTTTATGACACCACAGTCCATATTGCTACAATTTAGCATAAACTTTCAATCAGTTGACGGTAAAAGTAGGACGACTTCTGTAACAGGCCTTGTGAAGGTCTTTGGAGTGCCTTGAGCAGTGGTCCTCAAACTAACTGTTCGTACCTTTCCATCTTGGCTATGAATAGCAGAGGTGACCACTGCCATAGGCCATGTATTACGAGCAGCTTGGTTATCCTTCAGTAAGACAACATCACCTTCTTGCAAGTTGCGACGTGTCTCATTCCACTTCCTGCGACTCTGTAGGGTTGGTAGATACTCCCTTTTCCATCGGAGCCAGAACTCATTGGCAAGGGCCTGCACTTGTCTCCACTGCTTGAGAAGAAGATCCCTGTCACCAAATTCCCCTGGTGGAGGTGAGACTGCTCCCTTCTGAGTAAGCAGCATTGCTGGAGTCAAGATGAATGGAGACTGTGGGTCACTTGATACAGGAATGAGAGGTCTGGCGTTTATGATGGCTGAAACTTCAGCCATAAACGTGCACAAAACTTCATGGGAGAAAGCAGTGTGTTCTCTTAGTAGGATACAATCGAGAATTCTGCGGGCCACTCCAATCATTCGTTCCCAAGAACCTCCTCTGTGAGAAGAATGAGGAGGGTTGAACTCCCAGGAACAGCCACGCTCAATCAAATACCTGAAAACCTTTTCCTCCTGTTGCAGTTTGTTCAGTCCTAGCTCTTTACTTGCTCCCACAAAGTTTGTTCCGCAATCAGACCGTAGCTGCTTTGCGGGTCCTCGAATGGCGAAGAATCGCCTCAGAGCATTGATGCAGCTGGAAGCATCCATTGATTCGATCACCTCAATATGCACTGCTCTTATGCTCATGCAAGTAAACAATATAGCCCAGCGCTTGCTCTCGGCATGTCCACCTCTAGTGCGTCTCGCTCTGACCATCCAAGGTCCAAAAACATCCAATCCCACATAGGTAAACGGGGGGTTCATGTTAAGGCGCTCGGGAGGCAAGTCTGCCATAATTTGTTCCTCCATTTTCCCACGGAGCTTACGGCAAGTAACACAGTGGTGTAGGACTGAGCTAATCAGCCATTTCCCTCCCATAATCCAGAAACCAGCCCTTCTCAAGGCTCCCTCCGTAAAATGACGCCCTTGATGTTCTACTTTCTCATGGTAGTGACGCACTAACAGAGTGGAGATGTGATTGTGCTTGGTTAGAACCAATGGGTTCTTTTCATTGGAGCTTAATGGAGAATTTTTCAACCTTCCTCCAATTCTGATCAACCCTTCGTTGAGAACGGGATCAAGTTTTATGAGAGGGCTGTTCTTTGGTAGGGTTTTCTTTTCAGAAAGGGCTGCATATTCCATAGGAAAGCTCCCATGTTGAGTTGCTCTCAAAATGACGTTCCAGGCTAGCGAATACTCTTGAGATGTTCGAAGTTTCTTGCACCAATGCCACCCTGCATGTTCTCCACAACCACTCTTGGATTTGATCGTGCAAACAATGTGGATCAAAAGGGCAATAGCTCTTACAAGGGTTATCCAGGTAGAGAATCTTTTGAATCGTTCTGTCCCTAAGCCATCAAGTCTAATTTGTGTGCAATAGCTGAGGACATCATGTCTTATCTCAACATCGTGTTCTGTACAGATAAGATTGTAGGATTCAGGCTCTTCCTGCAAGCATGTATTTGGTTTGGAGAGGAATGGTGGTCCCCTGAGCCATGTTGAATTATTGAGTTGAGATGCAGCAACTCCTCTAGAAGCATGATCAGCTGGGTTGAGCTCAGACGGTACGTAAACCCATTGCTCTGGCCTTGAAGATTGGCGAATTCGTTGAACTCTGTTATGCACATACATAAAAACGCTTTGTCTCATTGTGTATGTACCCTAAAACTACTTTGCTATCACAGTAGAATCTTACAGAGTGCAATCTGAGATCCATCTCATGGCGAATCAGGTAGGCAATTTCAACTGCCAATACTGCAGCACAGAGTTCAAGACGAGGAATAGTAGGTTCATGTTGTGGTGCCAGTTTGGCTTTACCTAAGACAAATCCGACATTACTGCTATCATCATGGTCGATGACCCTGAGGTAAGCCACTGCACCAATTGCTTTAGTGGAGGCGTCAGAGAAAATGCACAGTTCTACAAGTTTTGCCTCAGAGAGGGAGATTGAGGAATAGGTTCGAGGAATATGCAGTTGCTTCAGGTCCTGGAGGGAGTCTTGCCATGTTTTCCCATTCTCCTCTCTTTTCTTCAGGGAGTAAAGCATCCCATTCTGAGGTGTAGTTCGAAAGTTCCCGTAGTAGAGCTCTGCCTTGTATGGTGACCGGAGAGACTATGCCGAGTGGATCAAAGATACTGTTCACGGTGGACAGCACGCCACGTCTTGTGAATGGTTTGCCGACAGATGACACATCATAGGTGAAGGTGTCACCTGCTGTCTCCCAACACAACCCGAGAGTCCGCTGTATAGGAGAAACTTCACCACTAAGGTCTAAGTCCTTTATAGACTTAGCGTGTTCCTCTTGAGGAAAGGCTTGCATAACAACTGGGCTATTTGAGGCAATCTTGTGCAAACGAAGGTTCGATTCAGCTAAAGATGCTCGTGTTCTTTGAAGGAGACTCACTGTCTGATCGTCAGTAGGTAGGGACACAAGCCCATCATCCACATAGAAGTGTTTTTCCACCTACTTTCGAGTATCTGAGCCATGTACCTTCTCACCCTCGCTAGCAGCTCGTCTTAGCCCGGCAACGGCCGGAGAAGGGCTATTGCCAAAAACATGTACCTTCATCCGGTACTCTATGACATCCTTTGTTGGGTTGCTGTCTCTGAACCAGAGGAACCTAAGAAAGTTACGATGATCCTCTCTAACCTTGAAACAATGAAACATTTGTTGGATGTCAGCTGTGATGGCTACGGGTTCCTTACGGAATCGAAGAAGGACTCCCAGAAAGTTATTGTTCAGATCAGGGCCTGTTAGCAAGACGTTATTGAGGGAGATGCCATGATGTTGGGCGCTGGAGTCAAAAACCACCCTGATTTGATCTGGCTTTTTTGAGTGGTAAACCGCAAAGATCGGCAGGAACCAACACTCCTCTCCCTCCTTCAGTGGTGGTGCGGGTTCAGCGTGGTCGTTCTCCAGAATTTTCTTCATGAAAGAGTCAAACTGTTTTTCCATCTCTGGCTTCTTAGTAAGAGTACGCTGCAGAGAATGAAATCTATTAAGAGCTTGAACACGATTGTTGGGAAGTATTTGTCTTGGCTCTCTGAAGGGCAATGGGGCGACCCAACTGTTTCCCTCATCCTTGTAAACCTCTGAATTCATGATCCTTAAGAATGCTGCATCCTCAATGGACGGGGCCAGTTTATTATCGTTCTCGGTTCTTTGAAACACATCACAACCAAGGCTGTTGTCTGAGGTTTTGTACATGATGTTTTTGCATGCTCCGAGGATAATACCCCTAGGCTCCCCGCTGTAAGGAGCTTCCTCTTTCAGGTTCATGTAAATGGTGCAGGGTGAAAGGTAAGTAGTGCGACCATTCTCTAATATATTAGTCCTGAAGGTGCTCACACTAGGTATATGGGCGTTTCCCAAACATACCTCACCAACTACCACCCAACCCAAGTCTAACCTTTGGGCAAATGGTGCATCATGAGGGCCATTAATTTGTTGTCTGACCTTGTGCACCCTAATGATGTCTCTGCCCAGTAAGAGAAGGATCTGAGCGTTGGGATCGAGTTTGGGAATTTGGCTTGCAACTGACCTCAAGTGAGAGTGATTCAAGGCTACATTCGGGGTGGGTATCTCACATCTGCTGGCCAGTATTTGATTGCACTCTATGAGTGGTGGTAGAGCAAAGGAAGCACCTCCTGCGGCCGGTGAAATCATGAAACCTTCAGCCTTTCTGGCAGACATATTGGTAACTCCAGCACATGTCCGAAGGGAATAAGAGGAAGGTTCGCCATCTATTCCGAACAGCTCAAAGAAATCATTTTTTGCCAATGAGCGATTACTCTGATCGTCGAGTACTGCATACATTTTGACAACCTTCTCTGGCTGATTCTGAGGGAACACATCCACCAAGCAAATCTTAGAGCATGATTTTCCTGGCTGCCCCTTGCCACAGATCTCGGTACAGTGTGATGTCACTGTTGATGTTGACAATTCATTGTCATCTCCTTGTGCTCTGTAGCTCAATTGCGGGGTAGAATACTCAGGCGCTTGACAAGGTGGGCCAGGGTGCATGACTGTGACATGGCGATTGCTCTCACATTCACTGCACTTGACAGTTAACTTGCAGTCTTTGGCAAAATGAGTGGTGGACGTGCAACACTTGTAGCATATTCCATTGTCACAGAGGAAGGATTTTCTCTCTTCAATAGGTTTGGCTCTGAAAGTGCGACACTTTTTCAAAGGGTGTGGTCTGTGATGTATTGGGCAGTAATTTCCAGGGTTCTCAACTTTCTTGTCACTGAGAACATCGGTTTTGTGAGCTGACAATGGAATTCTTGTCGTCCTGAGAATCGGTCTTTCCTTAGAATGTATATCGCTGGAACGAGTAAGTGAGAAACTAGGGTCGTTCCTGATGCGTGCCTCATTGCAAATGAACTCAGCAAAGAATGAGAAAGGGGGGAAAAGCCCATTGTGTTCTGCTTTGAACCTGGATCCTTGGGCTACCCATTTTTCTTGAAGAGAGTGTGAGATCTTTGCTACTATAGGACTGATGCCTCTAGCGGTATCCAAAAAGGCCAATCCGGGCAGGTATCCATCTTGTTTCGCTGATAAGATCTCCATAAGAAGATCTCCAAGTTCCCTAAGTCTCACTGAGTCGTTGTTGTAAATTTTAGTAAACATATCCAATTTCTTGAACAGCGCATCTTCAATTATCTCAGGTGAAGCATAGTCTCGCGTAGCCAGACCTTCAGACTGACGGCTGAAGGTCTGGAATTCATAGCAGCTTTCTTTGGCCAAGGCCCGCCCATAAGGCCGTTTGACCGACATGTCAAACAACCAATTACAGTTCGTTTCGTTCAGCGTCACGTTTCGGGGCGTGGAAATGTCCCCACAACAACAGACCAGCGTGCAACAAGTCAGTCAGCATAGACAATCAAAGAAGGAGAAGAAAACAAGCAGTAAGTCATTGCTGATTACGTTTACTGATTACTACGTTTACTACGTTTAGCTGAACTTGATAAATGCTCATTGTTACTCATGTAAACACAACCGTTTTTCTTCCGCAATCACACGTCTGCGCTTTGTTTCCCGGCGACCAAAAATAAACGCGACACTCGCGCCCCCCGGAAATCCGATAAAATTCAACCAATCAGATGACGACTTCGACATTGCTGAAGTGTTTCCAGTTAAGTGTACCATATGCATCAGACGTTTAGCCAACGTTCCGTGGGCGTGACGTCTGAGGCTGAGACTAGGTGAAGCATAACACTCGACCAGTCTATCCCAGGCTTTCCTAAGAGCAACCTGAGGATTGTTAACATGCATGACACGTATTCTGTTGACATAATTGCCCGATTCCTAGGCCTGTCACGATAACAAATTTTGCTGGACGATAAATTGTCCAAGAAATTATCGCGATAAACGATAATATTGTCGATCTGAGACCATTTTCATCTAGAATAATGATAATGGCATAATAATGCACATACACCTTTCAAAATTCAATAAACGTTTATTTCCAAAGACTACTTAACACTGAAAATGGCAGTGCATTAAAAAACATTTTAAATATCCACAATAACAATGAACAAAACAACCAAAAACAATAAAAGCAATGGACTCTCAGTCTCTGTTAACAAAAAAATGCACTTGAATAAATACCAAAAACAATAAATAAAATGGATGTAAACAAAATTGCACTTCAAAAAATAATAAACAATAGGCTCAACATGCATTTCATAACAGGCAAAAAAAGACGGCCCGTCTGTTGTAGTGTCTTTTTTTTCCCAACTGGGAAAACTGCAACGGATGATTGTGTTTTAGGTGCATGTGCATGTTTGATATGAATAAAAATGATGTTTATTCAGCCAGCTCACATACCCGTATTTTCTTCCTGTTTTCGGTCTAAGTCCACAGTAGGCGATTGTCAAGTGCGCGCGCGTGATCACTGGTAACTAAACAACAGTGGAGAGAGACTTAGACTGTCAGCTGTTTGCCGATGACGGTGCTGTTCGGTGTTCTGAGAATATCAGCTCAAATGGATAGTTCATCCGAATCAGATGTTGAACACGCGGAGGAGGTTTGATCGCACGCGCGCGAGCTCAACAATCGACTACTGTGGACTTCGACTGAAAACAGGAAGTAAATACGGGTATGTGAGCTGGCTGAATAAAGAGATTATTCCTGCCTTCGTGAAAGCTCGGATCACAGTTGAGACTGATATATCAGCCCAGCCATCCACGATCCATTGGCAGAAAATTAAAGGCTTTTAAGTGCGCCTTATAGTGCGGAAAATACGGTATGCAAATGAAATTATCGCGGCCGGAAAAATTATCGAGGTCATTTTTTGTTATCGTGAGATTAATCGATTTATCGACTATCGCGACAGGCCTACCGATTCCTTGCCTAGCCACTTAGTTAAAAGGTCCAACTCTTCGCTAGCTGAGATGTCAAGTTCTTTTATGGCATTTAAGAATGAGGACTGCCACGCTCTAAAACTTTCGGGTCTGTCGTCGAACTGACGGAGCCCTGTAGTCACCAATTCACGACGTGCTAGAAACCTTACAAACTCTGTCATTGAGGGGTCTTTGATCGTTTCAGCCTGGGAAGCATAGTGAAGAGGATTATAAGGTTGAGCTGTGGCATTCAGACTGGTACGAACATCTGATTGAGGATGTGGCCACTGTTCGTTTTTTGTCTCTGCTATGTTAGGGCTCATTTTGTGAGGTGAAAGGTAGGAATCAGACATGGTGATGCTTCTCTTTGGCGATTTAAACTGTTTTTCTGGTCGAGGGATAAGTGGCGATGATTCAAGTGGCTTGTCCCACATTACTAAGCTTTCCTCTTGCTTAAGAGGTACGAAGTCATGATGGTGTGAATGTTTTTGTAACTCAGCTTGCTGTGTAACACAGTCGTTTGTGCGCTGCACACTTTCTTCATTTAATGATCTTCTAACATCTTTGTCATCCGTTATTTTTAACTGTTCCTCAGCTGCCTCTAATATTTCTGCCTGTGCTACAGCCGCTGCTGCCTCCCTCTGGAGTGTTAGAGCATTCAATTCAGCTGTGAGTCTGGCCTTCTCAAAGAGTGCTTTTGCTTCCTTCTCTGCTTGTTCAATTTTTAACTTAGCTTCTTTTACAGCAAAGGATGCACGGACACGTGCTGCTTCTGCCTTCGCACGGGCCCTTGCTGCTGCGCTAGCTGTTGAAACTGATGTGTGACTGCTGCCCACGCTCTTCTGAGAAGCTCTGTCGCCATCCTTATATTCATCCATGGCGCTCGTTCATTGTTTGCACACAATCAACGTCGTAATTTCTCCAACTAAAGTTGCCTTTTCACTGTACTGTCCTCCAATTGATGTTCTTAACCAAAATTAGACAGCCAGCCAAACTCCCGTCATGAAAAACACGAGAGTCAGAATATAGCTTCTTAGCTCCGTTTAATAAAGACTCTTGTTGAGCATGAAGACATGAACAAAGGAGTGAAACTGAAAATAAGCACAAAATATACAGTAAGATAAAATCGTCTCTTGTCTCATTGTACAAATACCAACAAAGCTTAATTACAATGAAATATAATGTCTCAGTAAACAATGTTCACAAATAGAAATGAGTATAACTCTTGATATGGTCTTAAATCAAAATGAAATCGTCACAAATCTGTTATTAGAAATACTGTAAAACAGAAAATATATAAACTACTTACAGGCAGTTCTTGCTTAGGAGAAATCGAAACAGAGGATTGTTGCAGCTGGAACGATCTTTACCATGTGCTTTGACTAATAAACTAACTTCCTGATTCAGCCTGCAATACCATACTTGACCGCTAGAGGTCCTAATTACTCTAACATGGACAATACCCAAAGGGCAGAACAGCCTTTATATATCTGAGTGGTTAAGTCTTGCCTATTTTGCTATTCAGATTTTTGTGCAACTTATAAAAAAAAAAAAAAATATATATAATATATATATATATATATATATATATATAATATATATATATATATATATATATATATATATATATATAATGCAACTCTGCCTAATAAGTTGCATTATAATTTCAGGGGTTATTTTTCAAAATTTTCTTCCGTGGGGGCATGTCACTAAAAAAAACGATAAAGAAAGATTAAAGTCCCTGTAAAGGCAATTTCAAAAAAAAATTCTAAACACATTATAAATGTTAGAAATGTATTGCTAAAACATTACAACGACTGTGAACTGTGAAGTACTGAATTGTGGAGTTAGACCGTTAAACAGTTTTTTCACCGTTGCTATTTTCCGGATTTTCTGGGCGGGGCTAAAACGGGGGCTCGATGACGCACTGGAGTCCCTGAGCTCCTGGACACGCCCCTACTTGATGACGCACTGGAGCCGCTGAGGCTGGTCGCTCCTAACAATAATATTAATAGAGCACATTCACATCAGTTTGCCGCTCAATCGCGAGTTACTGTCAGTAGTACTATTATTAGTAACAGCCTACAGATTGCTAGCTAGCTATGCCTTCGTCATGGAAATGCGTACTACCTGGATGCGATCCCCTTATCATGTACAAAACAGATTGGTGTCCTTATTTAAATTTCCGAAATACGATTACATCAAGAAGAAGTGGATTAATTTTGTGAAGAGCCACCTTGATGGAGAGCTGAGGATCACCGCCAAATCCCACCTCTGTAAGTGATCATTTTACACGGGATAGTTTTATAAACTTTCGTCGGAGACAACTGGGAATCACTGATAAATGATAATCCGCTGTTACTGGTGAATGGGGCCGAACCGACTATCTCCCGCCTCGGCCTTCATCCTCACGTCGCGCCGAAAACTGGTGCCATGATCATCGGCAGTGCGTGCCCACCGTGGGAGCATCTATTCCGGCTGTAGAGTTGAGTGTGGCGACCAAGGGGGTAATCCATCAGCCGGAAGTTGAAGCTGCCTCCGGGGCGCCATTGTAGCTGGCTATCACCTGCTGTTAGCATCCCATTGACTCCCATTCATTTTGGCGTCACTTTGACAGCGAATAACTTTACATCTGAGGCGTCCAAAGACTCCATTTGTCTATTATTTATTTCTAAAGAAACACGACAATGTATAAAAGGCTCCATTACTTTGTATCTTACGTTATGGCCCCGTAGAAGCCGTTTTTGTAAAAATAGGCTAACGATTGCGTCATAACACGCGACTCTCTGTCGCGCAGAAGAGACATTTACCATAAAGACAGAAGTAGAAGCTTGCGCACAATCGGGGGGACGTGGAGGCATAAAGTCAAGGGAGAAGCCCATAGAGAGTCATAAAGTTGCTCATGCTTCGAGCTCATGAACAGCTAATACTCACGATCTCCGGCTCTGCAAGATTCGGAAGGGAATGATTCAAATTTCCTCTTGGCACCGCTACTAGAAGACGTACAACTGTCAGTCAGGCTACTCACGTCGTCAAGCTCAGTTTGAGCATGCGCAGTACGCTTGGCTATCAGGAAGTAAGTGCCCAGGTTGGGCTTCAACTCTCTCCGTTGAAATCAACGGGGTCGCTGTGTCCATTTCTTTTACTGTCTATGGTGGCGACGGCAGCTTTCCCGCAAGTGGGCGTGGTTTCAATGCAGCCAGCGGACACGCCCCCAGCGTTTGAGAGAAGAGATTACTGCTAATTTTTTCAAGATTTTGATAGCTTATTTTATGTACTTGCTGGCTTTATTATCGTTCAAATTTGGCTGGGTGACTAATAACACATTTTTTTGTGCTGTGACAAACTCAGAACACATACTTAATTTTGACTTTACAGGGACTTTAAATGAAAATAACATCAAAAGATTTCTAAAGACAGTCAGTTCCCTTCAAAAATACATTCATATAAAAACACCCGTGCCGCATTTTGACTTTGAATGTTGATATTGTGAACCAATGTACGGGAAACAATATCATTTGACAGCTCTATTAATTACAGTTTATCCTATCCATCTTCACCGTCACGCTTAGTAACACATACAGCTGTGTCTTCACCACAGTGCAACAGTGAAAAGACCCTCTCAAATAGCCGCCCCGCATTCCGATCGTTGTTAAAGCGACACTGGTATTGCAGTATATTAAAAATTCATATCATAACAAAAATAAAAACTGGTATTCGGTATGAACCGGTATACTGCCCGGCACAGTGGAAGAGGAGTTTAATAAACGTCACTAAAATTAACTTTTATTATTTCATTCATTCAGGATGATTGCAAGGGGCTAAATAAATACTTTTCATTGTAATTTTAAAATGAAGAAAAGGAGCAAAATTCCCTTACCCGGCATGTACAAACATGTAGGAGAGAAACCGCCATGCTTCCTCGCGTTGTTCGGGCTTATAGGTAAGAGGACTCTCCCAGATCCCTGTACCCAGGGTTATCCACTGCTTCTGAGGCTTCCATACCGCATAGTAGATAAACACTCCTAACTGTCAAAGATTAAAAAGAGTTTTGAGAGACAAGCCCTAAAGTCTTCATTATGCCAATAACTTCATTATGCCAGTTGCCAAAAAGCACTGCCAAAAACATGAACATGTGTGTCAATGTCTCAAAAGGCCTTCATTTTAGGAAATATGTTGGTTTAGAAGTATTTAACTCATATTTAGGGACATATTTTTGTATAAAAAAAAAAAACTATATAAAATAGAGTATAGTAAGTTAAAAAAAAAAAGAAAAAATTAGTATATTTAAAAAATGACTTTCTAATGGAAGGTCTCAAAAGTTTATTCATTCCCAAGACACTTGTTTTCAGTGACTAGGTCTATTTTAAGGAATGTCCACGGAAACCAGGATGAATGGCTTTTCAAACACTTTGGCTAAGATTTGCCATGCAGGAATGGAAAAGTGGAAAGTGAAGCTCAAAAGGATCTCAGTTCTTTCATAGTGACACATCCCAACTAAAACATTCACAATTTAATGGAAATGTACTGGTCGCTGCAGGTTTTTATAAAGAATGAACATTTATACAACATTTATATAATATAGTATGAATCATTTATTAAACCAGTCTTTATTATTTTTTTTTTTTTTTTTAATTATACCTTTATTTAAGCAGGGGAGAAAATGACATTGAGATAGGTATCTCATTTACAAGTTTTCTGGTCTTCCAGTATTTGCAGTGTCTGGTTCACACAGTTGGCTGGTTTTAAAGTTTGTTTGTTTTTTAGCTGATTGGCCAATAGATCAGATAAACCAGATAAAGACCAGCTTGCCCAGGCTGGGAGACCATCTTAAACAAGCAAACGTCATGGTTCAAGCTGTTGTGTGAGCAAGTAGAAACAGTTTAATTTATAAGATAGCAGATAAAATTACAGAGGTACAAAAAGGTTGATGATTTGCTAAAAAAAAAAAAAAAAACATTTGATCGTAGCCTACCTCCACTAAGCTGATGAGGATGATGAAGATTGGTGGCGGACAGCAGTTCGCTCTTCCAAATAAGTTTCCCGTAACTCCTCGGGAAGCATCCATTTAGAAACATTTGAATGTATCTGTTCTACCCTGCGGCGACGACTCCTCTTCGGATTTGCTCGATTATCACCTTCTTCTTCATCCCTCTGCACGGGAAAAGTGTCTTGCTCGTCTATGTCATTATCGCCCATTTCTCTTTAAAGTGCAAATCAGAAGGGACGTTTTTTTGGATTAGCCCAATTGACAATGAACCAGTAAATTAAAGTTTTTAATTACTTCATTCACTATTAGAAAAGTTTTTAGTAGGCTAATCTTTGCAATTGCAGCAAAGCAAATTAAAAGAAATCTAAAATGTATTTCAAAGCTATTTCAGATGCACATGCTTTTTTCAGAACTCTCTTCCGGAGTTATTGGCTCTTCCTGCATAAACAAACTCATCTTGTATGGAATTATTTAAGAGGTGTGCTATATTCTTTTCATTTTAGGAAAAAAAAATTCTTGTGAGAGTGATTAATACATTGGGTGCTTTTTATAAGTCCTGTTTATGCCCGAAACTCTTTTGAATAGATAATTTGCAAACATTAACTCGACTTACCCTTTCTTCTGATCCACTACCTCTCAAGCGAGTAGGCTACAAAATATTTCTCTAAGAGCGCGCGCCGACCAGAGCTCATTAATGTGGTTGGTTATTCGAAATGGTAATAGTCTGTGTCTTAAAATAGTAAGAAAAACAAAAATAGTTGCGTGACCACCACGGACTACAAGACGCTCTCCCTGGACGATAATTAGAGGCTTCATCCAGCTTTTCCGGCTCCAGTCTTCCTTCCTCTTTTTCCTAACTAAAAGGTCAGCAGTGCAGGATCGTTTTGCTTGCTTTTGTTGAGCAAAAAAACAACCTCTGACCCGTCAAAGTGTAGTAGACTCTTTACCTGAGCTTCCGCAAACCGCCACACCTGAAGTCACGTGATGCAATTAATTGTTTAAAACATTTCGTCCAAATGATAATACACGGAAACAAACGATATATTCTAAACACTGACAATTAACCAACCATAAATGAACAACATTTTGGAAAATATATAAAACTCAAAGAGAATGGTAGCATCCTTTGTGAGCACTAGATGTCGCCGTTTCCTTTACAATCTACATTCAAGTTCCTTCGAGATAATGAAAATTCTGCTCATACTCGTTTTAACACCTGTATCAGATCCCTTCTTCTGCAGAAAACAAACTATTTTATGGTTTTCTTTAATATATTTTAAGATGTAATTTACTCCTTTGATGGCAACGCTGAACTTTCAGTATCATTACTCCAGTCTTCAGTGTCACATGACCATTCAGAAATCATTTTAATATGCGGATTTGGAACACAGGAAACACTTACCAATATTAAACCGCTGTGATGTGAAAACCGTGATGTTACCATAACCAAAATATTTTTAAACCTTATAAATGTACTAAGCCCTAGTATTTTTTTCTATGTAACGACAATAGATGGTGACCACATCTTGCCAAGCCTTTACAAAAAACAAAAAAAAGTCGTTTAAATGTTAAGACTTCTAGGGCAATCAAAAAGCTTTATATGAGGAACAGAATTATAAATGTTATTCACTGATAAGCTTTACATCCAGTGAACTATTAATGAAACACTCAAACTTTACAAGAAAAACATTTCAGTTAAAAATTACTTTAATTTCTCCCTCACACACAAAGCTATCATACGACTCCAGAAAACTAACAGTTTATGAACCACTTTCATGGTGATTTAACATTTAAAGGTGGGGGAACTGCAAAAAACCATTGCAATTTAATTCCAAATTATTTGCAAGAAAGAACAGAATCAATTCAAATGATGACTTATCACAGATCTTTTATTTGTCAAAAAAAGAAAAAAAGTTGGAGTTAAAAAACAGACTGAAGGATAGAGGGAGAGTCTGGTATATCTGCTGCAGGTCAGTCACATTACATTAAACGGATCGCATCAGCCAAGCTTTTTTACAGCGGTAGTTTGATATTTTCCCACAAATTCTTAAGAGATTAAACTTCCTTTGAATGCATCTAGATATGCATATTTGGAGTTGGGCCATCAGTAACAGTTCAGCAATAAAAATGAGTTAAATGTGGATAGACCATGGCACCCAAGCAATTTAAAGAAGAAAAAAAAAAGATTCAAAAGTGGAAGGAGGAAATTTCAAATGAAACGAAGGGGGCTGGTTCTATAGTAACCAGCTGCTGAGGGGAGGCTAGCACCATCTAGAATCTTCTTCAAGACACATCTGAAAATAAAAGAACCATAATCAGCATTTGAATCAACTGCTCAGCTCAATTATTTTTATCTGCAACAAAAAAAAATCATTTATGACAGAATGTTAATTGCTTGCTTTTAAGAGGAAGTTTATATACTTACAGCTTGCAGGCCTGGCTCCATATCTTCGCATAATCTGATCCTGTGTGAATTTCACGAAGGACTCATATTGTTCTTAAGGGGAAAAGGAAGAGAAACGACAATTCAGACATAAAAATTAGAGTAGTGAAACCAGAAAAATTCATATTGATACTAATCAAAGAAAAAGGACTTATGTAGCCCCCCCCTCTTCTGTCTCCCTGTTTACAGAAATATGAATGAACCGCTCATTTTAAAATCTTCCCAGTCTACTGATATTTGTTATGCATGACATCGGCTTCAACATTACAATGCTTGATAACTTTCGTTAACTCTACAATGAGTAAAGTTTCACCAGCTATTTACTCTTTCGACAGCGAGGTCACAGAAATATACAAACAAGGACGATTAAAGACAAAATTCTAGATTGCTGTATCTTGTTTCTCTGGCACATAAGGTCTATACACTTAAAGAACTGGTGTTTTTTTATCCTAATGAGAAAGGCATGAACTTGATAAAGCTAACACACCACTGTGTGGAATCTGCAATTTGTTGTACCTGCAAGCTTTGTGTTCAGTATCTGTTCGTACTCTTCACGCATCTTCTCCTCGTGATCTTTGATAAGGCGCTCGCACAAATAGCCAACCTGCCTCAGCGTGAACAGTGGCTGATCCTTCTTCAATGATGAGGCACCTAAAAAAATAAAATACACAACTTTGAATATCCATTCTTGACCATGTCACTTTACATTCAATTTGCAAAATATCTATAGGAATCGATAAGTCGGAATAGTTCATTCAAACGATACCCAATTCTACTCACTTAAGCAGCATTTATTTGATCAAAAGTAAAGTATAGTAAATACAGCATATACTGTGTACAATTCAAAATACTTCACCAGAATAAAATAAAATTTTAAACCCATTAAAATAAAGATTCAGTCTTCAGTCTCACATGATCCTTTAGAAATTTCCTCTCATTGCTTTATACCACACACTCTATGGTCCCAGTCATCATGGGCTGTCATCTTCATGACAAATCACAACGTTTGCTTTGCAAGTCTGTTTGTATATGGTCAAATTGTGCTTCAAAATCTATAAACCAATTTTGCGGTCACGTTTGCATTTGTCTAGCCGGCATCAAGAATCAAGTATTTGACATTACTGATGAAAAACTCGAGACACTGCATCTTCACAATGCACATTTAAAATTAAAGCCAGGAGCCCAATCCTGTTCCTAGAGAGATTTTGTCCAGCAAAAAGCTGCTCCAACCCTAATCAAATACATCTAAAGCTATTCAAGAACACTTGATTACAGACAGGTGTGCTGGAACTCTGTGGGAAGGCAGATTCTCCAGGAACAGGATTGGGCATCCCTGGTCTAAAAAAAAAGGTTGATACATGGTTTAAGCATCTCAATGGACATGGTTTCCAGTGGACTGACCTGTGGGAGAGCTGGGGGAGGTAAGGGCGGGACTGGAGCTCTGGATATCAGTGGAGCTACATGGCTCAGTCTGGTTGAAGGCCCCTTCTAACTGCCGTCGCCTCTGATAGCGGCTGTACTCCTGACGAATGTTCTGGAAGATCTGTTCTGTTGGGGTCAAAGGAAGACAAATCAAGAGAAAGATGTTAATTCAGCTTACATAGGAAAAAAAGTGATAAAATGCTATTCAAATTTTGCTACATGTTGCTTTGCTGGCCGTAAATGCAGTAAAATCCTAAGCATGCAAACTAAAATGAATTTATAACTGAATGCACTAGGTGGCGCTGTGGAGCTCGTTAACAAGATTGTATTTGATGACAGAATATCGTCATCTGCCTCTAAGTACAGCAAAGTTTGGAATTACTTTATTAAAAAAAAAAAATACTAAATGACCGTACAAAACTTTGATCAAAAGGATCAACGTGTGGAAACATTGCCAGGTGAAACGGAGTAATTATAAGAACTGACACGTTAATTAAATTTGGCTGACTATCAACAGCAATGATGCCGATTAATTGGCTGTTTTAGGGCTTTGTCATGCATGTCTCTGCTTCGTTCCTTAAATAATTGTGATTAAATTGTGATCAATTAAAAAAAATGTTATTATCATTTTGCAGTTTAAGACTACAGTTAACAATAATTGTATGTTACAACAAACTGTCCAATCACAGAAAAGGCTATAAATGTATCACTTATATCTAAAAGTAAAAAAAAAAAAAAAAGTGTAATGGTTATGTTAAAAAAAAAAAAATTCGGTTCATCGTAATCTGACGATGCATCCGACAATAATATTGTTTATTGAAAACCCGTAAAACAGTTTTATGCTAATGCATGTTTCTGTCGATGGATACACATTCTGGGTTCCCAATACATTACAACAATGATGATCAAAAACAAAAGTTACTCTGTTCAATGTGAGTGCCGTATGCTCGAATATGCCCAGTCATTTACACCGTCATCACCCGGGTGTTGATAGCACGCGAGCACACCAAAGTTTTGCCAAAGCAAACTTTTCAGGGAAATTTATCTCCGTGAACACCTTAAACTAGATATTGGTCCATGGCAATTACGTGATTGGTAGGTATAGTATGAATTTGCAAGAAAGAACAGAACCCCCCCCCCCCCCCCCCCAGGAAAGAGCAAAAATGAACTTTGCCGCAAGAATATTGAGGCCTATTTTCAATCATCTTAAATGAGGTGACAAAAAGCAACAGCTATCACTGGCTTGACTTCAGCAGGCGCACACAATGCAGAGGATATCCTGCTTCCAGCATGGGTCCCATGACGAATAGTGTGAAGAAATAAGTTTCACTTCAGTTTTACTATCAGCCACAATGGTACACTGATAACGTCACGAACACACATGCTACATTAGGAGGAAAATGGGATGCAGGTTAGTTTCGTTTGGCTTTGTGGAGGGTCAGGCTTATTTCTGGTAACCGAATCTGGGTGACGTATCATCTATAATCATCTTAATTCATCACAAAAATTATCATTTGGCGGTTGATCGTCTCAGCTTCCTGAATCTAGGTCATTTAAAGCTTCAAGGGTGTACAAACACCAGGGCACATCTATCTGCTGCGCCTGCATCACTTATCTTGGGTGTGGAGCTCAGCGTTTCCCCCCTACTGAAGGCATCGGCCTTCAAATAACTAAAGAACAAAAAAAAGGTCAAAACCATAGACTCTACAAAAAATATGGACGTAGTGTGCATGAGGTCACCTGTAGGTTTCTGAAGAGCATTTTTTAAGCCAAAAATGGGAGGAGCCGGCAATCGCCATCTTGGCAGAGCGTCACTCCTGAATAACCGAAAATGGGCAAAGAGGCGGACGTGGGAGGAGCCTGGTTACTGAAACCATGCCCACCTAACTCCGCATGATCAAGTTAGCTGAGTACCGTCACAAGTGCTGTGCCAAGTGACAGCTGACTTGATGTAAAGCCAATAGTTAAAAGTTTTTGCCCTTCTAAATCTTATAAAAGTTAAAATAAAGCTAAAAGTGAGACTTTATCGTGATGCTGTATTCTGCTAGTAAGTTTATGCAGTAACTTACAATATTGCTCTGAGCGTGACCGTTATGCTGCGCTGTCTGACATGCATGCGCATGAATCGGACATCAGGTTCGTACGTAGAGAGCTTTATTCTTTATGCTTTAAAATTATGATTTTGGCCGCCTCTCAAATGGGTCAAACCATAGAGAATATCTAAGAAGTTCAAGTAAATGTGCTAGAAATCCACGCTCATTCAAGGAGGTGCATTTATCGCATGGAAGGAGATAGCACCGACACCTGCAGGATTTCTTTTGACGTACATAAGCATATACCGTATATACCAGAATATAAGACAAGGTTTTTGTCCTAAAAATAGGTTGCAAAATGGGGGGGGTCATCTTATATTCGTGATATAGACAAAATCACGGGGGAAAGGGAGAAATTTCTTGCCAAGCATTTCGGTGAGCTACTTTATTTGTGTATTAAAGTAAAAAGAAAATTGAGAAAAGTTACAAAACCCACTTAGAATGGCCAGTTTAAGTATTTAGCATATTTGTATAAGATTATATTTCAAAAGTACCTCAGACAAACAGGTGAAGCGGGTCCGCACGAGGAAACATCACTGTAGCGCGCGCTCTTCACGTGCTTCTTAAGAGCGCGCGACAGCCTCCCTCCAGAGCGCGCCGCCTCTCTATCATCTATCTGTGTGTGTGCCCAGTGTGTGCGTCTCTTTTTCCCCAAAAAATAAGTCTGGAAAATGGGGGGTCGTCTTATATTCGGGTATATACGGTAATCTCTGTTCCGTAAGAGCGACGGTACCGCAGAAAGAGTGTAGCCTCTATATCTATAGACGTTTTTAAATAAAAAACTCCAAAAAGCAACAAAATTGTCAGACATCCACGAGTGCATGTTCACATAGAAATCCAACTGAAATAGAGATGCCAAGTTCAGCAGCTGAAAGCAGAGGTGACATGACAGCTAACAGCAGACAAACTGCTAGTAGTGGCAGCAGCGGGAATCCACCGTCACTCAAGTGGCCACACCCTTAATTATACAGAACTTTAAGGTTTAATATAATTTAAACAGATGAGTTATAAAACATTCACCCCCCTCAGTTTTCAAGAAGGGCAAAATTAGCTATATAGACGAGAACCAATTTTTTGTAAACGCGGTTTAGAGAGAGACTGCAAGGTTGCCACTCAGTAAAACAATTTTCGCTGCATCTTCAGTTCTTTTATTAACAATTAATCACAATAGAATTATGTTATTATCTTTTTTATTACAAATATGCAACAAACAGTAAAACAAATACAATTTAGAGCTTTTCTCACTGAGCTTAACTCCGGGTTATCGTCGTTCTAAACAACGACGCCCTTGCCCTTAACCCCAAGTAACATTTCACATGGCATTGCCAAACTAGAAGAGTGTGAAATGCAATGCAATGTTAGGAAATGTGATGACTATGAGCCACGCTATTGGTTGTCATTGCTAAGCATATTTACGTGCTCTGGATCAACATATTGCAATACAAAAGTGCAACAATATTGTGGATAGTTCACCCAAAATTGTGTGAGGAAAAAAAAATTAAGTTTACAGAGTTGTTTCAGTCAGCACGAGTAACGCATTGAGATATTTTTCGTTACATATTGCTCTTAAAGTGCGGGACGTACTTGATGTTAAAACGTTATTTTCTCATTCATGCATTTTTCATTGAAACCGCAAGTGCTTTGCTTACGAAGCACATGAGCAACTTTATAAATATAGCTTATAATAAGAGTACTTTATTTACAATAAACTGTATGATAGGCCTATTAAATTAGATTTTCTAAAAATCAATTTTGTTTTTATGTTTTGATGCGGAATCGTCCACATCAGCATCGTGATGATGCATCTTAGAACATTTCACAGCTTTATCAAGGGGTGGCAGCGATCTTGATGCTAATGCATTCCAGCGAAGCAGACTGTGTGGCTACAACCTAACAGAGTGCCTTAGCTGCATTGTAAACACAGGAAGTCTCCTCTGCAGTCTCATCCGATTGGTTTTTATATGTATAAACAGCTTTGCATGGCCAATAAAGAGGTGTTATTGGGAAGCAATAACTATTGAGCACAACCAAACCCAGTGTTCACTCTGGAAATTAGTATACCAGAACCAAAGACTCACTATTGAGTTGTACAAGTCCTGACCTGTAATAAAGGTTTTTGTAACAATAGAGCAGGAGTGTATGATCCTGGAAGCCCACTGTCCAGTAGAATTTAGCTCCAACCCAAATTAAACACCTGAAACAGCTAATCAAGGTCTAACTAGGCATACTAGAAACTTCCAGGCAGATTTGAGGCAAGTTGGAGCTAATCTGCAGACAGTGGCCTCAGGACAGAGTTTGGAACCTACAATCATGGGTTTCAGCTGACTTTGTTGTCCGCCATCTTTAGGACCTTATTGCGTTAAATCGCATAATCTCTCCCTGTTGATCGGAAATATGTTGCACACTTAAATAGCACAGATGAAAAGCAACGGTATTTAAATAAAATAGATACTTTAGTTATAGATCCGTATTTATTGTTAAACGAACTGCTGACTCCACTAAAGTCTAGTAAAAACTTGCCAAATTTTACGTTTGCTGACATTTACATCTACACTATCCCTCTCCCTGTCCCCACCACTTTTGAAACATCTCGCGGCACGGATGTACCAATACAAATAAATAAAGGTAAAATAAGAGATGATCTAGCACGCTGAAATGTGTTGTTTTTGAAATCAAGTGATCAAAGTGCTTGTTGACTCTGGATCAGTGGTGCAGGAACAGTGTTCTCTCGTGACTCGCGCACACCGCACAGTCTTGGCTGTGCTGTGGCTGATGTTGCCAGATTGGGTGTTTTTTTAGCTATATTAAGGCCTGTTTACGGTGTGTTTTAGTCAGGTTTTCGCCTGGAAGGCTATATAGAAATCTGGCACCCGAACAAAGTTAAACTGAGCGAGCGTGCGTTCATCAGGCAGTAATTCAGTACGTTCAGTTCACGTTCGCCCAAAATATGAACGAGTTCATGAACTATAGTTAATTGAACACGTTCAGGCACAACACTGTTGTATAGGTATATCTGATTTATTATTTAGTGTTGTATTAAATGCCCCAGTTATGCCCTATTATCACAGTTTACAGCACAGCAGATAGACGGCATGTTGCAATTCGGTCCTACAAATGGCGGCCGCTCCACTGTGTGACGTCACATGAAATCTATGAATAGAGGTACTAACTAGATTGAAAGGTTTCAGTCCAAAACAGAAACAATCCATAACTTATTGTATCTGAAATCTAATGGGTCATTTCACACTTCCTAATGGTTTAGTTCACTATTATCTAGGGCTGTAGCTATCGATTCTTTTTGTAATCGATTAATCTAGCACTTTGATCGATTAATCGATAATTTTTTGTGTGGTGTTTTTAAACAACCAAAACAAATAATGCATAACGAAAATGATGTGGCTGTAAAATGATCAAGCATTTGGCTTTTATTTCTCAAAAAAAAAAAGTAGTATTTATTCCAAATCCAACATTTGGCTCCAAAACTAAGCCAATTTATTGCAATTTTTACCCACTTATTAGTATAAGTGCCAACAATGTTCTATGCTCAATTACTTTGGTAGCCGATTATAATGTCTTCCCCAAAAGTACAGTGGATTTGGAGCAGCAGGCTGGGGAATTTCATTTTTTGTTTTTGTCTAACTATTTGGAAGACGTGACATACAAACAAGGTCTCGCAAAGACTGCAATACAATATGCGTTCATCACGTCGCGGTGTACAGTGAAGGCATGCTGAAATTGTTGCGTGGCTACATAAAAGTTTAAGCATATGTGATGTATTGCCGCAATTAATCTGACTGGTGCGTGAGAGAGACGAGGTGGTGCGTGCGTGGTGTGTGCGGCGTGTGTGTGTGTGAAGGGGTTCACACACCGAACGCAAATTTAATTATTTACGCGAGTGGATTACATACAAAGCCAATGCAAAAGACGCGAATAGACGCATCATTCGCGCCGGGCGTCTGCCTCGTTAAATTCCTATGACGCGCACTATACGCGTAGGGATCTATTATACTATAGCGGCGGGGAGTAAAGATGTCCATAAACGGCAGAGAATGTCTAAAGTTTGAGATCATTACATACTTAAAGGAAGAGAACAAGGTGCAATGTGACTACTGTTTTGAATAAAACAAGGGTGAGAAAAATAAGAAATTTTATTTGTGTGCACTAACTCAAGTTCAGATCACGCAATAATCCATTTTTAAAACAGAGAGAAAGATACACAAACTTAGTCAATGGGCAACGCCAGACCCCTTGAATGACAGGTAAATCCCTCCGCTTGTATCAAATGCTGCCAAATGCTGAGACTAGGTCCAACAGGTTACTTAGCAACTGCAACCTTATATGGTCAAACCAAGCAATCAATCACAGTGGCTTCCTGAGAGAGGATGGGGAGCGATTCAAGGCCCAAAAGCACAGAACAGGGATAATACAACTACAATGGAGGTGTGGGATGAACTGGACTGGGGGAGGGGACTGTAAGTGGGTGTAGAGTTGAGGCGTCTTATTCACTACACTGTCGAGGAGGGAATTTAAGCTCAAGCCTCAAGCTAGGAGCGCAAGCCCAGGGTGTGTTCCTGCGGGGAGCTTGATTCGCTTTGTTTAGGATTTGGTGCGTTACAGATGTTAATTATTCTGAGGCAAAAAACTTGTGTTTGAATGTTAAGATGAGTTATCACAGTACAAACAGAGTCAAGCAACTTCAGACATAGCTTGAAATATCAGATGCTGGCTTGTAATAAGAAACTATGAGCTGCTGATAGAAGACTATTTTATGAAGATTATTCAAAATCAAATGTGCCTATCTAGAGACACAAACCCAAATAAGGATGATAAAGAGGGTTGTTCTATGAAAACAAAAGGGGCATTTGGTTTTACAAAAGGAAAGACTACTAAACACCAAATTGGGCTTTAAGGCCAGTCACATTCCATCCTTTCCATTTTAACAAGGGAACTGATGGGCAGGCTTGAAAACACAAAAGCAACAAAAAAACACTAAACCCAATGATTTTAGTGATGTTTGTTTAGCTAGTGTCCTGCAAAATCCTAAACAAAGCAACTGACACTAACGCAATTCCATTGGCTGAAAGAACAAAATGTCTACTCTATATGGTGCCTGATTAGAAATCCTACAAAATTTGTAAAATACGACTTTTAAGTCAAAAATTACGTCACAATTCACTTAATATAAACAGTTAAAGACAATACATTTTTTTAAGTTAACTCACGTTTGTGTAAACAAATCATTTTATTTTGTTTGTAAACCACTACTCGATGTTATTAGCATATTTGCCAGCTAACTTGGAAAATGACACTATCCCATTAACCTGCTAGCTTATTATAGGCACACACAGGTCACTATAATACCACCAGTTAATTGTACCATTTTGATAACCTAGAAAAAGGCAGAGGCACTACAAATGGTGACCTCTTGGGGTCCGAGGGGAACCAGCAAAAACACCTTTGCATCATTCAGAGTCAAATCACCATGAAATAGACAATTCTTCTTTTTCATGGAATATTGCAGTTTATTATAAATTATCTATCAGTGCAATACTTACTGATAATTTTTCCAGGTTTCATCCATTACTAGAGCAGGCAAATGTTTAATGTCACGATTGTTCAATCTATTTGCATTAGTTTAGATCCAGCTGAAAAGTCAGCAAAGTTGCACATTTAAAGCTAATGAAGTGAGAAAGCAAACTGTATGGTCATGCAGGTAATTTCAGTTCTTTATAAACGCATACTGTTTTGTTATTTTGATTAGATATTCAATAGTTCTAAAATGGAAGCATATAAAGTGAGAGACCAATACATTCGTGTCT
Source organism: Chrosomus eos (assembly GCA_036326025.1). NCBI lineage: Eukaryota > Metazoa > Chordata > Actinopteri > Cypriniformes > Leuciscidae > Chrosomus > Chrosomus eos. The sequence continues at coordinate 14,606,457 of CM070831.1, forward strand.
AATTTCAATGCAATGGCCTTTATGTAGATATTTGGATATGTTGTCAATGCCTGGCCATCTTTAAGCATGACTGTTTGGAGTTATATGAAATGGTAACACTTAACAATAAGATACCATTTCTATCATTGATAATATTGATATAGCAGTATTGTTCCTGGTTAGATTGTTAATTTCAACAATCACTAATACATTTAAGAATGTTAAAGTTGCATCTGTTAACTTTAGTTAATGTACTATAGACTAACATGAATAATCAAGGCATGATATTTAATATTTACACATTTCATTTAAAAAAAAAATTCGTCAATTTAAAAAAACTTTTGATTAACAAGTTATCGGCCAGGGGTGTGTTTCCCAAAACCAACTATGGTCGCAAGTTCTGTCGTTACCTATAGAGTTTAATGGAAATTGCGATCATAGTTGGCCAACGATGCTTTTGGGAAACGCACCCCAGTGCGGTCAACCTAGTTATTATCGTTATAGTAAAATTCAATATTGGTCAACCTCTACTCAATCTTTAAATCACAATACCTCCCCCCCACTAACAATGTCATCTTGTCTCTGAGGACTTGTTTACAATAGTAAACAACAGTAAACAACAAACCTCTCATCTAATCAATTCAGGATGGGAAAAAATTAAGTCCCACCCTACATTATTTTTCTTGTTCGAGAAGCAGCTTCATTTGTATATACTCGTCACAATAGGGAATAACAGTAGGGCTTCCCCTAATAGTCGACTAGACGTTATTTATCAAGAGGCTTAGTTGACTATTTTAATTAGTCGTTTAGTCACAGAAAAAAAAGAAAACAGGAATTGGTAGAGTCACGCAATCCTGATGGATAGATAGTAATTTTGGCCCTGTCCCAAATGACACACTTCATGCACTTTCAATGGATACCGTGTATGTGTGTCCGATAGGGCTGTCACTTTACGTTAGAAAATCGATTGCACAATCGATCGGACCAACCAACAACAAGTATCGAAACAAAAATAGGGAATCGATTTTAACGGCCTTTTTTGATGTATTTTTTTTTTTACCAAAAATGTGTTTTAGGTGGACAGATCATTAGAACATGTAGGATTTTGGAAAATAATAATGTCTTTTCTGTTAACCAAATGCTTTTTAATATTCGCTATTACTTCAAGGCAAGTGAACAAGCGCGCCGTTATTTGTTGCCAGAGCCGTTGCTTAGTGACGTGTGTGTTCAAGTAAGCCAGAAATGTGCAGATTCTGCGCAATACGCTGTATTTAATATATCACGAGGACTCATAGATGTGTATATCTCTATGACGAGGACTCACGAGTTGCGTATTTGCGCTGAATCCACACAGATTTGGCTTACACGAACTTCCACAGCAAAGAAAGTGAGTAAACATAGACGCACGCCTCTTGATTTGACAGCGTTAGCCACCAAAGTTCATTTTTACCCGCATTTGGCGAGTTGAGGGTGTTAATTTCAATCCCTGAATGCTGCACTCCTGTTTGTCATTGTGCACGAAACTTCACGCCAATAAATCATCACGAATATTGCTGACTTGTGGGCGCTGCGCGTCTCAAGCGCCCTCTTCACGTTCGTCCTAATGCCTGTTAGTTGTCAGTGGATTTGCCTATATTTGGCGTTGAAAATGGAAACGTCTTTAGACACGGAAAATCGATTTTACAATCGATTCAATGAACACTTATGTCTCAAAAATCGAACAGGATTTTTTCACAAAAGTGACAGCCCTAGTGTCCGATAAGTCCACAAGACTGCAGGGTGTCCGATTTGTCAGGGTGTCCAATTTCAGATTTCAGAAGGGTGCTCGCGAGCGCCCCCCTTTGTCGTCGATATGTGCCGTCGATGCAATGAAGCGAGCTCCACAGCAGACTTCTTCCCGACAGTCAAAGGACTGTTTAGGGTGCCATTTGGGACAGGGCCCATGTCAGGCAGAAAATGTTTACCTTTCATTCATTGACATTAAACATGTCTTATCTGAAATGTGCAAGTAGTAGCTTAAGATTAGCTACTTTACATGCCTCTCTCATCAATTAGAACCCAAATAAATGTGGGCTTTTATGAGGCACATATCCAAGTGATCGTGCTGAGTGTGGAAGCTAAATTAGTACAGCACTTCCTGCATGACATGTTTTACTTAACATGTATTTCTTTATATGAGAGTGCGTCGTCAACTTCAGTTGCTGCCGAAAGGGACCTAGTGGTTTAGGGTTTACCTCTAATGTAGAACAGAACAATGTAACAATATTCTCTCAACCCCGAATATATTAAATCATCATAAACATCCAACTAGTCAACTAATGCCTGTAATGAACAACTATGCTATTAATTGACTAGAAAAAAAAAAAATTATATATATATATATATATATATCATATTCAGTCAGGGGCAGAACTAGGCCTAAATAAAAAAAACATTGTGCAACTTCCATTTAATACCATCTGTAATGCCTGTTCGGTTTCTAACATGCTTGTCACTGAAAAAAGTCAAACAATATTTTCATGTTTTCTGCATTCGCTATGCACTTCAAACAACACTAAATACAAGAGTACGAGATGAAGACCAGTTCTGGATCCTTCCCCTGCTATTCACTGTCGCTTAGTGAATTTGTGAGTGCCACCAAGTTGTATTGCAAGAGCAGTGCGAAGAAAAAGAGATTGGAGATCTGTTAAAAAAATAATTTGTACTGACAGCATAAAAACGTTGGTCTGCACAGATATTTATAGCACTGCATTTTCATCTTGGTGTTAACAGGCCTTTAATCTGAATCACCAAATATATCCTCCAAAGTACTACAACAATTGTTATTAAAAATCAGAAGCTAAAATCAGTGTTATTATATTCTAAATCCTACTAATGAGGATGCAAACTCGGATAAAAGCAGTGCAAGTACACAGACAGACTACATTAGATGCGCAATTTTTTAACGAAATTATCAATGTTAAATATCAAATTACTGGAAGTTTGTTTGACGTGGAAAAAAATAGCCGGGGTTATTTTATGTATATATGCACACATACTATGAACACTTGTGTTTTAAAATAATATTGTTAAATAGAAAATAAATAACGCCAATCCACCCTTGCGCACATACCCACCTTTCCTCTTTGTTTGGACATAGCACTACTGGTTCAATCCTGCTAGTAAACTATAACTGGCTGAACGCAGAGATAAATGTTCACTCTCTAGACCAGAGCCAGGCGTTTGTAGAAAAACATTGTCATGTGTATTGTTTTCGGTAGTAATGGTCGATGACTATGCGGGTGTTCACACTAAGCCATGGGAGTTAAATGAAGCTCTGTCAGCTAGTCTGTATTAGCGGCCGTTTTCAGCCTAGCTAGTCGAGCTCAAAACAGCTATTCATCCAAACTGCATAATTACCGGTAACTACGGTCCATACCAACTACCCACCACAACCACACCATCCATTAAGAAACGGCATTACACATTCAAATCAGCTTGGTGGGGGGGATTAAATTAACAGACTGTCGAAATTCAAAAATCCACTAACGTTAGCTGGTTAACGTTAGCTGAGATTAAACAACCCCCATTCCCCTCCTCCATGTCAAACATACCAACGTTAAATGGCGAGAATCATGCATTTTTTTCTCACCTGGAGTTAGCCTGTGTTCTCCACCCATTGACTGGGGCGACATCGAGTGTGCCGGGCTCTCTGTTGACGGGCGAAGACCGCATCTCTGCGGGGAAGGAGTAGTCGGAGTCCCCGGTAGAGGATTGCACCTCCTTCGCTTGGGGGACTGCGGGCTGAGAAGGGCCTCAAACTCCATAGATCGCTTCAACGTCGCGCCACAAGCCATGATCGCTGATTTGATGAGACAATAAACAACAACGGTAAAAATACCACCTTTTTATATTAAAATGCTAAGATTTCCTTTTCTAATTCGACTTTTTCAGGGGTTTATTGAGCTTCGCACGATATCGGCGGCCCCCCTCTGTTCACACACCGGTTTAAACACCAAGTGCCAGATTTGTAGCAAAAATGCTAAACCGACACAGCCGAGGACTGTACCATTCACTGAGAGGCGGGGTGGGGGTGAATGTTATAAACGTGTTTGTTTTTTCTCAAATAAAGTTCTATCATAACTTATTTTGTTTACTAAGCAACAAAAACATTCACGTGGTTTAAAATATATTTAAAAAATATAAGTCATATGTTAAATAATTTCTATAAAGTAAATCTACTACAGTGGTAATCGTCCCAACCTGTGAGTGGTGGAGTATGTTAATACCCTCTCTCAACATAGTTTCCAGTGATGTGCTGCTCCAAATCAAAACGATTATTAATAATGAAAGTGATAGTTACTTACTCGAGTTTATACTTGCCGTTGTTTAGCTTTTCCTGTATAAACAGGCCTCTTGCACCGACATTTATGTGGAGGATATTTGCATAGAAAATAACACCTTTTTATTATAAATTTACTTCATATTTTAATATTATATTTCATATTTTAACATGTACGATCATTATCTATCTCCCTTGTGAATATAATAAATAGGTAAATATATAAAATGAATACATTATGTACAATATTTGCTTAATATTATTAATGTATAATATTTGCTCTTTTTTCGTCAATATTTGTTTTTCTAATTTAAACAATATCCTTATATGCTCTGAACTCTTTCAGTTGGGATTAGTTCTTGGATTAGTATTTGGATTTCATTCAAAGAAAAAAAACTTTTCCATTTCCACTCCTCCAACAGCTTAATCCTGATTGGTGCCTTACAATCATATGACTCTGATCAATATTTATTGAGTTTATTTGGCCAAAGACCATATTTCTGGAGGATTTGCATGTTGGTGTTTGTTTGTTAGCCATCAAAGCAGTCTTTCAAATCATGAGGAATAATTTCCTCACTGTCTCTTAACACCTCTGTTTAGACGCAGTGTTAGGTATTTGAATACATATACCATATAAAAATCATACGCTTTTATATCCCAAACCAACATTTGTCAATTTTGACTTAATCCAATCCAAATACTGTAAAATGTAAAACATATTGGAAGCTAATACTGAAGGCCTAATTGATTACATGTAAACAATTATCTCAAAAGATCCTCAAACTGCTGTATCATCAAGAGAGTTAATAATATTCAGGAAAATGTGTTTTTAATGATGTATATCGGTCAATGAATTGGTCAGATTGGTTTCTTAAACAATATAACAGTAATTTACAGTTTTACAGCATTTTATTGAACATATAATTATGCAAAATACCTTAAAAGACAATATTACACTAATTACATTGGATTTTGCATTATTAGCAGACTCTTTCTTACCAAAGCAACATATAATATTGTACTTAGTGTATCATAACAATTATCGTTGTGATATAAAGACATTCAGCCAAGAACTGTGATAAGGGGAGAAAATGGGCATTACAGAATGTAATCCTACAAAGCATATTGTACTATCAATCCAAAAAGGGGAGGTGAAGTTCTTGCCTGTATAGTCATTAATAATGCTTAAGCTATTTTGTTTCACAGTAATCTATACATATATTGGCATCTTTTATGTTTGGGACAAAATGTAGCAAGTGATTCACCTGTTCGGAGTTCTTAGATAATTGCTTGTAAGGAGAAACAGTATTATACACCAAAAGCTGATCACAATAGCCACATTACTACGCACTGACCTTACAAGTATTCCTTTAATTTATAAGCATGTTTTGCTGATGTTAAAGTTTTTAAGTATACCAACTTCTTCCTTTCATGTTTTCCACACTTTACATGATATCCTGCAAATTCTTATCACAAAACAATGTAACTACAAGGCCTACAGTGATGAAGAAGAACTACATTTTGTGGAATATTTCCGCTTCTGACCAGCAAAATGGATGAAAATAATGAACAAAATATTTTATAAATAAATAAAAACTTTATTAAATTTCTTTTCTGCTATGCTGGTTGTCTACACTCTCGGAAATAGTATCTGGATTACTATCACTCACTCCCTGATCCTTGCTCTTTTTGCCGGAACTATTTTCATTTCTTATGCTATACGTGTTTCCCAAAGTATGTTCCCTGCATGCCATGCAACATTTGAACAGTGCTAACAGTTCTTCCCTTAGCTCTCGGCAGCGTAGAGCGTATAGGAGCGGGTTTACACACGAGTTCACCAAGCAAAGCGTGCTACAGAAAGCGAACATTCGCTGTTGTTTATCCGTAAGGGTCACCATGACATCCACCATCATAAAGGACAGGACAGGCAGCCAACAAACCGCGAGGATTAGGAGGATCAGACTGAAGGTACGTGCGAGCTGAATGTCCATTCGCATTCGAGCCTGTCCTTTTACGCTCGACCTTCCACACTTTGGTCCACTCTTAGCTGCTTCATGCCGGTTTGCTTTCAACAGGATGAGGGCATAAGCCACTGTGATAAGGAAGAGCACCACCAGTTGCAGGCCCGTCCAGCAGGCCAGGTAGTGATGATCCACATAGGGGAAAAGACGGGAACACGGAGGATCCAACCAGGTTGCGCACCTCCAACCCATCAGAGGAAGGAATGAAATTATAATCGTTACACACCATAATAATACTATAGCTAGCTTGGCCCTTATGCATGTCAGTAGCACCTTGTAATTGGAAGCCTGGTAGATGCAGAGATAACGGTCCAGTGCTGTCAGCAATAGACTTCCCACAGAGCCCGTGAAGGCCATTGTGACGCCACCCAGCTTGAACAGATAGATATCAGCGCCGTCGTCTTTACCATAAAGATGGAAATCTAGGAAACTGATGGTGAAGAAACAGCTGGCAAAAGTGTCAGCCAGTGCCAAGCTGCTGATGAACAGGTATGATGGGCGTCTGCGCAGAGTGACGGAGTTTGCAATGACCACCAGGACCAAAATGTTCTCCAGGAAAGTCACAGGACCGGCTAGAAAGCAAATCGAGCCAATAGCTTTCTTCTCTGGTGTGCTCAGGACCATGTAGCACTGCAGGCTGTTGCACAAGCTCGCATCTGCAACAATTCAGGAACAAAATTATTCAGAATAATCACTTTTTTAAGATAAACAATTAATATGATTAATATTTTAAACAAATATTTCATTAAGAATACTTTTAAATATGTTCAAATATTTGGGGTCAGTAAGATTTTTTTTTATGTTTGGTCTCTTATGCTCACCAAGACCTATTGGCTTATATATTGGCACCAATAACTTTTTTTTTATTTTCTATCTATTTAAGATGTAATTTATTTCTATGATGATAAAGCTGAATTTTCAGCAGCCATTACTCCAGTCTTGTGTGTCACATGATCCTTCAGCTGATTTGGTGCTCAAGAAACATTATCAACGTTGACAACAGTTGTGCTGCTTAATAATTTTGTGGAAGCCATTATGCGGTTGTTTATTTATTTATTTTCTGGATTTATTTGAAATAGAATTGTTTTTGTAAAAAATGTAAAAGTCTTTTACTGACCTCAAATCAGAAAAAATAATTACTAGTAAAATGATCACAACACAACTTGTCATGATCACAGACAGAAAATCTGAACGAGAAACTATACCTGTGGTTGAAATGTTTGTACTTTCATTTAAATAAAGCATAGTGGTAGCTTCTTGATTTTGTTCCATTTCCCCAGGACAGAATTGATCTATTAAAAGTAAATGATGAATCATGAAACTTTGATTTTTGGAGGTTGACATGATTAAGAGGGATAAAACACTCATTTAAAGTCAAACATGTCTCCAAGCAACATTTTATTAGGCTAATGCATTCTATAAATAAAATGACATTATTCAGGCTGAATGGCTTAGATTTGGAAGAGAATTGATGTTATATTTAATGTGAAATAATCAGCCTGTCCCACGTCTAAACCACTCCCTGTGACCTAAAGCTGTTCAATAGATTAGAGAGTTACATATTGCCCTCTGCTGGTCAAAAGACGACACAGATTTATTACAAGAGAAGGATGGACAAATGAAGAAAAACAATGAGTGTTATTGTTTGATTCACATGTTAATGTACCATAACCAACCATATTTTCACTAGTATCCACTAGACTAGGAGATAGAGTATTTTTCTATGTGGCTCACATGCTTTGTAATAGCCTTACAAGCTAAGTCCAGAAAGCAGACACTCTCAATAAAGACTAATCTGTTTAGTTAGTTAAATAGTAAATGAAATACTCTGCTCTCATTTTATTGTTCCCTCCTTCCACGATCACCTCATTCATCCTTTACAAGAGGCACTAATATATTTTTCTTCCCCACATTTTCATCCCAAGGCGAATTAGCTCCATCCCATCTCTTCTTGTCTTCAGTGTTCTTAAAATTTCTGGAAATGTCAGATAATGTTCCGCTTAAAGCCACTTCTCATGTTAACTCACAAGGGCTTTCCCTAGTCTTTGTTCCTCCCAAAATTTCTTCCTCATTTAGACTTAAATATTCTTGTAAGTGTTTCCTAAATCCACTTTCACATTTGGTGGTATTTTTCTTTTCCTTTCTTTTCTTTAGTTTTGGTTCTGTAACGGTGCTTTAGAACAATGTGTATTGTAAAAAGCGCTATTGATTTAACTAACCAAAATAAGACAAAGGACTGTACAAATCACCCAAAGACATCTGAAAACTTAAACACTATAATATAATAATAATAATAATAAACTTTATTTTATATATCGCCTTTAAAAAGTATCTCAAAGCGCTTCAAAAATATAGAAACATAATAAAACATACAATTAAACAAACAATGCATTAGTAGTTGATGACGGAAAACTGTAATAAAATACAAAATAAAAACATTATGAAATATAGGATTAATAATAATAATACAAACATTTTCAGCAATTATGTAAAAGCTACCCTAAACAAATAAGTTTTAAGTGATGATTTAAAATCACTAAGAGATTCTGCTTGCCTAATCTCAATAACACTGAGTCAAGTCAAAATACACTGTTCACAAACACATCCTCAGGTTAAAAACAAAAAACACATCTTCAGGCTAAAGCTTTCACACTCTCACATAAGTGAAATGTATGAAGATCTTAAGGGCTAGAACCACAGTTGATGGACCCCATTGACTTCCATTGAAAAAACATATGGAAGTCAATGGGTGCCATCTGTCTGGGTACCAACATTCTTTAAAATATCTTATTTTGTGTTTAACAGAATAGAGAAACTCATACAGCTTTCAAGTATCAGTAAATAAATGATGACAAAATTTCCATTTTGAGTGAATTAATAACAATTCCATTTACACATGTCTTACAAATATAGGCAAGAAACTGCAGTTCATTTTACCCATTAGAGTTATTTCAGTTCACAAAGGATTTTGGCATAGCCTACACATTGATCAAATGAACTGGTTCTTACCTTTGTGTTTTGCTGTTGGTATAGAGTATTAAATCTAGTAATTGTCTTTCTGGTCTTTCTGCAGTTTGCCTCTGATTACAACACGAAATCATGCCACACCCCCAATGAGAGGAAGAGAGAACCAAGATTTCAGTATCCTTCCAGACAGCTGTTATGAACTGATGTATTTATCATATGAGCAGAGTTGCAGGATACAGAGATTAAAGTGAACATGACACCTTACTGAGCAAAGAAATGCAACAGAAAGTACCATTACTCTCTAAGATACACAAAGTATCCAAAGAGGAAGCTTTTTATGTCTCATCACCACAAGATGAAAATCGCGAAATAAATGCTGAAACATTTTACTTTTACCACAGCTTCCTCAACAACATGACATTTCAACTAAACATTTCAACATGACAGCTAAACATTTCACAATTATTGAAAATTTAATTTGTGGTGGAGATGGTGGAGAAAAAAATGTCGGTTACTTCTCTGCAACTGTCCCAATTTTTATGCATTTCCATTTCTGTAAATACTTATTCTGAACGGCTTTAGAGGCACATGTTGTGAGGAATAACAACGCAAAATGTTTTTGAGCATTTCTCATTATAAGCTCCCCTCCCAGTGATAAATACATGTACTATTAATGAATAAAAGAAGAAATATGTTGATGTTCATGGGCTAGTGAATAGATATACCCACAGAAAAATAAATATTTGTCTGTGACACCTTTAAGGCAACCCCAGGTTAATATAGAGTAAAAAAAAATACATGACAAGTTTTCTGAAATGTTATGTTTAAAATTAGGCTTGATCAAATTAGGCCTAAATATGCACTAATTTGCATACATTTCTAGAACAAAAATCTGAACATTGAATGAAGTCAGGTTCAAAATTCTTGTTTCATTTTGGATATCTCTTTTTATCACTCCACAAATCAGAAAATACTGTCAACAGCCAAAAATAAAATTTAAGGAATAAAATGTTGTATAAAAATTATCCTCTGTAAAAAACTTCAAAGTATATAAGAATAAAACTGTAAAGTTTGGTGTATGTAAGTGAAGTGGAGATTTCTGGCTCAATGTAGGAGAAAAAACTAATTTTGAGAAAACGGCCTTTAAAAATAAAGACTTTAGCCTAATTGAAATCCACAGACACAAATAAAGTTAAAGGTGTATTTTGGCTGTTTTTGCCAGTAGTTTTTGCCTGTCTTGCCTTAAAATTATATTGTCACCCTTAAAGGGATAGTTCACCCAAAAATGAAAATTAGCCCATGATTTACTCACCCTCAAGTCATCCTAGGTGTATATCTTTCAGACGAATACAATCAGAGTTATATTAAAAAATGTCATCATGGCCCTTCCCAGCTTTATAATGGCCGTTTCTGTTTTTGAAGTCCATTAAAGTGCATCTATCCATCATAAAAGTGCTCCACACGGCTCCGGGGGGTTAATAAAGTCCTTCTGAAGCGAAGCGATGCGTTTGTGTACGAAAAAATATTCATTTTTAAAACTTTATAAAGTAAAATAACTAGCTTGGAAGAACCAGGACATTTTACTTCGATTGTATTCGTCTGAAAGAAGAATGTCATATACACCTAGGATGACTTGAGGTTAAGTAAATCCTGGGCTAATTTTCATTTCTGTGTGAACTCCCTTTAACTATTAAATATTGAGTGTAGCGTTATTTTTAATCAACAGGTGGCGCTTGTGAATCTTTTACACTTAAAGGAATAGTTCACTCAAAAATGAAAATTCTGTCATCATTTACTCACCCTCATGTTGTTCTAAACCTGTATGAGTTTCTTTCTTCTGTTAAACACAAAATAAGATATTTTGAAGAATGTTGGTAACCAGACAGTTGACAATAGCCATTGACTTCCATATTATTTTCAATGGCTCAGTTACCAATATATCTTCAACATAATTATTTTGTGTACAAGATCTATCTTTACACGATTTATCTTTTTGTGTCATAAAAGTGTTGTTTTGTTTCTTGTGTACATCTGTTTGTCCCCAAATTTGGTCATTTGACCTCTTCTCAAATGGTGTGTGACCAATAAGAGCCACCCACCCGACCTACTTTCCAAACATAGGATTCAAACTTAGGCCAAGCCCCCTGGAGAGCTGTAAACCAAGGTTGCATCCAGTGGGTGTGCTGTGCACTTCCGTCACCAAATATGCGGTTTTGATTAAACAGGCAAACAAGTGCTGTATTATGCAACAGGTTTGCTTGAGGGATAAGCAGGGGTATTTAATCTACAGACGATGGAATTTTAAATGAGAATTGAAAACTTTCACATGTTTAGAACCACCACCACTTCAATAAAAGTTTTAACAAATTACAGTTTTTCTTAATATATTTGGCTTATTTATTAAACTATAAGTGCAATTGTCACATCTGTTTTATGGCACATTACAACTCTATCTGGAAAATGTAGCAACCCCCCCCCCCCCCCCCCCCAAAACATTTAATTCATGCTTCAAAACCTAGTTATTGTTTCAGTAAATTGGCCAATGCTACCAAAATGAAACATTTCTGTCATTATGAGCCGTAATGGTCAAATTGTAAGATGTTTTTTTTTTACTCCATGGCAGTCAACCCTGTAAATGTTTGTTATACTTAGGTTGTTACCTATACTTTTTGTTGACTGACTGTCAGTTTTGTCTGAATACAAGCTTTTTAGATACACATTTTAACATTAGGTAAAAGTTTACACGGGAAAGTTAATACTGTAGCACACAGAAAAAGAATATGCACATCGTAGCATAGCTACATTTATTTTGTAGCATTGTGTAACAGAAAACATGGGATGTCTGACACAATTTGGCTCATGAAAGGATGTTTAGAAGTTGTGAAGAGTGACAAATTCACTGAGAATCATCAGTTTTGATCAGAAAGCCATGTGCATTTAGTTATTGTGCAATTAGACAATATTGAACACGCCTATAGTTTAGATTCAAATTAGCTTAATTTTGAGCTGTTCTGATAAAACGTCAAGTTACTTCCTGAGAACAATGTTGGAAATATGACAACAGATAAGGTCTAATTCTGGCCTAAATGAAATGTTTATATAACTTCTAACAGCTGTTGAACATTCTCAGTTATAGCACCACCATGAACAATCTAAGTAGACATTTTGGTTCTACCAAATGGCCCATATGCCCCCAATTCCATTCATTGATTTATGAAGATACTAGGCTACACCCCCCAAAATAACACCTTTGACTGTTGCTTTTCAAACACTCTCCCTCATATTGTCATTGGCAGTAGACACCACTTCACAGGTTTTTATCTACCTGTTGTCACATGCCAGCAAGACAAGTGGTGTGTGATACTTAAAGGATGCCATGTTTCTACTTGGTTTTCAAGACAAAGGCCTATTTCCTGTATCCCACTCACACCTTTCCTATGATCATGGTAATGCCTGCTATATGTAAGTGTCTACTATTTTATTAGGTTATTAATATAGTATGCATTTCAAAATTGGACAACTCATAATTCTGTTCTCGTCTGATAATTTCCACAACATGAAGTATAAGTAAGGTATTTTAGTGTTAATTTTCCTCAAAAAAGTTCTCTCTTGTATATGCTAAGCTAATGAGATATCTAAAGAACAATACTTTCATTGTTCACGTGATTTAACATAAAGCACATTATATGTGTTGTGCTCATAAGTGTTTTTCGAAGATATGCCATGGACATACAGGTTTAAGTGTTTGTATTTTGAAAAGAAAACATAGACTGTATGGATGAAACCAGAGCCCGTCTACGGAGCAAACATGTCTTCTATTACACATTGCTGATGAAACTAACCGGAAGAAACCCATGTGACGTTTTATATGGCTTCGAATTATTACCATAGGGCTATTACAGTAACGCGGAAAAACCAAAATTCCCCAGTCCCCATAAACATGCAATGACGCAGGAAGGGTGGCAACAGGCGTGTTCATCGCTCCTATTGGTCACACGTCGACAGTGCTTCTCCCTGATTGGCCAGCAAAACTCACTCCTGAAGTACTTATGCTTTGTTGAGGATCCATTTTGTTGTTAGACGGAGACAAACTGGAGGAGAATAATACCATTCCGCTGTTGCCTCGGATTGTTATGAAGATTCACATATCGGGAAATATTTTCTCCATTAACAGCTATAGCTAGCAGACTAGACCAAGGGAAGACGACGGGCTTTTTCATTAAAGCCTGAGGAAGTCGGTAAGTTGTTTTTTTACTGAGTTAAAGACATAGATAGGGAGTCGTCGACGGAATTGACGCCATGTTGCGTTCAATAGTCTTTTGTTTTGGTACGGTGCCAGAAAACATGACCTAATACCTTTATTTTTTTTTAGCATTTAAAGATCAAGTATTTGTTAACATGTTTTTAGTAATTTCGAAATGTGTGGTTTTTCGTCGACAACGACTGTGTTCAAACTCAATAGAGGAAGATTAGCTAGATGTTTATGTAACCCCACATCTACAACATATTCAAGATTTAGATTTTTAAACGATGAATTATATGAAAGGGTGTCTTATGTTTGACTCTAACCAAATTTTATACTGGTTATTTACACATATGCACAAACAAATGGTTTGGTGATAGATATTATATTCGTGAAAAAATGAATGTCGCTGGATGCTGTCTAACGTTAAATTGAACACATTTTGGAAAGATTGTCGTTCTTAATATTAAACAAATCGTGTTTCTTTTGTTAGATTCACGGCTTCTAGAGCACCGTGCGCCGAGGTGAATTCATGTTCAACTCGGTTACACGATTAAACAACGCTCATCGGCACATGAAAACCTCAGATCTTGCTGGACCTAGACGTGCAGCGAGAAGTAGATCGACTACTTCGAGGACCTGGAGCCCGATCGGTGAAGAGAAGTTAAAAAGTGAAGACAACCAAGCACTCAACTTTTCTACAACAGTGAGGTAAGCAAAGGAAGCGAGTGGGGGATGGGCGGGGACGCGCTGGCTGTCTCGCGCTGCACGTAGCCCTTTGTTATTGCCAGCTAGCAACACGGGACATTTGACAATTATTTTAAGCTTGTTTTTAAACCAGTTTGCACACTTTAACATTGTACCTAAAAGGCGTATTTATTTCTTTGTTTAAACAATGTTTTTTTTTTTTTTTAATCTTTAGGTGACATCCAGTTAAAGCAGTATGGGAGGTGGTGAGAGATACAACATTCCAGATCGCCCAGCGCCCAAGAAGAGCCACCAGATTGGCAGAGCCAAGCAGAGAAGTCGAGACCAGAATGGAGTGGTGCATTCCGCCTCCTCGGGAGCCTTAGGGGTGCCCCATCACCTCAGCCATCGCAGGGGTGAGAAGGGCACCAGCTATTCTTGGTCTCCTGAGGCGCGGCAGGCCGCGTCTGTAGACAAGAAGAATGCCGCTGTTCGTTTTGCTACACCATATGATCAGAATTGGGAGGGGACCATGTCCCACCTGAACAAACTTTTGTCAGCTCAGTGTGGTCAGAACTATGCTGGAGCCAAGTTCAGTGAGCCCCCATCCCCAAGTGTTCTACCTAAGCCCCCGAGCCACTGGGTGTCTCTTCCCATCGGCGCTTGTGATCATCGTGAGATGATGACCTTTCAGTTAAAGAGCCTTCTGAAGGTTCAGGCATAACTAGGTCTCACTGCTGCTCTCTTAAGCCAATATATGAACGAAGGTTCCGCTTTGACCTTTGCCCTCCCCTTGAATGCCTCAGCTGCGTAATATATTTTACAGCTATTTTTAGATTTGCGTCTTAATAAGGTGATGAGCATTTGACAGGCAGATGTTTCTCCTAAATGTCCTTCACCTAATTTTTTTAAAGAAAACCGCTCCACTAGTTATTACGTCATTGAGGCCTTAAGGGGTGGTCGAGAACTCTTAGCGAAGCTGTACGCCATGACAAATGATGAACTGGATGTCCTCCTAATAACTCATTGCTCTGTTATGCTCCTGTTTTGTTTTGTTCTTTTTTTGATGGCTGTTTGTGACAGTGTTTTTTCTTCTCAACCTGGCCTAGGAGTAGATGTCAAGACAACTCGCACCATTTCCTTTCTAATATTTCGAATTCTGTTTTTCGCTTGCTGAGGTTTGATGCGCACTCTCGGCTTGAGTTTTAATCATGCAGGGAGTGGCGGAAACCTCTTGGTGCTAAGCACAGCAGCATTTGTAGCATTATAGTGCGTACTGCATTTCCAGGTATCTCGTTTTTATTTCGCTTTTTGGGAAGTAAAAGCCACTTGACGTCGTTCTGCAGGGAGAACTAAGAGGACAGAATACGGAGGGGGGACAAGCTTAAGTGAAAAGGTCATTTAACTAACCTCAACCTTAATGAGGTGGCACAATGGACCTTGTGCTTTCAACACCTGTACTTTTTTAATGGCGCTGTGCGCATTGCACTATAGGTGTTGAAATTCATTAAGGTTCACAAGCTCTATTGCAGCGTTAAGCTTGTACTTTTTGCATCCCTTATGTTATAGCTTAGAAAACTAAGTGTGATTTAAAAAAAAATGTCTACCAAAGCTACATAATCAGCAATTTTCTGTTGGAATCCCCCTTAGCTCAACCAGATCTGGTTACAAGTGCCATAAATCATTGGGTAAGGCATTAGCGTATATCAAGTTTTTGGTTGACAAATCATTTTTTGGAATTCATTTTTTAGACTTTGCTGTACTTTTAGAACGATCACAGAGTAAATATGCGGAGGATGGTTATGATGCGAGACCATAGGACTGATGTTTTCTCTGGTCTTGTCTCAAAGCCTTGTTTGCTCTGTGATGGGTTTTGATATTATAAGCATTATTGTTATGATATGTGTGTATTATGGCACGGGGGAAGTGAGAAATAGGGCGCAAGTCCAGTGTGGACATGTTTACATTGTTTGTTTAAAAAAAAAAAAGGCAGACTGCCGGCATTTTACACACACTGCCCTTTCTCACTTGTTGTTATTCTTGCACTGCTGTTCATTTGTGTTCAAAAGTTTCAGACAATGTTGCTCTTTCAACTGTGGATATGTGAAGCACCCCTTCCCACTTAGTTATGCGTGTGGCGGAAAAAACTACCTCTCTTGCAGAACGTGATATTAATAGCTATCTTAAAGATGACAAAACAAAGCTGATGAGTTTTGGATGTGTGTAATAGAGCCATGTAAATAATGAAATGTATAAAATGTTGTAGCATATTGTACATTTGTGCAGGAACGTTTGAAACCTGCAGATAAAGTATTTTTAGTAATAACACTGAATGTAAAAGTCACGCTAAGGGCGTGGCTTGTTTTCAAATGCTGAAGAATATTTTGTTAAGAAAAAAAGAGAAAATTTTGCCTATAGTACGTCAAAACCCCTGCACTGTGCAGTTTGTTGCCAGTGATCTTGCACATAAAATTTTTATTTTGTATAATGCACCATGTAGGGGCAGTACGAGCTTTAAGTGCAAGTAAAAAAAAGATGGAATACATTTATTTTTAAAATTGAAAAGGACTTTTATACATTGTTTTTGAGTTGCCTATGCAAATGGTCATTTTGTTTTCATTTTTTTTGCTTGGTTATAACGGTAAATTTAGCCCTTTATCCAGAGTCCATAAAGTAGTGTTGCATTTGCATCAAGTCATTGGTCTTTCCTCCGCAGGCCAATGTTTGATGCCAATGATGCTGCATTTACCTCCAGAAAAGCCAGATTACATTTTAACATTTTAAAAGTAAATTATTTTAATAGAATGTGTAAAAGTCCTTTTCCTAAATTTGGCTGTCCCGAACAATTGGCTTTGAATTTATCCCAACCTTGTAAGTGTCACTTGAAATGCAAACTGAAAGCCCTTTTGGTAAGAATTGGTATACTAAAAGATTGTTTAATTTGGTTGTCTAAAAAATAAAATCCCTTCCCTCCCCCCCCAATATTGTCTTTGTGTGTGATGTTTTTTTAATCTGTTGTCTGAGTTTACATGTAAACAAAAACATAATGGATATTAGTTACTGCATTTAGAGAAACTTTTCACCTAAACCCTACAGTGAACAATATAATTAATTCCACTTACAGAAGAACATATTGATATTATTTTAGTGATGTACAAATATTTGTTTTGCGAAATGTCGAACGCTACTTCCAATTCAAGCAGGAGGGCACGTAGGTGAACTGACAACTCTGTTAGAGTTAGACTTCGGCCCAGTTTCGAACTCAGTCTGATCACGTAGACCGCAGAACCCATTTTGAAGCTTTTATTACTGTGGTTTATGACGTGTCATTAACACACAAACGAACGGTTTATATAATGTTCTTTCAGTCCATTTGAATTCTTTTGAAAGATTTGAAATGCATAGGGAGAACTTTTTAATTTAGTGTGTAATTATTACACAGTAACAAAACAGGCAGACTAAATATATGTCAATAGAGATTGAAGTCATAAAAATGATGAAATAATTGTACGTTACATAAATGAAAGGTTTTTAGGGTTGACTGGGAAATCGTAACCGCTACAGATAAACAGAAAATGAATGGCTGGTATTTGGCAAACTAGTTTCAGAGCTCGTTTAAAAAAAACGAAATAAACAAAAAACTAATAACAAACATAATTCAGGATACAGGGAAATTAACTGGTTTGTACCATGGACATCTCCCACAAAACACACATTAACACACACACACACACACACACACACACACACACACACACACACACACACACACACACACACACACACACACACACACACACACACACACAAATATTTAGGAAAAATGATCAATAATACAGTTATTATAATTACGGTAAATTATACATAATTATGAATGATCTTGAAATCTTCTGATATAAATAACGTATTTTAATAAAATTCTTGTAACTGCCAAATGGAAAAAAAGTGCGCAACGTTGGGTGCAGTGGTTTCTGTTTTGTTTTCCACAGCACCATCAGCTGGCAAGCTTTACTGGTTTCGGTGATGCAGACGTCATGTGTTGAAGAAACAACAACCTTTCAATAATTTAATGGAATTTAAACCACTTAATACAGCTTGAAAAGTGAGAATTATTTTGAGTTAAAAGAAGTACAAACTATTCCTTTTATAGTCCACAATATGTTTATTTAGTTCAGTTTTGTGTATTCGAACTTTTGCGGGATGAATGTGTATAATTTATACCGAAGAACAAAACGTGTAACGCTCTTCCAGAAATGTTATTGTTAATGTTAAATGTTAATATGTGACCCTGGACCACAAAACCAGTCGTAAGTCGCACGGGTATATTTTTAGCAACAGCCAACAATACATTGTATGGGTCAAAATGATCGATTTTTCTTTTATGCCAAAATCATTAGTATATTCAGTAAAGATCATGTTCCATTAAGATATTTTGTAAATTTCCTACCGTAAATATATATAAAAAATATTTTTGTGAGTGG
Organism: Chrosomus eos; assembly: GCA_036326025.1. NCBI lineage: Eukaryota > Metazoa > Chordata > Actinopteri > Cypriniformes > Leuciscidae > Chrosomus > Chrosomus eos. The sequence continues at coordinate 14,625,156 of CM070831.1, forward strand.
ATGCAGCAAAATCGCGCAAAAAAAGTCAGAAAACATGCCTAAAAAAACTCGCTCGCTGCTAAGTTTGGTATCGTTGTCAAGCTTAGATTTCCAGCTTTCGGTTTCATAACTCTCCACAACGTCATTAGAGCAGTAAGCCAATAGAGAGCGTTAAAACAAAACTTTCTCGTGTAAAAAAAAACGTTTTCTTCCTAGCAACGGCCTGCTACAGCGCCTCTCATTGGCTGGCGACTTCTTCGCGTGCACAGTGTACACAATCCGCAATGGTTACGGTTCAAGCCATGGATTCTGAGATAGCGCGTTTGCTCAATTTAAACTTTAATGACAGCAATAATGTAACGAACATAGTAAATTATTTTTTTGCAAATGATTGGGAAGATGATACAGAATGTCCAGAGACCGGCTTGGCAAAGAATATGCCCTGGAAGACGACGAATTCGATCAAATTCGTGTGGATCTCTTATATTTTATATGTTCCTGGTGAAATGTGATGCGATCTGGGAAAAGCCACCACATGGTGAAATTTGACATAGCCTATTACAGGTTTTGATAATCTGTTTCCCAAATCTGTTTTTATTTCTTTCATTGATTAAAATGTCGATTTTTTTCTCTCTCTCCGTGCGTGTTCTTAAAGAGAAAGTAAGACAGTCTTTTCAGCTTGCCACTATAAATCGCAATTTTTCTGCACTAAACTTGTACATTTCCCCAAGATATATTCAAAGAGGATAGACAAGATGTTATAGAATAATAATTTAATGAAAACCCAATTTTGACAAAAAACTGACATTCGATCTATTTTTAGACCTTACTGAAACCGTGCAGCGCGACAGCCGATGGGTTTGACCAGATCGCATTACAAATAGGCTATTTTAATGAGATTTTTTTTGTGTGAATAAAGGTTTAGTTGTGGTAAATCAATGGTGTAAATTTTATTTATTTCCCTTCATTAGTAATATGCGTAGCTAATGACTTCATTTGGACAACTTTAAAAGGCGATTTTCTCAATATTTAGATTTTTTGCCCCATCAGATTGCAGATTTTCAAAAGGTTGTATCTCGGCCAAATATTGTCATATCCTAACAAACCATATATCAATGGAAAGCTTATTTATTCAGCGTTCATGTGATGTATAAATCTCAATTTAAAGAAAATGACCCATAAGACTGGTTTTGTGGTCCAGGGTCACATATTATTTTACTATTATTTTTTAAATCGCCCGTGTGAAAATGATTTATGGGACTTGCCTACAGTGACGCCATCATGGCAACTTTTATTATGAAAGGGTGACGTATTTTTTGGTTTAACCAGGAACTGCTCGGGCATGCGCAGTACAAATATTTTTGTACCTGTCAACGTCTTTAATCAAAAATGGTTTCATCCGCAGAGTATCAACACTATGTGCATTGATGTCAACATTAACGCTGCTGTTTAACAGATGGCTTTACTGAGAGCAGATATGTGATCTCGCCAGCGGAGTCCGGGAAAGCGTTTATGCTGTCAGTACACCCACCGACGTCGCACCTGACCGCACATCGGTCACAACCTATTCATTCATCTATCCATCTATACATTCGCCTGCCTACAAGACTAACAAGCCCCCTCAGCCCCTCACAGCTCAGACCTTTTTAAAAAATCGTCGTCGACTGACAACGGTAAGCAGCAGCTCAATGGAGACAATCCTGTGATCTATAGCGAGCGCACAGTAGCTTAGCAGTTAGCGTGTGTTCATGACATTTGATCGTGTTTGGATGGCTATTCTCTGTATGTGGGGGAGGTAACTTAGCGTACCAAGTGGAGAGATTTAGAGAGATGTTTACTATGAACCACATATTCATCATTGTCACACTGGCTACCCGCTTTTGAGGTCCTCAGAGGGGCCTTCTCATCACATCAATGGTCCCTTGTTCCCCATCAGCAGATTAAGGGAAATCACAAGCCTGCCAAATGCAGTGATGCTATGCTTTTTCTAAAATTAATTCATTCCAGTTGAAAACAGAGTCAGATAGAAGAGTTAAATATGCATACTTGTTTTGGTTGGTGTGATCTTGTTTTGGTTTTGGATAGAGTAAAAACTGGGCTGTTATGATGCATCTTAAAGGGACAGTTCCATCCAAAATGAAAATCATTATTTACACACCCTCATGTTTTCTGTTTGGCTTTATTTCCTCTGTGGAACACAAAATGAGAATTTAAGCAGAATGGCAGCCTCAGGCACCATTTATTTACATTGTGTAGAAAATGGTTGCCATTCCTATATTGAAACAAAATGAGGGTAAGCAAGTGATGTTTTTTGGGGTGAACTGTCACCCCAATGACACGATTTTATTTTTATTGCAGGTTTTTTGCAAGTTTTAATGCTTTCAATAACATAACTGCTGTTAACGGTAGATTAGAATGGAGTAAAATTAGGAAGCATTTATTTTTTCCCCAGTCAGTGGTTTATTGTTGTTATTCTTTGCCATTTATAGCTTAAAGTGTTACCTGCAACTGAGTCACATTGTTAATAATTCAACAGCCTCCCACAGCATCTCAACCACTGACAGTGAGCTCTTCTGACCACTAAAGTGCTGCTGTGTTTGGTTTAGAGTTTAATACTACTTGGTTAATCTTAATGTTGAGTATACTGGAATCTGGGTGTGAGCTCTTTTTTTCTCTTGTTTACACTGTAACATTACTCATTGTGTACACTCCTTATGATTGAGTTTAACCTTTGTGCATTTTCCCCTCTGTTCCATTAAACTGAAGGTGTGATGTTTGTACGTGACCTCGGAATCGGCTTTTAGTCCCATCGTGTAGGACGATGAATGCAGAGGAGTTGGAACTCCTTGGTGACTCGAAGTACAGGAACTATGTGGCAGCGGTAGATAAGGCCTTAAAAAACTTTGAGTACTCCAGCGAATGGGCCGATCTGATCTCAGCGCTCGGAAAGCTCAACAAGGTCCATTTCTATATCCTTCTTGATCACATTTAGTAGCAGTTCCAAACCTCCTGACAGTTGCTTTACTGATCTCATTTTCTGTATTTGTTGGACAGGTGTTGCAAAACAATGGCAAGTATCAGGTTGTTCCTAAGAAATTGACCATTGGAAAGCGCCTGGCCCAATGCCTCCACCCGGCGCTGCCCAGCGGGGTTCACCGCAAGGCCCTGGAAACCTACGAAATCATCTTCAAGATCATTGGACCAAAGCGCCTTGCGAAGGATCTTTTCCTCTATAGGTAGTGATATTGCAAGATTGATTTTTCTGCTACAGTGACTCTTAGTGCCTAATATGTGCTTTTATTAATTATTACCCTTTTCTTCCTCCTCAGTTCTGGACTCTTCCCTTTACTATCAAATGCTGCTATGTCTGTGAAGCCAGTATTACTTGGGTTATATGAGACCTACTACCTGCCCTTGGGGAAGACTCTTAAACCAGGCCTGCAGGGACTCCTGACCGGTGTAATGCCTGGTCTGGAGGAGGGATCCGAGTATTATGACAGGTAAAATAAAAAAAATTAAATCTAGAATGTACTTGTTTCACATTTATTAAATATGAATAAAACTAACAGTAATATTGTGAAATATTATTGCAATTTAAAAATAAAATAATTTATTCCTAGGAATTTCTTATTATTTTCTTATAATGTTCAATGTTGAAAACATTTGTGTTGCTTAATATTTATTTATATACATTTTTTTTTAAAGGACTCTTTGTTAATTTAAAAATTGCCTTTATTTTAAATGTTTTTTTAAACAATGTAAATGTCTTTTTTCTGTCACTTTTGATCAATTTAATGCATCATTGCTAAAATAAAATCTTACTGACAAATTTTTTAACAGCAGGTATATGTTCTTAAAAAACTTTAAAAACTCAAATCAGTTATTTCAAATGCATATGCACGGACATTCATTTAGAAATTTACAGTGTTATTAAATAATAAAAACAATAAGTGTTAGATGAAGGTGATCTTAATGTATAAATAGAGCTAATGAGCATGCACAATTAAATATCCAATATCAGCTGAGATGTGTGTGTGCGTGTGTGTGCGTGTGTGTGTGTGTGTGTGTGTGTACATGTATCTACAATATCGACTAATACCAATAAATAAAAACAATAGGAGCAATACCCTGCTAGAAAAGGTGGCAGCAGCTGTGGAGCAGCCGGCCTTCTACAGTGCCCTGTGGGGGAGCATCCTAACCAGCCCTTCTGTGCGTTTGCCTGGAGTGACCTTCGTCCTACTACACCTTAACCGAAAACTATCAATGGAGGACCAGCTGTACATCATTGGCAGTGACATCGAACTGATGGTACACTGATCAATAGTGGCAAAATGCAAGCAAAAGGGCCTTTAAAAATGAATGAATCACAATATAGAAATTGTTTTATTGGATACCACAGGGAACATTTATTTATATCATGATTTCATGTTTTTTTTTTTTTTAAGGTGGAAGCAGTCAGCACATCTGTGCAGGATTCCAGTGTGTTAGTGCAGAGGAGCACCCTAGATCTTATCCTGTTCTGCTTTCCCTTCCACATGAGTCAGGTAACAAAACTCACAATGTTTTTATTTTACCCCAATAATAGGAATATTTCTTATATTTCTCTCCGAAATATAGCTGTGAAAGACCTTACTGTGTTGCATCTCAGGTGGCAGAGTCCACCTTTAACACACATATTTATAGATTTGATTATTCTCTAGTCACAAAAATTGAAAAGTTAGTGTAAAGTTTTTGACAGAAATATAGCACTAAGACGAAATACACTCTATGCTGTTCATTTCAGGCTACACGTCCAGACATGATCAGGATTCTGTCTGCAGCACTTCATGTTGTTCTACGAAGAGACATGTCCCTGAACCGTAGACTTTATGCTTGGCTGCTGGGTGAGATATCCACACCTAACATACAAACTGAATGCTGTCCAGTGTCCTCCCTTTTTAGTTTTGTTCCCGTTATGAAAGGTAGTGTACATTAGCACCAAAAGCAAATTAGCTGATTTGCTTACTAAAGACAAAATAAAAAAACAATCATAACTAACTAGTTGCTGTGAATGTTATACTTAATTTTACAACTTCATAAAAACAGCATACATTTGCTTAAGTTTTGTAGTGGTAAAGCATTTTATATTTAAGCTATATAAAATAGACCAAAGGTTAGAAACAATTGTTTTAACGTTCCGATTTCCTCTGATTTCTCATGTTTTCATAAGAACCATATCACACATGATCAGTTCAGACAGATTTGGTAATATGATTCTTAAATGGCCTGCGTGTTTAAGTGTTTTGGTTGACCTGATTTTGTCTCTTACTTGCTGTCCATATGCTGTGGATGAACATTGTGGTAAGTTTGTATGTCATGAACACAGTGACAACTATAAGTAGCCTCTTATCATATTTTCATTAACACTTCCTCATGTATTTCCTTGTATCTCTGCAAGTCAATGAAATGGTTTTGGAAAACTTAATATCTATGAACTCCATGTTCTAATTGTGCGCTTGATTGTGTTTTCAGGCTTTGATAACAATGGTGTGCAAGCAGGCCCTCGTAGCACCCGACTCAGTAATCCAGAAGAACACGTCACACACTACTTCAACACTTATTCCAAGGAAATGCTCATTCAGGTAAGGTCAAACGTTCAAAGCAGAAAATGAAGTCCAAACAGTGAGAACTTCACATATGTTTTTGAATGCAGCATCCAAATTTTGTTTTATGTCAAAAAGATGGATTGATGCGCCTCATTTTGTTGTTTTGGACTTTGAGCATCAATGGGACATCAGAAATCTCTGCTGTTCACAGTTTTCTAAACAAACATTTCCAGACAGAGAAATTAAAAGCAACATAGAAACTTCAAAAGATCTCTTTTTTTAGTTTGCTTTTGTTGTAGGATAAAACCGTTTTTGTTATGTCTGCAGTGGCGCACAGGTGCAAGCACACATTTTGTTAATAAGCCACTCTGTCTTCACTTTTTTCCATGTGGTCTGTATGCATGGTTTAGCTTGCAATGAGACACTGGTCCCAATGCATGCACAGACAGAGCCTCTCAGGGCCATGCTTTTAAAATGTCCTGGTACCGTTGGGGGTTGAGTTTGGGACTGCAGCAGGGGGAGTTTTGTTTTTGGCATTTTCCTCTCTGTTTTATTGGAAGGGGAATTGTTTGATTGCGTGCCATCTGGTTTGGGCCACTTGTTGGATCTCGTTTGTTTGGGAAGTAGGTTATTGCAGGGACCGTCTGTTCCTCTGTCTGTGCGGCCATGCGTTAGACCAAGTGTGAAATAGCGGAAATCCCTAAAGAGCGGAAATACACACTTGCAAAGGCCTACACAGTATAATGGACAGAATTTTCCTTGTCAAGGGTAATGCTGAGGAAAGATCCATCTTAAGTACTTTAGGTACATTTAGTTTACCTTTTCCATCATCTAACGCTACTTAAAGTTAATCTTTAAAGTCAGCATGAAATTTAAATTCACCCTATTTTTTGAAATAAAAGTCCTTTTAAATAAAGTCCTTTTGGAGCGAAGCGATGCGTTTTTGTAAGAAAAATATATGTCCACATCTCAAAATCCAATCTACAAAGAAAAATAAACCCCACATTGCATTTTCTTTCTTTTTCAATAATGTTTTATACTCTGATGCATGTCATTATATGGAATCAATAACACTGTCAAATGTAAGCTTTAGCAAAGCTCAAAACGAATACACTGTATGTTTTTCATATTGAACATTATATACATTTATAATGTTATGATTCATTTATTTGTAATTTTTATATTAATTTATAAATGTAATACATTTATACAAAATAGTATGTTTGATATCAGCCATTTAACTTGAATTGTATTTGTCTGTGCGTCCCTAAACGTGTCTGTGTGTGTTTGTAGGCCATGGTGGGGATCTTGCAGGGGAAGGCTAGAGGAGGGGAGGAGGAGAGCGTCCTGATGCACGACTTAAAGCCGTTTCGCATTCTCATCAGCCTTCTCGACAAGCCTGAGCTGGGTACAGCCATTACTACATGATGTAGACTCACACAAAGAGAGTTTGGAATTGCCTTGATACTTTTTTGTCCACTTTATTTAGGCCCAGCAATCTTAGAGGATGTTCTGATTGAAGTGTTTCGCACCCTGCACACTCAGTGCCGTGCTGAGTTGGACCTTCAGAACCAAAACCCCTTCAGCAAAGACCAAACTCAACTTAGCAGGTCCGCACTTCTTTTCTCTCACTAATGTTTTTTTCAATTATGCGGTTCTTACAAATAATTCAATATTTTCAATGGCAATATTTTCAACTTTTTCTTTTGTGTTGATTTTTCAGCAAACTCAGAGAAAACAAAAAAACAGCAGAGCTCATCAAAACCGCCAACCTCTTGTTTAACTCATTTGAGCCCTATTACATGTGGGACTATATTGCACACTGGTTTGAGGAGTGCTGTAGGTGCGTGTGTAGGATAATGGGTGAAAAATATAATGCGTTTTTGGTCCAGTCTTGCTTGACCTCATTTTCTTTTTATAGGTGGACTCAAAGCAGTCATACCACTGAACAGACTATAAGCTCTGAGACATCAACACGCTCATTGGTTGAGTTCTGTGAGCTGGTGGACTTCTTGTTGGACATTGTATCTTTGGTTGGTAAACTTTACACTTGGATATGATCATTTAGCTATTGAAATGTTCAGTTCCCTGGTGACTTTTTGCCAGCTAGAAATTACAATTTTAGTTGGTCTAATCTCCATTGATGTTTCTACATCTTTAGTTATACGCAACTAAACTTTTAGTGACACTTGGTTTGTCTTAGCCTCATAGTTTAGACATTTTCTACATGTGTCCAAATTTTTTATGTGTGTGTTGATGTCCATGTGAAAGATTCAGAGATCATCTTGGCCTTCCAATCAGGGTTTCTGAAGTGTTTTCTGGCCTCTGCACTGCTCGCTTCTGTCTGTCTGAAAATCTCTGCTCTCTTTTTTTTCCCTCGAAGCCTACTAGAAGCATGAGGGTTATCTGCCAGGTACAGTACTGCTCTTACTTGCCTCTTCACCTTACTTCCACTTCACTCTAATTTTTTGGCTACCTTTCCAGAAACATCCATTAACGGTCTGTAATCTCCAGGCTTTCCATTTCCTGTTCCTTGCTCGCTTTGAAAAAATAAACGCCACTTCAGCTTCACACTTACACCCTCTGATCTCGAATGCCGTGAAACAGACAAGTGGAGTAATAAAAAAAATGAAAATGCCCATTTGCTGTATTAAATTATATTTGTTATATTATATCTAACATTTTACATGATATAATTATTTAAAAGAAACACTCATCATGTTTATCTATGGATGTTGCGGAAGGTAGAACCATAAACTTGCATGAGCTCACCAATTACAATTCTTAAGCTTGTTACTCACTTTTACACCACACATAAAGCCTAAATGGGTCTTATGTTTTTCAGTTTTGTTAACCATCACTCTTACTGACTGTGATGCAGGAATGGACCTCCAGGTGTCTTAATATTGACTAGGAATTAAGCCTCCCTCATGTATCTCTCTCTATCTCTTCTTCTCTCTAGGAGACATACATTGAGATCCAGACAGAGCATCTACCTCAGTTGCTGCTGCGGATGGTTTCTGCTCTTACGACACACCTGCAGGCTCTGGGCCTCAGAGAGCTCACCCACTGTCTGCGCCTCTGCTCGAAGATCCTCAGCAAAGTCCAGCCCCCTCTGGTGTCGCCCCTTGCACTGCCCTCTGGTCCGTCCTCTGCCGCAACTATCTCTTCCTCTAGAGACAAAGATGAGAAAATGGTGAGAGCAGACAATCAAATGATTCAAGTATGTTCTGTGAATAAATACTCAACCAGATAAATGACTGACTTTATATGTATGTCACATTTTTAACAGAACATTATAAGCTTAAGGTAAAGCATAATATATGCAGGGTCTGCACAGCCATGGAAAAACTGGGAACAAACAAGATTAGGAAAGATATTCAATAGAATGTTTTTTTTCTTGTTATGCTCAGCTCTAAAATATTTTATCAGTTAGAAATGGCTATTTGAGTGCTACTTTGAAAAATGTTCAGGGTTCCTATGATGGAAAACCTAGAAATACATATAAGAATTCAGGAAAACCCCATCTTAAAATGTCAGGAAAAACAAATAGAGAACAAATTTCCATTACAATCAAATGATTGGAAATTCAAAGATGTATGTTGCCTGCAGGTAACAGGTAGACCTCCATTATTAGGGGCCAAGACCCGAAGATACCTATTGTAATCATTGGCGTTCTTCTTCTTCTTATTCTTCCGTTTCCGCTCAGGAAGTCTATAGCAGCCCATAGAACCGCTTAGGGAAAGTTATGAAATTTGACACACAGATAGAGGACAGTCACCATAGTAAATTTGGAGACTCAATGGCACCAATTGTGCAAATTTGCACTCACGTTTGTGCTAATAACTTTTGAACTATAAGGGCTAGAAACAAAATTACTATTGCTTCATTTTCCGTCATGCAAATTTTTCCGCTATTTTGAATTATCTGAAAAACCTACTTTTTCAAACTCCTCCTAGGCCGTTGCTCTGATTCGCACAAAAATTGGACCAGTTAATTTCATCAATCATGTCGACAAAAAGTTATGGAACTCAAGTCAATTCATCAAAACATTCCCGAACAATGGCGAACGAATTCGATGAAGTGCCTGCCAAAATAAACATGAGGCTATATCTCTGCAATGCGTGATTCTTTTCCCAAACTGGAAATTTCGCCCTGCAGCCGATTCTAAAGATTTCATTGGTCATGTCAATCAATGTACTTGTACCAAAAATTACAAAACTGGTCTTGTTAGATTTGTTGCATCATGCCGAGTCAAACGATACCAAACTTTCCTATATCGACCATTTTAGGCGTCTGCCATTTTGAATTTTGTTGTAAAATGCTATATTTTAAGTATCCATTGGTGTATTGTTACAAATCTAGGTATGTGTCTTTGGCATCATGCCCTGACAGTACTCATAAAGTTTAGTGACAGTGCCACCTTGTGGTCAAAAGTTACTATGGAATTTCCAAAAATGCTTATAACTTTTGATCAAATTATCCTATTATAATGATCTTAATAGATTCCTTGGGTCATGCCGACAAAAAGTTATGGATTTCGTGTCAATAGACAAAATCCTTTTTGTATACCGCAGCAACAAAGCTGAGGCATGATGGCACCAAACGTTGCATGTGTCATTGTCACATCACTCTGAACACACCATTTTGGTCACAGCACCACCTATTTGTCGAAAGTGATAAACCATTAAATCAAATTACTAGTGGCTGTGTTTATAATTTTTCAGCCATTTTGCCTAAAATAATCTTAAAATGTCTTTGATTGCTCTTTGTTGCAGTTGGTCTGATGCTCCCAGTCATGTTGGCATGATGTATCGTCTTCTTTGTGCTTGGCCCAGATAATTGTTACCTTAAGTTCAGCTATACTTTTGTAGCCTAATTTCTGTAAGCTTCTAGTAAACATTTGATTACAAATGAATATTCAAAGTTGTTTTTTGTCTTGTAAATTATATAGGCTGCCCTTGGTAACTGATGAAATAAATCAAATGAAAGTAAGATAATCTAATTTGAATTTTAGTGGCTTTTAGAAGCTTTGATTCAAGCCCAACTAAGGAAACACATTGGCATCAGTGCACCTCCAGTCTGAAACACAAAATCTGTTACTCTCATCTCTGCCCTGTGCTTCATGTACAATTTTTTGGCATTCCACATAGGGAATATGTAGTGTAGATTAAAAAGTATCTTAACTTAACAGTTCAGCTTTGAAATTTACTCTCTTTCTTCTCTAACTTTGTACATCACTCAGCACTTTATTTAACTGCCAATATCAACAGTACTCTGTCAACTTAGAATGTCTTTTAATTGTTTTGAAGTTTTTGGAAGCAGTCCCTATAGCATTAGTCTGTTAAAGTCAAGCCAATATGGCCTGATTGCCATACAAGCACTGGCCTGGAAACAACCATTCTTCTGCTTGATGGTGTGTGTCTCCCACTGTACATGCCTTCACTGACTCCCTGCTCTGGGTCCAGTAGACAGGATGGTCCTCCGTCATTGGCCCCAGACATAAGTTTGTTAGGGTGTGTGTGTGTGTGTGTGCGCACCCCCATGACCTGTTTGCTACCTTACTGGGACTACGTATCTCTACCGTAAGTGAAGCTTCATCGGAATTGTGCCAGAGTCCCTGGATGGTGCCAGCATGCAGGGAGGGTAAGCAAGGGAATAGGGATGAGACGTTCATGCACAGCTGAGTTCCTCTCTCTAGTGGGAGCCCAGTCTAGCCTCTGAGGCCCAAGAGTCTGTCATTTTCACTCAGGTGAAAATGGCCTTCAACCTCTCAAGCTCTCGCCTTTCACTCCTTCGGGGATCATGCAGCGCACTGCTTGCCACCTGAGTCTGGCTCTGCGCTGCTACATGGTTCTAGAAACCACTGAGTTGTGGATGTCTGAATGTGTTATTGCCAACCCACAGCTTGATGGGTAGGGCTCTATGTTAAAGTGTAGGATTGAGAGAGCCATGTTTTGCACAAGCAATGGCCTCAAATTGACAAGCATGGAATTCCTTGCAGCCTTACAGTCACTATGATAATAACAATATAATATTATCGAGATTATGCAAATGGGGATTCGAAAAACTTCTTATTTTTAAAATCAACTTGGTGGAATGCTTGAACAGTCAACCTGAAGGAAGCTCTATATGATTAGACTGGTTTAGGTCTCACTTGACCCGTATCAGATGTGGCTACATAAGATGCATTGTTGTATTCAAAAACAGCTAGAAAGAGCTTACCATAATGGAACAGAATTCACTGGTTTTGATTTGAAGTACTTTAAACTTGATGCACTGTCTTAATGTGAGGCTTGTGACGGGATTTTCCCAAAAACTGGACCAGATGTAACACAGCAGGGCTCAACATTAAACCTTGTTGTGTGCTTGCCCTTCGAACAAGTAAATCGGTCATTCACTTGTCACAAGTTATTCACAAGTAAAAAAAGTTTATTGTCTGGAAAGAAAAAAGGACTTGTTAATGATGAGAATATTGCTTCAAAATAAGTTGCAGTGTTCTAAAATTTTAATATTTATATTCATATCTTATATTTAAAAAGGTTGTTTTTTTCCTAGCCATATTAAATGTGTCATCTTTCATGTCAAATTCTTAAGTTCTCTTACGAGAGGTTCTCTCGTATTGCGTAAGCTAGCTTACGCTACGGGAAAGATTCCATCTTTCTGAGAAATTGAAGCCAAAAATTATCCTATAATTTTGTATCCATTGTCAACGCAGTTCAGCTGCAGCAGACCATGAGAAGGCTAGCTAGCCGCTCATTGGTTCGCTCACGGAGAACTGCTTAAGCCTATGAGGGAGCGCGGATGAACCCGCGACCAATGAGAGCCTGACTCGCTCTCCCTACGTCACCGCCCCCGAAGCGGGCGTGGACGAGGCTATAAATACCCCGAATAGGCTGAAATAAATCTGATTTTTCATCCTTCAGCGACGCACCTGCATCTGCTGATCCTGAGAGAGAAGCCGCCGTCGTTTGAAAAGGCACCTTCTAGCGAGCGTTTGGGAGACTGAGGAAGCCGGCCGTCTTCGCCACCTTCAGCCGTCCTGTGAGCTAGCGCCATCCGACGGAGCGTATCCTTTTACTCAGAGCTTTATAAAAAAAATCCTATTGTATCTAAAAGAGCGAGCGTCTTTTTAAAGATGTCTCGAAATTCCTGCGGCTCTTGCCGCGCTCCTCTCGAGGCTGGAGACCGCCATGTCATCTGCGCGTTTGCCTCGGACCGGAGCACGCTGAAGTCGCCCTCGCCGACGGCGGCTGCGACTTCTGTGATTCTATGCCTATGTTGACCCTGCGGGCTCGACTGTTGGCTGCAAAAAGCGCTCCCAAGCCACCTCTGTCTGCGCCGCGGAAGAAGAAACGCCGCGCCCAGAGGCCGCCGGAGCCCCAGCAAGAAGCGTTCATCCCGCCGGAGCCTGTAACCTCCCGCTCTCCTTCTCCGCCGCTTCCGGACGAACAGTTGCCGCCGAGTGGCCGCTCTGTTGTCTCCGATGACGCCGCGGACATCAAGGACTCATGTTCGCTTCTCGCTTCCGACAGTGAGGATTGGTCCGGTTCTCAGGTCTCGTCGAACCGCGAATCCTCCAGGACTCGCGCGGGCATTGAAGAGGAACTGATGCGCCTCCTCACGCAGGCCGTCGAGCGCCTCGGTCTCGAGTGGTCCCCTCCCCCCGAGCAGACCATCAACCGCATGGACGGCAGCTATTTCCGCCAGCGCTCGACTCCCGCTGCCAAACGGGCTGCGCCCTTCCTGCCCGAGCTGCACGCTGAGCTCTCAAAGTCTTGGAATGCCCCGCTCTCTGCCAGGTCTAGCTCTGATTCTTCCACCCCGCTCCGCGTTGTGGACGGAGCCGCAGAGAAGGGCTACCTCACCATCCCGCCGGTTGAACACTTGGTCGCCGCACACTTATGCCCGCCCTCTGCTAGATGGCGCTCATCACCTGTGCTTCCCTCGAAAGCCTGCAGAGCGACTTCAAGTTTTCACGGCCGTGCATACTCAGCCGCCGGCCAGGCAGCGTCTGCGCTTCACTCGATGTCTGTGCTGCAAATCCTGCAGGGCGATTTGCTGCGTGAGTGGGATGAGGGCGGGAAGAACCCCCGTCAGTCGCGGATTTGAGAAGCGCCACGGACCTTGCCCTTCGCGCTACAAAGTCTGCTGCTCTAGCCTTGGGGAAATGCATGGCCGCCATCTGCGTGTCTGAGAGACACCTATGGCTCACTCTCGCCGACATGGGAGATTCCGAGCGCGCCGCCTTTCTCAACGCCCCGCTCTCTCCAGCCGGCCTCTTCGGATCCGCTGTCACGGGTATCGTCGACCGCTTCTCCGAAGTACAGAAAGCCTCGCAGGCCATGGACCTCTTCCTGCCTCGTCGCGCTAGCTCCTCTGCAGGCCGCCCACGTGATCGGCCTCCTGCACGAGCCCCACCCCAGCGCACAGCTCAGCACAACCAGACTGCTCAACGACGCCAGGGCGGCCGCCCGCGTTCCCGCTCCGACAGCCGCCACAGACCGCCGCCTCCTCGGGGGCCTCGGCCTAGAATCACGTTGAAACCTGAGCAACCAAAGTCTGCCTAGCACAGCTGAGAAGAAAAAGACGGCGCTCTCCCGCTGCGGCCGGACCGCCGTCAAAGCTCTGCCCTCTGTTAGTCCCCGCCCAGGCGGTTACTACAGCAGTGTTTTCTGCCATAACCAAGCCGGTCTCACTTCCCGCTTGCATGAGCACAAACGCCGTTTTCACGGCGACCCAGAGAAATCTCAAAAAGAGCATAAAAGCCTCTTGTGTACGAAATGTGCCCGCAACACTGTGTTCACTCATACACAAAAGCACTCCAGTTCCCCTGTCTCACACAGAGTCCACTCTCATAAAACGGGCCAAGCCCGTTCGAGTCCCAGAGTACATAAGCGCGCCCACGAGCCCGTGTGCGCGTCCCACCTCTGCTCACTCTGTTACAGGGCCCTTAAGCTCCTCTCCAAGTGTAAGTCCCGCTGTTATAAGCACTATCAGCGCGCTCACGCAGCCCGCGAAGTGCGACAATGGGGACCATGTAGCCATTCACCCCCTAGCGTCACGCTTCAAGGCGTGGAAAGCTATTCCGGGAATCTCCCAGTGGGTGTTAAACACAATAAAGCTAGGCTATCGCTTACAGTTTCGTCGCCGCCCCCCTCGCTTCCGAGCGCGGCTAGAAACTACGGTGAACCCAGAAGCAGTGTCACTGCTCCGTTCAGAGATAGCAAGTCTGTTGTGCAAGAAGGCTATAGAGAGAGTGCCTCTGGCTATGAGCGAGTCGGGGTTCTACGGCCGTTATTTTCTTGTTCCCAAGAAAGACGGCGGTCTCAGACCAATATTAGACCTCAGATTTTTGAACAAAGCTCTCATAAAGAGACCGTTCAAAATGCTCACTATCAGAAAACTCCTCGCGCATGTGCGCCAGGGGGACTGGCTCATATCACTAGATCTGAAGGATGCATACTTCCAGATCCAGATAAATCCCCTTCACAGGCCATTCTTACGTTTCGCCTTCGAAGGCCAGGTTTATCAATACACCGTCCTCCCGTTCGGCCTATCCTTGGCACCCCGTACGTTCACGAAGTGCATGGATACGGCGCTCGCCCCCCTGCGGAGTCAGGGGCTGCGAATTCTGAACTACTTGGACGATTGGCTGATTCTGGCACAGTCTCAGGAGGAGTTACTGTCTCATCGTACAGTTCTCCTCGACCATCTGAAAGCTTTGGGCCTCTCTGTCAACTGGACAAAGAGCGTACTACAGCCCAGTCAGACTATCTCCTTCTTGGGTATAGAGCTGGACTCGGTCACGATGACGGCGCGTCTATCGACGCAGCGCGCGCACCGTGTGCAGCGCCTCGCCGCATCTTTTCAGATGAACAGACTCACGCCTTTGAAAACTTTTCAGAGAGCGTTGGGTTGTATGGCCTCAGCCTCTGCGGTGCTCCAGCTGGGGTTACTGCGCATGCGCCCGCTTCAGCTCTGGTTGAAGAGCCGTGTGTCTCACCGAGCGTGGACCTCGGGCCACCAGCTGATAAGGGTAACGCAGACCTGTATTACAGCTCTGCAGCCATGGTTAGTGGCAGAATGGTTTCAGCGCGGCGTCTCTATGGGGACTGTTTCATGCCGAATAGTCATCTCGACAGACGCCTCCAACACGGGGTGGGGGGCGGTCTGCGAGGGCTCACCGGCCTTCGGCCTTTGGTCAGCTCAAGAGAGCCTCCTACACATAAACTGTTTGGAGATGTTGGCGGTCGAGAACGCGCTCAGGCGGTTTCTCCCGCGCATTCAGGGCCATCATGTGCTGATCCGTTCGGACAATATGTCCGTGGTCTCCTATCTAAACCGTCAGGGCGGAGTCAGATCCAGGAATCTTTTCCGGCTGACAGAGCGCATTCTAGTTTGGTCTCAGTGTCACCTGCTCTCGCTCAGAGCGTCGCACGTGCCGGGACAGCTGAACGACGGTCCAGACAGCCTGTCCAGGAACCCCATTCCCCCCGGGGAATGGTCCCTGCACCCTCTTACAGTCCAGAAACTGTGGCGTCTATTCGGCAGAGCAGAGGTGGACCTCTTTGCCTCGGCGGAGAACACCCACTGCCCAATATTTTTCTCAAGGAGCGAGGACGCGCTAGCCCAGACCTGGCCCAGCCGCCCGCTTTATGCCTTCCCTCCGGTCTCTCTGTTACCACAGGTGCTTCAGAGAATCAGAGAAGCGCAGCACTCGGTGCTCCTCATAGCCCCGCACTGGGAGGGTCAGACTTGGTTTCCGGAGCTCACGCAGCTGTCTCAGACAGCGCCGTGGCCCATTCCAGTCAGAGCAGATCTCCTCTCTCAAGCTCGCGGCTCGATCTGGCATCCCCACCCAGAGCGCTGGGCGCTTCACGCGTGGGTGATCAACGACTACCCGTTGCTTTGCCAGAGGGAGTGATTAACACGATCATACAGGCTAGAGCGGCTTCTACCAGAAGGCTCTATGCGTCAAAATGGTCTGTGTTCTCGAAGTGGTGCACAGAGAGGGGTCTGGACCCGCGGTTATGCGAGGTTCCCTCCTTACTAAATTTTCTCCAAGAGATGCTGGACAAGGGCAGATCCCCGTCCACTCTCAAGGTATATGTGGCAGCCGTCGCGGCGTTTGCTGAACCCCGACGCGGCCAGTCACTGGGCAAAGACGGGCTGGTAGTCCGCTTCCTCAGGGGAGCTAGAAGGATGAATCCCCCGCGCCCCCCTTCGGTGCCGATTTGGGACCTTTCCATAGTTCTTGATGCTATGAAAGCTCCCCCATTCGAACCGTTAAACACCGTGGACCTAAAGTACCTGTCGCTAAAGACCGTTTTTCTTCTCGCGCTCGCGTCAGTAAAACGGGTGGGAGACCTACACGCGCTGTCCACCAGCGCGTCCTGTCTTGAGTTTGGACCTAATGACTCATTAGTCGTTCTTAAACCTAGGCATGGCTATGTCCCCAAGGCGATTGGCACCCCGTTCAGGGCACAAGTTATATCCCTATCGGCGCTGCCTGCTTCCGATAGCGAATCGGATTCTAATCTCCTATGCCCGGTCAGGGCTCTGAGATTATATGTCACTCGCACAGCTCCGGTCAGACGATCCGAGCAGCTTTTTGTTTCGTTCGGCGGGCGCACCAGAGGGTTGGCCGCCTCGAAACAGTCCCTATCCAGATGGATTGTTGATGCCATTGCAGCAGCATACGCATCGAAGGACCTGCCATGCCCTTTGGGCATCAGGGCTCATTCCACTAGAGGCATGGCCTCATCGTGGGCATGGTCCAGTGGGATTTCCATTCATGACATTTGCGTGGCAGCGGGATGGGCTTCCCCCTCCACCTTTGTCAGATTTTACAATCTGGAAGTACCCGCTTTGCAGGCTAAACTACTAGCAGTCTAGTATGTTTCAGCTCTTCTGGTTGAGCTGCACTATAGGGGGTTAATTCACACAGACCGAGTTCGTTCTGTCCCTCTCTTTTATGTGCTTATGTACTACACAATCATCGGCCCGCTCCGCTGGCCGTTTGTCACTGATACATATATTCATTCCCACTTTCGGTGTTCCCCGGGATGCCCCGCGGGACTAATAGTGGATGCTTAGCACGCACGGCGTTGACAATGGGTTCCCGTAGCGTAAGCTAGCTTACGCAATACGAGAGAACCTCTCGTAAGAGAACGAATCGGTTACCTAACGTAACCTCGGTTCTCTCTAGATGAGGGAACGAGTATTGCGTTCCTGGCCGTGCTTGTGCTACTGGCGATGTTCGCTTCAGAATTGAAAAAACCAGATTTATTTCAGCCTATTCGGGGTATTTATAGCCTCGTCCACGCCCGCTTCGGGGGCGGTGACGTAGGGAGAGCGAGTCAGGCTCTCATTGGTCGCGGGTTCATCCGCGCTCCCTCATAGGCTTAAGCAGTTCTCCGTGAGCGAACCAATGAGCGGCTAGCTAGCCTTCTCATGGTCTGCTGCAGCTGAACTGCGTTGACAATGGATACAAAATTATAGGATAATTTTTGGCTTCAATTTCTCAGAAAGATGGAATCTTTCCCGTAGCGTAAGCTAGCTTACGCAATACTCGTTCCCTCATCTAGAGAGAACCGAGGTTACGTTAGGTAACCGATTCGATTTATCAGTAAATTCAATTAGGATAATAAGACTCTAAAAAGTGTTACCAAATGAAATCACAATCAGCAAAATCCATCTTTTCACTGCAGAGGAAATAGAGCTACATCGGAAGTGGCTTTTAGAGAGAAAACATGACTCTTGGTCACGTGATATTGCTTAAAGTAACACTAAGTAACAATTTTCAACCTTCATAATATATTTCCAAGACCCTTGTGATGGTACATCGACTTAAAATAAGTTAAATGACACGTCTGCCATAGCCTGACGGGGTCTGTATCGCTTTTACTGGCACTATGTAACTTCGGGTTTCGGGTAGGAACCCGTGCACAAAAAGAACTACACAATTCGACTGCTTTACGTCAAGCGCTACAATAGTCATTATTTCGTTTTTCTTCGTTTCTGATGTCACGATACATCATCCTTTCATGAAATCATGTAACATACTCTACCTTGTCTGTGGACATCGTTTATTCTAAAGCCGGTGCTGGATAAACAGTGAACGTGCGTGCGACGGTAGGCTAAATTATTTACGACAGCGGTAATGGACAATTTCGTTTCCAACCAGTAGGGCGACCGCAGAGGAAAAATCCTTAGTGTTAATTTAACTATATATGTTATGAATATAGAAACATAGCATTTAGAATTTGCACAGTTTCTTTTTATGTGCTGTTGCACTCATTTGTTTTGATTTTCCCATAAGATACTTTCTCACACTGACTGGCACGACCTTGTTAATGTCCATAAATCTATTATCAGTCGCCATTTACACCGAATAAAATAAAATCAGAATAATTCTCGAATTTCTGTGCTTCCCTAGATGTTGTTATTAATGTTTTAATTAGACTACTTGTTGGTTCGGTCAAGTAAAAAATTCTCTTTCACTTGCCCCTTAAAAAATCCCATTTGTCCGGGAGAATTATTAATGTCAAGGCGTGCACAATGGTCAAAGTTCTATGTCTGAATGTGTTTGGCTATAGTTCCAGTGCTTTAAAGGGGTTAAATTTAAAATATTTACTTTTTGAATGATTAGGGGTTTGCCATCCTGGAGAGAAATAATCTTTTTCATTCCCAATCTTGCTCAGACCCTACCAGTCACCCTTGAAGCCCCTGGCAGCACTGATGTATTTGATGATGGCGAGAATGCTTCCAGCAGCCGATTGTCAGAGAGTGGATTTACTGACTTCATCCAGTACCAGGCTGAACGTGGGGAGCAACCTGATAAGATGCAACATTCCCAGGATGATTCCTCCATCCCTGAAGATGTACCTGTCCAACCCAAAACTAATCCCAAATCTGGGCTTAATAGTTCATCCCACTGCAAGCCCCAGGACAAGCCAGTGATGCAGTGCTGCCTTGAACATTTCCAGCAGTTCCTTTCTTGCCTAGTGAGGCTTTACATCACCCCAGGTGGTCAGGCAGAAACAGGAAAGAGCTGCAATGCAGAGATGGACTCTCTAACAGTGGTGGCTGATAAAAGATGGACAAGTGGTTCTGAGGAGTCTTCTGTGCAAATGGAGTGTCTGGCTGCATTCACTGCTGCCTGCCAGCTCTTCTTGGAGTGCTCCAGTTTTCCAGTCTACATTGCTGAGGGCAACCTGAAGTCCTCGCCCACTAGAGAGGAGCAGGCAGGTAAAAATGACCTTCAGCTGCCATTTCTTAACTTAATGTACCAAAGGTCAGAGCTCAGCCTGTTAGTAACCTTCCTATAAGTTGTGACCTTGTTATCACAAATCCTGCTGGACATTGTTATCCTTGACTGCCTTTGCTACCTTTAATGATAAGTAAGAAATAAGTAGAAATAAGTATTAGTATTGCTTTAATATACAACCCTTACATACCTGATACCTGATAGCAAATTGCATTAATAAATGTAATACAAAGGTATTTGGGGGCAGTTAATGAGGGTAATTTATATAAATACATAGTTTGTTTCACACTTGAAATCCTTCTATGTCACATATTTGTGTTGTGCTAATTCTTGACAGGTGAGACTGTTCAGCCAGCGGTGTGGCTTCAGACCCTGATGGATGCATGCTGTACGGCTGCTGATTTCAGTATTCAAGCAGTAGCTATCTCACTTGTCATGGACCTTGTCGGACTCACACAGTCTGTAGCTATGGTGACAGCTGAGCGTGTGGCAAGTCCAGACTCGGGCCAGCCAATGAGTCCGAGCCAGGGGCGTGTTGCAGTGGTGATTCGACCACCACTCACACCGGGTATCTTGAAGTACATTGCAGAGAAAACAGGTTTCTTTAAGGTTTGCATTATTTCTTCATTTGTTTTAATTCTGTTGAAGTCTCTCCTACTATCTTGATAACCTTCTCACTTTTCTCCCGTAGAGTGTAGCCCTTATCTTATGGGATCAGTTGGGAGAGGAGACCCCCCAGCACCACAAGCGCAGTGTGGAACTCTTTTACCAGCTTCATAATTTGGCTCCCTCCCCCAGCATTTGTGAAGATGTCATTAGCCAGCAGCTCATGCATCGAGACAGGGTCAGTCAGTCATGCATGCACAGACACCCCACAAACAAGTGGCATAGAAATTGCACAATTATACATGAACAGAATTTTTTTTCACATTTTACCAATTTTATTTTAGAGAATACGCCTGGAGGCTCATGTAAAATTCTCAGTTCTTTGGCACCTAACCAGAGACTTGAATATCACCAAGTCCTCCCCTTTCAATCGGACCTTTGACAGGTAACGGCACTTCTATGGGGGATGAAGTCTAGTTATACAAAAGCAAATATGACTTGGAGAATCATCTCAAAACACTGTCATTAATTGTTAAATCACCTCACCATTCTCTTCCTTTTTGTAGGTCTCTGTTTATCATGTTAGACAGCCTCAGTTATTGGGACGGCTCTGCAAGTGCTGTTGGCAGGGCCTGGTTGAACCAGGTTTTGCAGAGACATGACATAGCTCGTGTTCTTGAACCTCTACTCCTTTTGCTGCTGCACCCTAAAACTCATCGTGTATCCATACAGCGGGTTCAAGCACAGCGTCACTGGACCTCGGTCTTTCCTAACCCAATGGAACAAGAGTCCTCTGAGCCAATTTACATGAGGGATATGGGCTATACTGAAAGTAAGAGGGTTCATCTATTAATCTAAATAGATTTATCATCTGCTTTTTTCCTTTTTTAACCAAAATAAATATTTGCCTTCTAATGTGATTTTTGTCTCCTCTGCAGGTTATAGCCAGATATCAGGGAATGG
This sequence comes from Chrosomus eos, assembly GCA_036326025.1. NCBI lineage: Eukaryota > Metazoa > Chordata > Actinopteri > Cypriniformes > Leuciscidae > Chrosomus > Chrosomus eos. The sequence goes on from CM070831.1 coordinate 14,646,561, forward strand.
CCAAGCGTGTGGCAGATGCCTCCCATTGGATGATATGGAACCCTTTAGCCTGACAGTCAACCCTTTGAGTGACAGTCTTTCTCTCTTGAGCCTTAGTAGCGAGAACCTGCAGCTGTGTGGTGAATATCAACCTCCTGATCAGCAGGGGGAGCACCAGAGCTCAGATTCAAGTGGCTCTCAGTCCTCCACTATAGACAATGGCAGCTTTGATGAACTGGAGGGAGTTGGTAGCACTGTTAATATATCTGATCCTGTGCTTTGTCAATCTGTTTCGGCAGAGGAGGAGTCCTTGCACAAGGCAGTTTCTGCTGTGCTTTTTGAGCTAGTAGACCGAGTGGTGCAAATGGTGGAGAAAGAGTCCTCTGAGACACCATCATCTCCTGATGCCTGGATTCAGACAGACTCTGACAGTTCTAACTCATCCACCGATACCTCTAATGGGCCATGCATCACCCTTGCTCCCTTTTCCAACACCCAAGCTAGAACGCTCCCAGAATTTGTTGCAGGGGGAACCTTGGAGTTCCTGGCTGTTGCCTCAATTGATGCTTTAGGGGAAGAGGAGCATCGGGAAGGCATTGCTCGGCATAGCTCCTCCCCTTCTATCATTACACTCCCAGACAGCGGTGGCAGTGCTGCTACAGAGCAGAGTCTCCAGGTAAATGACCAGCACCGCAAGCGTAGCCACAGCAGCACACAGCTCAGCCTAAAGGGCAAGATTATGGAGCGTCTGGTGGACAAATCCCCAGGGGCCAAGCCTAAAATCAAGAAGGTCAAGAGAAAAGATGATGATAGACGCAAAACCAACCAGGCTGAGAAGAGCCGCCCACCCAGCATCTTCTTTGGTGACAGTCTTGACTTGGAGAACTGGTACAGCTGTGGGGAAGGGGAAGTGTCTGAGATTGAAAGTGACACAGGTTCACCCAGTGGTGGGGCTGCTAGTGGGGTGGGAGGATCTCGCACTTCTGGGTCACCTCGTTTTAACATCCATCCCCTATACCAGCATGTGCTGCTCTATCTTCAGCTCTATGACTCCTCTCGGACTCTGCATGCACTCTCTGCCATTGCAGCCATGCTACGTGCTTCACCAGCAGGATTTGTGAGCGCCATCTCCACCACCAGCATAAACAACACATACACCCCACAGCTCTCTCTTCTGCAGAACCTGCTAGCTCGTCATCGTGTCTCTGTCATGGGCAAGGACTTCTACTGCCCCATCCCGCAGGACTCGCACTCTCACTCGTTCCGAAGTGCCATGTTCCTGGAGATCATAATCTCCCTTTGCCTCTATTTTCTGCGCAGCTATTACTCGGCCCATGTGGCCGCCACCTCACAGGACCTGGCAGGCAACCATGCCATGCAACTGACAAGCGTGGAGGTGTTGACGTTGCTCTTCAGCGAACTTTCTAAGGTCACTGGGGGTTCAGCCAAGGGCTTTGCAAGCTTTATTTGTGACGTTTTGTCCAAATGCAAGGTGCAGAAAGTAGTGCTACACTGTTTGCTTTCCACCATATTTAGTGTACAGAAGTGGCATGAACACCGTGCCCGTGGCACCAATGTGGCTGCAGTTGAGGAGGGGCTTTCAGAGGACAGCGTCATCAATCTGTCCGAGGACCAGTTGGACAACTGCAGCGCGATACAGTCACAACTTTTGCGTTTGCTTCAGAGCCTGGTGGTGTTGGAGCACCGTGTGATGATCCCAGTGGATGAGGGTGGAGAGGGAGGTCTGGGGTCAACTGGGTCTAGTGGCATTCCTAATGGTCCCGGGGCTGGTTTTGAGCTGATTGGGGGCGAGGTAGAGCATGTCAACCCACAACAACCTATGACTTCCTTGCAATATCTGCATGGGCAACCCATTACAGCTCAGGGCATGTTTCTTTGTGCTGTGATCCGAGCCCTGCATCAGCATCATGCATGCAAGATGCACCCACAGTGGATTGGCCTTATCACAGCCACTTTACCATACATGAGAAAAGTGCTTCGGCGAGTAGTTGCATCTGTTACTCTTCAGCTGTGCAAAAACCTTGACAACCTTATCCAGCAATACCGCTACGAGACGGGCCTCTCGGACACAAGGTACTGGACCAATTCAGTTATGTAGCAGAGAAACAGGGCCATACAGCAAAGCACAGTAGTTTTTTGATTTTAAATTGTTGATAAAGAGTATAATTACAAACAGATCACACACCGTAAACACAAGGTGATTATTTGACTATAGGTCATGTGATAGTATATTAATTTATATCCACAAGAGGGCACTGTTCACCATCAATTCTTCAGTTATTGCCCTAAAAATATCATGGTGTTCTTTTATAAGGAATATAAATTAAAAGGAATACCATAAACATTTGAAGAAGGGCTTTGCTCATGAGGGGAAAGCCAATGTTTCTGTGTGTATATTTCTAGGCCCCAGTGGATGGCATTGTGTATCCCTCCTGACCTGATTCTAACTGTACTAGAAGGAATGACAGCCATAATCCATTATTGTCTGCTAGACCCAACATCACAATATCACCAGGTGAGGGAGCTAGTGTTTCACGCTTGTTATCTTTCTAATGCTTAAGATAATGGATGCATTAAAAAAGTGAATAAATGGTGAGAACAATTGAATAATAATTACTATTATTATTATTATTAATCTATAATATAGTATGTTTATATATGATATTAATTTAATAGGTGTCCGTTTTTTTTTTTACAATTTTAATCAATGCTTAGGTGAGCTTTGAATTAGTATGATTTTATTTTTATGCTTATGTGCATGTAATCCTCAGCTCCAGGTGAATGTAGATCAGAAGCACCTTGCAGAGGCACGTGCAGGCATTCTCTCCATCTTACACACCATCATGTCCTCCGTAACCCTGCTGTGGGGTGTCCTTTATCTGGCTGATAGTTCTGACAAGCCAGCTGCAGCCTCTGCCTGTTCCACCTCCAACATCAACCTAGGATCCACAAAGGTACTGTGAGGAGAGTGGACTTGTGTCTTAAAGGTGCCATCTGTCAAAAAATCAATTAAAACTCCACATATTCCATACCAGATGGGGGCAGTATACCTCCAGAAAGTTGGCCTACTCTAGTCTGTTTTTTAGTTTCAGGTTATTAATCTTCTAAAACCGTCAAATAGTCCGCTTTGTCCCGCCAAAGCCTATTTTGATCGGTGAGGGATGTAGACTAGAATGACTGCTGCCGCTGCGCTTGACAGGGCGCGTTTACGAGCAGAGAAGAGAGAGAGAGAGAGAGAGAACAGAGAGAGAGACAGAGAGAGAGACAGAGAGAGAGAGCCCAGGCCGCGCGCGCGCGCGCACTCTCATGTCTTCAAACAACACGAGCGCGGTCCTGCTCTCTCTCCCTCGCGCATATTAATCAAATCAATTGACACGATAGTAAGACCGCAGTTTCACGTGGAGCATTTGGAGATTTTTAGAGATTAAAGAGATACAAGCAGTGCGAGTTATTCGTGTGTTGCAGTTTGGCTGGTGGTTATGTATGTTGCCCGCATACCGCCTCCCATGGCCGAAACTGGTATTACAACAACTGTCGGGCCGGCGCTAGTAATGCTAATGCTAATTTAGGTTGATATCTCTGCAACACTATAACTTTTCATTTTTTTAATGACATCATCGCCCTTATTTCTTCTCATTCTTTTGATGCGTGTAGCTCATTTTTTGGATATTTTTACCTCAATTATTACACATGGCACCTTTAAGACATGTAGTGACTGTGCTTTGGTCCTGAGAGTAGTCCAGGTGTTAGGTTAACACTTTTTACTGCTTGTTCACAGAATCTCAGGCAGCAAATTCTAGAGCTGCTGGGCCCAATCTCAATGAATCATGGAGCTCACTTCATGGCTGCTATTGCTTATGTGTGGAATGAAAGGAAGCAAGTTAAAACTCCATCCAGGAACAAGGTATGAACAACACCAGAAGTAATCTATTAGGTTTGTACCCAGGGACTACAAAAACAAATGCATTGGTCTGTATTTTAGGTAATTCCCACAGCTAGTGAGGAACAACTTCTCCTTGTGGAACTTGTTCGTTCAGTGAGTGCCATGCGAACTGAGACTGTGATACAGACAGTGAAGGAAGTCCTCAAGCAGCCCCCAGCCATCGCCAAAGAGAAGGTATAGTTACGAATATACCTTGACAACTCCCATAATTCTTCTCCAGTCACTGTCAATTACTGCTGTTGGTTTTGCAGGTAGATTTAAGACTCCCCTTTGCCTTTCTTAATTTTACAGAAGAATCTTTCCCTGGAGGTCTGCATGCTTCAGTTTTTCTATGCCTATGTGCAGAGGTAAGTGAACTGACCAACTATAGTAATATCAGCATATGCCAAAGATATTCTTTAAAATTACTCTGTCTCACTGCCCTTGTCTCGTCTCTATTAGTATTCCAGTGTCTAGTCTGGTTGATAGCTGGCCGTCACTCTTGGCATTGCTGAAGGACTCTGTGCAGCTCAGTCTGCCTGCTCCAGGACAGTTCCTCATACTAGGGTAAGTTATTTTTCTCAAATCCTAGGACAGCCATACTTTCATTTCAAAAGTACATTCATTTAGAGGTTTTACTTAATGGTGATAAATGGATAAATGGTGACGAATGGAATGAAATGTGTCCAATAACAAAGTGAACCTTGTCATAAATGAAAAGTTTGTTTTTGTTTAAAAAAACAATACTTTTGAAAGACTTCATTAGCTATCAAGCATATTTCATTGGAATGGCCTGGATTAAATTACATTAGGCAATGTTTTCCTGATAAAGTTTATTAATAGACTTCTCTATTCTGTTCATCAAAAGATTTCTCCTGGGATTAAGAGACATAATATTGTTATAATATTTCTATATTTTTTTGAGAAAGTATTGTTCTGATTATTTACATTTCTACACGAAATTAGTGTTTGTTGTTGATTTAATAAGTAAATTAACTTATAAGATTACATTAGAGTTGTCAAAAGGTACCGACTTCGGTACCAAGTCGGTCCTGAAATTTTAACATTTTGACGCTTTGAATGATGTTGAGCAGAATCGTAAACACCTCTGATTGCCCATTATGTTCACACGCTCATCGGATATGTCTGTGATTTGGCAGGGAGCATTTGAGAGCACACGGAAGTGTTTGAAAGTGTTTTAAAAAAAACTGTAAAGGGAGAGCGTTTGAAAGCACAAGCAGCCGTTTATCAGAGGACCGGTCCGCCGACAGACGCCTGCTTTCAAACGCTCCCGTATGTATCTGTGTAAGCGCTCGGTGAAGAGCATCATTGATGTATATTTACAACATGTTTTTGAAGCACTGATCATTGTAGCTAATCACAGACATATTTGATAAGTGCGTGAACACAATGGGGAATCAGAGGTGACAGCTCTAGATTACATTAAGAATCAGAAATTCATTTTTATGTTTTCTTTAGAGTATTGAATGAGTTTATCCTAAAGAATCCCACCCTGGAAAGCAAGAAGGACCAGCGAGAGCTACAGGTGACCTTTCCCTCATTCCAACACTCTCCACCGTTACATCCAAGTATCATATTTTTTTTTGACATTGTTACTCTGTGTTACTGTTTTTTGGACATTATACCATGGTAATACCATGTATTTCACTACCACTTGTTAATGCCACAGTATATAAATATGGCAATTCTATAATACTATGGTAAACATTGAAACAGATGGTAATGCCATGGTACTTTAGTGGCATTGTCAGCTGTTTCTTTTACATGTCTCATTTTAAATGTTCACATTAAATCAAAAAAACATGATTTTCCAGGATGTGACCCATAAGATCGTAGAGGCTATTGGAACGATTGCAGGCTCATCCTTAGAACAGACCACATGGTTGAGGAGAAACCTGGAGGTCAAACCTTCCCCTCAAATCATGGTGGAGGGGGCCAGTCTGGAGGCAGATGTAGAAGGTCAGAGACTATGTGTGTCTGTGTTTATATAAGGTGTAGCCCATGTACATTTACCCATGTTAGCATGCACAGCTCCATGACCATGAGGGTATGGCGAGTCTTTCACTAACAGTATGTATGTTTCAGATCTAATGCTCACAGTGATGGAGGCCTCCAGCTTCACTCCATCTGTGTACAGTGTTCACGCCCTCACTTTGCTGGCTGAGGTAAACACAGAATGTCACATGCACAGATTTCATTTGTAAATTAGAATTTTACATTGGTATCAAGCACACCAAGAACATTCACAGGTCACCAGAGGTCGTGCTCTGCCCTGCCCTACTTGTCTCTGTATGCTTTTTTTTTGCCTTGTTGTGTTGATTGGCTTTCTGTGAATTGAATTATTGTGCTCATGGGTGTCTGCAGGTACTGGCTCATCTATTAGATATGGTCTTCTACAGTGATGAGAAGGAGAGAGTGATTCCTCTGCTGGTCAACCTCATGCATTATGTTGTGCCCTACCTGCGCAACCATAGGTATTTAGTCTTCAAAATCCAACACTGTTGACACAAAATGAAGAATTTACAAAATTATCGGACACAAAGTTGCTGAAGCTGCTTCAGTGTTTTGGATTTTGTAATTGAAAGTTATTATAGGGATCAAGAACTTATCAGTCTTCTTTTTGCCAGTGCTCACAATGCCCCCAGTTATCGTGCATGCATCCAGCTGTTGAGCAGCCTCAGTGGATATCAGTACACCCGGAGAGCCTGGAAGAAAGAAGCTTTCGACCTGTTTATGGACCACACGTTTTTCCAGATGGACTCCTCTTGCGTCAGCCAGTGAGTCCTGTACAGCACAACATGTCCTTTCTCCTCGTGGCAGTGGTTTTACTGCCACTCACAGGGCAATGTGACCTCTAATTGACCACATCCTTCTCTTTCAGCTGGAGAGCAATCATAGACCACCTGATGACTCATGACAAAACCACATTCAGAGACCTGATGAGTGAGTCTTCCATTTCTACTAAGTGGGCATTCCAGCTTCGCCCATCTTATTGCTCTATCATTAACTTTGAGTTGGTTTTTTGTGTGTGAGTGTTGTAGAAAGGAACTTGCTAACATTTTGTATATGTGCAGCCAGAGTTGCCGTGGCTCAGAGCAGCTCTCTGAGTCTTTTCACCAATCGAGATGCAGAGCTTGAGCAGAGAGCCATGCTACTCAAACGACTGGCCTTCACCATCTACAGCAGTGAGGTGGACCAATACCAGAAGTACTTACCAGACATTCAAGGTACACACAGACACTAACAGACATGCTACATTAGAGCACCTAAACAAAAATCGAAATCAGGGGTGTACAATCCTAGAGGGTCAATGTCCTGAATTTAGTTCCAACCTGCCTCAAAACACTTGCCTGTAAGTTTCTAGGGTTGCGATCCACTTCGCTTTTAGACACACACTTCCAAACTTCCCTGAGCTCTTCTTCATCTCCAATTTGAAGTGAGTTCCAGTTCCTCAAGTGAACGAGGAAAGCTTATGTGGACAGACCCTCGACCCCCTCTACAGACCCTTGACTGAGGGAGCGAGGCGACTCCTATGCACACATACACCACAATGCTACATGATTGTAACGCCACATTATATCGCACTTAGTAGGTTTAATCTATTAATTGCCTATTAACTCTTAACTCAAGGTTATTGTATGGATATTTTATTAGTTATAAAACCTATGCCAACTTTCAAAGAGCACTCTGCACGTGAGCAATAGCGAGAGAGGTATATGTATTACACTTAAATACCCCTCACACCTGCACACCAGTGAACATTTTTGAGGTAATCGTTCCGCATAGTCACACAACCTGTTTAATGTTAGAAGCTATAAATACTATTAAAGGGTGAGAATTAAACATTTTCTCGTGAGTCAGCTCACAGTTTGTTCTGGTGTATTTGTTGCTCTTATATTTCAGAGAAAAAGCTAATGCTGTCAATGAGATTTTCAACTCGGTATACACAGTCCTTAACATTTCACACAATGTCGTTTCAGAGCGTCTTGTGGAGAGCCTACGACTCCCTCAAGTGCCCATTCTCCATGCTCAGGTCTTCCTCTTCTTTAGAGTGCTGCTACTGCGCATGTCCCCACAGCACCTGACCTCACTCTGGCCCACTATGATCACTGAGTTGGTGAGGATATGACACACCTCACACATTTACATATTACAAATAATCACAAGCAACATCTCACAAATCAGTCCGTAAGCTCTTGACCTTGATGGTGGAATAACATAAGTTCGCAGGGAGAACCTGAACGGGAATAGTTATTTGGTAGAGTTTTTTTTGTCTCATTCTATTAGAATCAGCCATGTTCATTAGGCTTGTTTGTTTCCTCCCACAGGTTCAGGTGTTCTTACTCATGGAACAAGAACTCACTGCAGATGAGGACATCACCAGGTATCCATTTATCAAATCTGTTTTATATTTTAGCTTTTGTTCAGGAAATACAATCAGGCTTCATTGAAGACCTTATATGTGATTTGTACATGCTGAATACGGATGAATGTGGTCTTTGGCCTCTCTCCAGGACCTCAGGCCCCTCGGTTGCAGGGCTTGAGACAACATACTCAGGGGGCAATGGCTTCTCTACCTCCTACAACAGCCAGCGCTGGCTCAACCTCTACCTGTCTGCCTGCAAGCTGCTGGACCTGGCCCTCGCTCTGCCCTCTGAAAGTCTGCCTCAGTTCCAGATGTGGGTGTATTTACACATTAAATGTTTTAAATGTATTTTAGTACAAGGAAGGAACTCATTTGAATAAGATAGTAATATTATTGGCTTCCTAGGGCTTTTCACACTGCACTTAACCCCAGTTTATCGTTATTTTAAATACTGCTTTTAAACCTGGATATAGGAACATTTCACACTTGTAATTTAAATGTGAGGTTAGCACCGCTTTTTACCCAAAGTTATGAAACCTCACAAACCGCTCATGCGGGTAACACTGCATTGCAGTGCCAAACTTGCAGTGTGAAATGATGTGGTGTTAGAATGTATGGCTAGATGCTTAGCAACATACACCCAATTGCTTGCCTCATATTCACATGGTTTGGACAGTCACAGAAACACTGTGTTTGAGAAATGGTAATGGAAAATACATGGAGTGAAGAAAAGGCTGTTTCATTTAATTCTTGCCATTATAGTTCAAAAAGTCTAAACAGGTCGCATGCTGCTTTTGTTGATCCAATGACACATTGTAAATATGCAAATAAGGACATTAACACAGGGTTTAGGAATGTACAGTGCAGTTTATGATTACCCAGGATTAACTGTTAACTCTAAATCATGAGCAGTGTGAAACATGATAACCCAGGATTCTGTTTACTCTGTTTAGAATGACCCATGGTTCACTATTTCAAGTGTGCAAAGCCCTTCTGTTCCGAGCTGTGAAAACTATTCATCCTTTTACATTATATCAGTCTTCTTCATTGATAAAATTCATTACAAATATTGAGCATATTTAATTTGAAGGAAATAATAATACACTGTGCCACAGGTATCGCTGGGCTTTTGTCCCTGAAGCCTCAGATGACTCTGGTCTGGAGGTCCGCAGACAGGGGACCCATCAGAGAGAGTTCAAGCCCTATGTTGTCAGACTGGCCAAGCTGCTGAGAAAAAGGGCCAAGGTAATACGACCACAAAACAGTCGCCACAATATGCAATTAACCCTAAAAAGGGCAAGACCCTAGAGAGACATCACAGAATTTATGTATTGCTATTTTCCAACTCATTAGGACCCAAATATACTCCCCCAGGGTATGCTGCTTTTTTTTTTTTCCTCATAAACATTCTTTGTAAAATTCTGTTGCACAATACTGTATAACGCCAAATGTATTGCCAGATTATGACAAATGTAAAAATTTAATTAGCAAATTCATAAATTCAACATAACCGTAATAAGCTAACACTTAACAACTTTTTAAAGCTGTAAGTCCCATCCAAATATTGTACAAATGTGAAATATATCATCTTTTATCTGAAGGCGAGTAGATCCCACTACAGGTGGTCATGCTGCTCGAAATATTCACAACAAACACCCTTTCAACATGAAACCAAGAAAGGAGACCTACACTTTCCCTGCCTCTCCCCACAGCCTCTTAAATGTCGGCCCTTTTAGGATTAATCTATGGAAATCTGTTCTTTCCAATTATTGCCTTATTTTAATAGAGGTTCATTCCACGTGATTAGCATAGGACCTATAACATTTATAGACTATTCAGTAGATTTGCTAATGCTCCTAAGCCTAAGATGTTCATTACCCTCATGGGAATGTCTCCTCTCCATTAACTCTAGAAAAATCCAGAGGAAGACTGTTCCACACGCACTCTGTCCTGGGAGCCCGGACAGCTCCTGCTCACCCTTTATGTGATCCGCAGCATGGAGCAGCTCCTCCCTTTCTTCAACCTTCTCAGCCAGGTGTTTCAGCAGTAAAGGCAACAGCCGCTCAGGACCATATCACAGCCCTACTCCCAGAGACGGCCCATTCCCTTGCAAGGATGGGAAGTTGGAGAGCCAGAAAGTCTTCTGGAGCCGGGCCAGACAGAACATTGAGGAAATGGTTGAGAAGGACTTCCTTGAGGGACTCATCAAAACGTGACCGGACATGAACAAAAAGTGAAGCTATTGAGCAAAAACACTAACACCTCACCTTTTAAAAAAATGGAAGAGAACAAAAAAACAAGTTTGTAAATTGTTTTGCTTTTCTAATTAATGTATTTTCCCCCAAAAGCTATACTATTTCATTTAAATTATTTTAATGTAAATATGGCCAGCTGTGATGATTTCTTTCATTTTTTTGAGCCCATAGGATAGTATGATGATACTGTGCCATTCCATATTGTGGTGACATGCCTAATAAATGAGACATATCATGTGAATTTAAAACATTTTTGAATTTCCTTATCCACAGAAAGGCTTGTAACAGACCTCATGTCCATAACTAACTAATCAAATTTGCACTAATATTTATTTCCTTTTGGATTAGATTTCAATTGTCAACACAAACCTTTCGTTTAAAAATGCATATATGCGGATAGTTAAAAGTAATGTTGCTTTAAAAATGATCAAAGCCATATTGGAAAAAACATTATTGCATAGCAGAGTAAGTAAGAGAGATAGGAAATAAAACAGACATGTTCCAATCCACATGCTTTACTACAGCTGTTTTTCTTCTTTAAAGGGTGATCTAATTAAAGTAAAGTACAGCCGTAATTCGAATGGGGGGATTATGAATTTATAAAATGAATGAAGACCACCATTAAAATGACGCAAGTATATTATGTATTATTTAACCCTCTGGTGCTGTTCTAACTTTTTTTTTAATGATACGAAACTTGGAAATGTTTTGGCACTTACTGTGTGAAAAAAAAAAAAAATCATGGACATGATTCGAAAAGGTTAATTGGTCCTGAAAGAATTTGTCAAAAACTATACTATACTGCATTGGAAATGAATGAGAAAAATGGTATCTATTGGAAACATTTGGTTCTGCGCCCACAGCCCCACACTAATTCTTACTGAAAGCACATATTTTGATATATCAACCTCAAATTTAGAACAATTTGTTAGATTTCTGGCTTTGATTTTTCTCACAGTTTTAGGGTAAAACGTGTTTTGGAAAATATATATGTCATACAAAAACTAAAAACTAGTAGGCCTATTTTTGTGCAACTTTTTTCAAGGTCACTTTTTTAAACTTAACTACAGCATAAATACAATTTAGTAGCATATAATTCCCTAAAAATACAAAATATTACATAAAAAACATTAGCGAACTAAAATTTAGTAGGCTACAATAATTTATAATTCAATTGGAAAAGAAATCGGTCATTTTTGACCGACATGCGAACAGTAATTAACAGAGGGTAATTTTATGTTTGTGACATTGTGTTTATTGCCTAATAGAGGTCATATCAAGCAGTTGAGAAACTTGAAAATTATAATAGCCTACTTGAACATTCTTGAACAGTCCTTGTAGAGAAGCAAATTTTAATCACGAATAACAGCCACTGAACGGATCTTTAGGGTGAACTGACTGACAGAAAAGATCCAATCCTCCGAATCAAAATCCCCACCTCCGGTTACCATAGCAATAAAACAGCACATTTACATGATGGGGTGCAGGATAGTAAAACCATAGGAAAACGCAATCTGGGTTTTTAATGACGTGTGACCTGACTCATGCGTGGGGGCGGAGTGATAGGAAAAATAAATAAATATTGAGTCCATCAGGGACCGCGCGGCTTCCCGTTATCGCTGCGTTTCATCCTCCTTGTTCAGCAATTGTCCGAAACTGGACATAGCCACAGGGTGAACAAAAAGTAGGAAGAGCGTCTTTTAGAGATGAGGAGAACAACGCAAGCCGTTTGAAGGTTTGGGTGACGGTGACTGCACATCCAGCGGGGTTCGTCGGGAAGATTAATCCTTGATCTGGAGGAGGAGAGAAGGACGACTGTTCGAGCCGAGCATCATCGTTAACAGCCTCTTCCAATACAAAGTGGAAATAACGAGGACAATCCTTTAGTACTTTATATAAATTGTCTTTTATAACATTCAACCTCACCGTTTTCTCTTTTTAATAACTATTTGCGGTTGAAATAGTCGTTACGCATCTCCCGCATCCCCACGAGGGGAATACACAGCGCAGGCGTTGACCTGAAATTTATATTTTGGTAAACACGGAGTCTAGCTCTGCATGTTTAAGTATTGCTTTAGGTATGTCCATAGCTCATCATCCATGCTAAAGATTTCATCTTGATAACAATAACATCATATTGATATCGCAAATTGTGGCCGCGAATCCATTTTAAAGGGCCTCATCCTTTTGGACGCTTTGGAGCAACTCGACGCGTCTCTTTATACGGGAGTAAGGGCGTTTGATTCCGCGAGAGAAGAAAGATGTCGGGTCAGACTTTGACGGACCGCATCGCCGCGGCGCAGTACAGCCTCACGGGATCTGAGGTGGCTCGTGCGGTGTGTAAAGCGACCACGCACGAGGTGATGGCACCTAAAAAGAAACATCTCGAATGTAAGTTGGTTCGGGTTAAGATTACACTTTTCTCTGCCTTGTTTATGTCTATCGAATATACCTACACCATCTGTTCAACTATACACATAATGGTTTATCCAGTTTGCCCATTATCATTCCTCAAAGGTCATCAAACACCACTGGATTGGTTAGAAAGCTCTGTGGTGCTGTTTTGGTGTCAGTATTGTGGAATGGAGATATGAAATTGCTCTGTGACTAATGGGCCCTCATTTCACAGTGTGTCTGTCACTAAGCAGAGAGACACCAGAATGAACAGAGAACATGGCTTCCGTCCACTGTATGGCCTAAAAGGAAACAGACTATTTATTTCACACTTCTAAGTCATTTGTTTGGAAAGTCATTTATTTGGTATGAAATAGAATCCATTATCTATCTATCTATCTATCTATCTATTATCTATCTATCTATCTATCTATCTATTGTTAATATACAGGTTTATATTATATATATACATATATGAAACTTAAAGGATAGACATTTTAAGCGATATGTAGATAGATATATGCAGACCTATTAGACGGTACAATTACAGTATATCTATAAAATGTAGCCTACATATAGCTACATATCACTGAAAATATATCTATCTATCTATCATGTGCAATATAGGTAGGAGAATATAGATTTTCAGCAGTAGCCTGTATAGACTAACCCACATATATATATATATATATATATATATATATATATATATATATATATATATATATATATATATATATTAATGTGCTCTAGAACCTTTTGTATACTGAGTCTGTAAGTTATTGTAAATTACTCAGTGTTGATAGCACGCTAGGAAGTGCACTAGAAGGCTAAAGTAATCAATCTTCAGATGAGGTTGAGTAGCATGTGACTGGGAATTGTTTCGGCAGCTCCAGTACACTTTCATTGCCTCTCAGATTCACCTCTGCTGAATTATACATGCCTCTGTAGGTCAAAGGTGAGGATGTCACCAAGAACATTAAGTGGAGCATTTGATATTCTATAAAAGTTTAAAACTCAATGTCTTATTGTGTGTCATGTAGGCAAATATGCATGTTGTTTACTCAGACCTCTAGTTGTAAAAAGAATTGGTAGAAATTGGACACAAACAGACAAGTAATCTGCAAAATTCAACAACCATTGCATGTGATATTGAAAGTAAATATAGCTGGTATTTGAAAAGATTTTACAATTGGCTCATGCTGAAATGTAAAGTGTCTCATTGAGATACGGCACATAAATCTCTCTGAATCGTGGTTCTTAAATCAATAGCTTTCAAACAGTCCTGATCAGCATCACAAAAGGTCTGTGTTTGTGACAGGTGTTCTAAGCACTGTGACACTCCCACATCTGTCTCAGAGGAGCATGGGTAATCAGAACACGTAAATTAAGCAATTCAACTGCAAGGCTCAGGACAAATTCACATGGTTGAAAAACCTTTCTTTGGTTTGCATCCATGTAATCTTCCTGTGATGAATATTTATTCAGTTTATTTATAGTTTTTAACCCATTCAGTATTAATTTGTATGCAGCACTCAGCATTCAGTCGACATGCCAGCAATATCTTTAATGTGCTGACTCATTAGTTCACCTCCCATTTTGTAATGTACACTCATTTCGGTAACATAATGTCGCTTTTCTTGACTTTTCAGATCTTATGTGTACTTAATTCTCATTTTTAGTATTTTGGTATTTAAAACAAAATCAGAAAATTAACAATGAAATCAACTTTTGTTACGTGGGCATAACATAAATATTGAATTAAAACAGAAGAGTCTCAGTGTGAACAACAGGAAGGGGGCGGACCTTCTAGGTGGATTGTGCTGTTGAAGATAAGTGGCATGCAGTGATGTTCAGAAATTAGGAAGCAAAGTTCTTTTTTAATGTAATTTCACATTCCAGTTACACTTAATGTTGACAAATTTTCAGGTTAAATAAATAAACATTATTTAGACTACCAAGAAAACAACAACCAATACAATTCTATAATGTTTTTTTTTAACATAATGCAATTAATGTTCTATTTATTAAAAACAAGCATATTTCACATCAAGTTTACATTTACTTCAAAACAATAACTATAAGAATGCAGTATCAAATTTATTTCACCAAACTGATCGCTCACTAAAACCCGTCAAGATTGTGTTTCCAAAGTCATTTCAAGTTTGAATGTGCTGTGACAAAGCGTTGATATCTAAGTGGGTGAGTTTTTCACTTTCTTTTTAATGAATTATCACATTAACACAATTATTCAATTGGACAACGTGACTTTCCCCCATTCATTCTCAATTTCCCATCACCAAACCCGCTTTAGGGGGTCTCTTAAAACTCAGTGTGCTCAGGGGAGGCGAGGTGGAGATGCTGCTTCTCAACGTAACTTAAACCGATGGTGTCACTGTTGGACAGTGTCACTTAAAATTTCATAAAATTCGTGTTGTTTTATTTTTGTACTGTGGATTACTTTTTCATTCAGTTTTTTTAGGCCTGTGGAAACGTCTGATAAAGACACTTCTTGTTTCACCTCATTTTGGACATTTCCAACCCTCCACTAGGATGTTTAAACATTGCATCGCCTCAATTTTATGTCCTGTGACTGGGGAAACTGCACAGATGTTGTTGTTTTTTACCCAACATATTTCAGGGAAACTAAAGGCTTCATTGTACCAGGCCTGTGTTTGGAACTGTCTAACAGAAGCAGCAGTAGCCATGATCCAAATAGTATAATAGCATTTAAGCGACACTAAAATGATCTTGAGTGTCTCTGCATTAGATAATGGAATATAAAAACAACTAGCATTTGCGAACAAAAAAATTATGCTAGAGCTTTTCTCACTTCAACAGAAAATAACGAACTACCTTGCAAGTACGTCTTTCCAACAGGTCCCAAGTAGATTTTAGTGAATACATCAAGCAAATTCCCCTCAAGTTCACACAGGTGTGTTAGCAGTAACCACAATTGTTGTTCATGAAAGCATTGACGTTGATCGTGGGGAACATTCCCATCGTAAACAAAACTCAGCCACTGCGTCTTCAGCGTCTTGAGGCAGGGGAAAACATATAAGGAGATTAAAACAAAAACACTGGATGGACTTTTATCATTATATGATGGTTGTGTATAGGCACTGTCAACACACATTTCAGTACAATCAACTTGTAAAAGTGCATGTACCATTATATGACCCCTTTAAACTCTCTATCAGAGTGAATGACCGAAAAACATCACCTGGAGTTATACAGTGCTTAGCATAAGTGAACACACCAATGATAAAGTTGACTAAAAAGAGGAATAAAAAATCATCTTTTGGAAATTGATCTTAATGCCTTAATTTAAAAAATGAGGAAAAATCCAACCTTAAGGACACCAATTTTCTTTGTGAATGAATAATGTATCATAAATAAATAAATGTTCTTCCTACATTCACAAGAAAGTTGGTGTCCTTAAAGGTTGGATTTTTTCTCATTTTTTTTAATAAAGGCATTAAGATCAATTTCCAAAAGATATTTTTTATTTCTCTTTTTAGTCAACTTCAGCATGCGTGTGTTCACTTATGCTAAGCACTGTAAATAATGACCCAACAGTTGATTGTGACATTTATTAGGCTTATAGAGTAAAGGGATTTGTGTTTTTTGATGTCACTGAATTATAGAAGTGGCATATTTGTCTTGATCAATGTGCTGTTGTTATTTTTTTAAATAGAAAACAAAAAAGGAATGGTTTAACATACAGTAAGGCAAATAAACCATATTGCTAATCGAGACAATTACAGTAATATAGCTAAGGTTTTGTCTATATACTAAATTAATATTAATGAGACAATGAGTATGATCTGGTTAGTTACAATGATAGATAAAAATGAAGTAACATAGAACCAACTTTATGTATTGTTCCTGCCTACCCTAGTATGCAAACATTTTAAAAGGTTTTTTTTAGTTTTTTTTTTTTTATCATGCCCTGATTGGGGCCTGAGCCCCCATAATATTGAAATCCTAGAATTGCCCCTGATAGGAATCCATGCGATCATGGAGAATTTCATGTGAGGGAAAATTTCGCAAAAAGTTTAGGCTAGTTGAATGAGTCAATGGCTACAGTCAAGAGCTGAAAAATGTTGCATATGAAGGTAACAAGGCACATCCGAATCCAATGTTTGTGTCATTGTGTCTACTGAGCTATCGTTTATCTGGTCGATTTTTTAAGGCAGCATAGATGTGACCTTCACTGGCTTTGATATCCCAGAATCCTGTGCATTCCATTCTATGACAGTTCAGCTAAAAAATAAATATGGCTTCTGAAAGTTGTGGTAGGTGGTCAGTTTGTGTTTAAATGTACATTTTGGACCAACTTTTTCCAATTTGAATGTAATCGTAGTTATTAAATATTTGCTTAGTTATCACCAAAGCTCTTTCTATTTTGCTGTAGATCATTAAATATTATGCTGCCTTTTAGTGATTTATGAATTTAGTGTGGACAGAAGTTTGGACACAGCCAATGTTTGTGAACAAATCGATTGAGTGAATGATTCAACGACCTAAAAAGACACGATTTATTTCCCAAATGATTCAGCATTTAAACAAATTGGTTGAATAAATTATTCCAATGAATTACTCATAAAGACCATATTCTGGTGTAACCTACAGAGGCACTAAACCTGTCACGTTTCAGTCCAAAGTCGATGAAGAAGATTCAATTAGAAGTGTTTTTATTTAAACAAAGTCAAAACAAAGGCAAAAAACAGACAATGAACGTGAACTAAAGAATAACTTAAATGCACAGACAGATACAATGAAATGATTACAGAAAGGTGTACTCCTTAAATAAATATCCATGAAAACAGATTAGTGGCGGGAAACTAGAACACACGTAACAGGTAACTGAAGAGAAACAAATTAAAAGTTAATGAAAATGAAACAAAAGCTAAACTGAAAAGAATGGTGACAAATACAATCTGGGAAAAGTCCTAGTGCTGTTGAACTATATGTATAGATGAGTCAAACAATCAAGGAATGAAACATATTCATAAGCATCTGGTTCGGCAGTCTTTGTTGATGCTATTTCTGTTGACTGCGGGTAGAATGTCCATGTGGGGTCTGACAAACTGGGCAGAGTGTCAAGCTCAAACTCACACTTTGAGTTTCAAACATCAGCAGTATAATGATAAAGATACATTTTGTCTAAAGGCCGTAGGGAGATATATGACTGACTCGCTGCTAAACGGTAGGGACTTGAGGAGGAAATCATTCATCTGAGTGCCACAAGAAAAATGAAGAGGCTATTGAGGCCACCAGTGTAATTTCAACCAAAGTGCTGATTAAGGAGCTTGTCTTACAGCTTAATAAGTAAAACTTAGCTTACAAAATACTTTAAATTCGCCACATTATTCCAGAGAAAAAAATGCATCCCTGGCTTAAATGCATTTTTAAGTGTCTCTGTGAATCAGTCTCACTCTATCCTCCTTTTTCTTTCTTTTTATCCCTTCCTGTATGTCTCTCTCTAGCTACTCGCTCTTTCTGTCTATCTCTTTCTACAAATCAAATGGTGCAGTGTTGGCGATACTCTGTCTGCAGTGTGTGAAAGTAAGAGAGGGAAAGCTGTGCGGCACTGATGTCACTCAGCAAGAGAAATCAGCACTGCTGTGATGTCACAGTATCAAAATGCAGCGTTCGGCCAATCACGACAAAGCATAGTGGCAGAGAGTTTTCAGCACCTTGGACAGGGACACCCCCTCAAAAACTGAACTAACACCTCGGTCTATTCTTATATCCGGTCAATTCTCATTTTTCCAGCACCCTTCCCCCTACACACAGCTGACTTAGAGGTCACTGTGTCCTTGAAGCAGTATTCATTGTGCATTAGTCATTGTGTGTGCTAATTGAAAATTTCGAAATGAGTCATTTGTGCTGCTCTTACAAGCACACGCACATATTTGCATTCGAGTGTAGTGAGAGAGATGCTCTTCTGTCCATTCATTGCGCAGATGTTTGTAGTGCTGTTTAGTGGTGAAAGTGCTAAATTTGTCGCCTGGTTAATTAGGCTACAATCACACTGGCAGTAGTGTACATGGCATCAATGGGTGCTGTTAGTACACCGCTGTGCCATGAATAATGCAAGAGAGATTTGTTTCCTGTGTAATCTGACCGCCGGGCCCCCAGGAGCCTTTAGGAGACAGAGCAGGGTGCAAGGGTCTCTGGACCAGGTCTGCCATTAGAGATTAGGCCACACAGGATTCTACTGATTCTCACATTAGAGAAGTCATAACAGATTGAGATTATACGTGTCATGCTGGAGATTGAGATTAGGTTTTTCCAAAGGGGAAGGGGGTTAGAACAGGTCAAGGGACTGCAGATTTGTTGGAGAGGTAAAATAGAGCACTGAGATTATAATGACACATTCATGTTTATCTGATGTTGAGATGCTCAGTCAACATAAAATGTGTTTGCAAGCCATTTTGCTTCTGTACACTGACTCCTTTCTGAGTAAGTAAGTGTTACTCACATCCAAAAATAAATAATACAGGTAAGGATGTATGATATATATATATATACATCCCCATTTGTTTCATTTATTGTTTGATATTGCATTTAATTGTTTATACTCATTCCCTCTATGTTTACAATTACACTCGCTTAAAGATCATCTTTTAAAAAAATTACAATTTAATAACACTTTTAAACAATCTTTAGCAAGTCTCAAAATAAATATCCATTTTTCATACTGCATATTATAATGTTGGGATGCCTATTGCCTAAATTCACTTGTAGCATTTAAAATGATAGATTTGTTTGTGTGTTGCTTTTTTAGTTTATTTAGACAAATTAATATTAATATAATATATAAATATATTTTAAATATTTATATTATATAAATATTAATATATTTTTATATTGTGCATTTATTGATTATTGGCCTTAAAATGTAAATAATTATTGACTTATCGGTATCGGCCAGGTTGCTAATAATATTGGTGCATCCATAAATACAGGTAGCCTGACTACGTCAGACTTCCTACTTCCGCTAATTTCATTTCGCTCCTGTAGTCAGTCTGAGATAGCAGCCTATCTTTCTGTTTTCCACCGGCCAGAAAACAGCCGGGCCAATCAACGAACAGAAGGCGGGCTGAGAGCCGTGACGTAGTCGCTAAGCGCAGAGTTTAAGAGTTAGGTCAGAGAAATCGAAAACGACCGCGGATAGGGAGACGCGGATGCAATTCGCTCTGTTGTGGAGAATATTCCCGGCATTAGCAAACTGAAGCCCGAACAAGAAGAGTGTGTATTAAACATTTTGAATGGAGGTGATGTTGTGGCCCTACTCCCTTTGGGAAAAGTTTAGTTTATCAACTATTGCCGATCGTCAGCAAGAAACTGGGGAGCCTTTTGACAGGTCAGTGTCTCCTTTCTTTTCCAGGTCTTAAATACCGTAAAACTTCAAATAATAGCCCAGGCTTTTATTTGTCCAAATCATCTAGCTGCACCGGCTTGTATTTGAGACAGGCGTCTATATGAGACAGGCATTTATAATTTAGTGTTGAGATGTTGTTCATTGAGATGTTGTTCCTAGAGTCTCTAATCTCTAAAAATCTCCAAATGCTCCACGTGAAACTGCGGTCTTCCGATCTTTTACTATCTTGTCGATTGATTTTGATTAATATTTGCGAGGGAGAAAGAGCAAGACAGCGCTCGTGTTGTTTGAAGACCTGAGAGTGCGCGCGCGGCTCTCTCTCTCTCTCTCTCTCTCTCTCTCTCTCTCTGCTCGTTTGCGCCCTGTCAAAGCGCAGCAGTCATTCTATTAACTGTTACATCACTCACCGATCAAAAAAGTCGTTCACAGCCATGTTCACTCCGGTATTTCGCTCGCATCATCAAGTGTTTACAGCAGGTGGAAGTTCGATCATAGATTTGAGTTCGATGCATGATGTCTGTGGTTCGATGCGGCTGTGTCAGCGCATAACATACGTCATAAATAAACTTATCTGATTGGCTTACGGGTAACCAATGATTTTAAACTTCAGAAATCGCCCCCTAGCGAGAGAGAAAACTAGTGATGGGCGATACTGCAAATTTCTGTATCGATCCGATACCAAGTAAATACAGGGCCAGTATCGCCGATATCGATACCGATACCGATACTTTTTCATTTTAAAAGCATGCATTTGAACTTGAATGCACTTTCCTTTGCTAGAGCATTGTGTCATGATTTATGAGGTGAATGCATCATTAATATGCTAAATCTAAATCCGTTTTCATGACTTCTAAATATTTTGTGATTTGTGCTCTCAACTCGCCTTTAATTAGTCAGTGACTTTTACAAAACTACCCTAATTATATTACTAGCCTAGTACTAGCCTACTACTAGCCTACTGTTCTAAAGTTTGGGGTCTGTAAAATTTTTCTTTTTCTTAGCAAAAACTTTAATATTACAATTGAACAAATTGTAATTGTAAACTGTAATTTATTCAAGTGATCAAAGCTGAATTAGCGGCATCATTACTCCAGTCATGATGATATTTCATTTTAATATGCTGATTTGCTGCTCAGAAAACATTTCTTATTATTATCAATGTTGAAAACAGTTTCATATTTTTGTGGAAACCATGATACATTTTATGCAGAATTATTTGATGAACAAAGTTGAAAGAACATTTATATGAAGTCGATTTTTTTTAACAGTGTAAAACCCTTGACTGTCACTTTTGATCAATTTAATGCATCGATTTTAATTTCATTAAAAAAATTTACTGACCTCTGCATTTTGAACCGTTATGCACACTTTTGGTTTGTAATTGCGAAATAACTCCTGATTGTTTCTCTGTCATCTAAGCAAGGCTTCGTTTCCCTTCTTAGAGAGAAAACACTAGAGAAGAGAAAACACTTCTCTATTATGCTATGCCAGACTCTGTCTACGAAGCAAAGTGAAGTAGGTGCACAAAACTAAAATATATAAATTACCCAACATGATGTCGACACACTGTTGCTCCCTAAAATTATGATTAAATCTTCTCTCCAAAAAGATGAGAGATTTTGAACACAGTTTGTGATAAAGTCTTTTTGGGGAAAAGATAAAAATATGTTTGGTAGCAAAAGTGTGCAGACATTATTTATATTTATTATTTTATGCATTTCAGAACATAAAAATGTAGGGCAAGACTTTATTTTATCCATTATAAATGATAAATAGGGTCCAGTTGAATTGATTTTAATGTAAAAATCTTTTAATTGAATCACACTTCAACACATTAAGCAAAATCGATCATACAGTGAACTATTGAGTAACTGGCCTGAATGTTTATATGGTTGCTAAAGAGCAGGCTCGTCATTAGACTGTTTTTCAACATTATTAGCAAATTGTCTTGTAATGAGAATCATGTTTCAAGTTAAGGGTGATTTAATCGTTCATATATATATATATATATATATATATATATATATATATATATGTATATAAATATAAGCATCATATAAGCTCACGTCTGCACTACAGAAAGGAAGATATTGTCCTGTACAGGCTGGTTTACGCTGGTTTCTTCTTGGATGCTATGTCGCCACGCTGCTTGCCAGTGAGGGCACATGGGCAATCTCTCAGTTTTTTTTTTTTTTTTGCTCCAGGGATAGGACTATAAATAAAGAGAGCTTTTCATGCTCCATTCATGTGCAGCGGAATATGGCTGTTTTTGCTCTCAAACACACACATATTCAGCACACTCATTCAGCTCTCTTTTTACTTATACACTCTACCTTAAAACCGTCATTCATTTTAACGTGCTCATCAGTTTGCATAGCTCTGTTGAATGGACTTGGCGAAAATGTTATTTTAGTAAAAACAAGCAGCGTGTTGCATAGGATCTTTGTACAAGGGGAATGTTGGTAAAGATATGCAAAAATATTAAAACTGGTGTAATCAACAAGATAAATACACCATTAAGGTTATTTAAAGGCTAGCACATAAGGAAATTATCACTTGTTATGAAAGGCAAAGTGGAGAGAGTACCGGTAATGCAATTTAGCATGCTAAGATTAGCATGACATTTCTAGCTGGCCACTAGGTTTACAATGGTACTCTAAACAACTGTCACATGATATTTAATTGATATATTACAAAAGCATCCTGTGACATCCAATAATTTCTCAAAAAATATATGTTTTTGTGATATCACAAAATAATACAGAGAAAATATAGCTTCTGGGACTAGAGAATTCAACAATGGTAACTCACATGATCCACAAATGCAATATTACTCACAATTCTGGTTCTATAACTAACAAAGAATGCACTTACAAGTCCGTTTCACTTAATTTTACATTCTCTGCAAGTAACTGGACTCAAACTGGTCAGAAGTCACCAAGTCACAGTCAGAGCATGCTGTGTAACACTACACAAGCACTATAAATTGTAGTACTCCAATACTAGGAGCTGTAGTGTTACTGTTTGTAGTATCAGATTGTGCATTTAATTATTAGAATATACATTTTCTGATTATCAGTATGCCGTTTTTGAGTCTTTGTTGTGTTCTCATGTAGTCTTCTATTTTGAAATTTTGTGAGCTGTGAATGATTAGTTCCTGTTCAGTTGTCTTGTTATCAGGTTTGTATTGTTAGCCTATATCTTTACATTGTCCTGTGTCTAGCATCGTTCAGTGTAACCAGGTATTGATTGGTGAGTTCTTATTTATAATTAAAAGTAATGTCTAAAGATACACGAGGGAACCATCAAGTGAATACAGGGCTCGACAATAAAGATGGCACTGGGCCAGTGTGAACAACGCTCGGGACAGTTGACGGGTATTGGGCCTTTGCTGCATCGTCATAAAAATGTGTATCATTTGCATGCGTTTTTAAGCCTTGCGAATTTAAATATTAAAACGCAAAAAGACGCGAAAATTCTATTTGGTACTCGCAAGTTGTGTGAGAAGTTTGAGGCATGAGCTCAGAAAGCCACTTCTCAGGGTATGTTCACACTTTTAGTTTGGTTCGTTTGGTCCGGACCCAAAAAAAAAAAAAACATTTAGTCATGTCTTAAGTGAACGTAAACAGTTCAGTAATAAAACACATGATGAAAGAGAATATTGCATTAGGTCTTAAAGTGACAGCACACTAATAGACCTGGGGCCGTATTCACAAAGAATTTTAAGGCTAAAAGTAGCTCCTAACTGGCGAATTTAGGAGCAACTCCTAAAAATAATGGGCGTGTCACTCCTAACTTTAGGACTCCTAATTTTTTTCACTAAGAGTAATTCACGAAGCATTTTAGCCCTAAAAGTAGCACCTAAGTCTGGGACAGCTTAAAAGAAGTCGAGAGGACTCCTAACTCACTAAGACCTATTCACAAAGGATTGTAGCGCACACCACCGCCTCTCGCAGTCGTCCGGGGGCCCGGACAGAAGCGCGAATGCTGCATTGATCTGCAAACAAATCTTCTCCCATTCTCACGTTTAGTTTTGCTTGATATCCCAGTGCCGAATTTCCCATTTATCATTTTTTTCAGCACCAACTGAGCCAGCAACGGTAATGGTGTGTTCACACCGAACGCGAATTTAATTATTTGCGCGAGTAGATTACATACAAAGTCAATGCAAAGACGCGAATAGACGCATCATTCGCGCCGGGCGTTGCGAATGACGCGAATTGGGCGACGCGTTTGCCGCGAATGTCTTCCGTGCAGTTTAAAAAATTGGAACTCGAGCGAATGTTCAAGCGTCTAACGCGAGACGCGTATTTGACGTTCTATTCGCGGTGTGAACACACCATAACTGATCCTGCGTTATAGGCTTTCTTTTCCGTTTTGGCAAGTTCATAATCCACCGTCATTCAACTATTACATTACTTCAATAGGAGCAACATTTCCTTGCTTTAAGTAGTCTATTTAGGCTAATAGGATGTCAATTAATCTGTTAATGCAAAATCTTAATGCAAGTGTCGTTTTTCATTATTAGGCAAGAACCGGTTTTCATTAGGGTATTAGGCTACCTTGATTTAATTTAATTTAATTCATGACTTTTTTCTCTCTCTGCCTTTTTAGAATTACACTTCACTGGGGCCTGCACAAACATGTCATTATATATGCATTTCGATGACATTACTATTATTGTTTTGTGTAGGACACAGTAGGCCTACATATTTAGATGTCGTAATTCCATGATTTGTTGCGTCTGTGTTATGATCCGCATGACCGCCCTGTCATCTAACAACCAATCACGTGATTATTGCGAGGAAGCTCGTGCATGAGAATTGACGTCATACATAGCAACGAAGACTCACTCTTAGTTTAGGAGTTGTCATTTTTCCTTACTAAGAGTAGGTCTGAAAGGCGTTAAAGGCGAATAACTTTTAAGAGAAAACTCCTAGCTAAAATATTTTAGTGCGATTTAGGAGTACTCCTAGTGGTAAGATAAAATTCTTTGTGAATACGGCCCTGATCTGTGCTGTGGATGTTGAGGACAAAAAAAAAATCACTCTGAATAACTTTTGTAACTTTAATAAGGATTAATATATTTTAATTTATGCAGTGAAGACTATGCAGTGTTATTTTACATTTAACTATTTTATTCAATTTCTAGGGTTTCACATCGAAATAGACCAAAATGTAGTCACAATCTCGAACTTTGAATTAAAAAATGGAATTGTCGATGCTGCCACGCCCCCATGTCACACCCGTGATGGGAAGTTCGGATCATTTTACTGACTCTTGTTCGATCTCGTTCATCAAAATGAACTCATCTTTTTTTCTAGTCATTTCGTTCATTTCAGGGGCTTTAAATGCTATACTAATTGGCAGGAATCAAGCGCGTCTCCCCCGTAGTCGAGCTACACAATAGCCAATCAGAAAATAGCACTATTGTATCTGGGTAAGATTTAACGCAACAACCAATGAAAAAATTACAACCCCATTTCCTCGACCCGTCAAAAACCAACCGCCCCCAGCAACAGCAACCTGTGCTTAAAAAAAAAAAGAAGTAAAAATCGCAAATCGAATCGAACCGTGACCTTAGAATCGAAAATTTAATCGAATCGAGGATTTGGAGAATCGTGACACCCCTATCAATTTCTGTACCTGAAAACTACTGTTAGACCTTCCTGAAAATCACTGTTTATATAATTTGAATCTTTGCTCTATTGTATTTATTTTTGCTATTGTTATTATTTGTTCTTATTTTATAACTGGCTGTTTAATTGCCTTTAATGATATTTGAGATTTAGCTATATTAGATAGGCTAGTAGTTTTTTGCTCTGGTATCAAAATTGGAATCGAAAATTGTGAAATTTCCCTTTATCTAAAATTTGGTGTCATAAGCTATTTTTTTAAGGTTGCATGGGTCAAACACAATGAAAACAATAAGTATTTTCAATTAATTTTGTAATTACTTTTGTGGTGGGGGAAGTGAAAATTTCCACATAGATGAAATGTAATGTAAATGACTTAAACTTTTTGTCAATTATATATAGTTTATATATATAATTTGCATAAAAAAGTTTAAGGTGTATTTTATTAGCATGTCCTTATTTAAATAAAATAAGTTTGTGTTTTAGTATCAATATATTGATAATTTTCATGTTATAATCTTGTATTTCTACTTGCTATTTATAGTTTTATTTAAAATAACCTGAAATTAAACATTTTACAGATAACACATTTTAGGTAATGAACTTACTGAACGGTTCTTAAAGTTCTATCGCCAAACAATGTATATGATAATATCTTTTTTATGATATTTTTATGATTAAATGTCAACCACCCATTGAATGGTCTGTCCTTCAAACTAAAGTTCAAGAGTATTTTGCGCATAATGTCACATTATGTTGAGTCACAACCCAAATCAGAGCTGCTGTTTGAAGTTGTCTGTGTACCCATGCTGTTAGATCAAGTGGATTTTCTTGTACACTCTTTAGCTGTTCTATTAGGAGGACACTCAGTGTTAACTGTTTTTTAACTGGCCTCTTGTCTCGCTCCATGTTCTGCGTACATTACTTAATTAAATGTTGCCGTGTCTTAATATTCAACAAAGGAGACCTGGTTTCCTGACACCAGACTGCTGCAGTTGCCAGGGAAACAGGAGGTTTAAGCATGTCTGTCTCCCCTCCTACTCGGGTCTTTAGAGGAGTGAAATTACCGTCTCAGAGACGGAGGTGCATTTTAACACATGGCATGATACAGAATTTCGGTGCCTTGTTTGTAGAAGCGATCTCAGCGTGCAATGCATGATGCAATTACTCCACAATGGCATTTACTATCTGGGTGAAAATGCTTTTGTAATGGCACCTCAAAAGGTTAATTGAATGTCTAAAGTGCTATTCTAGAGCTTTCTCTGCCGCTAATGGTCATTTTAAGCTGTTCAGTGCATTTATAGGGTGTGAAGTTGAACTATGAACACAGACCAGACTATTATGAATTTGGGATTTTATTTGCTTCAAGAGCTGCCATGTGTTAAAATGTGAACTAGAGATTCATCTGTAATTTACAAAACAGTGAAAAATTAATAAACAAAAAATACATGTGTTGATATGTGTATACTGAGAGTTATTGACTAGTTCTCAGCAGCTTCCTTTTTGTAAGTTTCTGGTACAAGTGGATAAATAAATGTTACATGCGTTTGTTTGTGTATTTAAGCCCTGTCTAGTTCAGTCTTTGTCAGTTTTTAACGTTGTACTATGTTGGTTGTTCTGTTGCCGAGTCTTGTTCTTGAGTCTGTATTTGTAAAGTTTTGAGTTTATTTAATAAAACTGCTGCACATGAATCCTGCTTTCTCCTCTGCTTCAACCAACGTGACAGAAGAACTGACCATAACATGGATCCAGCAGCACAGATCATGCGTCTCCGTCAGGGAGACCGGCCCATTGAGGAATACATCATGGGCTTTAAGCTGGCACATTAAACATTTTTTGTTAATGTATTCCTAATGATATTTTTTCGTGGAGGGCTATTCGGGCCGATTATCTCCCTTATGCCTCTTCATCACCCTAGCTGGAGTCTTGAACAGTATATTGACATGGCATTACAGCTGGCCAGCTCTACATTTACTGCATTTACATCATCTTCTCGGCAATACAATGTTTTTATTGGCAAGTGTATTTATTTATTCCATGTTTCCTGTAAAGGCTGAGTTGCCGTTGCGAAGAATCTTTTATGGCATCAAGGGGAAAAAAAGAAGAAGAAAAATATATAAATATATTTAATTTTTTACAATTTTATTTTTCAAAATGAACTATGCATAAAGAAAAATCTTAAGAGAAATATAATTATTTTATAAATTTGATTTTATTCAAAGGTTGTTTAAAAACAAGCTTGTCTTGAACAAGAAGTAGGCTACAAAAGCAAAAATCATAGCCTGTGTACTAGTGTAGGATAGACTTTGAATATTGACTTCAATTTTGACATCAGTTACAAAGGTCGTAGGAAGCACTGGTTTAGGCGTAGGGGAGAGAAAATACCATTAGCTCAATAATAATAATAATAAAAAAAAATAGAAATCAATGAAAAGTCCCGCCATGATAGAAAAACCAAAGTGTGTGTGTGGCCCATGGATCTGCTACCGATACTGTAATTTGGTCCTGTTATTGAACAGGGAAAGTGGCCTGTGGGTCAAGTTGGTGGTCGATAGTTGGGGAGCACAGCAGAGGCCATGAGGCTACAGGGTAGTTTTCTAGCATGCTATATGAGCTGGCAGTGCAGCTGCCTCTCACTGTGTTTACTGTTTGACTGCTGTGCTCTGATGCCATTTGTGTAATGCGTACAGCGCTTCGTCTTAGCAGGGTGTTTATTTGTTTGGTTATTCTGGATTTTGTGTAAGCATTCCTGCCGTGTAGTGAGAACAGTGAGATGTGTCATATCTGACTACTGATTCTCCACTCACTGCCTTTTATTACTCTCCATAAATAATTTAGGAAGCAAAGGCTAAGTCAGAGATACTGTGTCCTCTGAAATCTTACTGCACAAAACTCAAACTTTTATTACAGTATGACTCATATGTGTTTATAGTTTGTTTTAAGCACAGCCTTGCTTCATAATCCCCTGTGAATGCCCCAATAAGTACAAAAAATGCCCGGTACATCAGTAGATGTTCTGCCTCATGCATCGATTCTGCAACTTACAAAGTTTATGAGACTGAACAAACCTGCTTTATTAGCAAACTCTTTAAGAAGAGGTTTATTGTATACTAACAGAGGCGTTGAGCACTACTGAAAATGATGTGAAGGAACACATCCCTTATACACTATCGTTCAAAAGTGTGGGCTTGGTAAGATTTTTAAATTGTTAAAAATGTAAGTCTCTTACACCCACCAATGCTGGTTTATTTGAACAAAAATACAGTAAAACGGTAATATTTAATTAAAAAAATATATTTTTCTATTTTATTATATATTTGATAGAGTAATTTATTACTTTGATGGCAAAGCTTAACTTTCAGCAACCATTACTGTACAGTATCACATGATTCTTCAGAAATCATTCTAATATCCTGATTTGGTGCTTTCAAATAATTCCAGTTGAAACCAGTTGTGCTGCTTAATGTTTTTGTGGAAATCACTATATGTATAAAATTTTGTTTCAGGATTCTGGTGAACGTTATAAAAATGAATACAATGGCCTAAAGTATTAATGTAATATTTTTATTTAAAAAAATTATGAAATATAAAAAGAAGTATTTAGTTCAGGTGAGGTTCAATCATATCAATGAGGTTTTAACCTCAAATTTCTTCCCATAAGGGTTTGGTGAAATGTGTTAAGGTGCCAAACTAGGACTTTTAAGCCTTTTAGAGGAAGGGCTATTATTGTGTGGACTGTGGTTATATAACTTATGTAATCTAATCTGTGGTCATCTTGTACTGTACATGAATGTGTGTGTACCCTTCCTCTTTCAGTCAAGGTGACTGCATGCCATTATGTATTTCCACCCTATACTATTATTTCCTATATGATGAGAGATGAGGCTGCAAGTCATTGTTCCAACGTGTCGTAATTAGATTATAATCATATAAAATGATATCGGAATTATTGAGACATGTTTATAGTGCTTGTCTGTATGTGAAATTAATACTTGAACCAACACTGTGGTTTCAGGAAGTGTGTTGTGATGTATAGTTCATGGTTTAGGATGGATGGTATATGTGTGGTCTGTAGGAGGAGAGCAGGCTGCATTGCATTTTGTCATGATCTCCATACTGGTGTGTGTGCATACGTGTGTATGTGTGTGCGCGTACGCATGCACTTCCTTCTGTAGTGAAGGTGTGATAGAAAGAGAGGGACAGAGAGAAGAGAAAGATCTACTTACTTATCTGTCTAACTATCTGTTCTGTTGAACTGTCTAACTATGTCTACTCTAGACAGAGATAGTTTGACAGACAGACATCTCATAATCTATCAATCTGTTTAACTAACTATCCATTTGTCTACCTTTCTGCCTCTGTTTTTTGTCTGTTTAACTGTCTGTCTGATAGCCTGACTACGTCAGACTTCCTACTTCCGCTAATTTCATTTCACTCCTGTAGTCAGTCTGAGATAGCAGCCTATCTTTCTGTTTTCCACCGGCCTGAAAACAGCCGGGCCAATCAGCAAACAGAAGGCGGGCTGAAAGCAGTGACGTACTCGCCAAGCGCAGAGTTTAAGAGTTAGGTCAGAGAAATCGAAAACGACCGCGGATAGTGAGACACGGATGCAATTCGCTCTGTTGTGGAGAATATTCCAAGCATTAGCAAACTGAAGCCCGAACAAGAAGAGTGTGTATTAAACATTTTGAATGGAGGTGATGTTGTGGCCCTACTCCCTTTGGGAAAAGTTTATTACCGATCGTCAGCGAGAAACTGGGGAGCCTTTTGACAGGTCAGTGTCTCCTTTCTTTTCCAGGTCTTAAATACCGTAAAACTTCAAACAATAGCCCGGGCTTTTATTTGCCCAAATCATCTAACTGCACCGGCTTGTATTTGAGACAGGCGTCTAACGTTATATGAGACAGGCCTTTATAATTTAGTGTTGAGATGTTGTTCTTTGAGATGTTGTTCCTAGAGTCTCTAATCTCTAAAAATCTCCAAATGCTCCACGTGAAACTGCGGTGTTCCGACCTTTTACTAGTCGATTGATTTTGATTAATATTTGCGAGGGAGAGAGAGCAAGACAGCGCTCGTGTTGTTTGTTTGAAGACGTGATAGTGTGCGCGCGGCCGGGGCTCGCTCGCTCGCTCTCTCTCTCTCTCTCTCTCTCTCTCTCTCTCTCTCTCTCTCTCTCTCTCTCTGCTTGTTAGCGCCCTGTCAAGTGCAGCAGTCATTCTATTACATCACTCACCGATCAAAAAGGTCTTTTACAGCCATGTTCACTCCGGTATTTCGCTCGCATCATCAAGTGTTTACAGTGGAAGTTCGATCATAGATTTGAGTTCGATGCATGATGTCTGTGGTTCGATACGGCTGTGTCGGCGCATAACATACGTCATAAACAAACTTATCTGATTGGCTTACGGGTAACCAATGATTTTAAACTTCAGAAATCGCCCCCTAGCGGGAGAGAAAACACTTCTCTATTATGCTATGCCAGACTCTGTCTACGAAGCAAAGTGAAGTAGCAGAGTCTGGTATTACCAGGCTATCTGTCTGATGGTCAGTATGTCTGTCTATCTTACTGTTTCTCTGTCTACCTGTCTCTCTAACTATCTATCTGTCATCTGTATCTGTCTATATCTAACTGTCTAACTAATTCACCAACTATTTGCCAGTCAGTCAGTCAGTCTTTCTTTCATACTATCTGCATGTCTCTCTAACTATCTATCTGTCTATCTGTCTGTCTGTCTAATAGCTAGATAAGCTATTAGACAGACAGACAGGTAGACAGATACAGTAGACAGATAGATAGTTAGAGAGGCATGCAGATAGTAAGAAATACTGACTGACTGACTGTCCTTCTGTCCATCTTACTACCTATTTCTCCAGCTCTCTGTCCATCTGTCAATCTTACTATCGTCTGTCTTTTTGTCTGTTTATCTATGTATTCTTTTTCACGTTCTACCTCTCTCTCATGTCTCTTTATTGCTTTCTTTTAGCATATTTGGCTGCATTGTCAGATGTCACGCTGAATGACAAGTCAAAAGAACCGTTTTGTCATGCACTGGTGCACCACAGAGTTCCCATCACACTGCATTATTCAAAGTTATGACAGCGCTGTAAAATTAATCACCTGTTCTTTTCCCTTTCATATCTGCATTATTGAGTTTAGGCTGTTTTTTGTGGATACTATATATCCATAACCATAGCTATAATGAGAATTCGAATTACAATCAATTCAAGAGAATTGTGAACTCTCATCATTTTGCCTTCTAAACCTAAATATCTTTTAAGAGAGAATGTTTGATATTCTAGCAAGATTGTGTTACTATTACCCTGATGTTCTGATCTCTGTTGTGCCCACTTCAGGAGCTGTTATGAGTTCAAGCTAAGTCTTTAATTTGCATTTCATATTCTCTCACAGACTTGATCCAGGCAACCCAGGAGTCCAATGTCAATGTTCCCCAGATGGCTGATACCCTGTTTGAGAGAGCAGGGAATGCTAGCTGGATTGTGGTCTTCAAGGCTTTGGTCACCACTCACCACCTGATGGTCCATGGCAATGAGGTGAGAAGCAAGCATCTGATTACTGCAGTACTGACTACTTGCATTGTTGAAAGATCTTAATCCAGAGTCTGCATTATATTTAACCTATTTAAACAGTAAAACCTTGAATTTTAACAATTTTCTGAGAAGCTCATCCCTACAGCTGACCACCTATTGCACTCAAAGCCCTCCTGCTTCCACTTATCACCATTATCACACCCATCAGGCTCACAATAGGAGCAGAGACAGACAGGCGGGCAGATGTTCTGGCCCTCTCTCTCACTCTCCTCTCTGAAAGAGCAGTTTACTCTTTCAGTCAAGGCGTGCGGTGTGCGGTGAAAGAGACACCGGAGAGTGAAAAGGCAGATGGCAGTGGAAAGCAGAATGAGATAAAGAGAAAGAAAAATGAATGATAATGGAAGGAGGGTGAAGGACCTTAGAGCTTGAGAGGAATTGATAGAAATTCAGAGAAGTGCAGCTACAAAGGATCATTAATAAATATGAAGCAAGCCACATATATGCTGGCGACATGAATAGGTGTCACTATGTTATAAAAAGTGGTGGGACAGTTATGGAAGTGTGCATATGGACATGTTGTGACGTCATGGAATGGCAAAGGTGTAGCTAGTGAATATTAATTATTGCATAAATAATTAAGCAATCTCATATATTTATTAACACTGTGTCTCATAACTGTGTCTATACGTTTGGTGGCCTTATTAACATGGGGGAAAAAAGAACCAGACAAATTTGCACACACACACACACACACACACACACACACACACACACACACAACACACAACACACACACACACACACAACCACACACACACACACACACACACACACACACACACACACACACACACACACACACACACACACACACACACACCACACACACACACACACACACACACCACACACAACGAGGGCCATAGCCCATAGTTCTTTTTAAATCAAACTTTATATCAAACCGTCTTTTTGTTGTTGTCTTTTTTACTTCTGCAACTGTCCAAATCTCTGGTGAATCCACATTAATGGTTTTCGATACCACATCCCTGTGGACACACTTTTGAACAGCGCACCTTTCCTGGCTTCCACCTCCAACAGCAAAACATCCTGTTCATTATCTGTTGAGGTCTTTGTTCTTTTCTTTTTTTTGCTCTTTTGCTTCGGTGACATTATGCTCAGTCTATATAAGATTCTCTGGATATGCGGAAACACTAATATGAGCTGGTATGGGCATGTATTATGTAAATTACTAACCTCGGGCACAGGGTCGCTCATTTACAATACTTGGAATTCATCAACATTAGAACAAGGTTTTGAACAAATTAATGTGCGCTTGCACGTGTTGTGAATTGGGCCTGAAAGCTTTTTGAGAGTTCAAATGTGCTTATAAATACAAATAGTGTACGCAATTGAATGAGACCCACTGTCAAAAAGTTTAGGTTAGTAAGATATTTTAATATTTAGGTTAATAAAGTTTTTTTTTTTTTTTACGATTCCTCTTATGCTCACCAAGGCAGCATTTATTTGATCAAAAATATAGTAAAACCAGTCATATGGTGAATTATTATATAAATAAAATAAAATGTTTTCTATTTGAATATATTTTAAAAAGTAATTGATTTCTTTAATGGCAATGCTGAATTTTCAGCAGCCATTTACTCCAGTCTTTAGTGTCACGATACTTCAGAAATCATTCTAATATACAGATTTTTGCAGGATTTTGATAAATGGAAAGTGTAAAAGAACTACATTTATTTGAAATAGAAATCATATGTAACCATGTAAAAGTCTTTACTCTGACTTTTGATCCTTTCCGAATATATTGATTAATTTCTTTAAAGGGGGGGTGAAATACTTTCACTCAATCTCATGTTAATCTTGAGTACCTATAGAGTATATTGCATCCTTCATATCTCCAAAAAGTCTTTAGTTTTATTATATTTATAAAAGAAAAATAGGCTGTACCGAGTCTTTCCGGAAAAACCCGAGCGGGTGGAGGCGTGCCGTGTGGGCGGAGCGCGCGAAGCTTTTGCGTGTGTTGTAAACAGACAGACTCGTGGTTTATGAGGACATGATTTAGTTTTACAATAAACAAACTGACACCTACAGTGGCCAGCTAAACAACTGTATTTAAACACACAAACACACACCATACATCGCATGCTCCATCGATACATTAACTGTAACGTTACGTGATCATGTTGTTTACTTGCTGTGCTTAGCTTACACGCCGATAGTCAGTGAAAATGAAAAATACTCTTTGAAAATGAGCAGTGTTGGGCAGTAACGCGTTACTGTAACGCAGTTACTTTTGACAGTAACTAATACTGTAACGCATTACTTTTAAAAATAAATTAACTCCGTTACCGTTACCATATGGTGCGTTGTCCGTTACTTTTTTAAATTAATTTGCTAGTTGCTGGAGCGCTAAGAAGTGTGCGCTGTCATTGCACAGTTCGGAGCACTGAGGAGACTACTAGCATTATTTACAGAGCGAGAGGACATAAACTATCACTGGCTGAGTTGTTTACTTAACAAGTGAGGCAGCGCGAGCACGGAGATTACAAGCTGCACGGAGAGTGCTGATACTTCAGATGCCCATTTAAAACACAGACAGCGAAACGGTATGAATACAGAACACTAAAGTACACATTGTCATATAATTATAAAGTAATTAATTTTTTTAATAAAAACTAGATGCTGCATCAGCAGAGAAAGAACAGAAGCTTGCCATCGAGTCTGAGAGGAATAACATTAGTAACGGCTAACTTACCTCAAGCGATTAAAGCAATGTGACAAAAACACACCCAGACCTGACCCAAATGTTGTATGTCGCAATTGTTACCATCTAGTTTATATCCAGCTGGTCACTTTTATGCATTCATTAGCCGCGACGTTGTATTTTTAAAGCTAGTGACGTGATTGCTTTCTCAACATTGATATGTTCAAGCCGACATCAAGTGTTCTAATCATCAAGTGTTCTAATCATCAAGTGTTCTAATCATCAAGTGTTCTAAAAATTAAGCAAATAAAGTGAAAGACTGTACATGTAATATAGGTCTACATTTATATAATTTTAATGCTCTGGCCTTTGCAGATATTTATATATGGCCATCTTCTTTAAGCTTGAATCATATAAACTGGTAATACTTTACAATAAGACTACAATTTTAGCATTAAATATGGTTAATAAATGTTGTAGAAGTATCATTCATTGTTAGTTTTTTTATTTCAAAATTTTATACATTTTAAATTGAGTTTAAATTGTATTGTACCTGTTATTACCTTAGTTAATGTATTTTGAACTAACAAGAATGATCAAATTGTATTGCTCAAATATTCATACATGCAAAAACATATATATATACTGTCAGCTCTCATTGTCAATGTTATTAGTAAATATAGTTAAAGTTATGCAGAGTGTTGATTACTTTACAAGCATCTGCCTTTTATTCTGTGATAGCACTGAGGGAAAAATATTGTATGTATAACATAATATATGTAGATGAGCTAACTTTCCATTATTTAATGAAGAAGCTATTCAATTATGAAGTGACTGGCAACTGCTTGTGAGGAAGATGCACTGCTTCATAATCTTCCCATAATGTTTATTCGTTTTTGTATATCAACCTCAAGGAGAGATAGAGGTGCAGCTGATAGTCACACTCTGGAAGAAAAAATGAAACAGGTAATTATTCTAATACATCAGCTATGTATGTGCTTCTTCTAAGGTCACATATACAAGGAAGTATTTACCTTTGACACATGGATAATTTGAACTGTTAGTAATCGGACCTAACTGATTAAAATGTTAGGTATTTTGGCCTGTCCAAATGGCTCACTCATATGCACTTACGTCTTGTGGACTCACTGTGGCTGCCGTCTCCATGGACCATAGGTGTCCCATTTGTCATTTAAGGTTTCAGAATGGTGTTTGCGAGCGCCCAACAGTCAAAGGGGCGTTGCGTCAAATGAACGTAGGAAGACGCAATGTTTTAGGTGCCATTTGGACAGGCCATATAGCTTGATCTCCCAAAAGCTCTGTATTGATCACTGACAATTAGTTAAACTCTGACTGGCGAAACTGAAAAGGCACACCCACAAGAGATGGATTGCTGGGATAGGTTTGATTTGTGTTTTATTTAAGATTTTCTTAATATTACCTTCAAAAACACTTTGAAAGGCATCCATAAATAAATGATAAATATAGCCTTTTCCTTCATAGTATTATACTAGAATTCATATCCAAACATGGAATAGGGCCAAAACTCTTTTTCCAAAAATCTAATCCCAATTTTTTACTATTTTTGCTAGAAAACAGACAAAAAAAAACTTTAGTTCGTTAGTATTCATACGGCATGGAAACATACAGTATCTTTTCTAATTATTGATTAGTGAAATTCCATTTCATTTCTATTTGCGGCTCATTAATGTTTTCCACACCTGTTTCATACTGTATTTCATAAATGTGTCGAGCATCATACATTTGCTTTGTAAATGAAGGCTGTATACCTGCTCAGTCAGCGAATGTGCGGTTTCTTGAAAACCTCTGCTATTATTTCCATTTTCCATTCGCTCCTCCACTCAAAGCTTTAATTGAGTTTCTGAGTGATAAACATGAATATTATATTGTCTGTAGCATTGAATTCTGTCTTCTTCACTGAATCTCGGATAAGTTATGTAACCTCGTTCCCGAATGGAGGAACAAGACATTACGTCAGTGACTGACGAATTAGGGGTTTCGCTAGAGAGCCATATCACCTTTGAGTATTAGAAAACAGCAATGGTATGAAAAATACATGGTCGCGATTTGCATCGCGACTCCACCCACCGGGGGTAATAAAAGGAGCGCGATGCAATCTCGCATTATGTTACATGCTGAGAGCCGAGACTGGCATGCGTGTAATCAATTGAGGCACCTAACCGATCATGAATGACCAACCGGCATGCACCGGTGATGGCATCAAGTGCAGGAGGAACTCAGGTCTTGGGACATCGAGTAAAATTACCGCATGTTATCATCGTGGAGATGGATGGCACAGCAAGCAATGACAACCGAGCAGGTCATATTACTGGCACTGGAAGGAGTACACAAGGACACTGGCTCTACACGGAGTGTAACGAGGTTAATGTATACGGAAGAAGGACGGTGGGAACGTGCATCATTTAAACAATGTAATAACAATAAAACAAATACAAATGAAATAAAAGACAGCAGCCCTCAACGGACATGCTGTCACATATACAAAACAGACAAGTTCAGCCTGCCCTCTCTTTCTCATTCGTCGCTCCTCCTTTTATGGTTCCGTTCCTCCGTGAGAGATACGAGACCGGTGCGTCGCACAGGTGGCACTCATTAGTAATCACACACCACCGGCCTCACACCATTCTCCCACAGCCCTCGGCCTTGTCCTGCTTGCCACACAGAGATTCTAAAATCTTGCGAAAGTGTTAGGTGTTGCCCAGCCTGCAGCTCTAAAAGTGTCTGTTAGCGAACCGCCATGCGCTAGAGCCTAGGAGGAAGCCACACTCCTTGTGGAGTGTCCTTGTGGAAAGTACGCTTCCTTCAGGTCGATTTCTGCTAACCAATCCAACGGTCGTAACCCACCGCTCTTCTTAGGTACAATGAAGTAGGGGCTGTAGAAGCCGGACCTCATCTCGGCTGGAGGGAATGTCTCGATTGCACCCTTTGCCAGTAGGGCAGCAACCTTCGCACGCATAACAGGGGCATTGCCACCCACCAAGGTATAGCAGACTCCCCAGAAGCAGGGAGGAGACCGTGCAAACTGAATCGCATAGCCGAGTCTGATCATTCGTGTGAGCCAGCGGGACAGATTGGTAAGCTCTAGCAAGGCTCCCAAAAATTGAACCAGCGGGGTCATTGTAACTACAGGTGTACCCACAATGGGGCAGCGATGCGGAATGACCGGCCCAGACATGGGAAGCATAGCGTCCCGGTGTGGGGGCGTGGTCAAATTCTGCGTCCTGACAGAGGAGGCAAGGGATGGACTGCTCTGACAGGGGTGTGGTGACAGAGGGGAACGAGAGTGGCGAGGCATAGCGTCGTACACTGCCATCCGCGGCCTCTTGGGGCTCGTAGGAAGGGGAGTCAGTTCTTTCTTTGACACTTTTAGGGTGCCACCGACCATGAGTCCAGCGGTGGGGGAAGGAGAACAAAAGATTCTCCCTCGGCCCTTCACCGGCGGAAGGAGTGGACCTGCTACCAGCTCCTGGGAAGAACTGTGCCCTTGCTCCAAGCTGTAGGTTTCAGGAGCGCCGCTTAGCCTGAAGTTTGGCAGCCTTAGGGGCGGAGATGGGCTGTACCGCCTTCCTGCGACCACCTCTTTGCTTCGGCATGGTTGAAGGCTGCTGCTTGGGCCGAGAACTTTTGGGCGAAGTCCTACACTGCACCGCCGAAGAGCCCAGCCTGGAAAATGAGGAAGTTGAGAAAACTAATTC
This sequence comes from Chrosomus eos, assembly GCA_036326025.1. Classification (NCBI taxonomy): domain Eukaryota; kingdom Metazoa; phylum Chordata; class Actinopteri; order Cypriniformes; family Leuciscidae; genus Chrosomus; species Chrosomus eos. The sequence goes on from CM070831.1 coordinate 14,685,556, forward strand.
TCTCAGCCTCCAGCATATCACCCAGGTTGAGCCATATATCGTTCCTGGATCACACAGGTGGACATCACCTGACCCAGGGATCGCGCATTGACCTTCGTCCCCCCCAGCAAGGTCGGTGGCAGTGCGCAGCTCTTGCATGAGCGCCGGGTCAGCCCTGCCCTCCTGCATGTCCCTGAGCACCTTCGCCTAATGGACTTGAAGGATGGCCATGGCATGCAGGGCGGAGGCGGCCTGCCCCGCAGCTCTGTAGGCCTTCACCGCGAGAGTGGCAGAGAACCTACAGGCCTTGGAGGGGTGCTTTGGGTCACCACGCCAGCATCTGGGGACACAATTGCATCGCCACCACGCGCTCCACCGGGGGACCGCATTGTACCCGTTGGCTGCCGCGCCGTCAAGGGAAGAGAAGGCGGAGGATGCCGCCGGGGAGTCAATGGGGACTTCCATGAGTTGGTGACCTCCTGATGCAGCTCCGGGAAGAAAGGCACTGGGGGCGGGTGCTGGCAGGTGCAGGGTGCTTCACCGCCCCTCTTGAGGAGGAGATGGATTGCGGTGTGGTAGAGGGGACTCTACCCCCACGGATGTCATTGAGTATCGATCTTAACACCGCAATGGTCATGTTCCCGGCCGCAATGAGCGTCATTAAAGTCCAAACACGCTAGACAGCATTCGTGACCATCAGGTGGATGGATCATGCGCCCAGATCCAGAAACACACGGGCGAGACATCTTTAAAAAGACGTGCCCGTGCAGCTCTTTTAGAAAAAAAAGCTCTCTCAGCAGAGCACGAGCCGTATGCAAAGTCACTGCAAAGACGAGCAGCAGGACAGTGAACCCGCTGAAACGTGCCGTCACACCAACACCGACTGAAAAGAGACGCTTGTTGCTTTGATGAAGGCGAAGAGAAGCACATAAACGCTTCGGCTCCGAAGCAGAAACATAATGCGAGATTGCACTCGCTGCTCCTTTTATACCCACGCGGTGAGTTCGCGATGCAAATTCCGTAGACCCATGTTTTTTTTTATACCATTGGCTCGTTTTCTAATACTAGAAGGTGATAGGGCTCTCTAGCAAAACCCCCATTTCGTCAGTCACTGACGTAACTCGTAGTGACTGACTGAAAGGGAACTGCAGTTTTCAAACGTAGTTCTGCATTTCTTATGCATCTCTCTGTATCTCTGTCAATTGGACCTTTTTTATTAATTCAGGAAAGTATTGAAATTGTAGTTTTCTGCGTTCCGAAAAGCAGTCTTATATCTGAATTACAATTCCATGTGTGCTAAAAAATATATATAATAATTAATGCACATGATTGCATTTTTGTCTTTTTTTTCTCCAGAGGTTCATCCAATACCTGGCCTCCAGGAACACTCTATTCAATCTTAGCAATTTTTTGGACAAAACTGGCTCTCATGGTAAGTAATATTTCATGCAGTGACAGCAACTGCCAGTCAAAATCTTCTTGTGTGATATTACGTAAATCACTAGAAAAAGTTATGTGAGCTATAATTAATTGCACTACTCTTAAACTAACAAATTTTGACTGTTCTTATTTAATCAACATTGCTGTCATGCCCACTGCATACATTTGAATTTGCCTATGAAACAAAAATGATCAGCCCATTGTATTTATAAAGGCTTGTACTTTCAGGTTATGACATGTCAACGTTTATAAGACGTTACAGCAGGTATCTAAACGAGAAGGCGTTTGCATACAGACAGATGGCTTTCGACTTTGGCCGAGTGAAGAAAGGGTAAATGAATCTTCTGCTACATTACTGTACCCTGAGTTGACATTGGAACACTACTGCGCAGTAACAGATTTGAGTGGGATGCTGTGAAATCAAGGACAACCTCAAGACTCAGAAAAGAGCTTTGTGATGCTTCTGTAAAAAAGTAGTTATTGTGGTTATTCACGAGGTTCCTTGCTCTCTTGGAACTATTGTGTGTGTGTGTGTGTGTGGTGTGTGTGTGTGTGTGTGTGTGTGTGTGTGTGTGTGTGTGTGTGTGTGTGTGTGTGTGTGTGTGTGTGTGTGGTGTGTGTGTGTGTGTGTGTGTGTGTGTGTGTGTGTGTGTGTGTGTGTGTGTGTGTGTGTGTGTGTGTGATCAAAGTCTAATAGCATACATGACACTATGAAGAAGTTACAACATATAAAATGGCTGACATCCCAAACACATTGGCAGCACACATCTGATTATTAGAGACTAAAAAAATTTAATCACTATACCTTCATTTTCATATGGTATGACAAATACATGTTTACAAGTTCATACCATGAGATATTAAATTTCCAAATGTATTTCATGTCAACTCAACTTTTTTTTATTTTTTTTATTCAAGAAAGCATACAAAACACATTATAAAAACATATCTGAAAAATTCCAACGTTGAACTAATATCTACAACTTGTAATATGCATGGCAGCTAGCCAAATTTGCAGTCCTTCTCACTTGGAAAAATATCATTCAACAATAAAAGAACAGGATGCTTGGGAAAAAGTATTCTAGTGACATTGTACAAAAATCTTGTACATCTGGACAGTCCCAAAGCATGTACATCAATGTGCCTATGTTCCATGGCCTACAAAAATCCAGTAAGGGTGGGGCTGATCTTAACATTTAACCCAAGAATTGGTGTTAGACCTGATTCTGAATTATGTTCACTTACAAATGAAATGTTATTTACCACCAAATCCATGTAAATGTGTGTGTTTCTCAGTGCTGATGGTGTGATGAGAACAATGTCTCCAGACAAGCTCTTGAAAGGCATGCCCACGCTGCAGGGTCAGATCGATGCTCTGCTGGAGTTTGAAGTGAGTCTGCTTACTGTCATCATCACAGGCTGTATTAACACCTGATGCTGTTACACTGGGTTCAAACTTGACTAGCATCACGCCTCGTTAGGAAAAACTTTTGCAAGATACAAATCTGTGACATACTGACATTTTAATGATGTTTTACTATTTGAAATATAATACAGTCTGCATTTTATGTTCACTAAAGCTTTTTTCCTGTAAGGTAGCTGGTCAATTTTGACAGCTGGTGAATAAATATATTCACAGCTTGTACTAGAAACGATCGATTTTTACTTACCTTTCATTCTTATTCTCTTGCTTTATTGTTTCAGGTTCATCCAAAAGATCTTGTAAACGGGGTGATCAATGCCACCTTCCTGTTGCTCTTCAAGGATCTGATCAAGTTGTACGCCTGCTACAATGATGGCATCATTAATCTTTTAGGCAAGTCTTTGTTTTTAAAGTTTAGTGATATTATTTTTCAGATTGCAAAGACGGCATATTGACAGTTTGCAAGATTTGACACATCTATATGACTTAATGTGATTTCCTTGTTCATTTTTAGAGAAATTTTTCCAGATGAAGAAAGGACAATGCAAAGAAGCATTGGAAATCTATAAAAGATTCTTGACACGAATGACCAGAGTCTCAGAGTTTCTCAAAACTGCTGAGGTAAACCATGTATTTTTTGTAATTATAAAATGTTCAGTGAAACTTGCATTAGTGGTTCGTAGGTTATGTCATATAATGTCTCATTTTTGTCCAACAGCAAGTGGGAATTGACAAAAACGATATTCCTGAACTGACGCAGGTAAGGCTCTGTTTAAGTCGCCTTTTCGTTCCATTCCTCATGATGCCAACACTCTCCACGTCAGTACTAACAATGCACGTCAGTGTTGTGGTGTTGTTTTAACATGTTGCATGTGTCTTAGCCTTCAAATCTGAGAAATCCCAGCAGTTTTAGACAATTGAGAGGTTGTTGACCTTTCCTGACCATTGGGCCAGTCATAAACATCCCTGCGCTGTATACATATAAGTGGTCATTCTCCTCTCATGATGGGGCATTTGTCCGAAGGGTGCGTGTTCCATGGATCCATCCTGTCCTGTGCCCCCTGGCTGATTGACAGATTCTGTACCTGTCTTCTTATTTCAGCGGTGCAGATTGATCACACAGGCTGAGAGAGTGAGTAGTGTGTGGTGCTTTCCACTTTGGGAAATCCTGCAGCTTAGGAGAAACCAAAAAACAATCATCATCAGCGCTCATTAAATAAACTGCACACAAAATCTCATTTCAGAGTGAACTTGGATGTGACTGAAGGATCATGAGCAGAGTAGCAGCAATGCTTGCTGTCTAAGACAAGAACATAAGCTACAGCCACATTTGCATCCCAGTAAAGCTGAAGAATCGCCAAGAATAGAGTTTCCAAAATCATTAAGAGCAATTTAATGTGTTGAACAAAATAATTAGCATAAAAACTATTTAAAGACATTTGACATTATTGGGAATTTCAGTAAATTTCTCTCCAGTGGATTATTTCCTCACTTTTAGATGAGCAAAATATGAAAATAACTGCCGCTTTCCATGAATATGGAGCTCTTTGGTGTCCCCAGAGCACAAATAGCTTGGTTTTCTGTTGTAAAAAGTTTTGTTTACATAAAATATGTGTGTGTAGTGAATATAATTATTTTGTATATATAAATACACACACATGCATGTATATATTTAAGAAAAATGTGTTATTAATATAAAAAATAAGTATATTTATATATAATATAAATGATGTATAAATATATATACAGTATATACATGCAAATATTTCTTAAATATATACATGCATGTGTGTGTATTTATATATACAAAATAATTATACACACTTCACACACATATTTTATGTAAACAAAACTTTTATTTTGGATGCGATTAATTGCGATTAATTTTTTCCCAGCCCTAAATGTTATAAAACAAATTATTATTTTGATAATTTTTATAATTATTAGAAAATAACTGCCCATAAAATACCCTCATGTCACCTTTCCATTTATTGAAAAGTGGAATTATCTTTAAATTAATTAATTTTTTTAAATAGTTTCTTGTTATGTCTCCTGTTATGTGCTCTATTCATGGAAAACACCAAATGCAAGCTTTTAAAGCTTGCAAACAGAAGGTTTTGTGATTGTGGAAGCTCTGTTATGAAATTATGAGCGTTTTTTCATGCTTAATAAACAAGAAGGCTTGCTCTGAAAGCATGCTGTGCGTGATGTCAGGGCAGGATGGTTGCCTTCAGATACTCAGGATCAGCAGTGGAGTTCAGGGCGTGCTGGAGGGAGACGAGCATGACTGCCTGGGTTCTGGATTTGGCAGTGGTTGTAATTGGGTTTCGGCCTGGGATGCACAGCTGTGTAGCTCAAGAAATTTGATTACATTTAACAGGGTGTAGTAATGTTCTCACACAATTTATTTCTAGATATTCCCTTAGACCCTATTTAAAGGTCTCAAGTGTACTGAAATCCTTTGAAAACTGCTTTTTGCAAGTCTGTTGCATCCTGAAGTGATCAGTTGTGCATGCAATCACAAATCTACACAACCAAACCGAATTATTAAATTGCAGACTATTAGTTTTTTTTAGCTGCTATTAGTGTGAAGAAAAATGAGTTTGAGTTTAAATTCAGAAAAGCCCGTTCCTCTTCATTAAATTCTGTTTTGTTGAAACGTTTTAACACCCATTTTTCAGCTTTGAATTTTTCAGTTAATTTGTGTCACAACAAAAAAAGCTCTCATGTCTTACAGGAGCTAAAGAGACACAACGCACACATTTTTGTTTAACACACTGTTTAAGGATTGCTGTTATCTGCTTGGTATAGAGCACAGGGTAATTAATGGATTGATTGGATGTGAATTAATCTCCATTATTCCTTTGTAAATATGTATGACATTGTGTGTAGCTGTGTTTTTGTGTGTATGACAGAGAGGATGGGAAAAGGAAGTGAGAGATGTTGAGGGTATGCCTGAGGTTAGTGCATTAGTGTATTGTGCCAACACTTCAGCTCAAACCCAAATTCTCAGGGGTACTTCTCAAGCCTAATCTGTCTGCTAGGACCCCAGTGTAATCGTCTGTGAGTGCTGCCATGAAGGGTTCGTTTAGCCACTGCTTGAATTGTTGTAGGAATTATCATACTGTCAGGGTTTGTGCAGGTGCTGAAGACGAGGACACGAAAGCTTCAATATAAATGATTTAATACCAAAATGAAAACTTTCCAAACTTAAACAGGAACAAAACTCCAGGAAATCAGAAACACACAACCACACATGGACGACGATCGACAAACACTGGGAGAAAACACAGGGCTTAAATACACTTGAAATGATTGGATAATTAACGGAACACAGGTGATGAGACTGAACACAAACGAGGAGCGGGAAAACTTAACAGGGCTAAACCAAAAACCACAAAGACAGGGGAAAACAAGATCTCAAAACAGAACTTAAACATACAGAAACGTTACAGTACCTCCCCCCTCCCCGAAGGCGCGTCCTCGCGCCGTATAACATCCAAAGGGGTGGGAGGGTGGGCGCCCTGGAGGCTGACGAGGGCATGGTGCAGGTCCAGGAAGCCTCCAGGGCGGAGCAGGCTGTGGGCGTGGCCACGGCGCAGCAGGCTGTGGGCGTGCCCACGACGGTGCAGGCTGTGGGCGTGGCCACGACGGTGCAGGCTGTGGGCGTGGCCAAGGCGGTGCAGGCTGTGGGCGTGGCCAAGGCGGTGCAGGCTGTGGGCGTGGCCACGATGGTGCAGGCTGTGGGCGTGGCCAGGGCGGTGCAGGCTGTGGGCGTGGCCACGACGGTGCAGGCTGTGGGCGTGGCCACGGTGGAGCAGGCTGTGGGCGTGGCCATGGTGGAGCTGTGGGACCCTCGGGCGTCCAAGGCGGAGTTGTGGGACCCTCGGGCATCCAGGGCGGAGCTGTGGGACCCTCGGCGTCCAGGGCGGTGAAGACCCTTCAGGTGGCCAGGGCGGTGAAGACCCTTCAGGTGGCCAGGGCGGTGCAGACCCTTCAGGTGGCCGTGGTGGTGAAGACCCTTCGGGTGGCCAGGGCGGTGCAGACCCTTCAGGTGGCCGTGGTGGTGAAGACCCTTCGGGTGGCCATGGCGGTGAAGACCCTTCGGGTGGCCATGGCGGTGCAGACCCTTCAGGTGGCCATGGCGGTGTTATCTTTTCGGGCCTCCGTGGATCTTTGGCCGGCCACGGTGAAGGCGTATGGCGCCCCCCCCAAAATTTTCTTGGGGAGGACAGGCTCATGATCGGGAACTGACTTGACATCAACGGGCGCTGGGTCAACGGGTTCTGGGTCAACGGGCTCTGGGTCTGGCGCTGGGTCAACGGGCTCTGGCTCTGGCGCTGGGTCAATGGGCTCTGGCTCTGGCGCTGGGTCAACGGGCTCTGGCTCTGGGTCAACGGGCTCTGGCTCTGGTTCTGGGTCAACGGGCTCTGGGTCAGGGTCAACGGGCTCTGGCGCTGGCTCTGGGTCAACGGGCTCTGGCTCTGGGTCAACGGGCTCTGGCTCTGGCGCTGGGTCAACGGGCTCTGGCTCTGGCGCTGGGTCAACGGGCTCTGAGTCAACGGGCTCTGGCTCTGGGTCAACGGGCTCTGGCTCTGGGTCAACGGGTTCTGGCTCTGGGTCAACGGGTTCTGGCTCTGGGTCAACGGGCTCTGGCTCTGGCGCTGGGTCAACAGGCTCTGGCTCTGGCGCTGGGTCAACGGGCTCTGGCTCTGGGTCAACGGGCTCTGTGCTGGATGGGACCAGCATATCAGGAAACTCTGGGCTGGACGGGACCAGCATATCAGGAAACTCGGGGCTGGACGGGACCAGCATATCAGGAAACTCGGGGCTGGACGGGACCAGCATATCAGGAAACTCGGGGCTGGGCTCAGGCTCTGGCGGGCAGGCGACGGGCTCAGGCTCTGGCGGGCAGGCAACGGGCTCAGGCTCTGGCGGACAGGTGACGGTCAAAGGCTCAACTGGGCTGGACGGGACCAGCGGCGAAGGCTTGACTGGGCTGGACGGGACCAGCGGTGAAGGCTCTGGGGGAAGAAGCTCAGGAAGGTCGGCAAACGGGTCAGGCTCTGGCGTGCATGCAATGGGCTCAGGCCATACTGGACTCGGGACCACCTGAACTCGGTCACATCCCCTACTACGACCTCCACGGGTCCCACGAAATATGGCCATCCGGGTTCCTACGAAGGCCTGCTTCCAGCTCTCCATTTTTTTTTTTGTTAAGGTCGATCGTTCTGTCAGGGTTTGTGCAGGTGCTGAAGACGAGGACACGAAAGCTTCAATATAAATGATTTAATACCAAAATGAAAACTTTCCAAACTTAAACAGGAACAAAACTCCAGGAAATCAGAAACACACAACCACACATGGACGACGATCGACAAACACTGGGAGAAAACACAGGGCTTAAATACACTTGAAATGATTGGATAATTAACGGAACACAGGTGATGAGACTGAACACAAACGAGGAGCGGGAAAACTTAACAGGGCTAAACCAAAAACCACAAAGACAGGGGAAAACAAGATCTCAAAACAGAACTTAAACATACAGAAACGTTACACATACACTGTTTTGATGAACAGCAATAGATCATGTATATTAATTACACTTCGGAATACTCTATTCTGATTGGTCAAATGGCATCTAGCTGTCATATGTGGTGCTGTAAAGCAGGTTAATTTTACGACAAGTTATAAGTTGTCCGAGTGCTATTGGTTCATGAGCCGTGTTTCCATCCAAATGGCAAGATGCGCATAATTTCTAAATATGTGCATTAAACACTTGTGCGCTCAATTGAGGTGGATATTTTTTTATCCGATAAGAGGACTTGCACATAAACTACGATGGAAGCATATTTTCTGAAACTCAACAAAAAACTCACATTTGACTTTGCGTCGACAGTGGATGAGATTGAATAACTGGACTAACCAGCGGACCAATTTCATTGCACAGCATCTCAAATGTTGGTTTGGTCATTCTGAAATTCCTAAGCCAAAGTCTCATCAAAATGATTTGGTATTTGTATAATGACCAGCCAGAACTGTCTCACAGGATTGCGTTTCCAAACACCAGGCATCCTCCTCTGAACGCAAAATAACATGACAGCATTTATTACGTTTTGTCTGTGCTCTCTGAAAGTTGCAAATCATTTATGATGTATGAAAAAAGAGCCTCGGGGAAGCCTCCGACTGCAGAAACTTACATTTTAAGTTCCCAGGAAGTGACGATTTTGTTCTCCTGATCACTTGGGATGGAAACAGTGGTTTATTTTCAATGCATTATGTGATCCAATTTTGCGCACAAGTTAAATTTGCTTCTTTGGATGGAAATATAGCTATTGTAATATTTTTTATTATATTGTTGTTCATTTCCATTATTATTATTTTGTACGGACATTACAAAATGATGTATTATGTGAACAGCTACAGACATACAGCAGGGTCACCAGATCTGTAGTTGAATTTATGATTCTAATGATGGTATTTTTCCAGGCCTGATCAAACAATATTTAATTATCATGATTTGAGAATTGTAAAGGGTTTGTGGCATTAGATGTCATGCATGTAGGTTAGATGTGTGTATTTTGACTAAACCTAGACAATCGATAGATGCTCTAAGGTATTATGGCCCATATCATATTACCCTAGACCCAAGGCTTTTTATTTAACTCTTATTCATGAATTAACCACTAAAATGGACCAGATTGTATATTATTTTAATATATATGATTTGTTTGGCCTATTTAGCTGTAACTGTATGACATTGTGACCCATGAGATACACCCACCTGCGATTATGTGGCATGTCTAACCAATAATGTGCTCTGAATGTCTCTGTTGTGCCTGAATGCATGAGTGAGCATGCTGCAATGCATTGTGGGCCCCACTGGGACTATGGACGAAAGCATTGTGATCTGCATCCAAACCAGCGGGGAGAATTCTACTAACTTATAGAAACATAGACATTTATTGTGTTACAATATAAACTATAATTGTATAAGTGATAGTAATTTTCTAGTATATTTTGTTCTCTGATTGTCTACATTCACTGTTAGCAGCGTGACTTTGTGTTTTGTGGTCTAAATGATGGTGTCCTTGGTGGTAGGTCACTTTAATAATTCGTTGTTTTGTGGCTTTGTAGGCCCCTGAGAGTCTTCTGGAATCTCTGGAGACACATCTCAACACACTGGAGGGGAAGAAAGTGTAAGTGCTTAAAGTCTTCTGAATAATATGAAGCAATAAAACAAAAGAAGTCTATTTTCTCGAATGGATGAAGCTTTTCTACTGCTGATCAAATCAATACTTTTATTACAAACAGTAACACTGTCCCTCCTTTCCTTGTGTTAACAGTGATGAGTGAGTATTTCTACACAATGTTTGCCAGAATTCACTTGTACCGTAAACATAATTATATTTTTGTACTGTAATGGTGATGTTGTTGTCATTGTGGTGTTCACAGTTCTATAGACTGATGGTTGAACTTTAGTTTAGTTTAGTTTAGCATTTTAAAATGCTAAAGTTCCCTCTCTCTATAGAAAGAATATTTATTTTGTCCAGCAGAGCTTTATAATTAAGTTCACTCTGTACAAGCTGAACCAGACTGAACTTAACACTGAACTAACAGTGCTAGCCTAGAACTGATCGATTGCTCAATATGAATTAATCGATTTTGTTTTTAGTAGTCTTCATTTCAGTGTCATGCAACTTGTATCGTAACTGAATACCCCGTATTCCCCAGTGCATGCCAGCTGTTGATATTATATGAATTGACAAGAAATATTATATTTTTTTAGGATTGTATGACTTGGATTAATTTTGGATTATGTTTCCTACAAAAAAATCTAAATGAGTAGGACAATAAGACTATTTGTCATTAAAGGAGTAGTTCACTTTTAAAAAAACTTTTGCTGATAATTTACTCACCCCCATGTCATCCAAAATGTCCACGTCTTTCTTTCTTCAGTCAAAAAGAAATTAAGGTTTTTGATGAAACATTCCAGGATTTTCTCCATATAATGGACTTCATTGGGAACCAAACGGTTCAAGGTCCAAATGAGAGTTTCAGTGCAGCTTCAAAGGGCTTTGACGATGAATAAGTGTCTTATCTAGGACCCTTCGAGTCATGACTCGAAAAAAAATGTGTTAATTTTGATGAACGAGTTCGAACAGGAGAGTCACGAACGCTCATCACAGAACAGAGCAAGGCGAGCATTTGTGCTTATAAAACTTAAACTTTGTTATTTATTTTTTAAATGAATTTAAATTTAAAGCCCTTTGAAGCTGCACTGAAACTGTCTTTTGGACCTTGAACCGTTTGGTTCCCAATGAAGTCCATTATATGGAGAAAATCCTGGAATGTTTTCATCAAAAATCTTAATTTCTTTTTGACTGAAGAAAGAAAGACGTGGACATCTTGGATGACATGGGGGTGAGTAAATTATCAGCAAAAGTTTTTTTTAAAAGTGAACTACTCATGCATAATGCCTGCTTGCTATTTGAAATGATTCCTCATATCTTGAATTATAATTCCATCATTTAACTTTTTGAGTATAATGTTTTGTCTAAGTTATTTCAAAAGCCAATCTCACATTATTTACGTTTCCTACCACTAGGTCACCTACTAAGGTGAGTAATGTGAACCTTTGTTACAATTGAATTATGCAGTATTACACTATCGTTCAAAAGCTTAGGGTCAGTCACTTATGGTAGCCAAGGCTGCATTTAATTGATTAAATACAGTAAAACAGTAATATTGTGAAATATTATTACAATTTAAATGAACCAAAACAATCGGTTTTCTATTTCTGTGATTTATTTCTGAGATTGAAAAGCGGAATTATCACTAATTCTTATTATTATCAATGTAGAAAATGATTGTGCTGTTTAATATTGTTGTGTAATCTTTGATGCATGCTCTTTCATGATTCTGTGATGAAAAGAAAGTTCAAAAGAACAGTGTTTTTTAATGGAATTTTCGAATATAATTTTCGTAAGAAAAAAATTGTACTGACCCTAAACTTTTGAACAGTACCGTATCCTATAAAGTAGTATAAGACATAATTCATATTACTGTCTATTTATTAAAATAAATGGTAAATCCAACATGCCACGTATAGAAAGGATCTCCAACAAATAATGGAACGCCTGCTGGTACCCCTGCCAAAACCGCTGATGCCACTTCTGCAGCAGCCGCAGTAACTGACACCATTGCAGCAGCACCAGCCACAACCACCATCAAGTAAGTTGTCTTATTTTAATAAAACACAACCATCTGTGACATGTCCTTACTGTATATGCATTACTCTCTCTTGTCTTTTTCTTTCTATAGTAGCGGCTTTAATGATCTTGTGGATTTTGATCTGTTGGCTCCAACCGCAGGGGCTTCGGCGGCTCCCACAGCATCATGGGGAGGTGAGCTGATGTCATTTCATTTTGTTGCTATAAACCATAATCACCAGCAATAACCACTGTACTGAAGAGTGTTGTTGTTTTTATTGCATTCTTTGATATTGTTTTATCAGGGCAGTCAACTGATCACATTTCTGGTTAAAGTTGTGCAAAAATCTCCAGCATTTATAATATCCAGCATTTTACAAAGACTAAAAAACTGAAGGTTTAGGTTGTTATCGATGTGTTCATCATTCATATCACCACTACTAGTTTGTCTATTGCATGAACCATTTTCTACCCAAATTAGGCCAATTAGGGGAATACATATTGAGTGGGCATTCTAATGAGTTATAATGACAGACTAATTGGAAATTAATAGAAATTAGAAAACCCTTTCTGCTTTTCTACCCAAGCTTGTCAAGTCCCAGTTGTAAGCCGCAGTTTCTTTAGAAAGAAAAATTTGGGATCAGCTGATTCAAGGAGAGATCAAACATCTGTTTGCATCTAACATAATCTTCTTCTTTTCTTCCTCACTCATTTCCCTGTTTTTGGCTTTGGTGTCAGATCTGCTTGGTGAGGGTGAGTAGAGATGATTTTTAGATTGCATACATAAATGTTCTATCCAGGATCCAATCCTTAAAATGTTTCATACAAAAATCAACATGGTATTTTATTTTATTTCCCTATAATAATTTAGCAACCTAATCATTAATCATCATAATCATCGTTAAAATAATAATAATTGAAAATCATTTCAAAATTTGAATGGGCAGGACACCCTTGCGTCTTGTCTACCAGGAACTTTCTGAACAAACTTTTTACTGTCCAAATCGGCATTCTTCTTTTTTGATCCAGCTGTAGCTTTATGAAGTCATTTTGCTAAAATCTCACCACAAAAAAAAAGCTTTCCTTCATCCTGCCTTCATCCCTTCCTTGCCTCTCTCTCCTCCTCTGTCTTTCTGAATGCCGTGGTTTGGTTGTGGCTTGGCTGTGGCGGGGTTCCAGACTCTCTTGCTCCCGCTAACTCTGAAGCGGCCCTCTCCGAGGCTGACTCTGCTGCCGCTTCTGCTGCTGAACCGGCTGCTGCTGCTGCTGCCTCGCTGCCAGTGCCTGCCACCGTCTCAGACATGGATCTGTTTGGAGGTCAGTCAGGTCATTTCCAGGTTTAACTATCAGGGAAGAATGTCGAGTTCATCGGTTGTTATGTGAATCACTTGTTGGTAAAAGCTTGGTTTGGGTGCATGGATTGTTACTGGTACTGTTTGAAGTCACTCTGTTGACACATGACTGCTTTTCATGAAGGTACAGTAACTTGTCAATTACTTTTAGTTAAAGTAAATGCATTGAGCCATATTGGCAAACATAATTTTCAGTGTTTTTTATTCCTTTTTCAATATGTGGTCTGAAGTCACTATTGTGTAAGTAGAAGATAATTAGTTCAATGGACCATTTGACCATATTTATCCATTTAACAGATGCTTTTATTCAAATGAGAACAATACAGGTAGAAAGAACAGAAGTATTGTTAGGCCTACAAGCTGAGTTGATCCGTTTGTTTAATGAAGCATACTAACTATATAGCTAAGGATTAGTTCACTTGAGATGAGATCGCTTACAGCAGACATTTCAGTACAGCCCTGATTATTAAAGGTCAACCGCAAATAAGAGACATCAAATCACCTTAAACTGTTCAATTTCATGCCATGCAAGTGTTTAAGCTCAGGCCAGCTAAAGTTTAGCTGGCATTTAACATTTTTAGTAAACTTACCAATTATACATTTAGTATGGAATTAAAATTTTTGATTTTAGTTTAATTTTAATTTTATTTTATACATACATTTTTCTAACAAATAGGGTTGCCAACTTTTGTATATAAAAAAATTAAGTACTAAAATGCATTTCAGATGCAATCACTTTGATTGCACTTGTAAAAAAACATGTAATGTCTAATGTATGTGTTTATGTTTTTAGTTTGTTATGATAAACAATAATGCTGCTATTAATGTCTATTAAAGTTTCATACAACATTACAGACATGTTGTACATGTTGTTAATTAATATAACTCAGTACTTAAATGTATAATTACATTGTGACAAGGACACCTTAAAATAAAGTGTTACCTAAAAGTCTTGTGCGGAATTAATGCAGTTCCTTCATCTGCAGGATGATTCTGTATGATATGGAAGTTGGCAACCCTACCAGTAACTGACACTTTGTTTCATACACAGCTGTCTGTGCTGACTGTTGATTTGATATTCCTCAAATTAAATGAACAGTCGGTTTTAAAAAAAGAAAAAAAAACACTTTTTTTTTCTCTTGGTTAATAAATGAATTCATTCTTACCTGGTCATCACAATGAGTCATGCAGGTTTTGATGGGATTTGAAATATCAAATGCCACAATGCTCATCACCGCCTTGGCTTTAGTTAACTGAAGCAATGCTGTCAAATCCAACACGTTTTACTCACTTGTTGGTCCTGACGGCATTGACTAGATGTTTCACGCAGGCTGACTCATTTCCCTCAGTGTGTGTGTGTGTGTGTGTGTGTGTGTGTGTGGATACTGAATTAAACTGTATACAGCCCAGACTGGTCTATTTTACGGCCATTTGGGTTGTATAGAGCGTTTCTGTTCACTTATAGAAGTCACTCTCTATCGCCTCTTCATCCCCTTTTCTTTTTCTCTGTTGGGTTTTGTTGGTTTGGTTCGGCCCAGATGCGTTTGCGCCCTCCCCAGGTGATGGTCCGAGCGAGGGTGTGGCCCCAGCAGCTGCTGCCGATGCATGTGCCGGATCTGGTGGGTGTTCATCCGTACACAAGATCCTTTAGCACCCTGCTCTTTATTTTTGTGTGTGTGTGTGTTGTGTGTGTGTGTGTGTGTGTGTGTGTGTGTGTGTGTGTGTGTGTGTGTGTGTGTGTGTGTGTGTGTGGTGTGTGTGTGTGTGTGTGTGTGTGTGTGTGTGTGTGTGTGTGTGTGTTGATATAAATGGTTTGTATGTAATATGGTCGCGTGCTTGAATGGAAACCTGAAGGTTCAACAACCGCTAATGGTCAGCAGTCTGTGTGTGTGAGAGAGAGTGCATGCAATGCGATTTTTGTTTGTATTGTTTCGGTTTTTAACCCTGCTTTTGCCCACACGATACTGCAAAATAATTTTGTCCATGACCTGCCTGAGCACATACACCATTCTCTGTGTGTGTTTTATTAATAATAAAAAAGTAATAATATCTCTCCTTACATTACAAAAAAATAATTTTTAATCATTATTTTGGTCTTGTTTTACAGTAAAATATGTACAGACCCTTAAAACATTAAAAGCAAAATTAATTTTTTTAGATGTTTTAAAACAAAACAAAATCCTTAAGATGATGATTGAAAATTATTTTTGCCTCAACTTTCTGCAGAAAGACTCAAAAAAATTAAGTTTTTTCAAGATTTACACATTTCAATTAATAGGAAAATAGGAAAATTACATCAAATTGAATATTATTCAATACAATTTGATGGATTTTTACTATTAATTGACATGCTTAAATCTTTTTTAAAAAAAAGGACTTAATTTTTGAGTGCTATGTTAACTTTACTAATAATTTCCCTTCTAGCTTATATTTTCAGTATCAGTGATTCATTTTAACAACATAAACTTTTAATTTCATGAAGTTTGAAGAGCAAAAGCTTAGTGGTTGTATTTACATAATGCAGCTGCGGTGTTACAGAGATCTTACTTTATATTTGCTTTTATTGTAACTTAGGGTTACACTTTATTTCGATAGTCCACTTTAGACATTCTACTAATTTGCAACTACATGTCAACTAATTTTCATTAGAGCATTAGTAGACTGTTAGGTTAGGGTTAATAAGTTGACATGTACATGCAAAGTTACTTATATTCAATAGAATGTCTACTCTCTATTGGAGGACCATCAAAATAATGTGTTAGCAGATATTAAGCAGGGAGTCTACTAATACTAATTACTAGTAGTTGACATGTAGTTGCAAAGTTACTTCTAGTTTGTAGAATGTCTGAAGTGAACTATCAAATAAGTAATAAATAACTTGGCTCTGCTTCCATATTGCTGCCAATCTGCAACTTTTGACATCCAGACTGTACTTCCTTTTGACCACCTTAAATATGTATAATAATACAAAACAGATTAAAACATAACATTGTTTATTGTGTTTTTGTAACATAAGTCCACTTGAAGGCAAGTGGAATGCGAACCCATATGCAGTTTATTGAAACGGAATACAAAAAAGAACATGAGATGAACTAGAGACTTGGCTAGAACATAGACTTGAACAAAGGTTGACCTGACAAAACTCACCAACAGTGGTCACATCAACAAACAAACAGACAATAGAAATATGAGGTCTATATATACTCAAAGACTAATGACTAAACAAGACGCACCTGAAAGTAATCAACCAATAAACCACTGACAAACAGAACTGAGAAAAACATGACCAAAACAACCAATCAGAACATGCCACATGGCAGAATCACATAGCCGTTGAGTGAACATCGGTTGTACACTCGTTATTGTAGTAGTGCATTATGGGATTGAATGAGTGCACTTGATAATGTCCACTATGGTTTCGGACACCACTACAAATGGCTGTCCACTCAAATAGTGCCCTATTTAAGGGTATAGGGGGCGAAAGGTAAAAAATCCATCTCTCCTCTCATGCTCCTCTCTCATCCTCTTTCTCCTCACCTCTCTCTCTCATCTCTTTATTGTAGCTTTCATGTGTCTCTTTTCATTTGCAGTGTTTGTTATGTACAACTTCCCACTCATTTTCACACCCACACCACTCCCTAATAAGACCCTGGGTATCATCCGAGGGCAGCTCAAGCATTGCCCCAAGCTGGATCTCTTTGCCTGAAGCCAGTAGAGAGTATCGCTGCCGCAGCGTCCCCTACGAGCGCCTGCAGCCGGCATCTCACCAACTGCGTGCCTGCTGTCACCTCTCCCCACCGCTTACTGCCACCACCCCCACCACAAACACCCCGCCGCATCGGGAGCTCAACTGAGCCCAGCGGCTCGCCAACATAGACCGTTTATGGTATATTTCTGCCTGTGGTTCTGCCTCTGACCTTGCTTTAACGTCTGCTATTATGACACTACAACTTGCTACACTAGTTCCCCAAACAATTATTAAGATTCTCTTTGTTTTGCTTTTCTCTATAATTAGATTTCTATTATTATTTTTTGGTCATTCTGGTTTGTGAATCATGACCTTAACCACCTTTTCAGTTCTAAGGAATAAACAATAGTTTGAAATATAAATATAAACATACACTTCTGTTACTACTGCTATTCAGCAAAGATGCATTTAATTGATCAAAATTCAAGATTTCTATTTCAAATAAATGCTGTTCTGTTGAACTTTATATCAAAGAATACAAAAAGATCTATCATGTTTTTTTTTAACATTGATAATAATAAGAAATGTTTCTTGAACACCAAATAATCATATTAGAATGATTTATGAAGGATCATGCAACACTGAAGACTGGAGTAATGATGCTGAAAATTCAGCTTTGCCATCAAAGCAATAGATTACATTTTAAATTGTAATAACACTTTGTAATAATAATATTACGCATAATAATTACTATTTTTGATCAAATAAATGCAGCCTTGGTGAGAGACTTCTTTTTAAAAAACATTTAAAAAATCCCACCAAACCCAAACCTTTGAACAGTAGTGTAAATATTAAATATTTCTAAAATATTATATTATTGATATAATTTTAAATATCAATTGATATGTATAAAATGTGTGTATAAAAAAAAAATATATAAAATTTAAATAAAGAGGAATGGTCAATGTCACTGATTCACATTTGGCCTCTAAAATCGCACTGCAATCTGTTAAAATCCAGGATTTGCAGTGACCACATTTATCCTGCAATCATTTTCTGGCTTTTTAACCATTATATGAATGCTGCAGTTTGCATTGACATGTGCAGACTTGATTAAATTGTCTTTTGTGCTACTTCAAAGTGATTATGGAAAAAAGCAAGCAAAGCAAAATGTTTTCTCGTCTAAATATCTCTCTCTCTCTCTCTCTCTCTCTCTCTCTCTCTCTCTCTCTCTTTTACTTGAAGCTGTCATGTTATGCACTGACTAGAAGCGTAATGCAAATGTGTGTCCTTGTTTATAGATATGTTTGATTCTATGCCTGAGCAAAGCTCCTCCACGGAGCCCAAAGCAACCACTCCTAGTGTAGACCTATTCGGTGCAGGTACAGGAGTTGATTCCCATACTTCTATTGAACGTCTCGTCTCGTCTCTTCTAGTCCCACCTTTCTTCTTTCTCATCTGTTTTTTTGCCCACTCCGTCTTGGTTTGTCCTCATAGTGGAACGTGGACTTGTGCATGTCTGCACCCTCAAAAGCACGACTCTGTGTTATTTACGTGCTTCTGCCCCTTTATTGATTTCTCTTCTCTTACGTTTCATCCTCCACTTCCTCTTTCTGCTTTGGCTTGGTCTGGAAGATCTTCCCGCTGTGTCACGCGGGCCCTCACCTTTGCCTGAGGCCAGTGTGACTGGTGATCTCTTGTCTGGTGAGTGTCTGAGGCTTGTCTCGCTAAACCTAGCATGTTCCACAAAAGAATGGAAGTCATGCAGGTTTAACATGACAAGAGGGTGAGTAAATGATGACAGAATCTTCATATAATGCTGTATTTGGTTAATGTTCTTCAATGCACTTCTACTTTCACTATACCTCACAGTAACACTTTAAACTGCTAGTATTATTTTCAAAGGTGTCTCTCTCTTTCTCATATAGACTCATTTGTTGCTCCAGCTGTTGCTCCAGTGGCTCCTACACGTGCTTCTACAGCTGCTCCTGTCTCTCCTCCTAAAGCCGAGCCTGTACCTGTACTGGATCTCCTTGGTGTGTCCCCTAAACTCTCTCATAAAAAAAACACCAGAGGAAGTGCTTAAATATTGAGATATTCATATTCAAAGACTTCCACTGAAGTGTAACCCAGAGAATTATGATCAGGTTTTTACATCTGACTACACAACATTGGTGCTGAGCTTGTTCATGTTCATTTTATAGCATATACATTTAAATTTATGAACTGGTAAGTATACACCAGCTGTTTCATAACCCAGTTTTTCAGTTATAGGGGGTACTTTTGTCAGTGTCTGTTAAGTGAGCAGATGATGATGTTGAGAAGAGAGACGTTTGTTTGGTATGTGTTTGATTATAGTGTATTTGCATGCTGTGCCGTACACATTGTTAGTGTGGAAAGATACAGGGAATGCACATCCATGTGTCAGTGTTTGTTACGGTGTGATTCTGTGTGGGCCTGTTGTATGATCTCGGCTCACTCTCTCCATCTGCCCCTCTCTCAGTGTGTATGCAGCTTTAAGGCTGACTAATGCTTCTCCTCCTTCATGCTGCGCTGTGGGATGTCTGTCTCTGGAACAGACACATTTGGAGACACTACCGGAGAGTCCCAGTCCGCTGCTCCCGGAGCACCATCCTGTGACCTGCTTGGAGGTATGGTCACAAATCTTGATTGGGAAAACCCTCATTTTTGATTGACGATGAAACAGAGAAGCTAGAACAAGCACTGCCGAAGTTAATGCCTAATAAATAAAAGTAAAAAAAAAAACAAGAAAACAAATAGAGAAATTATGGTAATTAATCATTTAATTACAATCATAATAATAAGTTATTATCATTGCTTTTTTGTTAAATGTACAATTTTATCCCATAATAGTAATAGTAATTATAATAATTATATATATACAGTATATATATATAATGCTAAGATTCAATATTTTGTATAAACTAATTCTAGCAGATTAATTAATGTTACTTTTTCAGTAAAACTTTAAGCATAAATTGTTATGCTGATCATATAATTTGTAATACATTTTTTTATTATTTTAGGATAATAAAAAAAGTTATAGTTGTTATTGTTAACTAAACTATTCAAAATATTTGTTTTGCTAATTGAAAAAAAGCTAAATGTACAAATAAAAAGTTTATTTAAAATGTTAGATTTAAAAAAAAAAATCTTTATATTTAGCATATATATATATATATATATGTATTTATTAATATTTTGAATTAGCCTTTATTTGTAGATTTTCCATTTAATTTTACGTTATGCTTTAGTCATTTTATTAGCTGCTTTTGGAATTTGTATTAGTTTTATATATATATATATATATATATATATATATATATATATATATATATATATATATATATATATATATATATATATATAAAACAAATTCCAACATCTTTTTAAAAAAAAATGTAAAAGTGCAGCATTGTGGATTTGGCGTCTCACCCGTTGATGTCTGTAGGGTTGATTTCACCGGTCACCCCGACGGTTACGCCAACCCCAGCAACAGTGACAGTCTCGGCCCCGGCTGACCTGCTGGAGTCGGGTTTTGATGCTTTCGGCAGTTCGCCGGTGTCCTCCACACCAGCAGCGGCAGACAGCGCCCTCGCCACCGCAGCAGCATCTGGTGGCTTTGATACGTCAGGTGAAAAATCATATTATGTGTTCCCCAGGTGTTTTGAACAGATTACTACACTCTCACATTAAAAATTGATAATTACCTTTTTGCCAAAACTGTTTTTATTTTCTCTTGAACACAGCGTGGCGTTTTTCAAGCTTGCTTGCTTCTCAGCACACTTTCGTCTTGCATGAGCACTTCTGTATCTGCTGACCTTAAATAATACAGAGAGGATGTGGCAGTGCTTATAAAATGCATTCTCCCTGTGCTTTTTCTCCTTTTTCATTTCTCCTTGTGTTCTGTCTGTTCTTGCTCTCTTACTATAATACTGCTTTTCTCAACTTTATCATCTGTCCCATTATTCTGTCATGTCTCTCTCTCTCTCTCTCTCTCTCTCTCTCTCTGCACTTCGTTTCTGATAACTCTCTCCTTGCACACTGATCTGGCTCATTGCTTGCTCCTGCTGTGCGATTGGTGAGTTGGTGAGAGAACTCAGGGCTTTGTGGCATGTATCGCTGTACCCGATCACGCTAAAGGGATTGGGAGGTTTTCGCGCTGTTTGTTCATCCACTGCACATGCACCCCACTTTACCCTTTGAACTCTGTGCAGTTTTTCCCTGCTCGCTTATTTTACAGATCTTGAGCATTACTGCATTAGAATGAATTGCCTGCCTTAGTGCTGTTGGTACTGTACCGGAATCATAAAAGGTGCACTAAAATAATAATTTCAGCATACTAATTATTAAGCTACTTTATAAATGTGTTGCGAATTCTTCATGCTTTTCTAGGTTGTACAATATTAAGTATTTGTAAAAAGTTGCTGGAAGTAATTTTAAGCTATAAAAAAAATACTTGGTGCACCTTTAAAATTTTTAAAGACCCAAAACCTTAAAGTATTTGGGTCATTGACTGGTAAATGTATGATCTCAGCCCATCTCCCCATCCGGTACAATTAGTCCACAGTGAGGATATTTTTCTTTGGTGCCTGACATGATGCGTCCAACCATGTTGTAATGCAATGAAAATCCTGTTTATAAAGATGTTCGGATGTGTGTTGCCAGTTTTTGGTTTCCCAATGCATGTAGTTAACACCCCTGGATGCAATTTTTGAATACCACATGAATGTTATGATAAATGTGTGGATCTCAATTTATGTTTTTTTTTTTAAATATATGTGCATTTTCGTTCAAAGGTTTGGGGTCAGACAGATTTTTATTTTTAAGAAAGTCATACTTTTATTACACATTAAATTAACCAAAAGTGACAGTAAAGACATTTATAATGACACAAAACATTTCTGTTTCAAATAAATGCTGTTCTTTTGAACTTTCTATTCATCAAATAATCCCTCCAAAAAATGTATGGTTCCCATAAAACTGATTTCAACATTGATATAATAATAATAAATTGAGCGCCAAATCAGCATAATCATATTTATAATTGATTTCTGAAGGATCATGTGACACTGAAGACTAGAGTAATGATGCTGAAATTTCAGTTTTGCCAACACAGGAATATAATACATTTTAAAATATATGAAAAGAGTTATTTTAAAGTGTAATAATATTTAACATTATAACTGCTTTTACTGTAATCTTTATTAAATTAAATCCATTCTTGCTGATAATAAGAGACTAATCAAACATTTAAAAAAATCTTACTGACCTTTTGAACGGTAGTGTATATTTTATTTTAATGTTGCTGTCTTTTGTTTTACTCCTGTTCTGTTATAGTAAATCTGCCTTGGTATTAAATGGGATTGCTGACAAGTTGCATATCCAAATCAATTCTAGGCTAAAATAGTCTCAATCCATACTGGCTATATTAACCCACTCTTCTCTGTCAACGCCAGTGTTTGACGGATTAGGAGACCTTCTGATGCCAGCCATAACCCCTCAGAGCACAGGCGGGACCCCCATGGCTGCAACGAGCATGCCGTTGACACCTGGAATTGTGCCCACCGCTGGGCCAGCAATGGCTCCGGCCATGGCGCCCGCAATGGTACCGACAATGGCACCCGTAGCAGCTGCCCAACCAATTAAACCTATAGGAGGAGACTTGGACACTTCACTCGCCAATCTGGTCGGAAGTATGTATGGAACAATTATGGACTGATTATGTAGGGGTCCTTGTCCCCATTGTCCCGACTCAAACTTATCTTGTTTCTTCCTCTCTTGTAGACTTGGGAGTGGGAAGCCAAAAGAAGTAAGTTGAGCCTCTATGTCCATGTTGTTTCAGAAACACCTATTAATCTTGTCTCTTATCCGTAATGTCTATTCACGAGCATAATTTACTCAACCTGACCCAATTTAATCATGTTCACTTTGTGTAGGCCTAGAGCTGTGTTTATGAATGATTTGCACATTATGTTGGCTGACAGCTATTTGTTTTGCACAGGGACAATCAGTGGAGTGAGAAGAAACTGACAGGAGGAGCGAACTGGACCCCTCATGTCGCCCCAAGTAGCTGGGGCACACCGGGTGCTCAGATGGTAGCGGCTGCTTCTTTCTTAAACACATTCAAATGTTTCTTGTATATCTTATCATATTTCTATTCCGATTGTGTTTAGTCTGGCCCTGCCCCTGGAGCCACAGGAGCTGCCGCCCCACCTGGAGCGATGCCACCACCCATGGGAGCACAGCCTGGCTTTGGCATGGTGAGAAAACCACTTTTTAAAATAAATCTGTATTTTGCACTTACTGTATGCAGTCATGGATGGTTATTTTTCTTGTCATTTTTTACTCAGCCCCCAGCAGCTGGAGCTCCCATGATGCCCCAATCTATGATGATGGGTCAGCCCATGATGAGACCACCATTTACAGGGCCAGCAGCAACAGGAACACCCGGAGCACCAGTAAAGAACATACACAAAAATGCACATGCAAACATTGTTAAAGTCGACATGAAATAGAAGTTGCAGTACACATTTCTTCCCTATATATGCCAGTGAAACAACTTATCGCACTTGAGACAAAAGACAAAAACATCTTTTTTTATATGTTTTTGTAACAAGTCTTTTATGCTGACTAAGGCGGTATTTATTTGATCCGCAAAAATTTTGAAAAAACAATTACATTTACATTTGAAATGACTGACTGAATGAATGAAATTTCCATCCGCCATTACTCTTCCTCAAGCACCCTTTATTTCTTCAGTTGTCTCCGGGACCAGCTGCTCAGAGCCCCAAAAAACCTCCCAAGGACCCACTTGCAGATCTCAACATCAAGGACTTCTTATAATTTTCCAGGTATCATTATCTTACAAGTGACTTTTTAAATGAGGCTTTGGTGCCTCACTTAGTAACATGACATTTTCTCCATGTTCTATTTGCAGTATATGTTTTCTCAAAGACTGAGCTCCTGTGAGAGAGGTCTGCTGTCTGTTTACACCTCCAGATGCCCGAGGAGCCTTCAGCTAGATATCCACTGACCCCGCCCAAACCCCGCCCACTCGGCCCCACCCAGCATTCCCGTGTCATGTTGTAGCACAAACTGTGAAGTAAATCGTAGAGAAAAGAGAAAAATAAAGATGTGCTTATCTCAACATTATCTTTGTTTTGAAAAAAATGCACACAAATGAAAATTGAAGATTAAAAAAAAGATTATGTATGTCAACTTTTTCCAATGTTTAAGTCTGAAATGAATGATGTGTGTGTTGATCCCCTCAACTTTAATTCTGGTTCCTCTGGGACTTCCCTTTTGGGGTCAGAGGTCCTAAACAGGTTGTTCAAGTGCTTTCTGTTGTCTGTTAGTTTTGGAGCAGTGTGCAATGTATCATTTGCAGACGGTACTGTGTATATTATCCTCATTGATGAAAAGGTCTCTCCTCTGCTCAAATTTTTATCTGTGGACAACTTATTGATGTGTACTTGGTAATCGGATTAAAAGAAATACTATTGTCATCTCCCTTCATCGACTGACATGTTTGTTTACAAAATATAAATATATGAAATATAAATATACATGAGTTATGTATAAATTAATAGCATATCTGGGCTCCTCTATAACCTCTTGGTGATTTCATGTCATTTTTGTATTTTAACTCTATTATTTTTCATATATATATATTTTTTGATTCTTTAGTTTGAATTGTTTTAATTTAATAGTCAATGCGTTGTCAGTTCACTGTTTACATACTCTTTATGGATATCGCAAGAAGTCTGAGGTTAATCTTTATGGATAACCTCAGCCAATTTGGATTTTAATTCCACTTAAACTCAGTGCTACAAATCTCAGATGACTCTGAGAGAGGCCTTTTGCAGTATCTTAAAATAACAAATATGTACAGCAACTTGTTCAACTGGTGATGTTTCCCAAAAAAACAAAACAAACAAAAAAAGCCCCCAAGATTTCACAGTTGTAGTCAGTGGAATGCTGTGTTTGAGTCTCATAGTTACTTGTGCTTGTATGAAATCCAAACTGAAGCTGGTACATGTAGTGTTATTTTGTATAATTGTATAAGAACCCGTTCACATGTTTGGTTCTCAGTCTTACCCTCTCATACTGCATTATGAACCCTGACCTTTGTTTGTTACACGTTTTACGGTTGATTCATGCTCCCTCTGTTGGTGAGTGGTGATACTGTAGTTTGCACAAAATGGACTGTGGAGAAGATCTCTTATAAGAGAATAACATAACAGATAATCGGGTGTAGGTTCATTAGCAGTGATAGACTCTTAGATCTTTGTCAAAGTTTTCAGGAGGTCACTGTTAAACAGTGTTACAGAAAGGTTTGACTGACAACCCTGTATCACTTTCCCTGTTAGATCTCTCATGGAAATGACAAAGAAAGATTTTTGGATCTCTCTTTTGCAATTCTCTGTTCCCTTGAAAGAAATTTTATTTAAATTTATTGATTCATATTTGACACCCCTACATAGTGCATGTAAGCCCTTTGAGATGCAATAAACTGATGGGAAGAATTGCCCACCTGTGTCACAGTGTCTGTTTTCACAAGGAGATCTCTCTCTCTCTCTCTCTCTCTCTCTCTCTCTCTCTCTCTCTCTCTCTCTCTCTCTCTCTCTCTCTCTCTCTCTCTCTCTCCTCTCTCTCTCTCTCTCTCTCTCTCTCTCTCTCTCTCTCTCTCTTACTTTTAATATAATACACATTTAAAATAATATATACATTGTTGGATATATATAAAATTAAATTTAAATGTTATATATACCATTTACTTATAGGCTATGTTTAAAAAAAATAATCTAAAATTATAAGCAAACTTAATTTATAAAAACTAGATGTCAGATTATGTAAGCTTGATGTAAAAAAATGAACACACACTATTTTTTCATCTTAGACCAATACATATAAATCTCAGTTTATTTGGTCATTAATACAAAAGATTTAGGAAAAAGTTGTACAAAATTAAAATTGATGCAAATTTTGATAAATCAATTTTATATTAAGATTTTTTATTTATATTTCCTATGAAGCTGCATTGCTTTACTCTTATTATCAATCATATCTAAATTTAAATAACCCTGTGTTTTTGTAAAGAACAACATGATCATATGTAACTCATACAAGCCTTACATTAAATACATACTTACAGTTCTACAGTAGGCTGTTACTTCGACAGGTCCTTAAATGTTTTATATTTTAAAATTAAATTAGCACCAAAAGTCAACAAGGGACTCTGAAAATTAAGCTTAAACCTTCAACTAACTGCTTGCATTGTTATACAAAAGGCAGAAACAAAATGATAGCCCATGAAGACAGGTTACAGTTTATGCTGTCAAAGGCACACAATCATAACATTTAGGACCCTGGACCACAAAACCAGTCAATTTGGAGTCCACATGGGTCATTTCTTTTTCATTTTTGAGATTTATACATCACCTGAAAGCTGAATAAATAAGCTTTCCATTGATGTATGGTTTGTTAGGATAGGACAAAAAAATCAAAACATTGAGAAAATCGCCTTTAAAGTTGTCTTATGTTCGCGATTGTGCTGAATTTACTCACAAAAATAAATGTTTTATATATTTATGGAACAAAATTTACAAATTATCTTCAT
Source organism: Chrosomus eos (assembly GCA_036326025.1). Lineage (NCBI taxonomy): Eukaryota > Metazoa > Chordata > Actinopteri > Cypriniformes > Leuciscidae > Chrosomus > Chrosomus eos. The sequence goes on from CM070831.1 coordinate 14,712,296, forward strand.
ATAACATGATCTTTACTTAATATCCTAATGATTTTTGGCATAAAAGAAAAATCTATAATTTTGACCCATACAATGTATTGTTGGCTATTGCCACAAATATACCCATGCTACTTGTGACTGGTTTTGTGATCCAGGGTCACTAATAATAACAATGATAACAAGAATAAAGAATTTCAAAGAACACCAGCATATTGATACTCAGATGTGTGCTTTGAAAAGAAAAAAGGAAAATAACAAACATCAAAGCTTCTTCTCTCAGAAAAAAATGTTTTTTTTTTTCTTGTGTCAACTAGTCAGATCTAGCTTTCAAGGTATCCAGACAGATAACCAGACAAAACAAATGCCTCCCATAGCAAACAACACTGATTGAAGTACATTTTCTAATTCAAAACAACAGTTTAGGACAGAATTAGTTCTAGTTAAGACAACTGAATCTAGAAGTACATTCGTTCTAACTGATTCATAACAAAAGTTGTCTAATAAAATAAATTAAGGTATCAAAATAGCTTGGAAAAGTTCAATGGGAGGTGTGTTATAGTCTCTAGTGTTGATGAATGCAGCAGTTTGTGTAGTGCACAAATGGGAGGCACAAGGGTTGGTGAGAACAGGTGTTGGGGCGAATTTCGACCCCCTGCCAAATTATTACCCCCCTCATTAAAGTCAGTACCTACCTGATTGCCTAATCCTAATCCTAACCCCATCCCTAATCCTAACCCCTCCCCCACAACTAATCCTAAACCTACCAATGGTAGTTTGTTAATAATTCGGCACAACACCTGGACCGAGGCAGTCAGACGGGCCACTGATGGAGTCTCTCAGGTGCCCCGACATTGGTTAGAGTCCCCATGGACCCAGCGGCAGATCTGTGCGTACTTCAGGGGTGTGATTCGTACGGCCACATTGTAATCCTGCTGCACCCCGTTAACATCCACCCACTGGTGACCCGAGAACACGCCAATGATTTTCCGCTTCCACTTCTTCTTGCCAGGTTCTTTAAGGCGAATGTAGACCCCTGAGCCGCTGGAGCCGGGCTTGGCATCGCAATACTGGTACAACAGATCGTTGGACTCCTCGGATACAGAGCAGAAGCGGTAAACCAGGTTGCCCGGTCGGTCATCGTCGAATCCAGAGAAATGGATACGTCCAGCGGGCAGCTTCTTGACGGAGGGGATGACGCCTAAATCCATGTAACTTGGCTTTCTGCGCCCTCTTAAGCTCCAGGATGGCGTAGTCATAATCGGCCACAATGTCCTCTGAGATGCCTTTAAACCAACCCTTCGGCACCTGGATCTGTTTCACCCGCGTCCACCGGAACGAGGGCTGTTCAGAGACGGTGCTGCGGCGACTACGGTTCCTTCTTTCCTTTGCCTTTGCCTTTGCCCTTACCCTTACGTTCATGCTTCTCTCCAATCTCTCCATTTTCGTCGATTTCTTCCTCCTCTTCTTCGTGTTTCCTCTGGCCTTTCCTTCCTTTTCCCTTTCCGGCCTTTCTTCCGGCGAGAACGCTCTTTCAGCACGCCGACGCTGAGTTTCTGTACCCCCTCTAGGTAGTCCGTACCGTTGTGGATGCAATGAGCGGCCGTCAGGACGTGTTTGGGGGACACCAGCACTCCGGAACAACCCGTGGAGATCTTCACAGATGTGGAGAAAGGATACTTCATGGAGTACTGCTTGTCAGTGATGGTAAACCTCGTATCCGTGCCGTAGACCTCTCGTCTTCGGCGAGCGCGCAACCGAGAGCCTCCCGTCCAGTCTTCGCTCACGTTTAGCTCCTGCACGGTGACGGTGGTGAGCGTGCGTGTTCCGTTGTCGTACATGGTCTCGTAGGACAGTAGCTGCTCCAGATCATCCAGACTGGGCTCTGGAAGACCCCGCTGGCACTCAATGCCACATATCCCATGGAGCTCACTCTGCGGCTTGGCCAAAAACTCTGAACTGCCCAGTTGCACCGTTTGCTTTTCTTGTACCAGTGGTACTTTCCTCTGTGGCCAGGTGTAGTCATCGTCACCTGTGGGGTCGTCCACTGCTGCAGACACCAGCACAGCCAGCGCTGAGATGGAAAGCAAGAGCATTAAGGGTACCGGGCCCATTGCAGAGAGACCCCTAGACCAGAAACAAAGAGAAAAAGAGAATCAATATCAACTCAAATATTGTTCTGTTAGAAAAGCACTAACTGAGAAAAACAGGAAAGAAGATAAACATCAATCTATCTGAAATCTGTGAACAATTTAGTCTTTTATACAACATATTCAGGTTTGCTTACAGAAGCACAGTCATAGCCAAAAATATGAGAACATATTGCGTTGTTTTAAATTGTTGGTATCGTTCGATATTGGATATTTATTTGCGCATTGGCATACTAATTCTATTTTATTTCTAATACGATTACATCTAATACTTTTTATTTACATTTAGATTAACTGTGCAGTTTTTTAAAGCCTGAAGTATAGGCCAACTTATTTTTTTACGGCATGCGCAATTTAGGGTATAAGTAGTAGCTACAAGTGATATACATTTGGTCAGCAGCATAGTATGTGCGTATTGCATATGCGCAGCAGATTTTTCTAACCTTGCATACATCTGGCATATGCGCCTTGATTTTTTTTGTTGCACTATTTATTTGTATCGGTAATGAATATAAATGCAACATGCAAGCAGTGTCTGACACTAACTCCCAAAACCCTTGCATACATCTGGCTTACAGACTGTCCTACAAATTAGTGGACCTCATCCTAGCACTACACACTTTGGATGTCTTGATTATTTAGCACACCTGATTTATTTGATCAGCTCTTAAGTATAGAGGCTCCAATATCTGAAATCTGTGTCAGATAAGTAAACATCCAAAAATAATATTAAGGGGGCCTCCAGGAGGAGCAGGTCTTGAAGCACTGATAGGAAACAGATGATTGTATTAATACAGTCATAACCACTAGGGGGAGACCAATAATAAGATTTTGAAGCACTATTTCAAAACCCATGAGAGTTTGTTGAGTGTATACAGTACGCCTCATTCTCCATCATCACATTCCACAGATATTTAGATCCAATCCTAATGGTCCGGTTAAGTCAACAATAGTATTCCCACAGATTCCAAAACAAAAAATTTTAATCTGCTTTTAAGGCAAAAAAATGTATTACGTAAGAAATTGTTTAAATACAGTAATTATTGAATGCCAAATTTGCTGCATTAGCTTTAGAGACTAAACAAATGAGTAAAATAACGCACAAGTATGCTCACATTTAAAAATCATTCCTTAAATGGCACCGGCTGACAGAAAATATCTGCCATTTGAGTCAGTGGTTTGGAAACGTTTCCTACTGTCTTGCTAAATGTCAGTAATAAGTATATACATGGGTTCTGTGGATTGTACCGCAATTGGTACTGTTACCAATGAATAGGAATATGAAATAATATGATAAACTAAACAAACGTGCACCCACACACACACAGATACACAAAGCTCAGATCAGCAGCCTACTTCTGCATCTTTATCTCTAACTGATAAAGTTTAAGATATGAGTGCATTTTATTTTTCCACCAGACCATCGCTTTGCACAGTGATGAAAAGGTGCTTGACTCTTGACTCATGCAAGTCATATGTATTATCGTGGACCACATAAATCATGCACATAAATATTGGGAACAAAGCAGTGATTTTAAAAGGATACCAAGGATCCAAAATCTTTAGAACAATAAACTTCCATGACTCTTCCAGTCATTCGTGGGTGCAGGATAAAGATTTTCAAAACAACATTATATAGATGAATATAATATAAAGAAGATAATAACATATTTTTTATATATATATAATGTTTTAATGCATGCAAATCACAATTTTATCCAAGTATCCTGATATTTTCACATTTTCCTTGTAAATGAGATCCCCCTTTTGCAGAATAAGATAAGTAAGGGATCTTCATCAGCAAAAGTCCTGATTAAGTTGACATGGTTATTGTGCAATAATAACAGCTGACTATACATTATCCAGCTTAATACTAACCAAATAAATGTGGGAAACTGATTTGGATTCCATTACACTGTAAAAAACAAATGGCTTTGCAACAAGGTTAACACTGCACTGATATTATTACTATTAAATATAGTACTATTAAAACAAAGTTTTCTGGGGTCAGTTTCACTAATAACTAAGACACGATATGCCAGTAGCATTCATTTGAAGAGATCGCAATACGAGATGAGTATGTAATACAAGAGAGGCTTGAAAATAATGTCGGTTTCCGGATACGCAGACTCATACAGCCCTTGCCATGGACAACAGTGACTATTCAGCAATATGGGACCACTGAAGGCCGCGATTTACCAGTCAGAAATGCATTAATTCATTAAGCATTGGAACTATGTGCAGCATGACTCACAGAGAGAGAGAAATCAGCAAAGCACAAAGCCAAGCATTTAACAGTCACTCTCACACATTCATCATATACTGGATTGCTGAGCAGTGACCAAGAAAAACACAGACTGCAGCAACATTTTCTAATCAGTAGCCAGTTTAGGGATGGAGAGTGTGGGTTGAAATATAAATTGCTTGCTACTCCATTCTTGGTTCAGTCAATTTTCCCCTGCAGAGCTGGAATCCCTCTCCTCCCACCTCACACTTAACTATGACATGGCGTCGGTGTGGATTATCTGCATCAGCCGTGCTGTCTATGAGAATCAATCTGCACAGACAATACTGTGTAGCCTCAGCTCAGGAAGCCTCGGGAAGTGTGAGGGGAAATATGTGCGCGTGAATGTGTGGTAGGACTAGGAAAGTTATGGATTCAGGCAATGACAAATCAGATGTGTCCCTACTGGAGATTGCCGTGAGAAGGGAAGCACTTAGAGAGGTTCAAACAAATTCCAGTAAGTCTATGATGTAAAATATGCAGACAGCTCGGGCCTTATAAAGTCGGCTAAACCGACAGACTCAGGCAAACTTGGTCTGACACGTGCTCTGATCTCTCTATCAATAGTTTTTTTTTTTTTTTATCAATTTGAGCAACTGCAATCTGACATTCGTCCATCACTGCAGAAATATCACTATGGCATTTCCAACAACATTTTCACTGTAATAGGCTGCATCTAGAGATGCTTATATTAGTGGGATTTTTAAAAACTGGCTTTAGTGGAAAAAGCAGAACATTAATTTCCCGTCCATGTCAGCATCAACCCATTTTCCATTACAAGGCATAAATCTCAATCTTCCACATTTGTAAACTTTTTTAACCCACTTGATCAACCAAACGGTGGCGCTATTGGTCCCTTTTGAAATTAAGTTTGAAAACTGATTGATTGAACAGATTCATTCAAAGTTTAAGTGCATGTCTTTCTCTCATTCATGGATTCATGAATACTTTACACTAACAATGTTAAGTTAAATTCGGGTATTAATCTAACTTGTATAAAAATTATTCTAACCACTTCCACCAAAGGAGACCTCCACTGTTTTTTTGTTTCAAGAGTTGGTTTAAAAGTAAGTTTAGTTAGATTAGGGGTCAAAGTACACAACTGTAATTAATTATCATTCCTGATTTACCGTTATATAAGTGCATTTACCTTTTTAATATAGGCTATACAAAGTATTCTAAGCATTTTCTGAACTTTCAGAACTTCCTAAACTCTCATGAAAAAAATATATATATATTTAGTAAATTTTTTTTACAGAACCGATGCAATCCATAACTACACTTCAGATGCTTCAGAATGATCACGACAGTGACACTTTATTATTTTCACAGGTTAGAATGATGCAAAAAGTTATATTTTAAATTTAAAGAGAATAAATGAATGAATTAATGAATGAATGAACAAATAAATAAATAAAGCGTCATACCTGCTATCATTCGATTGATGGAGATGTTCAATCCGCAAACAGATGCTTGTTATTTAAGCAGGAAGCGTGTAAAAGTTACTTCATCTCAGAGGTTTTCGGTTGGATTGGCTGATAGTCCGTTTCTTCTCATATCTGCTCCACCTTCAAGACGGGGAGAGCTCAGAGACGAAACCCTTGGTAGGAATTACACTTGACGTTCAAGGGAAAGGGGGAAAAAAAGTCCCAACAAGATTTTCACAAAGAGTTTCGTATAGGGGAGGGACCATCATGCTCTGCAACGATGGAGCAGAGAAAGTGAAGTTTAGAAAGCGTTCAGCACTTGATCTTAATGAATCTTTGGATTTGACAATTCAAAGAGTCTGTCATGAATTCAAAAGGGCTTTCCACTGATTCGTTCCACTGAGCGCACAATAGCGCAACAGCGACTTTATTGTGGTTCGGTTCCGTTCCCACATCACTGGCACTTGTGTCCGTGTAGGCTACATGATGTGGTAAACACGCGAGCAGGGGGTCTGCGAGTTAAAAGGACACCTCTAAATTTGCGTGCACATTTATGCAGATTCTGGTGAAAGACGTCAAGCTTCTTTTTTGTTTTAAGATTATTAGGGGAAAATACAAATCATGCAAAAAAAATCTAAATTAATTTAAATAATTTTGTGAGGCTAAAATGATAAATGTGGTAGCTATAGTCAAACTATTCATAGGTTATAAAAAAGGGAAAGTCTCATTAAAAAGGATGAACTATTTTTAAATGTTTTATTTCAAGTCAAGTGGAGTAGGCCCTAACCTATATTTTTCAGCTAAATTAACACAAACATTAGGCTACATTTCTCCGTTGAAAACGTAATAGATTACCAACATACGTTTTAAATTTGATTTTTTAAAGATTTGTCTTTAAATTTCTGTTTATCCTGTTTATTTGTAATTTATACAAATTCAAGTTTATTCACTCTTTACTTTAGATGTCTGATCAACAAAAGTGTTAATTTTTCCACTCAATATTTCACAGGAGCTCTGCGAATTTAAATGATTGTGTGCTATTTTATTTTAAAGAGTCCTCCAAACAATACTGTTGTGTATAGACACAAAATGGCACAAATTCCTTTCCTGGCATTAAAGTGACTGCTGGAATTAGAAAGAGGGAGAACTGCATCTTGTAACAAACCAGCCCATTCTCACCCCAAGGCGTCATCTAACTGACGCCTTGGGAATCAGTTTGACCATGCTTCAATATTCGACGTTAAAGGTACCCTTTAGCGTCAGTTAGTTGACGCGATCCCAGGGCGTCATCTAACTGACGCGTTACCCTTAGCGTCAGTTAGTTGACGCCCTTCTACCCAGACCTAAACCTACCCGTGTCATCAAACTGACCAACGCAGTCTCATGAAAGTGCGTATCAATACCACGAATGTTATTTCTCGTGGCATTTATACGCCAAAAATGGTTTTGGCGTGCATATGCTACGCACTGAAAATCCCTTGGGTAGGATTAGGGGGAGGGGGGGAACGGGGTGCGTGCGTATTACACGCCATAAAGTGCGTATCATATGCACGCGAAAACTGCGTATCATATATACGCCAAAACTGATTTTGGCGTATAAATGCCACGAGAAATAACATTCATGGTATTCATACGCACTTTCATGAGATCGGGCTCAACTGACGCGTTACCCTTAGCGTCAGTTAGATGACGCCCTGGGATCGCGTCAACTAACTGACGCTAAAGGGTACCTTTAGCGTCGAATATTGAAGCATGGTCAAAATTGTCAGTTAGATGACGCCTTGGGGTGAGAATGCATTGCAGCAACTTATATTACACTTACGTTCAGGTATATTGCTTTTTTTTTCTTGTTTCTGGATGTTTCTTTTCTAGTTCTCAGTCCAAATCAGAGACTTAGAGAAAGGGTCAGTCTTTCAGTCGTCCACAATGTACGCTCACATCAGCACCCTTCACAGCACTGTGAGGTTCTCTGTCAAGTTTGAACAGAGAAGGTGATCTCACCACTTTACACTGTGGCCTCCACCCTCCAACTTAGAGAATGTGTCAATACAATGATCATCATGAGCTCTTTCTTTGTCAATCCAAGGTGTATTGTTTTTTTCTCTGTGTCTGAGCTGCAAGGCTAAAATTATAATTTCATATCTAACATGACTAGAAATTGTTACATTGTTTGGCAGCGTTGCTCTGAAAGGAATAGCTTTAAGTGATATTTCTGCTCATGGTTGTGTGATACACCGGTTGCATAGAGAGTTCTTTGTCAAAGGAAGTCATGTTTTTATGATCCAGGGTGAACCACTAGGTTTTGTGCAGGCGTAAGTTGTTAGAAGATTGTGTCAATGAATATTGCAACTATAGCGTTCATTTTGAGTCATGGCTAATACAAACCTACTTAAGAGCTGATTCCCCTGCTGAAAAATCCAGCATAAACCAGGCTGGTTTGGTTAGAGCTGGTATAGTGCTGGTCTAGCTGGTGGACCGGATTCCAGTTAACCCAACAGCTTGTGGTCAGATTTCACTCGCTGCTAATCCATAATTCCATGTATATGCAAATGAAGACAGTTTGCTGTTAAGGGAACGTGACTGTTGTGTTGAGTGGCTGCTCATGCACATCCTTAGAGTCAATGAAGGCGATGTAGATTAAAGAGTCAGGTGTTTATTTATGCAGGTCACAAACCATCTCAGCTTTCACCTTTCCATCTCTTATTTTAGCTTTCTCCCAGAAAGAGAGAGCCATTTACAGGGTACTTCTCTCCTAACCAGCCCCCCTGTCCCCTGTAATTTAGATAACTTTGGGTTAGCCACTGAATTTGTTGACAGCAAATATTTAGACATTTCCAAATGGGTCAAAGGTCAGGATGCTGTGTCATTATACATCAAACATACAAGCAGCAAAGCAAAGATATGTATAAAACCGCCCTAAAACTTTGGGGTCTGTATTTAAAAAAAAAAAAAAAGTTTTTTGAAAAAAGTATTTTATGCTCTCTAAGGCTGCGTACTTTAAATTTGTTCTTGTTATGACAAAGCTGAATCATACTGACCCCAAACTTTTGAACTGTCTTGTATGCATCAAAGATATATCTTGTGTAGATTTTTTTTAATGATAAATGTTAAACGTTTTTTTATATATTTGAATTAAAAATATTATAGCATTTCTTTCTAACTCTACAAAGAACTTCTAATCTATAGGGATCTGGTTAAAATCTGATTTTTAGGCCATGCCAAAGTTTTTACACAACCAGATTTTGAATGTGGTTAAAACCACATTTTCCCAGAGGATATTTACTTTCAAAGTAAAATACCTGTTTAAGAATTGTATGCATACAGGAAGTTATAATGTCCACATCTTGAAAGAAGCAGCCCATCAAGACTGCTGCTAAAGTGAGATACTTGGACAGACTTCTCTAGACATGACCTCCTGTGCTCAAGGCGAAGTTGCCAACATACACAAGAGAGGAGCAGAGCACTTCAAGCATGCAAACAGCTAATACAAACTAAACAGAAATGGTTCCTAAGCAAACACACTGATTTGGCACAGTGAGTCATTCTGCTCCGATATTGGCCTGGACTTGGCCTACAAGATGACATATAGGAGTTGTCAAGTTAATGGCTTGAAACAAGTTCAACAATGAAAGGATAAATAGATGTTGACTTCCATTTTTGGTTGTGAATTTTGATGGTTAGTGCCTTCAGTGTTTCAGTGTCAGGAGTTTGGTAACAGCCAGGGTCCTGTTGGATTAGCTTACAGGTTATTTAGTTGTTCTGCTAAATCTTAAGTGTGATACAATATTTTCATACAAAGCACTCATAGTCAGACTCTGGAGACATTTGGGTGTTTTCAAAAAAACTTCTGGGTCAGAAGTAGCTACCTAAAACCTATTCAAACACCAAAGTTTGCTACACTATGCTAATAAAGATGTCAATATACCAAAACAGAAATTTCAAGTTAAGATTGCAGTATGACATCAGCATAACTGCCAATAAGCTTCTTGTCAGGCAGAAAGTCAAGTATTTACATATAGCAGTACATTGCTAAATCACATTGGCCTCCATATGTGTGCAAGATCACTTCAAAGAGCCAAGATCAAGGCAACTCTTATTCCCCTTTGTATGACCTTTGACCTGCCTTGCATTTTTCAACCCAGTCACTTTACGCTGTATGGCTGTTTGTCCTTCTCCTATTCTCTCAGTCTGTCTCATTCCTTGTTTTGTATTATTTTTTGCATTGCTCATTCGTGTGCTAGCATGCTTGATTAGTCCCTATTAAACACGTGCAAACACTTTGTACAATCACGCCAGAAGATGAATCATAGCAGCATCACAGTAAATGAAGGAAAATGTATTATGAGCATTATGAAGAACAAGACGATGAGTTTGCCAAGGTTTGCCAGGTTAATGGCATCAAAATATGTGAAAGATATTCAGAGTTTTGTACTTGGGTACTAAGTAAGTAATCCAGATGTTCACAAGCAGAACTGTATATTATGCTTTGTTTTCTGGCTGTGAAATAATCTGTTCTTATTTTAAAACTACACTGTGTAAGATTTTCTCCCATCTAGCGGTGAAAAATGTATATGACTACCAACTGAATATTACTTTCTAGCCCCTCCCATTCCGAGGGGGTTTTAACTCCTATGGTGGCCGTATTATTCCAAGATTAACATGGCTTCTAGTTCTACTTCATCCACGAGTGCTCCTTCAAGTGATGAGGTTACTTTAGAAAACTATTACAAATTGCATTTAGTTATTTAGTCAGTTAACATGTACGTTATGACCTCTATGTAAAGCGGATAAAAGTTTTACGTTTCCTTATTTTGGTACTATTTCAATGCTAACATCGGCTTACCAAACGAATGAGCACATATTATTTTGAAAGAAGTGGTTTTTGCTAATTCTGCATAATTTTGCATTATTTTATTGTAATAATGTATTTATATAATTAATTTGATTGAAACATATATTGATTAAATGCATTTTAAGGTGTTTTTAAAGTCATATAACGTTTATATTTTATAAATTGTAAACAAATTACTTATTTTAGGAGTCAAATAAACTCTTAAAAATAAAGGTTCTTTTATTGGAATATGGTTCCATGAATAACATTTATCTAAACTTTTCAATGCACAAAAGCTTCTTTATAGTGGAAAATGGTTCTTCAGATTATTCAAATGTTCTTCACACTAAGAAATAAAAGGTTATTTTAAATGTTCTGTTCTTTTAACTGTTCACTGAAAGGATCTTTAAGGAACAAATGGTTTTTTTATGGATCACTGTAACCCCTTTTCACTGTAAAAAAAAAAAGTTGGATTAGTAAGTTATCTGGTTGCCTTAAAATTTTTAGTTAATTGAAATTAAAACTTTGAGTTAATACAACAAAGGAGATTGGTTAAATAAATAGAAACTCAAAATATTATGTTATCTGAACTACATTAATTATCTAAGTTGATTTGACAAAATATAAAAAGTTTATATTTAACAAATATAACATATAAATATAAATATAACATATATAACAAATCATGAAAATAATTTTTTACAGCGTTGGAACCTTTATTTTTAAGAGTGCACCTGCACTTTAGTGTGAAAATAAAAACATTTTGATGTGTAATTTCAATGGAAACCGTTTCCCTAGCATCAAAAATATTTATTTTATTTTATTTTGTGTTAAAGATGGCTGGCCTGCGTTATCATCTATTTGAGATAAATCTAAACTGCATGTGAAAAGAAATCAAGCTGGGTTGGTCACTTTACATCTTTTCCCATTTTCCCGTATCTTATTCTGTAACTTACAGCTTTTGGTCAAGAATCACAAAACTTGGGCTTTTGAATTCACATTCAGAGTTATTTAACTGCGGTTTATTGCTCCATCTTAACTCAAAAAGTGCCATTTTATCAGTTAAGATGCAAAGAACAGATTATACAATTGATGCCCAACAGTCTGTCTTGAACTCTCTCTCTGTCACAGACATCTGGTGAGCACGAGTCTGTGTGTGTTCCTTCAGTTCTCTAAAAACCCACTAAGATTTGAGATGTGTGGTTCCCTCGGCTCACCCCTGCTGAGGTTTTTAATGGGATATAGGAATGGTGCTGGTTAAAATCAGCAAAAATCCCTCTTAGTGGAACTAATGTGTTTGAGCGTTTCCCTCATTTGATGGAGCTCAGTGGAATCTTCTTCTAGGAACACCACACCATAATGTGTTTAATTGAGACACTGTGTTTATGTATTTGCCTAAACCAGAAATGAACGACTGTGCGTTGTTCCATTCCTAAGTGAACAGCGAGGCAAAAATGGCAAGACAGATTTCTGGCATTTTAAAGCCTTGTAGCCTTGTTCTTTCCATTTCCCACCTCTTCTGATTCAATTACTCGCTCGGTGCTCCCTAAACCACCAACTGCTAAATCTTTTCACTTTGTTCCTAAATAAAAATATTACCTTCTAGCACATAAACCGTGTCACATTCGCACTTAGCCCTTCCAAATTATCCGTGCAATTTCCGCTATCAGCGCAGAGGGATCCCCTTACTCCCACAGCGGCTTCTCATTGAGAAACTCTCCACTGATACAGTTTGCATTGGCAGGTATACATCACAGCACAGGGAGTATAATTTCCTCATTCCTGGAAATCTAGGTGTTTCGCTGCGCACTATGTAAGTATCCGAGTGTGTGTGTTAATATCATACATCACAGCTGCAGAAACACCAGGTGTTGGTTTTCAGGGGTTAGGGAGGAAGTTCAGCAATCCTCTGTTATCAAGAACATCATTCACTGTCTTTTCTGGGGATATTTCCCTCATCCTGTTGGTCTCTGGCCAGTGTTGTGGCTTTGATTCAGATTGAAGAGCTCAGTGTTGTATTTAAGGGCCTGTAGGGCTCAAACAGCCTATCTGGGAATAGTGTGTCATATAGAGGCTCCTGGAATTCCTGTATGAAGTCACAAAACCTTATCGTTGAACTGAACACCTTTGCAAATATAATTATACACCCGGAAGTCCTGTTATTATATGAACCAGATAACATAGTGTGCACAGATAATTGCATGTTTACCCCTGATGGTTAAATACTATATTGTTCTGAAAGTGCAAATAATACTAGCTTGCCAACTGGAATTTTGGGAAAACCATTCCTTATGCATGAAGAAGTAGAAGAAACATAAAGAAAAGAGGAAACTGAGGCTTTTTTCTTTTTGCTGACAAACGGCTTGCGTGGTGTAAGGCTGCTGTCTTGTTTTGCAAGAATGTCTTAGTTAAACTGTCCAGTAAGGCAAACTGCATGATTTAGGTAGAATTCATTACATTTACATATTTTTAAATTAATATTTGATTATTTTGCAAGATGGGATTATATTTAGTGACATAATCTCAACTGGCATGTCAAGAGTCTGTTTGCTCCGAAAATCATTTTCAGTCTATTTTTGACGATGTTGATCATCATACCAGTCACTAATGGGAGATAAGTTCTCCTGATATCAATTTATCTTTTAAACTTATTCTATAATAGTTTCTATCTATTTTATTCTTCTCTAATATTGGTATTAATAATAAAATCATTTTTCAATAAAGAAACATAAATAAAATGTTGTATAGTAACATTTTTCATGTAATTTGAGCAGGTATACATTAAAATGGTCAAGTTAGCTTTTTTAGGATCAAAATATACAGTAAGAGGAATAAGTCTGAATGAAACTGCTGTGCATTTTAATGCATCAGGAAGAAAATTATAGTTTAAAATGCATTGTGATCTGTTGTGTGTTTTTCGAATGCTCTTAGCTTCACTTCTCCTACATTTAGCTGCCTAAAGCCAAATTAAGTGGCATAGCCTTGGGGCTAAAAGAATCATCTGAACAAACCTTAGTAACTTCTACATAAGGAAATGTTGAAAGGTCACAGAATACAATCAGCTTCCTTAAGACCATTCCTTAAAGCTCGCCATTTTCTTTATTTCTCTATGTGCTCTATGTTATCTAGTAAATTAGAATCATGTGCTATTAACATTGTAGACATGCTTCCATAATATTTGTTCATATGGAGTATTTGCCAGCAATTTACATTTTTTGCCCTGGCATAGTAGTGTTGTCAGGCATAATGGGCATTTCTAACAAGTCACATGATAAGCATACTCTGTAAGAGTGACCCTAACTATACGTCTGTAATAATGTATACTAGATACTGTTACGAACATTATTTGCAACACAAACATGCACGATATCTAACACATAACATCAACACATCACAACACAACACACAGCCACACACACAACACTCACAACACACACATCACACACACCTACACACACACACACCACCAAACACCACACATCACCTCACAACACACTACACACACACACACACATGGGCAGGGTTCAGCCAGAACACTGCTCTCAACATGTCATTTGGAAACACGTCTTCTTATCATTATGGCGTTACTAATTCATGCCTTGTGCAATGTAAGTGAGTGAGGTAATGCTACAGTGACACACCATCAAACACACACACACCACACCACACACACATCACAACACACACAACACACACTACTATCTTCATTATATTCTATAGTCCATTATGGGAACAATAAACTTTGTATTAAAAATTCTGATGACGGGTAATTCTAGTAAAGCTGCATAAGTTTTGGGTGAATATCATGCATCAGCTAATCTGTCAATGATGAAACAACAGTACCTTTTACATAGTCGTTCTATTGCAGTGTCTTATCACAATTTTTCATTCTCAAAGCATATTCCTCACTTGCACAATGAAATTGGTTGTGAATTTGCGACCTTCTAGCATGACCCGACTTCCACAATCACAGTTGTTGGTATTTTTCTTAAATCATAATAATAAATATTACAAAAATTTTTTAAGATTACATTTATAGTAAATATTCAGTAAATTACTGTAAAGTATAGACCGGGCTAGCTTTTTTCAGGTTGGGTTTTAGGTTAATTCTGCATATATCACATGTTAAAAACTTGGCAATTGATGAACATTGTATTTCAAATAATATGTTAATAATGTATGTCGACGTTTTGTGGCTTGGCCCTTGTCATAATAAACCTGTCTTGTATAGGCTTTTTGTACAGTAAACATTATGTATATTCTTGTTTTATTGTGTTACCCAAGATTAGCAAATATGAGATTTTAAATTCTATAGTTTGATGCCATTATTATTTTGTTCTTATGTATTATTTTAATGTTTTTAAATACAGCACTTAAAACCAACATATAAACAACTGTTAGAGGAAATACACATAATCTGCAAACACTGTGACAACTAGCCCGTCTCATTTCCATTTTCCAACCATGGGAAAGTTACTTTGAAACAAAGCGTGAAAATATTACGTAAATCTTTGATGTTCTGCTCCAATAGATTTGCCAGCTATTATCAACTTTACAGTAAAGTTTGGCGATAACGATAACACGACTGTGTTGCAGTGACACTCTCGCTATAACGTCTAGTCTGGATCAGCGCGTGCCTTGTGAATTCAGCGCTATTTAAAGGGAAAGCAACATGGCACACGCTTTAGTCAAACAGAATCTGTCGGTGGGAGATGGAGAAGTCACAAGACCAAACCAAGACCTTTGTTTACACCAAGAAGAGGGGGTATGATGTTACACGAAACCCCCACCTGAATAAGGTAAACATTAGTTGGTTTAATAACTTTTTGACGTTTTTTTTAAATAACATTTTGTGTTGACTGTTTGCTACGACAGCAGGGCAGTGGATATCAGTTTCGAGAGGAACTATAATTAGACTTAAAGGGCCACACGCTTGCTTTGTTTGCGGTTGCTGCTTGTTTTTACAGCAAGTCCGTTAGTTTACAGGTGCTCTTGACGTGGGCCGTGACGTGCCACCTTCAGGATCAGCGCACGAAGTTTTCTTTTAACAGTCTACATGTACTAGCTTTAATCCGTATACGAATCCTATTAGTAAGCCCAATATTTCGCTATAAAACAACATAAAAAATAAGAAGACCCATAACCTGGTTTTTATAATCTTTTGGTAGATCAACAAGCAGCCTCTGTCCAAGGTGCTGACCGGTTGCTGTGGCATCACCTCAAGAACTCGCACTGGATGCGACCATGATGCTGCAAAATATTTACTTTGTTTGCTTTAATGATCGTGCTATCTATTGAGTTAAAAAAGTAAAAAAAATATATATATTAACAGAGCTATAATCCCATTTTCTAATGCAATTTCTTTAATAGTAGGTAAAATATTCACTCTTTGGATCATGAAGTGTGTAGCTCTCCAGTGTTCCAATAATTACAGGTAGCCTAATTTGTTCAAATAAAGTAAAATAAAGTTTTAGCCCTGCCTTTCCACCTGCTAGTTCAATGGTCACTTAGCCTATGTATATTGTTACAGTACAGGATTTTTTTTATTAATACTTTCAGGTAACTACAAAAGTGCTTGAGAAAAAAAATTCTAGTGAGTGAAATAACATTGCACTTCTTTTCCTTCTGACCTTGAATGTAAACATTACTGGCCTCGAGCAATCGATTGGTACGTATGTTTTTGTGGGGGTGATGTTTTGATTCTTCTCTTTACTCAGTGTGATGACGTCCAAACCTCCTAAACCTCCTATCAATTGATTAAGAAAACAGTTAAAGGGGTAGATCAATGTATGCCCCTTGAAATTTATTTTCAGAGCATTGTTTTTTTTCCAGGCATAATAGCAAAACAAAGTGCATCACCCATTATAGTGAAATACTACAAATAAATCAAATAATTTAAATTAATTAATTGAAAAATGTTTAGATGTTTCCTTAAGAAAAATACTTAGAATATATTTTTGTCTGATTATCATATTATTTATCTCTCTGTCTGCCATAGTAGATTGACATTTCCGATTTTTCATCTCATGTTCATCCTCTGAGACAATGAACAGAGATTTCCTTAAGAAAAATACTTAGAATATATTTTTGTCTGATTATCATATTATTTATCTCTCTGTCTGCCATAGTAGATTGACATTTCCGATTTTTCATCTCATGTTCATCCTCTGAGACAATGAACAAAGATTTTTCTCAGCTACAGGTCGCTAACTTTTAATCTACACATTTGTAGATTAAGTATGAAGATTCAGAAACCCTTGTTATTAGTGACACCGGTGGCCGTTAAGTGAACTGCAGCAACTTATAGGGAATGCGGAGGTACGTCACGCCGTGTTGCATTATGGGACGTGGCCACCATCTTTACAGGCACGATCTCTGCTTACCTTCGGTATAATAGTGGGTGTTTGGCTAAAACGAGGTAAAATTGAAGAAGAATGGAAGAAATGGAGATGTTTAAAGAAAAGGAGAAGGGGCCCTACTGGGATAAACTAAATGCCACTGTCAAAAAAACTATTTGGACAAACTATCCGCAATAAAAAACGTTGAAACATCTGATTTAGTTTTGGTGTTCGAAGCCTATGCTAAGTTGATTACATAAAGTTCAAGCTATTTTACCTGAAAAGCAGCTCTCGTAGTTAATGTTAGCTTGCTATTTTCAGCATATGTTAAGTTTTCATAGGTTGTGCAAAATTGTACATTACTTTATAATGCCACAAGATGTGGTAACTTGTTAAATACAACTGTGCCTTATTGTCAACATTTAATGCTGACACGTCTAAAAATGAGAGTATTTGGTCGTTTATTTTAAAAGTTTGATGTATATTTGCCCATTGTTATGTGTACTTAAAGGGTCTTTGTGGTTGCAATCAGTACAGAAACAGAGAAGTCACTTAATGTATTTATTAAGCAGATATGAAATCATGATTCACAGACATTTTAAAAAAGGCATGTAAAAAGATGTACAAAATTTTAAAGCAAATTGTTAATTGAAAATAAATAGAATTTGATTCATGCAATGTGTCCTGGCTTTATCATCTGCTGCTAACATTAACCGCAAATTCAACATCATTCATCAACTATCCTCCTAAATGTTAGTCATCGAGGAATATACAATACACAACCTCTTGCTTTGTACAACTTTAAACAAACGTAGTATGCAGTGGAGGACAGTAAGTAAAGTTTTTCCTCATGAGTGCGGCGATCCGGTGTCGTGCCGAAAAGCTGCCAAAAAATGATTGAAGCCTCTACTTATTGACTGAAAGGTTATTTCTGCCCTGAAATCAGTTGTTTATATTCATGCGGGTTATATATGACTGATTATAACTCACATAATACTTTTTACCTATTAAAATACATGTAAAGGACCAATACAACCATTATGATGCAGTATTTCACCTGCCAAAAAGTGATTGAAGCCTCTACTTATTGACTGAAAGGTTATTTCTGCCCTGAAATTTGCTTGC
Source organism: Chrosomus eos (assembly GCA_036326025.1). Taxonomy (NCBI): domain Eukaryota; kingdom Metazoa; phylum Chordata; class Actinopteri; order Cypriniformes; family Leuciscidae; genus Chrosomus; species Chrosomus eos. The sequence continues at coordinate 14,730,427 of CM070831.1, forward strand.
ATGAACTTCTGAAGTTGAACCGCATGAATGGTTGTATTGGCCCTTTACATGTATTTTAAGAGGTAAAAAGTATTATGTGAGTTATAATCAGTCATATATAACCCGCATGAATATAAGCAACTGATTTCAGGGCAGAATAACCTTTCAGTCAGTAAGTAGAGGCTTCAATCACTTTTTGGCAGGTGAAATACTGCATTATAATGGTTGTATTGGCCCTTTACATGTATTTTAAGAGGTAAAAAATATTATGTGAGTTATAATCAGTCATATATAACCCGCATGAATATAAGCAACTGATTTCAGGGCAGAAATAACCTTTCAGTCAATAAGTAGAGGCTTCAATCATTTTTTGGCAGGTGAAATACTACATTTTAATGGTTGTATTGGCCCTTTACAGGTGAGTGCTATTACCACAGACATAATCTGATATTTATTTGCACGTTATGTCTGTTTGATCCACATAAAAGCAACTGTATGAATGGGCGATACAGCTTTAACACGCTGCGCGCGCTCCCGCGGCCGGCAATCAATTCTCGGCAGACCATCACTTTTCGGCACGACACCGGCGTCTTCTCGTCAGCTCCTCGACCTGCTTCCCTTGTTGTTTTTCCAAGAAAGAAAGGTGAAAAACATACTCCGTTGTTCAGTTTCCTCCCTGAACGAACGTGTGACCTGCTATGGCAGTTGAACTGAACAACCATATCGACGTTTACTAAAATCTCGACAGAAAATCCAAACACAGCCTCCAACACATGTATTTAAATACAGCGGTATTGGGCGCGATCCTGTAAATATGGCGGCGGACCCATAATGCAACACGGCGTGACGTCATCTCCACATTCCCTATTGCTCGTGCTGCTCGCACTCGTGCACACGTGACGTACAAGACACTGAACAAGCATGATTCAAGACCCTGATTTCCTCACAGAGCGAATGTTTATTTTTCTTTCTTAGTTTTGTAGTTAAAAGAAATTGGAAATTCTTTGCTGAGATACACAGTTAACTAAGATCCCGCCAAGTTTAGATTTATATGTTCTACGCACTTTTCTCTCAATAACAAAATAAACACAACAATGACAGCAGTGAGAAAGTATCAGTTAAGAAAGCATCTGATCATAGCGACGTGGATATGTTTGCACAAGCTCTGCAACTCACCGCGGCATCATTTCGACAGAAGAGGTAATTCAAAATACACTGTTATGATCGTTTGATTATAAAGTATATTTGACAGCATAGTCTGCATAGACCAAATACATCTGACTATGTGAGATAGTTAATCCCTTTTCTTTGCTTGACAAATTGACTTTACATTATAGCTCTTTCGGCATTATCATGTATATTTTATAAGCTTTCATTTAATGTGTTATTGGATGGAAGAGAGGGTCTGGTGAGCGCGCGTAACGGTCATTTCCCCTTGTGTCCTTTACATAAAAATCAGTCTACACAGGCAGGAAGTCGGGACGGTCATGTTTTTTACTATGTTTTTTTAAGTTTCATTACAAGCTGTTAAAGGGATAGTTCACCCAAAAATGAAAATTAAGTCATTAATTACTCACTCTCATGCTGTACCAATAACCCCGTAAGACCTTCGTTCATCTTCGGAACACAAATTAAGATATTTGTGATTAAATCTGAGAGTTGGATCACTCCTCCATAGGCTTCTAAGGGATTGAAACCTGACAGCCCCGAAAAGTCATTAAAGACATCGTTAAAATAGTCCAAATGGCTACAGTGGCTCAATCTTAAGTTTATCAAGCGACGAGAATATTTTTTGCGCGCAAAAAAACCCTAAAATAACGACTTTATTCAACCATCTCTTCTCTTCCGTGTCATTCTCCTAAGCTGTTGACGTAGTGTAACAGCGCAGCGGTTCTGTGTTATACGTCACGTGTGTGATGCGTGTGACGTTCAACCAGAAGCGTTGCGCAATAACACTACGTGAAATCTCCAGGCCCAAAGAAAATACTTAAATAGAGTCGCTATTTTTGTTCGTTTTTTGCGCTCAAAACGTATTCTCGTAGCTCGATAAACTTAAGATCTAGCCACTGTAGTCAGTTGGACTCTTTTAACGATTTCTTATATATTTCCCCCGATAACTTTTCGGGGCTGTCAAGTTTCAATCCTTTAGAAGCCTATGTAGCAGTGATCCAGCTCTCAGATTTAATCAAAAATATCTAAATTTGTGTTCCGAAGATGAACGAAGGTTTTACGGGGTTGGTACAGCATGAGGGTGAGTAATTAATGACTTAATTTTCATTTTTGGGTGAACTATCCCTTTAACACATTGGCAATAAAAAAGCAATTAATGAAAATTCTTACATTATAGCCCATTAAGTAGCATTTTTGCTCTTCCCTGGTTCATTTTAGTAATGCAAATTAGATTAATGCAAATTAGATTAAAAAGTAAAGTTTTTTTAAAACTAAATTGTGCTAATTTAGTTTAAAAAAAAAACTTTACCTTTTAATCTAATTTGCATTATACTTTTCTTAATAAATAATTCTTTATTTATTTATTTATTTATTTATTTGCCTTTATATTTAAAAGAGTTAATCTGTCACTGTTTGACCCTCAGTTGTAACTCACTTTACCTGACTTTTGGTTAATTTCTCTTTGGACTTTTCCATTCTTCGTGTGCCTGCACTCTGCACTTTTGTTTTCATTAGGGTGGACTTTATGTCTTCTTGAACCCTTTGCATCAGTTTCCCGTCCTGAAATGAAGGACCATAGTCTGATCAAACGTCACGTCTTTTGGCACTCTGCCACAGGTAAGGTAGGCTACTGATGACAACACAGCACGCTGCCTGTCATTAAGGTTAATGATTTCTAATCTGCACAAGAGATGCCACAGAATGAGGTCATATTTTCAAACCAGGTGCACACTACCAGAAAGTTCTGAAAGGTGTCTTTATGTATACATGAATGCATAGGGTTGGTTGAGGTATGAAGATCACAGGTCTGTGTTGTCTTTTTTTAGTGCACACTCATTTCAGTCATTTCAGCTATGTTGACCCCAGCCAAAAAATAACATTTTCTTAGGCCTATAAATGACGCAAAAGCACTCTTTAATCAGAACTGGGTATTGAAGTAAGACATTTTCAGTGACCCACTCATTATAGAGGTCATGACGCTGTTTTTCAAGAATATAGGCTGTGTTTTTACACCATTTTAATCTGAAAAGGCGTTTCTGTAACTGCGAGATGTTAAATATTTATACCTGAGGCTGAGATATTGAGTTCAAAATGCTACATAAAATAAACTAAACATGTGGCTCAGGGGCATGTTGTAGGCACAGTGTCGATTTGAATGGATTTTCAGTTGATGTGCATTTTTGTTCAGCCTGCTAAATTCAATTTAGATAAACTAACTTATGATCGCATACAGTATGATTTCGAAGTAAAGTGTTTCTTTAGGTGTCACTTTATTACCCTCCAAAGTCCCTTTTCCTGGTATCAAAAAAATCTTGGATTAATGGCTCTCATTTATGTGGCTCCTGTGTCTGTGGGTGCTGGAAGTTGCTAGACTGGTGCCACAACTTAAAGCTCATGCGGTGCTTCGGGTGTGAGAGCAATTCTAACTCTTTCATGTTTTTATGACGTGGCTTTCCAGTTCCACCCTAGTCTCTGACTCTAATGAGCTCAATTCTGTGTTATTGTCTTGTTTTATAGACAGAGACGGGATTTAATGAGATTAATTAAAAGAGAGGCCTTGGATTTTGCTCTGTCTTTGCTGAAGGTGTCAGGAAAATTGTGTGAAATGTGAAATCTCTGCAGTCATTATAAGGAAGGAAAGAGGATTACATAAACATAAGAATTAACCTCTAGCACAAAAGACTGTGTGCAATATATATTGTAATTAGCACAGTGATTAGCAAGCAGCTAAAGTGTTAAAGGACATTAAGTCATATTCAGGGTCGAGGTCCATTAAAGGTTGTATCAGCGATTTCAGGCCCAAACATAAATTTTCACATTCATCTAATCTTTCCTAACGATCCACTAGCTGCCCGCCCCATAACCAGGCCGTCAAAAAAACGCATCTCTGTAGGTAGCCTAGGCTCTGAGATCTGCACACAAAAACAATTGGTTTCACCAACCACTCAAAACCAAAATAAATAGTGTTCCAACCAATCACTGACAGGGTGTTCGTTGATTGACGCTGGCTTCTACTTCAGCTCCGACTTCGCGTGCAGCCGTGCACGAGCGCAAAACCTCACAATACCCACCCCCTGTTGGTGATTGGTTGGAAAACTATTTATTTTGGTTTTGAAATGTTGGTGAAACCAATTGTTTTAGTGTGCAGGGGCCTGTTTCAATAAGGAGGTTCAACCAACTCTGAGTTAAAACTTGAACTCTGAGTTGACTTACCCTGAGATGGGAAACTCTGAGTTTTCGGTTACAGAACAGGTGAAATTAGTTGGTTCAATCAACTCTGAGTTGAGTGACTCTGAGTTAAGCGCGTGCACCATAACTATAAAAAGCCATTATCAATGGAGCACAGATATTATGAGTCACCATGGCAACAGCGTCAGACAAAAAGAGGTCTTGGGTGTAATTAATTACCAAGTAATCTAAATATTGTAATTTAATTAAAGGGATTACTCCTAATTCTTCTGTAATTTAAAATAAATATGATGCAATTACATTTAATAGGCTACTGCATAGACTATAGACCAATTCAGTATAAAACTATAGTGGATTTAACATACATTTTTAAAAGTATATTTTTTATGTAACCTTCTCCCTCTACACACTTAAAAATAAATTCATGCAATTGTATATTGTTAATTTGAAAGCATTAAAAGTGCAGTTTCTTGTCTCTCCTTGAATTGTTCAAGTAGTTGAGGTTGATATAGGATTTAGTTTTAGTAATTAGTAATATGTAGACCAATACTTTCTAAAGATAGCAATTATTACATAAATCTAATTCCACCGTTGAAGATGTCATTTGTAGTTAATAATTCATAACTATTTTAGAGTAACTTACTGTTATAATATCAGAGGTGAAACTGGAAGAATGTTATTCAACCTAAAGTAGGCTACTACCGGTATTACTTTGATAAATTTTTACTTAAGTGCAAGTAAAAATACCAGTCTAAAAATCTACTCAAGTAAAAAAGTAACTAATTTAAAATGTGAGTAAAAGTTGCTGAGTTACTTTTTTAACAGCGGGGGTGGGGGACTCTCCCATGTAGGGTTGTAACGTATGAGAGTTTCACAGTATGATAACCGTCACAGAAAATATCACGGTTTATGGTATTAAACAATTATTAAATATATAAACTGCATTATTAAATTACGGTTATTATTATCATCAGTTAAAATGACAGTTAAATAAATTAAACATTTGTTCAATAAAGCATATCTAATCAACTTATTTTTTAACCTAATATGTTTAAAAAATAATTAAGTTCTATAAAATGTTTTTTATTCCGATTTTTTTTATGATTTAAAACAAATATATTATCAAAAACGGTGGTAATCAAATAAAAGTTTAGCAAACGTTTTAATCCTTTTATTTTTTGGCAAAGTGCTCAAAACAGATTTAGTCAATTAAACCATGGACAAACAATATATATTCCTTAAATAATGTCTAAATACATTTTAGTATTATTGTTGGTGTTTAAACACCACTTCCTCTTCAAAAAAGGGGAGGAGACCGAAATAAACTCTGGGTTTACTGAAGAAAACCTGCTCCCGACCAGGTTAGGTTCACAGATTAAGTTACCATGGTAACTGACTCTGAGTATAAGTTACCTCTCTTTCAGAAACAGGCTTGACTTACTCTGCTTTCTCGGGTTTGACTTACCTCCCTTTCTGAAATGGAAAACCCAGAGTTTCCCTCATTTCAGGGTTAACATACTCAGAGTTTTCACTTAACCTCCTTTCTGAAACAGGCCCCAGATCTCAGAGCCTAGGCTGCCAGCTAGTGGATCGTTAGGAAAGATTAGATGAATATGATAATTTATTTTTGGGCCTGAAATCGCTGATACAACCTTTACGAGCTGAATTGCGAATGGATGCGGAATGCAGAATTAAATTTATTTAAATTAGAAATTTTGAATATAAGGAAATAACATTAAAAATAAACTGCAATATAAAGAAATGCGCATTTTGAGTATTTTTTTTTTTTAGAAAAGTTAATAAAAAAATGGACGTTTGCATTATAAACCATTGGTTAGGATAGATGGATAGATGGATATATAGATAGATAGATAGATAGATAGATAGATAGATAGATAGATAGATAGATAGATAGATAGATAGATAGATAGATAGATAGATAGATAGATAGATAGATAACTTGAATAATAACATTTTGAGGATTGTTACCATGTTACCATCAGAAGAATAGTTAAGAACTTAAGAAGCACCCAGGACAAAAAGCCCTTTCTATAGTAAAATATTTATTTTATTTCGCTTCTTGATTACTTTTTTCTTTGGTGGAGTGTGCGGACGCTCTTGAAGTGCCTCTCTACTTGTTACCATCAGACCAATGCAAATGTTTGACCACACAGTACTTTGGACAAGTGCTTACGTCAGGTGTGCCCAACCCTGCTCCTGGCGATCGACTGTCCTGCACAGTTTATCTCTAACCCTGATCAAACACACCTGCCTTTAATTTTCAAGTAATCCTGAAGACCTTAATTGGTTGTTAAGACCTTAATTAAAGACCTTCAGGTGTGTTTGATTAGGGTTGGAGATGAACTGTGCAGGACAGTCGATCGCCAGGAGCAGGGTTGGGCTTACGTCATTGTTTGTGCCCAGTTATTTTCTGACTATGATGTGTCAGTTGGACATTGCTAAGCTTCATGTTTGTGTAATCAATGGCATGTCATTCATCTGGTGTTTTTTTTAGATAGTAATACTCGCTTGTAAATAAAGTCCAACATCGAGTGAAACATTTACTTTTTCATGCAGCCAAAACAAGGAAATTAAGTGAGAAGGTAGGAAATGACCCCTGAGAGGAGCTGTGCGAGGCTGTACACTCGGTACTCTGTGGTTCTCCATTGGTGCATTGTTGCCTTCCCACGGGCCTGGTGATCACAGGGCTTGAGTGTTCTCACTTTTCCACACTCTTAGCTGCAGAGAAGCAGAGAGGACAACATGCTAATTGATGCTGTGGGACTGAAAATGTAAAGGCCTCACGTCCACAAGCTGGAGTTTACGCAGCGTCCCTCCCCGACATCCCCTCTGACCTCCTCCCTTCTCAACAGCACTTCCCTGTGTCTGCCTGAGGTGCAGGCAGGATATTATCCCTGTGTTTGTGGGAAGCATTGCACAGTAAGAGACGAGAGTGAGGAGAAAGAGGTCTCTGTGGAGCAAAGGAGAGAAAGAGGGAGCTGCCCTGCTCTCCACAGACCTCTTCTGTGTCTCTGCTTTATCTCTCATTAATGACCGCCTGTGTGAATCGAGGCCAACAGCACTGGCCTCTGGCTTCATGCCATGCCAGAGACCGAAAACGCAAACAACGCAGCACAAAACTCTCCTAGCATCCAAGCCTAGATCCTGTTTCACATGGGGAAATGTGCTTCTAGGAGCACAGGTGACTAACAGATGCCCATTCAACTTGCTGTGGAAAACAAGAGCTCAGTTGGAAATGTGGCACCTTCTGGGCCGAGCATTGGAGACTTTAAGGCCCCCTTGTGGTTGTTGTTTGTGCCAATTGCCTCAAAGTGGCACTGAGCTATTGTTACAGGGAAAGAGCTATTTTGGGAAATGTATCTGTTAGATTTCTCTTTCATTTCAATTGCAGTTGCTACATGCTTTATAATGTTCAGGAAAACTGATGACTAGAGAATACAAATGCATACCTGCCAACTTTTGGAGAACCTAATTTCTTACATCTGCCTCCCTGACACACATGCTTGTCTTGTTCTGTCACATATGTGGTGTGCTTAATCTCAAAAGTGGGTTGAGGTTTTCCATAAGATATATAGTTTTGCATTTAAATGAAAGCAAATATGGGTGAGGTTAATCAAATGTGACCCTGGACCACAAAACCAGTCTTATGGGTCATTTTCCTTAAATTGAGATTTATACATCACATGAACGCTGAATAAATAAGCTTTCCATTGATATATGGTTTGTTAGGATATGTCAATATTTGGCCGAGATACAACCTTTTGAAAATCTGCAATCTGATGGGGCAAAAAATCTAAATATTGAGAAAATCGCCTTTTAAAGTTGTCCAAATGAAGTCCTTAGCTACGCATATTACTAATGAAGGGAAATAAATAAAATTTACACCATTGATTTACCACAACTAAACCTTTATTCACACAAAAAATCTCATTAAAATAGCCTATTTGTAATGCGATCTGGTCAAACCCATCGGCTGTCGCGCTGCACGGTTTCAGTAAGGTCTAAAAATAGATCGAATGTCAGTTTTTTGTCAAAATTGGGTTTTCATAAAATTATTATTCTATAACATCTTGTCTATCCTCTTTGAATATATCTTGGGAAAATTTACAAGTTTAGTGCAGAAAAACTGCGATTTATAGTGGCAAGCTGAAAAGACTGTCTTACTTTCTCTTTAAGAACACGCACAGAGAGAGAGAAAAAATCGACATTTTAATCAATGAAAGAAATAAAAACAGATTTGGGAAACAGATTATCAAAACCTGTAATAGGCTATGTCAAATTTCACCATGTGGTGGCTTTTCCCAGATCGCATCACATTTCACCAGGAACATATAAAATTGAAGAGATCCACACAACACACATTGATCGAATTCGTCGTCTTCCAGGGCATATTATTTGCCAAGCCGGTCTCTGGACATTCTGTATCATCTTCCCAATCATTTGCGAAAAAATAATTTACTATGTTCGTTACATTATTGCTGTCATTAAAGTTTAAATTGAGCAAACGCGCTATCTCAGAATCCATGGCTTGCACCGTAACCATTGCGGATTGTGTACACTGTGCACGCGAAGAAGTCGCCAGCCAATGAGAGGCGCTGTAGCAGGCCGTTGCTAGGAAGAAAACGTTTTTTTTTACACGAGAAAGTTTTGTTTTAACGCTCTCTATTGGCTTACTGCTCTAATGACGTTGTGGAGAGTTATGAAACCGAAAGCTGGAAATCTAAGCTTGACAACAATACCAAACTTAGCAGCGAGCGAGTTTTTTTAGGCGTGTTTTCTGTCTTTTTTTGCGCGATTTTGCTGCATCCACTCACAAAAATATTTTTTATATATATTTACGGTAGGAAATTTACAAAATATCTTAATGGAACATGATCTTTACTGAATATACTAATGATTTTGGCATAAAAGAAAAATCGATCATTTTGACCCATACAATGTATTGTTGGCTGTTGCTAAAAATATACCCGTGCGACTTACGACTGGTTTTGTGGTCCAGGGTCACAAATAAGCAAAAAAGTTTCATTTCTTCACTTCAAAGTAAAGAAAGACCATATTTTGGTAGTGCAGTACCATGGTTCATGATTTCCATTACACAAGAGTAGATGTTAAAACTTCATGCTGATTTGTACTCGGCTTTCGCCAAGATAAGCAACACTAAGACGTAGCTTTACAGTAAACTATGCTTCGCCATGCATTTACGCTTCTTTTCTGCAGTGTACTTGGCGCGTCAGCACACACGACGGCTGCAACTACAGTGTGGTCTCCCTAGTGGACCAGCACGACAACCGTCTGGATTGAGCCGAGTAGGGGACATCTCTAGGGTCTTCAAGTGGGCACCTTCCGTCCTCAGTGTTTCGTTGACTAGCCCACGACATCTCAAGGGGGCTCGACAGTGACTCTGGCGTCCCAGAGTCACCCCCCTCTGTCCCCCACTCAACTCAGCCCAGCTTACTGACCTCTACATCCCCCCTGCTGCTGAGACCCAACCACAATCTCACAATCTCTCCGCAACCCAACCATATGCGCCAACCCGTTTGACTAAGGCTGTCGAGCCCCACTGGTGCGTTAATGCAGTTTCAGTGGCAACGGTTCCGTATGGCATACCACCTACCGCAAAACACAATATCTGCCCAACCACCCGTCATTTACGCAATATACACAGGAACGTAATGACTGTAAATACTATACAACCTATACAAATAAACCAACAGACTCTTCAAGTTTTTCAAGAATTCCACGACACCGTAGCATGGCGGCCTGTACACAGCCAGCTAGAATCTTTCCGTCTCAACCACAGCCAGTTGCTGCTCCTTTCTGCTGCTTCAGATAAGTTCTTTACTGTGCGACGCAACTCTTGGCCGCCGAATCCGACGTCTCTGAGGAACCGGGTTGTAGAGTGTGCCACAAAACCTCGACAACCCACTTACACTGGATAAACCTGGACTCTCCATCCTCGCTTTTCTGGTTCAGTGGCCAACTGAGTATACCGCACTTTCTTCCTCTCATATGCCTCATCTACCGCATCCTACCATGGCACTGTTAACTCTATCAGTTGAACAATGCGAGCTGATCCAGACCACAAAACAATATCTGGTCGTAGGTTAGTGGTGGCAATCTCAGGTGGAAAAATAAGCCATTGATCAAGATCAGCCAGCATCTTCCAGTCCCTAGCAGCTTCCAGTTGTCCTGGGCGAGAATTGGTGTTAACACCTTTTCTTGGTGGTTGCTCACCTGGGCGGAGGAATATTGTCTTCAGCGTGTAATGTTTTGCTATAACAGGCGGCAACTTATTGGTCATACTACGCTTGCCTTCCAATGCTAAAGCCAAACATCGCAGTACTTGGCCATGGCGCCAAGTAAACCGACCTTGGCTAAGAGCCACCTTACATCCTGTCAAAATGTGCCTTAATGTGGCCGGTGATGAACACAAAGGACAAGAGGGATCCTCTCCTACCCAGAGGTTTAGGTTCTGCGGTGATGGGAGAACATCAAATGTTGACCTAATAAGGAAACTGATCCTACTCTCTTCCATTGACCAAAGGTCTTTCCAGCCCATCTTGCATTGTTCCACACTCTCCACTCTCCCATCAGTTTGCTTTTTTGTTCAAATTGAATGCTCATTTCCCTGTGAATGTTAAGCGTGAAAGGTTTGAATCTTGCTTGATTTTGACATTTTGACATTTTTTTATGAACTAGATAAAATCTGTTTGTCATTACATCTAATATTTGGTTACACAATTTGTCACACTTTCATTGTCTGCAAGCTTGAATCAATTTAAATTTAGCTATAAAATGTAAGTCTAGGGCCTACTTAGCCATTGATATTTGAAGAATATTAATTATTTTTTATTGGCTATTATATCGGGAATTTACGTTCAGACAGACCTGTTGGATATTCAAGCGTTATATTTTCATCCATCCATGATTATGTAATTTAGCCCTATACTAAATTAAAAATTACTTAATTTGCTTCTGTATAGCAGAAAATTTATCTGCCAACTGCCAGACAATGTAGTAATAGTTAGTAATGAATAGTTAGTCAAATAAACATAGACAGTGATATGTTACACTGTACTGTATGCAATCCAAGTTTTCATTGCATTCAATTTAATTCCACAAGTATTGGCAGAGACAATTACATTTTCATCTCCCCTTGCCAGATGCTTTCTTCCAATATGACAGAAGAAAATGCAGGTGCTTTCATTTGAATGCTAATGTTTTTTCTTCAGATGCAGAAGGGTGCATAAAATAAATCTTAATGGAAGAAAAATACCTACTTTATGCTGAACCACCATGGGACCTGATTTTAAAATGTTTCATGCCAGAAACCAATGGGTTTGTTTCTGACATAAAAACTAACAGATGTTTGGTTGGCATCTCAAACATTTTAATTAGTTTCACTTCTACCCTATAATATTCTCAGGGCATTGAGATGCAAGATAACGTGAGCTTCTGTCATTTTGTTATATTTCTACTTTTTAAATGGATTGTGCTGTAAATCACAGAATACGTATCTGTATCTCTGAAACATGATTTTTGTTGGACAGCATCACACCATATGGAAGACCATTTAATGAAGCATCATGTTTACTTTCCTGTCAGGAAAAAGCCCTTGCAATAGCCAACGATTTTTTCACATTGTCACTTAGACCAGCTTCTGCCGAATGTCTGTTTGGCTTTATTTATTACTGTCATTGGTGTCTACTACATTGAGGTTTCATGATTGGATGTGAGGTGAAGTGTCCTTGTGGTCCTTGCAATGGCACAGCTTATGTAGCAAGTGGAAAACAACAACAGGTACTCTTCAACAACACTGAATGTTTCTAAACGGTCCTCTCTTAGCTCATAATTCTCTGATGTTTGTCAAAATGGCAAAACCATTTGAGATCAATTAAGATAATTGACATCTTCTGTCTAATCAAAATCAAAACGCAAACACATCAGTCTCCCATGATTCAGACAAATGGACCCATTTGAATGGACAGTTTTTGGAGGAATTTACCTGACAGGCAGATAGCAATTTAGCCTTTATATTGAGGAAGTGAGGCATTTGAAAGATGCTGGTAACCTAAGGAACTGTGAGAGTTACAGAAGATAAGGACAGTGCCTATACATGCAGCTGAGATTCTTATAAATGTGTGTAAGGAGTCAGTATGCTAATGAAAGGTTGATGGAACAGACTTGGTTTTGTCTGGACGGAGAGCATCTAAGCTCTCAGGGAGGGTCAGGTGCTGATGTCGGTCACCTCTTTCTAGGTGGGCTCCAGTAGTGTGTGTATATGTATGGCAACCCAGGTGTGCCCAGGTGCATATAGGAGAGGAGACTGACCACCCACAGTGTAGCAGTAAAGCATTCCAGCACTAGATGTGAGCGAAGTGGTTAAATGAGGAAAGTGCTCTACTGTTCACAGAGAGATTAAGTGCCAGTCACCCTTGTCCAACTTCTCTACACACATACACACACAAGCATGCATGCACAGAACAGCCTTCTGATCGCAATCTCCCTGCTCATTTGTCCTTCACATTTTTCTCTTTGACAAATTGTACGGTTCCAGGACAGTGTTTCAGCAGAACAGTATTTCTAACTGAGACATGATGTAATTCATTAGTATAATTTAGCTTGGAAACGATTAGTTTCTGATATTAGAATACATTTTTACCATCATAATTTACCAAGGTAAATTTAATCATGTGTTTTTACCATGCGTTTGAACATAAACACATTTTGACTTTTTTTTGGTAAATAAACATTGGATATCAATTATTGTTTTGGCGACCACAATAGTAAATAGTTTGCCATATCTGGGTTTTTTCATGTGCAAATGTTCAGCTAGAAATAGGTACCGGTACAAATGTTTACCAGACTTTATCAGGAAGAAACTATACAATTTACTTAACCCTTTGATGCACAACATGGGTCTAAAGTGACCCGACTGAGTTTTCATTTTCTATCTTTGCAAGAAATTAATTTCATTCAGTAATCTAAATTAACTTGTTTTAGTGTAATAAAAATCGTTTTTGTGTCACTACCCTTCTAATGCACAACATGGGTCTAAAATGACCCGTATTCATTAAGTCATATTATGAGTCATAAGAAATGTATTTTAGCATTTATTAAAGGTACAATATGTAGGATTTTTGCAGTAAAATATCCAAAAACCACTAGGCCAATGTTATATATTTTGTTTAGTTGATTACTTACAATATCCCAAATGTTTCCAACTATTTTTAAATCGTGAGAAAATTAAAATTTTAACCAAGGAAACGGGGCGTGTGAGCAGGGGTGAGGAGTCGCCAGTCAATGGCGTCATATCCGCGATACTCCCGGTTTCCGCTCGTACTGCAATAGTAATGGCGACAGACGTGGACAACCGGTTATGCCCGTTATGTTATTAAATTATTTCTATTTCTATTTCTATTTTTAGTACATCCAGATTATGCAAATCAAAACTAATTTGCATGATCAGATTTTTTTAGAATCAGAGTCTTTCTGCATGTTACTTTGATACACCAGAAGGTGACAGCAAGTGGCTGTCTGTGTGAGTGAATCATTGAACAAATTCATTCCAACCGATTTGTTCAAAAACGCAGATTCATTCAGGAACAAATCAAAGGACTGTCTTTATGAGTGAGTCATTGAATCATTTACTTAGTGTTTTCGTTCAATCACACTGATTCATTCAAGGACTAAACATCACTGTTTGTTGCTCTGAGACCCACAAAGTTATTTTGGCTGTGAGAAAGCAAAGTGTCATTGTTGTGTCTTAAAGGTACAATGCTCAACATTAACTTCTTTATTAAATATCACATTCACAGTCATTCCACTTTAGATTCACTCCATGTTTTCTATTTCCGCTCCATGAATCACACCCCAGGGCTGTTATTGAATTGCTGCTGTGTAAAATATAATATGATTTTACAAACCTTGATAGAAGTGATTCAAGTAAATAATATGCAACAAATAATTTAAAATAATGTTCTTATAAAACATTACTTATGTTTTGATAATCAGTATACAATAATTATTAGCTGTCCAATCTTATTTATTGATTTTGAACAAGGTTTTTCCTTTGGTTGTCAAATTTGATTTTAAATCCAAATCGTTTGACTTTGTATCTATCTGTCATGATTTAAATAATCATGGCATTAAATAAATTATGCCAGACCTAATGCGATAAAGTGATGGACGCTTTTAAGCCTATACATATTCTCATGCACTAAAGCAGTTACAATTAAAGGAGAACTGTTATGGGAATGATCCAATATGTAAAACAATATAAACAGCAACTTACAGTAAATGAATACAGTTCTTATCAGATTTGAGAAACTCTACATTTATTACCTACCGAGTGTTTTGTGAGGAATGGGTGAGAGTAATCTCTTTTTGAAGGGCTCATGGGATTTTAAATCTGCTCTGAAATTTGTGCTTGCTTGCATTTTAATGCTCAGACTTCCCATGGGGAATGGGGAGAGTGGTCACAGTCTTTGCTCAAAGAGAAGGATTTTTTTTAGGCTCTTAAGTCTACCTCCTTTTTGTCTTTTGTTTTCTTAACCATCAGATGGTCTTTGGGGTCCACTGGACCCCAAATGACTTTTGCTTGAATTAAAAAAAATGTTCTCTTTTTCCAAATGGTATGAAACTTCCTACGGCTCTCAACACTTTCTAGATCTACAAAAAAAAAATTAAAATGGAATGTTATCTGTTTTTATGTAGGCGTGACAAAAATAGTCACACTCGTGGTCTTCGGGGTCCATTGGACCCCAAAAAATGTAATTTAATTTTGTAACAGAACAATAGTTTTTTTTTTTTACAAATATAATTTTACTCTGTTTATTAATGTTTTTACTCAACATTTGTGCAGTTTTTGGAGGATTCATGATATCTTTTAAATATCTATAAATAAATAAATAAATACTTATTTATTCTTGATTTATTATTGACTCAAAATAGACAAAATTCATCATCAAAATCAGAAATAACGCAGAACACAGACAGAAATGACAGAAATAAAGTGGCACACTTCCAACAATGCAAAAAACATCCACAATCCAAAATTATCATGCTCACACACGCACACAGACACAAACACACACATATAGAGGAATACGATATACAGGAATACATACAAACTATAAAAACTGTTCTCTTATCATTTGTAAAATAAAATAATCTAAAATGCAGAACCACCGCAAAAATAAATTGGTAACACTAAGACACATTGAAAATGTGCACAGACACAAAAAGGAATACATTTGTAAGGCTATAAAAAAAATAAAAGAGATGAGACGAACTATTGTTCTATTGTTCCAAACTATTTTCTTTTTATTTTTTTTTATTATTTTTTTTTTACAAATATTTTATTTTTACTGCTTTATTTGCTAATTTGTTATTGCTGTTCAGTTTAAATAAATGATCAAATCTTAAGACTCCAACATTTCTCTTTGTAACATGTTGTTCAGGTTTGATTCTAATCATAATGTAACATTACTGAAAAACTGTTGTTTTTTCAGTACAAAAAAATGCTAAACTTTGACAAAAAGTATTTTATTTTTGTTATAATTGTGATTTTATAATATTTAGATATGAATCCAACTGAATTTAACTTTAGAAAAAATATATCTTTCAGTAATTCAATTAGTATATAGGCCTAGTGGAGCCCTATAGCCATCTAGTGGTTAAAGTGATTTATTACATTATTTTATAAATTTTAACCTGTATTTTCCAAAAAATGGGCAAAAATCTTACATTAAACCTTGTAAAATTATCCATGGTATCCCCTGGAGTGAAAGTTAGAAATCTGGGTCTTTTATAAAGTTTATTTAACATAAAATGCAGTTTTTTTGTAAAAATCCTATTTAAAAAATATTTATTTATCTATTTATAGAAATAAAAAAAAAATCATAAATCCTCCAAAAACTGCACAAATGTTGAGTAAAAACATTAATAAACAGAGTAAAATTATATTTGTTAAAAAAATATATATTGTTTTGTTACAAAATTAAATCTTATTGCCTGGGGTCCAATAGACCCCAAAGACCACGAGTGTGACTTTTTTTTGAAGACCATCAGAGGGTTAAAGATGTGCAGTTTTTCACATGGATGGCCACCCTGTGGGTGGGCAAGTGAATGGCTTAACTAGATGCAAGGAGGATGTGAATGAATGGTGTCAAATTAAGTTCCCGGCACAATCTAGCCTCAGAGGAGCGATGCTGATCCTGTGTAGTAATGAGGTTCAACAGTCACTACGTCAGCAATCAAGAGTCAAAGGAATTCAGGTTCATACAAGAAGACTAGAACCCAAAGTCTGGGGCTCTGTGGCGCACCCTTTTATATGGTTGCATTTGAGGGGCTCTGTAGCGCACCCCCTAAAGATCTTATCGGGCCAAACAACTTTTGCACTCTTAAGTCAAAGGCCAGCCCAACAGGAAGTTGGCTATTATGGGTTGTTTTAAAACGTAGCCTATGTCTGGAAAATGATATATACTCCCCCAAGGGGATTCATCTGATCACCACAAAGCTCGATCAGCATGAAACCAAGACATTGAGAGTGCCAAATTGCAAGCGGATTTTTGATATCGCGAACAGTTTGGACATGTCGAGGCAACAAATTTATGGGCGAAAACAGGAAGTTTGTTCTATCTGGTTGAAAATTAAATATAGCTAATACATACTATAAGCACCACATGGCAGAGTAGAAGCCTTGTTGCTGAGAACAGTGTTTTCAGACATATTTAATTAATTTTATTAGCTATTGCATGTGGATATATATTTAGACATTGTCAAAGACTACTTTCTATCTCAGTTTAGATTTTGCTTGTTTGTTTGTATGGCTCAACTAACTGGTAAACAGTCTCCAACTTAACTCTGCGAATTCTCTCTCTCTCTTTTGACATAGCCCTTTTAAATTTACAAGCTTTAACTGCATATTTCCCGCCATGCAGTTACTGTAAAGTAACTGGCCTTGGGCCCGTCATCTATGCTTGCAGCTACATTTATGAATGATTTATATAAATTATTTAAATATATTATTTTAAAATTAAATTTTTTTAAATATTTTTTTTTCTTTAAGCCAAAAATCATTAGGATATTAAGTAAAGATCATGTTCCATGAAGATATTTTGTAAATTTCCTACCATAAATATATAAAACATTTATTTTTGTTAGTAAATGCAGCACAATCACAAACATAAATGGACAACTTTAAAGGTGATTTTCTCAATGTTTCGAATTGTTTGTACCCTCAGATTCCAGATTTTCAAATAGTTGTATCTCGGCCATATATTGTCCTACAAACCACACATCAATGGAAAGCGTATTTTTTCAGCTTTCATATGATGTATAAATCTCAATTTCAAAAAATTTACCAAGATTTTGTGGTCCAGGATCACAATTCCTGATGGACAAAATCAAGTCTGCCCTACATTTTTCCTGGCTTTTGAAGCCGTTTCACTCAGATATACTTCACAATAGGAAAGAAAAGACAATCCCAACTTCCTCCTTTTTCATTCAGTAACACATGAATCCCAAAGTGAAAATATTTCAAAGCTTTCAGAATAAGAAATGGTTTGATTTTTATCATATATATATTTTTGTGGTAGATTGGGATTTCTGTCAAAATAATAATCGGCCTTGAGCGTGTACGTGTCCACTGAGAAATGCCTCTGATCATGGTTATCGCATTAAGAGGGCTCTTGCTGTGCCTGTGTATTTGGGTTGTATGTTAAATTACTTTTGACTGATTCTTAGATCAAGACTAGTAATGCAAAGAACCAAATGGCTTAGCACAGGGTTATTATCTTTAACTTAAAGAAGCATTAGCATACTGTAAATAAAAGAAAATAGTTGAAAAACTTATACTAAATGAAAATTAGAAATGCTGCCTTGGTAATAAACTGAAATAAGTTTAATTTGAAGCACTAGAATTATTACCTGGATATAAATAAAACCTAAAATGGAAATAAAAATAAATTAAATAGCATTATTTAAAAAAGTCCTCAGAAATCTAACTAAAATGAGAATGAAAACTAAAAATATAAAAATAAAAGATAATTTAAATATAAATAAAACTGAAATAAAAACAACACTGGACAAGATAAAAGTTGTGAACCCGAATTGTATATTTAGTGAATAATAATAATACAGAAAATTTACAAATAACATGGAAGAACAAAAGAAAAGCATAAAAAATGAAACAAAAGCATACAAAATTGACAAGACGTGAGCATGAAACCAAAGTAAAAATAGAAAGATGTAAGATACTGGTAACCTAAGGAAGGTTAAAAAAGCTTTCCAAGGTTAAAAAACAATGTCGTGACTCTCATGTGAGAAAGAGGGCAATTACTGTGCCAAAACATATTGTACCAAATCATATTGTAGCGACATATATGATGTTTTGCACATTTGTGGAAATTTGCATTAAATTGTTTTTATAAAATCTGAAAAACAGTAATTCATTTCACAACTTCACGTGTTACTATAATCCCTGAGCATGAGATTCAGCATTAGACATATTTATAATGCTAACTATTATAAATAAAAAGGTGTCATGGGAATAAGCGAAGCAGCAGCTTAACACTTTACAATAAGTTTTCATTTGTTAACAGTTAACCATTAATTAACAATGAATAATATTATTATATACTAATAATAAGTATTTAAGAATTTATTTATATTAGTCAATGTTAATTTCAACAATACATTTTTAAAAGTCAAAAGGCTGTCTGTTAAAATGCACTGTGAACTAACATGAACAAACAGTGAACTATATTTTTACATTAACAAAGATTAATAAATGCTCAAAAATAAATTGCTCATTGTTAGGTCTTGATAGCTAATGCATTTACTAATGTTAACAGGTAGGTCCTAATTCTAAAGTGTTACCATAATCTTTTTTGAGTTTTAATTGGATCTTCTCCACATATGAATTCTGAACTCTCTCATATAACTCATTTAAGTGCTGAAATTAAATTATTCTTCCAGACAATAAAATTGGTTCCATTTGGAAAAAATGTATGTGTGCATTGTTCCTTTGACTCTTTGGTCATTAATGTCAAATTCATGAGCTAGCTGTCAGGTTGTATTGTTCTCGGGACGGTCAAGTGAATGGAGAACTGGTTCTTCATTACAGCAAGAAATGGTTATTTTGAGAGAATGAATAAAACACAACCTGATTATTGGGTGCAGTCTGATTCCCGGACGAAGGACTTATTAGACAGTTCTTTTAATGAATCAAAACATACAGTACATCATGAGTGACAGCAGTCCAGTTCACAAACAAATGAACCATACAAGCAAATTATTTTAAGTGAATCAGAAACACATGACAAACAGTGCAGTTTTAAACCAAAGCTGTGTCAGTAATCGCCCCATATCGGGCACTATTTAAAGGGACATACATTTGTAGTGGTGTCTCAAACTATAGTAGATGTTATCGAGTGCACTCATTCAAATTCCACAATGCACCAATAACGAGTGTACAACAAGTAAATTAAGTCAATTAGTACAGGTCAACCAGTGTGTAGTCCGACTCCAGGGGTTGTCCAAGGACTCAAAATTGTAAAAAACCTGCTTCTCATTTGTACAGTCAACCTAGATTGCCTGTTGAGGTGTAAATTCAAATGACCTAAGTTACCTTCAATCTGTTTAAATCAAATAAATACTAATGGCACATGCAGCTTATTGAACAACTCACTGTAAAACATTTTACAACAAATATAGTGAACGAAAGCACTTGGAGTACCAAAAATGTCTTGTAACCGAGCTACTATTAACAACACAACAATTATCTTTTCTATTAAAATGTTACTTTTTTTTTCAGTGCTACACAAAGCTAATATTAGTCAAAGCTAATTTGGCACACTGACAAGTGCCAAAGTGGGTTCTGTGATGAAATGTAAGATTTCAATAACATTCTTGTGACTTTAGCACGTCTAAAGAGCCCAACACATACTTTCTGCAGCTGTTCTGTCTAGTTGTTTTGATCAGAGTGGATTTAATTGGTTAATTAAGTTTTCTAGTCACTTGTGTACTCGTTGCTGCATATTCTGAGTTTCTGAATAGTTGGTAACCACAGCCTCATTTTACAAAGTAGTTTTTTTCTTCTATAATACATGGACCACTTTGTTTGAACTAACCTTGTCACCTAGGCCATTCTCTCTGTTACTTTTAACATGTCCCTTTGTGATTTCCTATTTAGTCTTTTGTCTAGTTGTTCTGATCCTGTTCTTCAGTTCTCTGATGAAAAGATACAGCTGGAGAGACTTGTTTTTTGGTACAAAGAGATGATGACAGACCATTTTGGGAATATTAAATGAAAAGTGGTGCACATTAAAGAAGAATGAAAAGAAAAAAAAACACAGTCAGGGTTGATATACTTGAGAACAGGTTATGAGCCTGACCACGGACTGAGTGCCCGGAGGGATTGACTGCATATTTACCCGGCCTTGACTTGCTCTTGGCCATGAAGTCTCGGAATTTTTTTTAACATCCATTAGACAATTGGTTCTTCAGAGTCTATATAATTTAATAAAAGATAGGATGTCTCCTAATTTAAATAAAATAACCCCTAGTTATGGGGGTGTTGACTCATGGGAACTGAGGTTCAAGTCTGGCCTATGGCATCTTATTTCCACTCTCTTACCTTTATTACGAGACCCAAGTTTTGTGGATTTTAGTCTCATGTGTTTATCTTTAAATTAAAGGTTAGTGCACTACTAATCATTTGCAAAATTGACTTTAGATAGACATAAATTTACAATTTTATCTTCTAGGAAAATATAGCAAACATATTAATAAAAATCTCCCTGTGCTACACATTTTTGTCCAATCAAAATCATGGTTTATGGCTGTGAATTAACTAATCTGATTAAAAACACACACAAAAAAAAACAGTGAGCCCTTATATAATAACAGGCAACTAAAGCTAGAAGCAATAAAACCAGCAAGTGATAAAAGTTATCTTCAATATGAATAATCTCCTTGTAAATGTCACTTTGACCGCAACACAAATAGCGCCATTCATTTAACAGAATTTACACTTTTAAGTTGATGGATTAGACAGTGCTTTTGTGCCATTGTTAGAGGTCGTGACCGAATTCAATGCAGCTTTTTTCAGTGCAAGTCCTACACCTGCAGTCCAGGCCTGTAAAGATTTCGCTTGCTGTTTAGAACGGGACTATTAATGTCCACCAGCCATCTGAGACCCCGCTGGACTGAAAGAACATTTTACTACCTAACCAGAAAGCATTGAAAAATGCCCCCTTTTACAACTCTTAAGACTTTGTTACATTGGACAACATGGTGAGCATTTTGAAAATAGAATCGCATGCAGAGGAAGGGGAATGTCATTGGGACGTGATCTGTTTGTGTCCCACAGCTATGGCAACCCTTCTTAACAATCATCTTACTTAACATGGCAGGGTCAAAACAGTCGAGTGTAACTTTTAACAATTAAAGGAAGTAGATGGTTTTGGATTGTTGATTTTACAAAATGTGTTGCTCTGTTGCTCTGCTGGATTGTGGATTTGCAGATATGAATAGTGATTTAGATTAGAAGCATATTGGCAAAATATTAAACAAGGCTGCATTGTGCAGAGGTTTAGTCAGCTGCAAAAATGATTCATAAAGATAAATCTTATTTGTACAGGTGTCTACCCTTTTGTTTTTGGGATTTCCTACAAGGGGATTATTGGAGATTTGTGCCATCCAAAAGTTTATAATAACATACATGGTATAAGAAGCAATCAGGTGGGGGAAAAACAATTAAGAATTATTCCTTCAGACATAGGGAATATCATCAGACAACATTTATTTTGTATATTTGTGGCCCTGATTGAAATATAGTTACTTGTTATAATAAATAAAAAAACAGCCCAACAATAGAATAACCTGAACTTGATGTATTACTCTTTAAAGATCACAGTTTTTCATCAACGTTTAATTTAGCAAAATATAGGGCAGCCTTAAAATTGAAAAATCCATTTTACTTTCCCTTTAGTTGGTGTGGAGAGATAAGTGGAGAAGTAATTTTGTGAGTGTGTGTTAGATCACATATTGATGGTTTTGTCATTGAGATTTCAGCAGAATGTTGTGTGTAAACAGACCAATCTCTGTGGAAATTATCAAGCAGGAAAGTCATCATTCCGGTACGATAGTTTGCTGCTTACCACTATAAAAAGTCCACAATTCATAAAACACAGTGCTGACTCATAGCCAGACAGTGTATTATTGATGGAGGGGAATTTCTGCACTTTTGCTTTATTTTGCTGATGTTTTGGAGATGTATCACATTGATGTTTGTTGATGCAGTCTTCGCTTTTGTTTTTGCATGTGAGTCACACTCTCCTCCAGATGCTGAAGAACTCTAATTTCAGTACTTTATCTTTATTATTGCTCACTGTTCAAGTACATATTTTTGGCATTTGGAGTCATCTCACAAATGAATGATGCACATGTGGATCTTGCTTATTGCACTTTCCTAAAGGTTCACACGTGTGATTGTCTTTCTGCACTTGAGATTATTTGCTTCTTGTTTTTGTCTTCTTGCCCATCTGGTTACTTGACATTTAAGTGACGCTTTTATAGATTTTTTTACACAAACCAGAGCTGAGTCTCACGAGTCTCAAGAGTCTCATGCAATGTCATCATAGATCAGAGGCATTAAATGGATTGTTCATCCACATATGACAATTCTAAAAATTATGTCATCAAAACTTTTCTTTCTTCTGTGGAACAGAAAAATATATTTTGAACAATCTTTTTTGTTTATTCAATGAAAGTCAATATAGGCTCAATGTTGTTTTGAACCTCATTGCAATTGACCCTTATTGTATGGGCAAAAACAATTAAAACGTCTTTTGTGTTCTGCAGAAGAAAGTCAGTCATGCATGTTTGGGACAACATGAGAGAGAGAAAATGATTACAAGATTTTAATTTTTGGGTGAACTATCCCTTTAACTTAGCATAAACAATATTGATGTCTTATGGCTTGCCTCTTGAGGATATCGAACCAGCAAACATTCAGACTTAATCGCTGTAGCACTCCACCCAATCTGATATATGCTTTAGGTCAATACAACATCCACCACACTTTTTCCACCCGTGGCTTTTTGCTTGTGTCATACAAGTCACTTTATATGGTTATCCTTCTTGGCTCTTTTCACTGCTCTGAAATGGCTGCTTGTGGACTGAATTAAGAGCGTGGGAAGATGCATGTGGCATTAATACAGCTATTTAAGCAACAAGGGTGTTTATGAGAATAGCATGTGTTCATTTATTCCCTATTTGGTCAGCTGGAAACTGTGGAAAGGTCTGTGACATGTCTGTAACGTGTGACAGCTTTTGCTGGAACCATGTAAAAAATTTATTTAAAAAATCCTTTTTTTTTTGGTTGCACCATCAAGCAGCTGACTGGGTGGCCATGCAGTTTTTAACACATTCAGAGTGTCTGATTACACCTGTTAAGACCTTTTTAAATGAATCCTTTAAAATCCCCCTTTAACTAGCTGCCAATTCTGGATAAATTGGGAATCACAGGTTTGTTATTTTTTTTTAAAAATAGAGATCACGATTCCCCCACAATTCTGAATATGCTACTAAACAAAATAACATGTAATTTAGAGGTTCTTCTGACAAAATATTAATTGTTGCAGTCTATTTAAAAAATGATTTGAATGAATTATTTAAACAAAATTTGTTTGAATGAATAATTAAATGACTCACTCATAAAGTCTTGTTTCATTACTGGATGAATCATAATTTTTGAACAAATCTCTTGAATGAACGATTCAATGACAAGTACATTTTTTAACACATTTTTGCCCTCTACTGGCATACTGGTGCAATTGATACAATCTATTTTTGAAGCATCAAGTTTCTTTGAAAATGCAATTTATTCTATTTTGATTGCTAACATAGACAACATTGTTTATATCCAAATATAAACATTATCCTATACTTAGCTATGTGATAATTTCATAACATGGCAATGCTCTGTCTGGTTCAGTGACAGTGTCAACACAGATTTTAATGTTCCGCTGTGCTCATACTTATTTAATAGACATTGCAGAATCGTTGTCATTAGGAATAAGATTGCGTCGGTGTTTAAATCGAGATAACGATCTTTTAACGATTAATCGTGCAACCTTTAACCATAGTCAATTTTATCAACACAAACTTATGATTTAAAGCATCTCAGAATGGTAGACATCTACTGCACTACCCAAAGTCCCAAACCCAATGTATTTGGATTCGGCCGTTTTCAAATGAGTCTCAGACAGCTGGGAAAAACATCCTCTGTCATCAATAATGTCAGAGCAATCTCGCATACAGCTCCCACTCTCTGATCCTTTGTTTGTTCTGGAGGTGGATCATGCGATAGGTACATTTCATTGACATAAGGGAGCTTGGTACTCTTGCCTCTGTGTCTGATCTCTAGCATGGCTATTGCATTAGGTCAAAGTATTCTCTTAACAGAACACTTTTTAGTGTTTCACTTACAGTAGATGAAGGTCGCCACTTGGACATAAGAGAAATGTGAGAAGCACAATCAGAACAAAAACTTGGCCTCTGATCTCTTTCTCAGAAATGGAGCCAGTGTGTATATTAGACTGACATGGACGATTTCCTTTCTCACGTCCCTTTCTCATTGTGAGAATCTAAAATGGGCCAAGTAGTGAACCCTGCTTCACACCATGATTTCCGTTTGGATCAAGATTTGGAGTTATGTTTGGTGTGTGGATGTTGGTCTACTGTGTGAGTGTGTGTAGAAATTTATAGTTGGGCGTTTCTTTAACTATGGGGACTTTTGGGCCTTTGGAATTTTTCGAAAATAAATTATCTTAAAAACTTTTCACAAGCTTGTTTATCATTCACATTATCAGACATTAATATGTCCTCTAACAATATCAAAACGTTTTTTTTAAGTAATGCAAATTCCCACCACAGTTACATAGTTACATACATATATATAATTGCATTTCTGTGCCTTTTTAATATTTCGATATTTTAATCTGTTTTCATAAAATAGAAACCAACCAAACATAAAAGTAGCCAATGTTGAAGAAACACCCATTAGCAGTGGTTTGGTCTTACTCCAAAAACATTAAGTCAGTCCTGAATGTATGATAAGAAAAGTCACATTTCTATTGAGGTTATGCAGTGGCTCAGCTCAAACGTTTCACATCAGTGAGATCACAAAATGCAATACTTCATCCAAAGCGGCTCATAGCTCCACTGACACTTTTGTGCTTCATGGACTCTCATGTTGTCACATTCACGTTCACTTCATCATCTGTTTTCACTACATTTCCCAGCATTCCCCTGGATCCTCACCTGCACTCGATTCCCTCATCACCACACCTGATCTCCATCACGTCATCTCATCACCAGCACGGCCTATATAACACTCACTCTCCCTGCAGTCACTGTCTGATCTCGTCAATACCTGACACACAGACTCACCTCTGCTCAACCAGAGACTTACCTGCAACTTACCTGCTACTCACCTGTTCCTATCGGATTGTCTTCATCATCATCTGCCGTCTCCAGTTCCCAGCCGTTCTACTGCAGCCCTTTCCAGTGACGGGTCATCATCATCTGTAACAGAGACTCTGATTATTCCTGTGGCTAAGTCCATCCAATATTCTTCTGTTAAGATACTCACCATAACTCCGTCTACTTCTGCTGTTCTGTTAATAAACACCATTTCACTTACCACCTGTCTGTCTCCTGCATCACCCGTGACAGAAGATCAGACCGCCCCAAGATGGACGATGGGGTAAAAATTATCGTCCTGGCTCAGGAGAGCCAAAGTTGGTATTCGTTTGTGGAAGGCTTTATCCGCATCGCACTTGTCAGTAATGTGACTGACGAGCGGTTGTGTACCTTATTCTGGCTCGGGGCCAGATTTCACCACCAGATCGACCTTCCAGACACCACCGGACTCAGCTGGAGGGAGACCGTGATCCGGTGTCTGGAGAGTGTCGGTTCCCGACCCGGTACACAACCATCCAGCACAGAGCCTTCGCCGCTGGTCCCATCCAGCACAGAGCCTTCGCCGCTGGTCCCATCCAGCACAGAGCCTTCACCGCTGGTCCCATCCAGCACAGAACCTTCACCGCTGGTCCCGTCCAGCCCATTTGAGCCTTCACCGCTGGTCCCATCCAGCACAGAGCCTTCGCCGCTGGTCCCATCCAGCACAGAGCCTTCGCCGCTGGTCCCATCCAGCACAGAGCCTTCACCGCTGGTCCCGTCCAGCCCATTTGAGCCTTCACCGCTGGTCCCATCCAGCACAGAGCCTTCGCCGCTGGTCCCATCCAGCACAGAGCCTTCGCCGCTGGTCCCATCCAGCACAGAGCCTTCACCGCTGGTCCCATCCAGCACAGAACCTTCACCGCTGGTCCCGTCCAGTCCATTTGAGCCTTCACCGCTGGTCCCATCCAGCACAGAGCCTTCACCGCTGGTCCCATCCAGCACAGAGCCTTCGCCGCTGGTCCCATCCAGCACAGAGCCTTCACCGCTGGTCCCATCCAGCACAGAACCTTCGCCGCTGGTCCCACCCAGCACAGAGACGCTACCGCTGGCCTTTGCCAGTATTGACCTAATAGACTTTTTCACTGAGCCAGAGCCTATTAACCCAGAGCCAGAGCCCGTTGACCCAGTGCCAGAGCCAGAGCCCGTTGACCCAGTGCCAAAGCCAGAGCCCGTTGACCCAGCGCCAGAGCCAGAGCCCGTTGACCCAGCGCCAGAGCCAGAGCCCGTTGACCCAGCGCCAGAGCCAGAGCCCGTTGACCCAGCGCCAGAGCCAGAGCCCGTTGACCCAGCGCCAGAGCCAGAGCCCGTTGACCCAGCGCCAGAGCCAGAGCCCGTCGACCCAGCGCCAGAGCCAGAGCCCGTCGCCAGCCCGCCAGAGCCTGAGCCCGTAGCCTGCCCACCAGAGACCGCCGTCCAGCCAGAGACCGCCGTCCAGCCAGAGACCGCCGTCCAGCCAGAGACCGCCGTCCAGCCAGAGACCGCCGTCCAGCCTGAGACCGCCGTCCAGCCTGAAACTGTATTCCCACCCTGCCTCCCTCTCCCACCTCCGCTATTGATGTCTTCATGCTCTACTGCCTCGCCTCTACTGAGCCCTGTCGACCCTGCTGCCCATCCACAGCTACCCCCCAGTATCGCTGTGGAGCCGCCTCTGGGTCTCCAAGCCTCAGCATCGCCCTGGTCAGTGGATCCCCTGTCCTTGCCTCAATACCCTGAACCTCTGACTCCACCTTGGTCCTCCGACCCTACAGCCTCTCTGCGGCTCATTGTGCCCTCACCTCCGCCGGGTCTTGTCAGCCCGATAGCTCCACCAGGCTCACTCCTCCTTCCTTCCTCACATTGGTCAGCCGTCACCCTGGTTCCACCTCGGGACTCCGTGCTACCGGCTGTGCCTCTGCCCTGCATCCCTTCTGCTCCACCGGGCTCCATCTTCCCTCCTGCTCCTCAGTCGTCCTCCCTCGCACTGGTTACGCCACGGGCTTCCAGAGCCCCTTCTCCGTTTCGGTCCCATGAGCCTGCAGATCTGCCTTGGCCCTCCAGACCTGTGGTGTCACCTCGGCTCTGGGTCCATTCGGCTCAGTTGGGGAATTCTGGAACGTCTACAGGGTCTTCATCGCCATGGCCACCCGAAGGGGTCTCACCGCCATGGCCACCCGAAGGGGTCTCACCGCCATGGCCACCCGAAGGGGCCTCACCGCCATGGCCACCCGAAGGGGCCTCACCGCCATGGCCACCCGAAGGGGTTTCACCGCCATGGCCACCCGAAGGGGTTTCACCGCCATGGCCACCCGAAGGGGTCTCACCGCCATGGCCACCCGAAGGGGGCTCACCGCCATGGACGCCCGAGGGTCCCACAGCTCCGCCCTGGACACGTCCTCTCTCATCTGCTCCGCCTTGACTCCTCTGCAGCGCGAGGTCGCGCTTTCCGGAGGGGGGTGTAATGTCACATTCACGTTCACTTCATCATCTGTTTTCACTACATTTCCCAGCATTCCCCTGGATCCTCACCTGCACTCGATTCCCTCATCACCACACCTGATCTCCATCACGTCATCTCATCACCAGCACGGCCTATATAACACTCACTCTCCCTGCAGTCACTGTCTGATCTCGTCAATACCTGACACACAGACTCACCTCTGCTCAACCAGAGACTTACCTGCAACTTACCTGCTACTCACCTGTTCCTATCGGATTGTCTTCATCATCATCTGCCGTCTCCAGTTCCCAGCCGTTCTACTGCAGCCCTTTCCAGTGACGGGTCATCATCATCTGTAACAGAGACTCTGATTATTCCTGTGGCTAAGTCCATCCAATATTCTTCTGTTAAGATACTCACCATAACTCCGTCTACTTCTGCTGTTCTGTTAATAAACACCATTTCACTTACCACCTGTCTGTCTCCTGCATCACCCGTGACACATGTATTCTCCATTACAGGATCAAGAAACATCACTCACACTAAAGTTCCATTGAAGAACAGCTTTGCTTTGCTTTTCTGCCTTTTTTTTTGCCTTGGTGCTTTTTTGGCACTCTATGAAGCAGCTGCAGCTTTTTTCCACGTACAAGTACTGGGAATTTCAGGATTCAGATTGAGTTGTTTGAATTGGAATCCCTGCGTTCTTCTTCAACGTGACCTCTTGCTTGAAGTCTTGAAGAGCTTTTGAAAGCTGTAGACTGGCTTTTATCAGTCAAAAGCAAGGCTTTAATGTTTGCTACAAAGTTCTTAGTGCTGTGTGTTTGGGGTGGTACTTGTCATGGCCAAAATAGATGGGTGGTGGCATTGATCTTGAGATTACAGGTTGGCATGCACAGCAGCTCTCCTTGCTTGAGCTTGTGTGGGCATAACACACGTTGGCACACAACACATTGGCGTCTTTAATGTGGTTGTTGCGCATGTGGAAGCGTTCACACATTCCTGCCCTGCCTGTCCCTTTATAGCCCCTGAGCCAATAAACATGGCAGGGGCTTTGATATAGTTTAGTTCATCATTTACTCATCATCGTGTTGTTCCAACGCTGAATGATTTTCTTTATTCTGTGAAATTCTCTACAAAAGATGGTGTGATGTTCCTGTGTTGTTTGGATGCCATTGACTTTTTAAAATATCTTCTTATGTGTTCCACAGAAGAAAAGTCATAAAGGTTTATAGGGCTGCAAGATTAATCAAAATAAAATTAAAATCGCAATATGGCTAAGTGTGATTATCAAATCGCAAAAACTGTTATTTTAACTATATTTTGCAACCCTTTTTATCTAGATAGCAGCGCTACTGTTGTGTAAGTCTCCCACCTCACTTGGCGTCAAAGCAGAGTCGCTCTTAACCAGCGCCAAGTACCTCACCAGTTCCCACGCCAGCCTCGCCAGGAGCTCCGGGACTCATTGCTCTAATCTTGCCATCCATGCGTGCCATCAAACAGACCACTTTCCCCAGTCCAGCCATCCATGGCCACGATCAGAATGCCAGTCCTGGGTCCTGTGGACGTGCCCTCCAGAGCTCCACCTGCAGCTCCATTGTCAGAGACGTTAATTTGCCGCTTGGGCCCGGTTCCACCGATGTCTCCATTACACATATGACACAAGGAACCATTCAGTGTTTGTAGAGCTGTTTGAGTAATTATATTTGATTAGGTAGAGCTGTTCTCATTGAGAAACCCTGTTGCTGTTTCTTTCGAGTCATCTTCAGTCTTCTCAAATCGCTAGTTACAAGAATAGCAAGCATTTTTGGGTATTTGCATGTGTCAGTAAAGGTCAATGAAATGCTTATTTACATCAAAGTTGTCTTGAATATGTAATTATAAGTGTCTAGGGATAGTCTTGCATAAACCAGAATAGAGAAAATAGAATGTCCTTTTTTAATCACAAGGGTTGCAATTCAGACCTGGCAAGATGGCGATGACTTTTCGAGGCTCTTAAATACAGACCATCAGTGGCGCACTGCACATTTTGCTTCAGACGATGACAGACACGATGGAAGCTACAAAAATCATCCATTGCTTCTAAATAATAAGTCTGTATTTTTGCCACAGAATCTTTTTAGGAGCCAAAAAGTGCTGTTACATGCTATTGAATCTGTAGCTGTCCTGTCACAAAGGAGTTTTGTCCTAAGAAGTTTGAGGATTTTTACGTTTCAATAAATAGTAAAACGAAACTATTTAATTGTATATTAAAATACTTTATACGTATAATAATGTTTAGATTTATTTAAATATAGATTTTTAAATATGCATATTGAAATGTATCTACTTGTCTTATACGATATGCATTCATAGATTTTCTGTCTGCTTTTATGGTTTAGATCATTTCCACATAGACTGATCACACTCAGATTTAAATTACATTGCAGATAATTCAGAAATATTGCATTTGATTTACATCTCATAAAGCAGCAGCAAAATCCTCCGAATTCTTACAAGGGGAGTACCTCTGGCCGGGTCCCAATTGCGTCAATAACACCACATCTTATTGCACGTGCGCAGAGTAGTCTTTGTTTACAAAGTCACAATCATTTTTACAAACATACCACTTAACATAACCAGATGAAAAAGGGTTGAAAAGCCAAGCTTGCATATACTTGTTTAAAAAGCAGATCTAGCACAGCCTTTCAGGGTTTTGGGCCTTCCTTAGTGGTTCCTCTGAAGGAGCAGCCAGAGGCGCGGCAATGATGATGCAAGTCTGTCATTAAGGAAAAGACAGGCTAGCTTCGAATGCCACAGCTTTTGGTCTTGACAGATATTCATGTGGAGTCTGGTAATATGAACTCAGGGCCCCCTGGCTGTAGCATTTATATTGTAGAGGTCAGGGTCAGGGTAAATGTCGAGGGGTCGGAGCAGCAAAGCAGCAGTCTTGCCCTTTTAGCTGTACATCACACTGAGATGTGATCCAAATGCGACCCATGTGACCTTTCTTAGGCTTTTCTTGCATTACAGACTCCCCACCATAA
The DNA here is from genome assembly GCA_036326025.1 of Chrosomus eos. Classification (NCBI taxonomy): domain Eukaryota; kingdom Metazoa; phylum Chordata; class Actinopteri; order Cypriniformes; family Leuciscidae; genus Chrosomus; species Chrosomus eos. The sequence goes on from CM070831.1 coordinate 14,761,759, forward strand.
CAAACAGTGAGACTGGAAGAGAACTCTATGACAACAGCGACAAAAGGCCTTTTAAGTCATCTGAGACACACGCAAGGGGAATATGGGGATTTGTTTAAGCTTTTCTAAACAGTCTTTTAATAATACAGCTGCTGAAGCTTAGCTGGGTAACGATTAATTATTGAAATGAATGCAAAGTACTACATATGTTTCTTATTACTATAGTAGCCCTTGTAGAGACTTTACATATTTCCATGGCATACAAGTGTAATTAAGGAAAACCTGAGGACTCTTAAAATCTGTTATACACTTTTATATATATGTGTGTGTGAGTGTGTGTGTGTGTGTGTGTGTGTGTGTGTGTGTGTGTGTGTGTGTGTGTGTGTGTGGTGTGTGTGTGTGTGTGTGTACACATATACATACTGTGTATATACCCTGTTTCACTCCATAAAATGGCACATTATGGAGGTTTGCAAACTTCAATTCTCTTTTATTTTACACTTAGCAGTTCACGTCAGTTCTCAATGCTCAGTAACTCCCGTAATAATTGTTAATAGTTGAGTGTTCTGTGTCCTCTCTGCAGGGGATGGCCTTCTCCCTGGAAGAGCGCTTGCAGCTGGGCATTCATGGCCTGTTGCCTCCCTGCTTCCTCAGCCAGGATGTACAAGTTTTGCGGGTCCTCAGGAACTACGAGCTGAAAAAGGATGACTTGGACAGGTGAGGAATTGGAGCAGTGACGTCCATCCTGTTGCTCTCATTCCTGCTTCATTAGAATTACTCTCTCAGATCAATGAGTTGTTTTCTGTCTGTGACTAAATTTCACACCATCACATCACAGAAATAGTGTTATGTAGAAACATTATAGTGTTGTTGCCGCCATTTGCACAATATAAGTAGATCCTTAGTTACATTAAGAATTATTTTCATTTTCTTCTCTTTTTTGCTTTCCCCATTTTTCTGAACTGCAAAGCAAAAAGACATCAAAAGTTCACAAGACATAAAAAGCATCATCAAAGTGTCATCAAAATAACATCAATAGGTCTTTAACTATCATGTTAGTTTTTTTTTCCCCATAATTTTCCCAGAATTCATTAGTCCCTGCAGGGGATCTGTTTTGCAACCCATGTTTTGCATGCCTGAATTTTTTGGAAATGATGTTTCCGTCATATCTCAAGGCTGCTAGTCACGTTACAGTCTTTGGTTTGTTCTCGCAGACAGTGGACAAAGTTTATTTCTGGATGGGCCGCTTTCAGTCAAATGACCCTGACCTCGGCATGCATATTACTGACTGTTTGAGCAATGAGGGAGTCTTTCCCAGACTATCAAAGTTATTTAGATGTTTTGCTGCCTGAATTTTGTATAGGGATGGGCAGCCCGCCAACATTTTTAACAAAAAATTTGAAGGGTGTTTGGTCAAAAAAAAAAAAAGTCAAAGTAATAACAAAAGAGAGTGAAAACATGCATTTGCTTGAATTAGGCAGGGAGACTACACAACGGATTTTGACAATCTTCTGACAAAGTGCAGCACAGGCCTCAGAAACCAGTCTCTGCTGGAACCAGTGGTTAATGGGTTAAAGGCTGGGTTCAGACTGTCAACATGACTGAGGAGCGATAGTGACTAAACATTCCACAATGTACAACAAGATGGAAGGAACAGAACTCTTAGAGCTAATTCATCACATAATGCAAATTGAAAATTTATTGTCACGCAGTGTGGACTACTTTAAGGCCCTTTCCCAAATGGCACCCTAAACACTCGCGGTCTTCCTACAGTACGAGTCACTTTTGTGACGTAACGCCACTTTGACTGTCGGGGAAAAGTTTGCGGCGGAGCTCGCTTCAGTGCGGGCTTTGCAAAAGTGTGCATTGAGGGCGCATATCGACCGCAAAGGGGATGCTCGCGAGCACCCTTCTGAAACCTGAAATGACAAATGGGGCACTCTACGGTCTCCGAAAGTGCATATGAAGTGTGCCATTTGGCACAGGGCCTAAGACTTGAAATATATATAAATAGCCTAAGCCTATAGATTATAAATATAATTTGGCATTTAAATGATTTAGAAAGTAAAAGCTCTTTGCGCAGCATTGTTGTGTGGTTCTAAACATCAGCAATTATTTTCATAAAGTAATTTCACAAGTTTTGAAACAGTTTTTCTCATACAGAAATACATACAGAATACTATTGATGATGATTTTTTTTTGTTTTTTTGCTACAATAAGTACAAACAGGACAAACGCTGACACATTAGCGGGGCTGCACATTATACATGTATATCCATATTGAAATATTGCAAATTGTACAAATCATGATTTGCATGCATCGCAACGGCTTGCAACAACTGAATGATGAGTTTAGGTGATCTGTTGATGTATGCGAGATGATTAACGAGCCATCATGACACTCATAGAGGAGTCTGAGAGGAGGATTCCTCCTCACCCACAGTTACTGTTGAAGATTTAGTGCCAAAAGAACAGAAAACGTATCTTGGTTATATCATTTTCAGTTTTTACATATAATTTCAATTGATTTTACACTCTTAAGGCATTATCATATCACATATTGTGTTATTGAACTTATCACATTTTTCTTCAATATTGTGCTGCCCTACACATCAGAAAAAAAAATTACTTTAAAAGAAATATTGAAAATGAAAGATGAAAAAGAAATAAATATGCATTAATAAAGAAGCTGTGTATCTAAATAAAAATTATGCAAAGAAATTGTTCCCTAATCCAAGGTCCAGAATTATCATGCTTGTTAACATTCTACAGTCTAAGTCTAAGCACCTCATTTTTGAATTCGGCCTTCCCCTTCACAATGCCATTGCATATAGGAACAGTATAAACTCTGTGAAAGCCATTACTCCCATCAGTTTATTGGGAATACATACGGCTTTACAGCAGTTGGCTTTGCCAAAATAGAAGACGGCCAATCCAGCCAGATTCTAGCTGAGCCGAGTCTCAAGAATGACATTTGGTTGACTCTCCTGAGATTTAGTTAGGTAACAAGGTGCCAAAATATCACTAACACATTTCACCATCACAAACGCTGTCAGAGCACTGCGGTCTAAATTTGTTGTGACTGTCATGATATAGCTGACACTTTAAGGTAGAGTTAAAAAAAGTTTCTCATCCCACCTTGTGCACTTTACAGTCCTGGTAAACATCTGATAGTTTCCTTCTGCCTGAGGAAGGTGGGCACATTTTTTCTGAGCCAAACAAGAGAGATATTATGCTCTTGCGTTGATGGAAAGCTAGCTCGCACTGATGGGGAATGTGACGTGGTCTTGTTAATTTGGGTCAGATGTAGAACTTGAATGTATTTCTCTTGAACGTATTTATATAACAAGGAACTTGTGTCTAAGATCTCTGGGGGCATTTTTGCGTATTTTTCCTAACATTTTGACATAAGCAGGGAAAAACCCCAATTATTCTTGAGCTTTGTTTCAAGCAGCAGCACATGGTCAAGACTTTTTAATGTGACAGTCTGGTCATCTATGTACTACTTTTGTTGGCATTTTCATGTCATTTCTGTCCTCTGATAGACAGTAGTATGTGTCCCTCTCCCTATGCTCTAAACCAACTTTACAATATTTAAGTAAGTTTCTTGCCTCAAAATAATTAAGAAATCTCTCACTTTCACTCTGGTAAGAGAAGCAATATAATATAATTTGTAATAAAAATGTAAATAAAAGATAATACATCAACATATATTATTATATTATAATTTTTACATATTAAATATATATTTCTATTATATTAGGTGATATTTCAAACTTAAGTTTTTATGGTATTTAAAATCCACCATACAACTACAATAAATCCACCATGAAAACCAAAGTAAAGACAAACAAGCTTTTCATTAAAGACAGAGGAAGCTACTTAGTCTGTTTTTCACCGACATTATTAAAGGGGAACTATTTCAAATTAATAAAACCATTTAGAAATCATTTGGATGGTTAAATAACCTGTTCTGGTGTAAATTGTGACTTTCCCTACTCCCCTTAGCGAAATAGGATGTCTCGTGAGAAGCGAGAAACACAAACTGCTTTACGGCAATTCGACATAAACACACACGCTCCCCTCAATGTGTATGATGTATTACCCAGCTCGGTAGACATAGCTCCACATGATAAAGTTGGCCGGCTCTGATAATGACAAATGCACATGAGCAGTGGTAGAAAGGGGGAGGAGGGTGCCGCAAGTGAGTTTTTTTTACGACAGTGTTGTGAAATATACGCCCCACTGCTGTAGGGGGAGCTCGTTGAGAAAACATGCAACAACTAAAGTGAAAATCAGCAAAGAAATGGCTAGAGTTGCCAAGTTCCCCTTTAAAGGGGACCTATTATGCCTTTTTTCAAAAACTTTGTTTTTCGTGCTTGAATGTAAAAAAAAACCCACATTTTTTTTCACATATTTTACATTATTGTAGCACCTCTCTTCCCAGTCTGTCTGTAACACTATTTATTTCCAGTATTTTTGAAGCCCCTCCTTCCGAAAAGTGCAATGTGCTCTGATTGGTTGGCTGGACCAGTGTTTTGTGATTGGTCAACCACTTCATGCGTGTTTTGGAAATGTTACATCCCTAACCACACCCGAAAGTTCACACAACCACAACTCAATCAGGCCTCGCCCACTTTTTTTGCATATACCTTGGGTGGAATTATTTAAATGAGAGATATTCTTACGTGTACATTCCCAGAGCAAAACTCAAGACTACAATCAGTTCAGAAACTAGATTATTAGAGAATAACTCTAGGAGTGGATTTTGTAGACCTTTTTCATGCTCGAACAGAAACTTTACAAACTAAAATGTAAATAATTGTTTAACTTGAAAGTCGGTATATAAAACATCATCATTGTTTACACTACTTTTAATACATTTATGAAGCTACATTTTAAGTGCACTTCTATTCTTCCAATCAGAGAGATTTCCTCAGCATTTAGTTTATTATTAGTCTTTCTTTCATTCTTTCTCACCCATTTTCGACCCAGTAACCTACTTACTCACTTGTGGATGTGGGCTTGTCTGTTCCTGGTGTCACACTTGGTGAATCAGAATGACTCAAAAATAGGTTGGGATGTCACACTGACTGTTGTTGCTGAAATCTTGTCATTTTCTTCCATAGTTACAGATTAAGAATTGAATAGGGCTGAACGATTAAACAAATATGTCTGACATTTTGCTTCGATTCCCTGTCACTGTTTTGAGAAGCTCCATTTTGGCAGGAAACTTTACCATCAAAATGACCAAAATAAAATCTAAAGCTGTTACGCCAGCTTTAAGTGGTTGGGTAGGTGGTTTGGGTAATCCTCCCTTAAATATCCTGAAGCTACTCACCATACCCTGTGTCTGTCCTGCTTTCTACAGTAGCTTTAGTTCCATTCTCATTGTCCTTTACTTTAGTATCTGCTGAATATTGCAATAAAATGTCCTTTAATGCATATTGTTGTATTTATGTTCCACTTTCTTACAGATACGTATTTCTGATGGGCCTTCAGGACCGTAACGAGAAGCTGTTCTACCGGGTCTTGATCTCAGACGTAGAGAGATTCATGCCCATTGTGTACACGCCTACTGTCGGCCTAGCGTGCCAACAATATGGCCTTGCCTTCAGGAGACCTAGGTAAGAAGACTGCTGAACATAATTTCATTTGTTTTTATAGTTAAGCTCTTTCTCCTTCAACACGTTCATTTAGCAAACACCATCCGACTGGCAGCTTATCTTTTAGCTTCTGGCATTGTCACTCTGCTTTTGAATTGTTCTACAAATCATCAAATATCGTGCCTCAAGGAAAATGAAACTTAACGCCTCTAGGAAAGTTAAAACATCTGTCTGGAAAGTTGAATATACATCCTGCCGTAACAGAAATTGTATTGTACAGTGGAATTTGGGGACTATGCTGTCAGATTTTTTGACTCCTTGAAGTATATGCCAGTTTAAATAAGCATAACCTTTAGTTCATAGACGAGCTTGGCATATGTTGTGAGATTGTTATCGCTCTTTGCTTCCTGTCCTGGTTCAATGTGATTAGAAGCCATTATCACCCATTTTATCTCTCAAATTATGCCTCTTTTTTTTGCTTTTTTCCCCCTCACCGCTGTACTTTGTGGTCTGGACATGATCAAATATAAGAATGCTTTTCAAGTCTTCTCATTGTTTTCAGTGATTCATTTTGAGGGATTTCCTCAAATGAGGGGAAATTTAGAGCATTCCACAACCTCAACGTTTCATGAGAGCCTTCCGCAATCTCCCTAAATGCAAAGTATTTGGAAAGAATGCCTAGCAGACTCATTAACTCTGATGTTATGATATAGGACAGTGGTTCTGAACTGGTGGGTTGCAACCCAAAAATGCAACCCAACTAAACCGTATAATTGTACATCGTTAAGATACCAAGATAAATTAAAGGAATAAAATGAAAGAGAAAAGTTTCTATATATTTTGTTAATGAGGTTAGACTGTACATCCAATCAAACTACGGTATTTTGGAGCACTTGGTTATATTGATAATATTATTATTATATTTTTAAAGGGCTAGTTCACCAATAATTAACATTCTGATTTACTCACCCTTGTGTTCTTCAAACCTTTATTACTTTCTTCTGTGGAACACAACGAAGCTTTTTTTTTAACAATATCTTCTTTTGTTTTCCAGAAGGAGGAAAGTCATACAGGTTTGGAATGACATGAGTGCCAGTAAATGATAACTATGCCTTTTAACCTGGTTAATTTAATGTCTGCTGTTGTTAGTGCATTTACAAAATCATTTAGCATATTATTGAGCATAAGCAGTTTGTAGTAATTTTAAAAATGCCTGATTTAAGTATGGATGCATATTTTGATATTCATATTCTGGCCAGTAATTCATTATTTTTTATGGCTGATAAATTAAAATATAATATATATAATATAATATAATTAGTAGGCCTATATATTTTTATTAAGTGAGAAACTGTTATGGTGCTTGTATATTTTGCATCCCCAATTTTAAAGATTGCTCACATTGACTCAAAAAACAACAATTTATTTTTTCTTCTCTTTGAAGCAAATCTCTTTTTTGTATTTACACTCACACAAAGGTTTCCTCATGGGGGTTAAATGTGTGTGGGGATGGTATTGTGCATGCGATAAGCAGTGCCTGGTTTCCTCCATACATGATGCTTGGAACTTAGGCTCATCAGACCAGAAAATCTTGTTTCTCACAGTCTCACAAACTTTTTTTAATTCCTGGTGGGTTTTCATGTGTCTTCACTGATGAGAGGCTTCAGTTTGGCCAATCTGGCATAAATCCCAGATAGGTGAAATGTTGTAGTGATCTTTGTCCTTTTGAAAGTTTCTCCCATCTCCATATGATCATGGGGCTTAACTAGAGTGACCATCAGCTTCTTGGTCATAACTCTTAACCAAGGCACTTCTCCATCGATTGCTCAGTTTAGCAAGGAGGCCAGCTCGAGGAAGAGTACTGGTACACTACGAACTACTTCCATTTAAGAATTTGTGGCCACATGTAAACCTTCACTTGTGGCGTCCATAATCCAATTTCTCCTGTGAACCTTCAATGCAGAGATTGTTTGTAGTCTTCCCCATATCAGTTTCGACACAATCCTGTCACTGAGCTCTGCAGCCCGTTCCTTTGATCCCATGGCTTGGTTTTTGCTCTGATATGCATTTTCAGCTGTTAGACCTTTTATTGAGAGGGTGTGTGTCCAAATCATACAATTTCAATTGAATTTGCCACAGGTTAACTCCAAACGAAGTGTAGTAACATCTCGAAGTGTAGAAATTGGAATGCTAAGTTATCAAACTGTGTTTTGCTTTGTCATTACGATGTATGGAATCAACACAATGATGTGGTAAAAAATACATTTAAAAATTGTGAAAAAAAGAAGAATACTTTTGCAAGGCACTGTATATATGAAGCGTGCCAAAATAAATGTACATTTTATGATTCTTTTTTTAAAAGGCAACATACTGCATAATAAACAAGCTTCTTATCACTTAGGATCACCAGACTTAACAACAGCATGTTGTAATTGACCATGTCACCTTTCTTGTCCTTGTTCAGCAGGGTTTATAAGATCTTTGAACCCCAAATAATGGCCCAGTGTGAGATGACCTTTTTGCTGTGATGGTTTAGACAGATCTTCCTGCTGACCCTCTTATTCCACCACTGATCTTCAGATGCCAGAGAACAGACTGGGGAATTTATAATATTCTGACAATTCCACAGTTTTATTTTGAATTTACATATATATTTATATTGAGTCACCTATTAGCTTACTGACCTGTTTTAGAAGGGCAACATGGATTTACAGTGTGGTTGGAGCTTTTTCCGTCATTATTCCTGAGAAAATGACTTACTGGTGTTATGTTGAACATGTTTAAACAGCGCAGTCTCATCCCAAGAAGTCATATACTGACGTCTTGGGACGTCTTTTGACCATACGTCAATATCCGCCTTTTTAGGGTACCCTTAAACGTCGGTTAGATGACGTTATCGGATCCTAACTCTACCCCAGACCTAAACCTACCCCTAAACCTACCCCGTCACCTAACTGACGTTAAAGGTAATGCGTCAGTTGTATGACGTCCCAGGATCGTCATTTACCGACGTTTAAGGGTACCCTAAAAAGGCGGATATTGACGTATGGTCAAAAGACGTCCCAAGACGTCAATATATGACTTCTTGGGATGAGACTGTGTTAGTTTAAACATTGTGGCCCCTATAAAGAGGTTTAAGACTTGCATTCTTTCATTTGGCCCACACTAGGATCGCATCGATGAGCGTCTAGGACTTAGAAACTCCCTTTTCAATCATTTATCCTTGTTTCAAGAGAGCCGTTAGTCTCGCACTGAGACGCATAGTCTTGCATCGTTAGTTTGCCCAGAGCTAGGTGGGTCATTCAGGGACTTGGCACAGTGTCGTCTTCAATCCCTATACACCTTGGAGATTTGGGACAATTTGGGAAATTTGGGACTCTCAGGTCTTTTTGATATAGAATCGCACTGCAGTGTACATTGCAATTTGTGGAAGCTATATAGTATACTTTTGACTTATTTAACTTATTCCCCCAGTACTAGCTACGAAGATGTACTCTGACCTTTGGATGATTACAACACATTGTGGTTTGAAGCCAATGTGTTGTATAGCAGATTATGTTAATAATGCAATATTGTGCAATATTCAATGTTACCAAATTCCAGGCCAATGTTTCTCTGTAACAAATCATTGAAATTGGCAGAGTTGTTGAAATTCCTTTTTTCCTCCTAGTAAAATTGTGGAACCTGAGGCTGATGAGAGAAATAAGGTGTAGCATTGGCAGTTTCAGTTGATGTACTTGTTCATGATGGGGTGTTTTTTTATGATGTTATTTCCACATGCAAGTATCCAGCAATGAAACACTGTGAGGTAATAATATGAAACAATTTTATTAAGTTAAGTGCTAGTGCACTGCAGATTCCAGAATAATTTAAAAATCCATTTGTGTTGGAGCCCCCGAAGCATCTTCCTATCCTGTGAATTTGCATGTACTATAGTTGAATTGCTGTACAGAATGTGAAGCACTGAATATTACAGGACTTATTTAAGAAGAACTTATTTCCTAGTGGTAACATGTTGAATGGTTTACCATTCTGTGATGGATGTAAATACCCTCCAGTTACTCAGAAACCTCATTTTCCAACCACAGGGATATACTAGCACATTCTGATTTTTTGCCTTATCCCGAGTAGAAGTCAGAGTAGTCTGTGTGGGATGGTTGTCTTTTTATGATGATATACTAATCAGAAGACTAAAAAGCTTCTTTAAGTCAGTTTATAGAACTTTGGTGATGAAAATAGGTGTTTCCTTGTAGAGCGCTATGTGTTTTGAGCAGCTGAAATTGTACCATTCTGCTGTGTTGACTCTATAGTCATTTTTTATTTTATTTTTTATAAATATAGAGAGATTTATTTAAATGTGCTGCATGTTTACAATCCCCTGTGTTATAGGGTTTGCAATCCTGTGGTTCTTGTACCAGAATTTTAAATTGAGGCTGCAGGATATGTTGAATTTAGACATGATGAATTAATTTAGCATGAAATGAATAAGGCCATGGCCCATGTGTCCAGTCCACTAAAGTGTTTTAGCCAGCTGAAAACGCCAGTGCTGTTCTGAAAACGCCTTGCTGTGAGCACGGTTGTCACGTCTCAGTGTTTGTTTGTATGTTCATTAGTCTGAGTCTTCTGTTCCCGAGCCTGTATCTGAATCTCTTCCCGAGCCTATATAATTATGTTGCAGATAGCTGAGGAACAACTGATGATGATGATGATACGGTTTGATGTTTGGTTCACCAATCATGTTAAAAGTGGCATTTCACTGCTACCCGCATGTAGAGATTGTAGAGATAGCTATACATTCCATTATACTAAAAGGATTTCAGGAATCTCCCACTCAAGGGAGCGTCAAGGCACCTGACACAGTGTCTCTCACATATTGTACAAATACACTGTTCTGACCTCAAGGTTAACAATGCACATTTACCATATTTTAGTGTTAGTTCATATAAAGGGAGCAATAAAGTGTATCAGACTCAGAGAAAAACAGGTGTTGTACACTCAAACAATGTTGTATTAATTATCTGCATTTTTATTTCCTCTTAAACCTGTGGTCATCAGTCCCACACATGCCAAGCCATGGTATTGACTCCTCCTTGGTGGTGCTCAGAGGCCAACAAATTCTCCATCCAGATGTTTTATTTTAGGTTAGCTGTTGATCCAGATGTGTTAGTCTGGGTCCGTGCCATTTATTTGCTTTTGGAGGAATATTTTAATTTCCAGTCACCTTGGAAAGAAGCTTGTGCTCAGTAGTTGGGTTGATTAAAAAAAAAAAAGCTCTTTACATTTTTCATTCCTCATTTGAATGTAGTGTTATGAATTCAAGCAGTGTTTAACAACATATTTGACATAAAAATAGATAAGTCTGGAATAACATCAAATTGAACATCACACACGTTTGTTAAAGGTTATTAGGTCTTAGCCATGTGTTGTGAAATCATTTTACCTGTTTTGTAAAGTTAAGACATTATACCATTATATGTCTGTTGTTTTAAGATTATTTAGGGATGCATAATGCTTGGATGCAGTGGCATTATGCAATTATTGTTTTGTTTTGATTGGAACAGCTTATGAAAGAACACTTGCACAGTTTAATTTAATGAAAATGGTCAATTTGAAAGTTAAGTTAACATAAATGTGCTGAATTTATGGCTGGAAAAATTTAAAGACAGAATTCACCCAAAAATGTACATTTCAGTGCTTTTTTACTCAACCTAATGTTGATGTACCTTAAAAACATGTTATATTCAAATTGGAAGTAGTTCTTTCTTTGGTTCTTTAAGTCCAGCCCGATCTTATGAAAGTGCATATCAATACCACAAATGTTATTTCTCGCGCCATTTATACGCCAAAAATAGTTTTTGCGTGTATATGATACGCAGTTTTCGCATGCATATGATACGCACTTTAATGCGTGTAATACGCACGCACCCCCCTCCCCCTAATCCTACCCAAGGGGTTTTCAGTGCGTAGCATATACACGCAAAAAAAAACATTTTTGGCGTATTAATGGCACGAGAAATAACATTCATGGTATTGATACGCACTTTCATGAGACTGCGTTGTTAAGTCTCAGTGTCACGTTTGATCTGTGTTTGAGTTTAGTTTGAGTTGGACTTTGAGTTGATTTTGCATAGACTATTCATACTAAAAGCCAAAAACTTCACTTTAAAGAAACTGCTTGTGAATAGATCCAGCAGTTTATTTAAATTTGTGTTTGCATTCACTGCGTGACACTCAGGTGGACTTGTTGTATGGAATACTTTTATGATACTTTTAGGGTCCATTACATGGAGGGAAAAAAACAAACAGTATTTTATTAAAAATGTCTCCTTTTGTGTTCAACATCATACAATAATGAAGTAATTTCTCTTTAAACCTAGCAAGCAAAAGAAACTCTCTTGAGATTAAGTTAAATACTAAGTCAAGCTCCAGACTTTTGTCCTGCCTGTACTGTTTCCCTGAAATGAAGTAGGGAAGTCACAGCAGAAAATCTTTGGCCTGACCGTAAAGAAAGCTTTTAATAGTTTGGGAATGAATTGAAGATGCCAGAGTGTGTTTAATAAGGGCTTGTGAAACACTATGCAGCGTGCTGTGATTTTCTCAAGGGGAGGAAAGAACTTTTTCTTTTTTTGCATGCTCTATTGCAGAGTCAAACACTATTGCAGCTTTTTATAACTCTGTGGTGTCATATTTAAAAACGGCCCCATCCAACAGGTCACGGCGCTGACGCTTCTACATTTAGTTTTAGTGCCTTATTATTTTATCAGCTGCAATAAGTGCAACAACTCCTGTGGGCAAAACAGAATCTCAGCCTCAAGACACTTTAAATGTGATTTAGTTAAATAAATAAGCCTGTGGCGAATTTTGTCCTCCTTAAAACTGTGGGAAAGTTGCTCATTTTCTATTTAGCAGAACTGTTGATGTTTGGTTTCGAATGCATAGTCATAAATAATTATGTGTAACAGGACATTTTAAATTCAAATCTCGATTCAAACTGTTTGTAGATGTGAACACCACATAGGACTTGTGGCCTTAAAAACATGTTACATTTTATGAGACATGTTACATTTTATGAGCATTTATGTTTCCTGAATGTGCACTTAGTCTTGGGGTTTTATTACCTGGATAGCATCAAAAGGTTGTGCAAGCCTTTTGAGCTCTGAATATACTACTGTATCTCAGGATGTTAATCACATTTAATGAGGACTCACAAAGCCTGACAGGCATTGCAGCAAAAATAAAATTGCGTGACAATAATAATAATGATAATTCTGATATGTGGGAGTTTATCATCATTAAAACTTTGGTGTCGGACTTATTTTTTGCTCGCATCTACATAACTTTCACATCTCTTCAAAATGTTGACGGTAACAAACGTCATGGACCACAGCTCTTTCCTGGGCATGCCATGCTAGCAAAGTCCAGACTAACTGGATAATTTGCCTGCATATGGCATATTATACATATGGTTGATGTTTAAAATGTTTTTTAAGAAGATTTTTGTGCTGCTTTGCTGTGATTACGAAATCCTTTCTTTGCAGTGCACCTTGCCCATGGTATGCTGTTTGAATAGACCTAGAGTATTCGTTCTCATTAGACACATAAACACAGATGCAGCTGTTCAAGATGATTTGGATGAGGAAAATTGGCAGTAATCGTAGCTATTGCAGAGATTCAATGGGCACCGTGGGTGCAGCACACCCACAGTGAGTCAACAGAGGAGGCTTTGGAATATATTGTTGTATTATTTCTTGGGGAAAAAAGCTATACTTAAGTAAATACTGTATGTCATGAACAATTCAGGCTTTTTCATCAAATTTCCTTTTTTTATTTAAGGATTTATCCACTTATGTGACTAAGTGATGGTGATGTTTCTTTTCATTGGTCACAGCTTTTATGGAATATTGGATGTCATTCAATACATTTGCTTGCACCTCACAAGTATACAGGAACTTTGAGCTCTGCGGGGGATATAATTGGTGATGATGGTAAAGTTGTCAACTGAGTTAAAAAACTGGGTTTTTTATGGCTGCTCTTCATCATTATGATATATTATTAATTTGTTTATTTATTGTAGTATCTTTGTAAGAGTCAGAGGTTAGAGAATCTTAATTCAGCCTCCAGCTGTTTTAAGTGCAGTGTATTTTTTCCCCTAAATCATCAAATAATGCTTATTTTACTGTATGTGAAACTTACATTAATCTTCTGTTGAAATGGGGTCCGATGAGACACGCGGATTGCATTAACAGTGATTTGTGTACATTCGTCCCACAAGACACGGTTATATTTTTACATGCTTGTAGAAAATGCAATCCACAGTCATCTATAAAATATACCAAATCTGAACAATCCATAAATCATAGTCACACAAGCAATATTTAATAATGCTATAACTTTGCCTTTTATTTCATTTCCAAGGCTCTCTGAATTAACTGTCCTTAAAAGATTCCCTGTGTGGTCAGACACAAGTAATACTATTTTCATATGGGATGTTAGTGCAGTTTTGGCTTTTGTAGAGTAGCAGTCAGTATTTAGCACAATGAGCAATATGCTCTATTTGATTTAGCATTTTAAGCATGTCATTTGTTTATTAGCCAGCGTCACACAAAAACGCAGCTATTGCTGGAAAGTAATTGATGGAAAAATGGAGCATGGTTTTCATTTATCTGTCCTTTTTCTTTGACTGCAGAGGGCTTGTTGCCTTGTTCCATTAGCATTGTGTGTGTGTGTGTGTGTGTGTGTGTGTGTGTGTGTGTGTGTGTGTGTGTGTGTGTGTGTGTTGTGTGTGTGTGTGTGTGTGTGTGTGTGTGTGTGTGTGAGACTGTTATGTAAGCTGGGTAATTTGACTCTTCTGGCAGTCTGAATGCCGAGTAGAGGAACTGTCTATGACTCCGATAAATACAGACGTCAGCCCACTCTGACCCACAGACATTCAAATGCAGATGATTTGCACCACACTTTATTGAAGGAGGAAGGCTAGTCTAGTCAGGCTTGTCAGGAAGACCATCTACATCAACTTCAATCATTGTTTTTATTCTTTTCTAGCTGTCATTTTTCATCTAAGAGCTCTCAGCCATGTCTGGACTGATCATAATGAGGGTGACGCAAACCTCAGACTGGCACTCGGGGTCTGAAGATGATGGTCTGGGATTATAAATCTCAGATTTCAGGATCTGAAATGGCTTTGCACTTTGCAAAGGCGGTATGGAAAAGGGTGGTGGGTTCAGAAAAATGAACCTCTCATGCAATGCGCTCCTCTTACTGGAATAGAGGAAAGTTTGGCTGCCGTCGGCAGCTGGGTGGAGAGGAGTCTATTGTTGCTGCTAGTGGCCCGCACAGAGCAGAGGAGAGGGAATTGGAAAGAACGGTTGGTGTGTTTGTCCAGCTGATTCTTAGTTTTTCAATTGAGTCCCTCCATTTCGTTCAAGCCAAGCACTTTTCCATCCCTCAGAGCACGCGCACGCCCTTGCACACTCCCACGCAGTGCTCTCACAGATTTAGGCTCTCTTGTTTTATTGTTAGTGGATCATGTCCCCACAATGACGTTTGAAGCAAGTTGATGCCTACAGAACTTTCATTTTATACCGCTTGCTCTGGGCATATTTCCATTTGCCAACTATGTAAATATCACAGGCGGTTTATAAAGGTGGAAACTAAACCTGCCCAGGTGCCCATTGCTTTGCATAGTAATCAGCTGAGATTGTTGCCTCTCCTCTCCTCTCCTCTCCCTCTCCTCTCCTCTCCTCTCCTCTCCTCTCCTCTCCTCTCCTCTCCTCTCCTCTCTCTCTACATTTCTTTCCACTCACATGAACTTTCTATCCTGTTATTAACTCATAGATCAGGATTAGGAAGGAGTCTGTGTCAAGAAATCAGTAACCACATTCTGAAAGAATTGTATTGTCAGTGTTTTTTGGTGCCAGAAATTGGTCAAATTCAGCCACATAATTTAATCTTATGTCTTATTCTTATTGCTGTCCTTTTTCATCACATGTTTATTTGTCAGTATTTTTTTTTAAACCCAGAAGACCTCCATGGGATTATTCTGTCTGTGGGATAGTGGAATCATACGTTTCATTAATTCATTTTGGAAGTTCTTATTATAATGTTTAAATGAAACGAGATTTCTGAACTAATTCCTGGCCTTTTAATCAGTAATTAATTGTTGATGAGGATGATTGCGATTTAAATTAAAAAATAGCTAAGATACATGGGAATAATTCTGCTATTAACATTCACATATGAATAAATGAATTTATTTAGATTGATGCAGAAATGTCACAGTATGCCTGAAAGCTTGTTATACATAAAGTATGACATACTGATTACCGATAAGCATTTCATAGCTTTAGTAACTTTTCAGGATTGAAAGTGTTCTCATTTAATAGTGTATTGTTTCTCAGAGTTACACTGTCATAAAATCAATTTGGAGTTCTTTCTTGGCAAGTTAGCTGGATGAAGTATTGTTGAGGGTGCTGCAGGCAAATTGTAGATTTAGGCTATTGAGAATTTGGTTCAGAGAATGGGATTTGTGTTTTAGCAATTCAGAAAACCTGTAATAAAATGAGGAACAAAGACACACATTACATAGTGGTGGGTCTATTACTTGTTGGTTATGAAAGTATTCAATAGTGTGCAAAACTGGAATGAGCTTGCAATGCAACGAGCTCTCGATGAACAAAAACAGCATTTTGTGCATTACGAGTTGATGCGGCACTGACTAAAACATCTTTGAATGGCCATCAAGTGGCCATTGCGTTCATGCACCCAACAGAAATGTCGTGATTGGCTACAGTCAAAACATGATGTAAAGAGAAACCTTGATGCTCTTGATGCACAAAGCACTTAAGAAAGCAGCCGCCTGTCAGCAGGTACCAAGTTCCCGGTTCTTAGAGTAACTGTTACAGAAATGCTGGTATTGTTAATTTTTTTTAAATTACAGTATCCACTTAGTACCAAAGTACCCATACTTTTGACAGAACTATATCAGACATAATGTGGGGAAAGTTGTCCAGGCTGTTTGGGTATGGCTCAAACCTGTTTAAAAGATCTGTTGTGGTTTTCCCCTCATCATGCATAAGTTTAAGTCACTGTGGAGAATTTCATAGAGCAGTCAAAACCTGGGACAATTTAGTCTGAAATGTTTATGAGAAGAAACAGGTTTCCAAGGCATCATAACATAATTCGCAATGATGTTAAACAAATTTGAAAGAACTTTAGACATAACTAAGCACAATTTTAATGAGTACTATGCTTATTTCCCAGTATAATTGGCATCATACATTGGGGCGAAGGGGAAAATTGACATTTTACAGATTAATTTACTTGCATGCACTCCTTTAGATGCCATTTTTATACTTTCAACCAACCGCCAAATCACATGCACAGGACTATGGGATATTAAGAGCAGCAAAGTACATAAAATATGGTCTTTAAAGCAACACCATGGAACTTTTTCTCTTCGGTCGCCCTACTGGTTGGAAACGAAATTGTCTATTACCGCTGTCGTAAATAATTTAGCCTACCGTCGCACACACGCTCGCTGTTTATCCAGCACCGGCTTTAGAATGAACGATGTACACAGACAAGGTAGAGTATGTTACATGATTTCATGAAAGGATGATGTATTGCGACATCAGAAACGAAGAAAAACGAAATAATGACTATTGTAGCAATTGACGTAAAGCAGTCAAATTTTGTAGTTCTTTTTGTGGTCGGGTTCCTACCCGAACCCCGAGTTACATAGTGCCAGTAAAAGCGATACAGACCCCGTCAGACTATGGCAGAAGTGCCTTTCACCCTGTTACGACTTGATGAACCACTGATAAGATTTTGGATATTTTTATTTTATGGATTTTTATTTTAAGGTAAAAAATGTTACATAGTGTTGCTTTAAAAATGACCAGAGGAGGGCATCTTAGTAGACAGGATGTTACTAACATTGAGATTAACTTCTTGTGCAACACCAGATGTTTTATGGTATACATTTTTAGTATAGTATAATATTTTTTAAACTTACACTAAGCAATGATGTATTAAATTGATTAACTGACAGCAAAGACATTTATAATCTTATATAAGATTTCTATTTCAAATAAATTCTGTTCTTTTTAACTTTCAATTCATCAAATATCCCTGAAAAAAAATCACGTTATCTACTAAAATATTAAGCAGGGCAATTGTTTTGCAACTGTTGGGCAAATCTTAAGCACAAAATCAGCATTGAATGATTTCTAAAGGATCATGTGACACTGACGACTGGAGTACTGGTTGCTGAAAATTCAGCTTTGCCATCACAAGAATAAATTACTATTTAAAATGCATTACAATAGAAAATAGTAATTTTAAATTGTAATAATATTTCCCAGTATTACAGTTTTTACTGTATTTTTTATCAAATAAATGCAGCTTTGGTGAGAGGCTTCTTTCAAAAACATTAACATATATACTTACCGATCCCAAACCTTTGAATGGAAGTACAGTATATTATTTTAGACTAAATATATACCGAGTTGGCTCCTGACAACTTTAAATTACATTTTACATTCTCATTTGGTCCTTTTAAATTATTTAAACCATCCTTTAACTGTTGGATCCTGTTTCAGAGGAAGATGGTGGTAGACAGTTGTGGGGCTTCCAACTTACACTTCCGAGTGAGGTTTTCACAATACTGCAGTACTTGAAGTTTGTATTATCCATTTCATTTATTACATTTTTAAGTTTGTTTACTGAAGCTGCAGAGGTTATTTTTCCTTTTAAAGAGGTCTGTGTCAGAGGAGCATGCCGTCTGAATTATGTTTGTGTTTCGAGCCTGATCCCTGCTCCCAGGTGTGTGCTTTTCATTTGACTTTAGTTTAGCTACTGAGGAAGAGCTCTTATGCGCCTTTTCAGCTTCATTGGAATTTAGAAACATCTTGTTGATGCATAAAAGGATGTCTAAACTGTAACCCTGGAGTCATATAATTTGTTATATACCCATATTTAGATTTTCTGTCATTGCCTGAGGTGTCTTCCTGTCACAAGATGGCCTCAATTTGTAGGCTTCTTGGAATTGGATCAAGTCCACCTGGTGAAGTCTAATTTCAAGATTCTTCCAGATGTAAGAATGATATTTTTTTATGGATTCTGTGAACTCAGGCTGACTGAGAGATTGGACATTTTCCATTAAGCCGTAGGTGGAAGGAAGATAGATCTACTACAGTAGGTGTATGTACTGGTGATATTTTTTGAGGTCAATGTGAAAGATGTCCTATGGGTCCTGCTCATCCAGCTACACTCAGTGGATCTCATGAGACCAGAAAATAAAAACTTAAAAGCGAAAAAGAGCGGTCAAGAGAGAGAGAGATTGAGCTACAGAGATAATTTTTTCCAAGCAGGGCCGCAGGCAGGGTTTTATAATCACGAAGGTCCCAAATTTTAGCTAGTTATGGGGGTTGGGGGCCAGGCTCCCCCTATACAATTTGTATTTCTCTGATGTGCATTTCAAGAAGTTTGAAGGCCAAAAAATGGATAAGAAATAGCTTTAAAGCCATGTCATTACCATGTCAGTGGGCAGTTGATTATTTGTCAATACCTGCTCTCCTCATTTCCATCACTCTGTCTCCTTATCTTGCCCTGTCTCTTCCCTCCCTAAAGCTAAGCTTTGACTTTTAGTCTTTTCATTTTCGTCTGTGTCAGTGAAGAGAGTAAACATGGGGCTTTAAACATATTTCTATGTTCTGTATCACTGTGTTGTGTTTGTTTCCTTTTTCTGTTTAGAAGATAACTGAGCCTTTAAATCTCCTTTGTAAATGCTTTACAAGGCATATCTAGATCTAGTCCTCACTTTAGATGAGCTCACAAAAATAGTTAAAAGTGTGGTATGTGATTTTCTTTTTTGACCATTTTTTCAAAATCACTTGAAATCCTATTCCTAACCCACTTACAGCCACTGAGTTAGAAGCACTGAAATGAAAATTAAAAAATTTAATCATCTGTGGAACGGGCAGGACTCGAAAAACTCCAGCCAATCATTTTCAAGACCGTCTAAAATCATTGGACAGTCAGTGCGTCAATCAAACGGTTGTACCATACCCCCCTTCCCCATGCCCCTCTTCGAATGGGTGGAGTGGGTGGAGTCAGGGAAAGAAGGTAGGACCTTTTGAGTCGTGTATTTTCAAAATCTGCCGGCTGTTTTGCAAATCACATACCCCACCTTTAACTGACCACTACTAAAGGCTTTATAACTATAATACATGTTAATAAAGCATTTATTAACACACTAAGTGACTATTACTATATGTCTGACTAATTAGATGTATGAATGTACATTTAAATAGTTTATTAATCATTAATCAGTTTATTTATACTTACACTTTCTAAGGGATCTTATGAACCACTGGCAACACTGGTTTGTAAATAATGCAATAGGCTACTTTATTTAGAAATTATAAATTGATTAATAATAAAGTATGAAAATACAATTATTAAACACATTATAGATATGCTTATAAATCAAGAATAAACCATTAAAAGACGTATTTATAATCTGCTTGTTAATGTATATTAATGCTTTATAAATGATGAATTAACTTTTTACTAATGATTAACTAATGATTAAAAGTGTGCAGTTATTATAAAGTGTTACCAGTAAGGGTAACAAATAAGTTTATTAAATTCATTCACAATATGTACACATTCATTATTTATCTTATGCCTAACCCCTTGATGCCTGAATTTATTTACAATTATATAAAAAAAATTATTATGTGTGTTTCTGGCTCCAAGTTGATGCTAAATTAAGTTGAGATTGTTAATTTGTCTATAGCATATATAATAGATATAAATTTAGGTATGATGCAAATTAGCGACACAAGCATTTATGGTAAAATTTTTACGAAATGGTAAAATTAATAAAACACATTTTTCCATCTCAGGTATGTAGATTTTATTTATGTCACAAAGTTGTTAGAACTTCTAAACTTTAATTGACAAATTAATAAATCTTGAAAACAGCAAGAAACAAAACACTCCCTTACTCCCTATACAATACATTGACAGTAGTTTTTATTCATTCCATGTTACATTGTGTAAGTTATCTCTTTCCTTGTTTCTCCAGTGCATAAGTGATATATACTTATAGTGTCATATCCTAACATGCTATTTTTTTGTAAAAAAATAAATAAATTTTTTTTGGCTGAAATCCATCTAAATACAGTACTATTTATAGCCGAATCCAGCCGTTATGGACGAATGTCGCGAATTCGCGACAAACAGAAAGATACAGAGTACGTAAAAAATATTCGTCACATGAAGTCTATTTTAATAACATAGCTATAGATACAATCAATAAGCTGGTACATATTTTTATCTTAGCACAACTTAACTCATTTTGGGCAATTTCTCCACATTTGCGGCCTTGATATGTGGATTTTGCTAACCAAAATATTAGCTTCCGTGAACCGGATGTAGTTCCCACTCCGAACGGTCCTAAGAGAAACCAGTGTGTGCAAAAGGTTCCTAGTGTGTGTATCGAATGTGCACAAACAGGCATTGGGGGAATACACACGCTATCTCGCCTGCAGTTGGAATGGAAGGGGTTTGATGCGAATTCGCGACAGTCGGCGTTAAGGTGCTAATATGATGGAAATGGCTTTGTTAATGTTTCTTGTCCCCTCACATTAAAAGTTACTTATTACATTACATGAATCACGTAAATTAAATAGGCTTAGGGTATTTTCAATTCTATTGAATTTCCATTCAATTCTAAATTATACAAAGGTTTATTAGTTTATTAGCTTATATCTGTTGCTGTCGGGGACGTGAACTCCATTAGCCTAAATCTGCATATAGCGCTGGAAAAGAAGATTGGATTTATATCCGTTTTGCGGAGACACATTTATGTGACCAAGTGTAAATGGAATCTTTTTGATAAATCAGATAGCTATCTGATCAGTATTGACCAGGTGTAAATAGGCCCTGAGTAACTCTTACGCAAGTAGCCTATGTATGGATCAGAATATCTAAATGACGGCTACATTCGTATAGTGTTTGAGTATGTCTCGACAGTTACAAATAAAGCCACAATACACTTATGGAGTGAACTTGTCAATCATCTTGATGAATGACGCAGAGAAAAGAGTAAGAAGAGTACAATTGTACTTGCATGATGTGACTTGCCTGATGCGTGAACACATTTTAGTACGCTTTGAAAGGTTGCCTTGTGAAAGCGAACCGAACCAAAAAGAAAATTGTAACAAATTAAGTCCCTGTTTCGAAACAAAACAAACAATCTATAGACCTTATGTAGCCCCGCCCCTTTTCAGCGCTGAGCTTGTTGTCTTTTGACTTCCGGTCTGTATTTTCACAGCGATCTTTCATAGATGAATGAACAGCTCGTTTAAAAAAGTTCCCGGTCGACATTTGTTAAGACATCTGCTTTACAATGCTTATGATAAACATTACAATGCTCATGATAACTTTCGCTAACTCTACAGTAATTAGATTGATTTCACCAGCTAATTACTCTTGGACAGCGATGCCATAGAGATACACAGAGCGACCGCAGAAACGGAAGTTCAAAGACAATATTCTAAAGATGGCGGCGCCCTCGTTTCTCTCGTGCATAAGGTCTATAGGTGTGAAAATGCCCTGAGTTTGTGCAAAAGTGTGCGTTCTTTCATACGTTTTCTAGGCATTGATCAGTCAAGTATAGCCTTTCAACAAGCATGACTTTCCAGACTGATCCAGGGTGGTTTAACTAGCTCAAACAGCATAGTCTGTCTGTTGAAACACAAAATCAGTAAACCTACCCTTGAACTTCAGTCACAAGTGGTAACAGGAGGTGCATTTGAGAAGCTTTTTTGAGAAACAGGTTTCTTGTCAAAGTAGCCCAGGATTGAAGCTGATGAATTAATTATTTGAAGAAGGATATGGGTGGAATGGGTGCCTAAAATATAGCATTCATTATTAACATGTGGGAGTGATAGAACCTTCCACTGGGAGGTTGATAGATTTGATTTGGAAGCAAAAATAATGGAGACAACAAAAATAAAGCAAAGCAAGCACTCTGAAATATGGGATTAAATAACATATCAACTTTTTTATAGTAGCTCAGCAACAGATAGTTTCAGAATTCTTAGAGGAAGCTCAATGCGAACATTTTATTATTATTTACATACTATTATAGTATTTATTAATCTTTTGCTTTTTATTTTAATATTTTAAGTTTTAATTTTAATACATGATTTTGTCATTTTATATTTTTATATTTATATTTAGCTTTATTTATTTTTATTTCAGTTTTAGTAGTTTTAGTATTTCAGTTAGTTGCCAAAGCGACTTCTTATTTTTGTTAGATTTTTAAAGTTTGTTTTTTATCTCATGTTTGTATATTTTTTAGAGTTTTAGTTTTCTTAACAACACTGACAGTAAATGTAAGGGTAACACAGGGTTGTGAGTCACATGCAAGGGGAGACTATGCCAAAATCATTAAAAGTGAACAAAAAAATCTGTGAATGAGCCTCTTTATAGTCAGGAGCTATGCTACCATTACATTTAAGGTGGTACATTTACCTAAAGGTGGTACATGAATTGCTCCAAATGGAACTGGAAAATGAATCTACACTGGACATAATAAAACATACTCTACCTCATCATTTTATATGTCCACTGGTTTGTTTATATGTTTTAGTAATCTGATTCCATATATAAAATGAATGGAAACACTTGCCGACACGGACAGCTCAATTCAATTGACCATGTTTTGTTTTTCTTTCTCCCAGGGGCTTATTTATTACAATACATGACCGCTCCCACATCTCCACACTACTTCAGAGCTGGCCAGAGAAGGACATTCGTGTGAGTTCTGCCCACTTACATCTACACCACCCTGTACTATTACACAATGTACCAGAACTCTCACTCTCTAACACAAATTAAAACTCTCCAGGGTTTCACCAATTCCAAAGACATTGATTCCAAATTTATATGACTTGTACCGTGAAAACGATGCCATAAAGTCATATTAACCTGGTCGTTAAGCATTTAAAAGTTATTAAGGTAATGATGTCGCACCCTGTAGGGCTTTGGCGTGTGGAGGAACAATGCGGGGTGGCATGAAATGAAGCTGTAAAAAGGTTAAACGCCTACTGCATTTGCAGCACAATGTTAACGGGAAAAAAACACGTTGTTCTTGCTTTGGGATCAATTGCGTTCTGTAATTGGATTGAATTACACAGCTTATGCTGTTATTTTGAATTTGGTAGTTTATTGTGAATATGTGAAAATTTATGTGTGAATATGTGATTATAAAAGCAGAAAATCTGTTGTTACTGGAGAGCAGACTTACAAGCCAAACTAGCCTATCACAGATCTAGTTATAAACGCATATGTTTAATCCAGGCCAAAAACATACAAATTCAATGAAGAAAGTGATTTGATAATAAAATGCTTAAATTAGATCAGAAAGATTTGTAGGGTGAATTAAAAGTGTGGGCTGCTGTAGTGTCCAAAACAAGTTATACACAGTTCCATTAAAAAAAACTGGGGTCAGTAAGATTTTATTAATGTTTTTAAAAGAAGCCTCTTATGCTCACCAAGGCTACATTCATTTGATCAAAAATACAGTAAAACCTGTGACGTTAAAGCTGAAGTTCAGCATCATTACTCCAGTCTTCAGGGTCATAAGATCCATCAGAAATTATTATAATACAGTCAGGTCCATAAATATTGGGACATCGACACAATTCTAATCTTTTCGGCTCTATACACCACCACAATGGATTTGAAATTAAACGAACAAGATGTGCTTTAACTGCAGACTTTCAGCTTTAATGTGAGGGTATTTACATCCAAATCAGGTGAACGGTGTAGGAATTAGAACAGTTTGTATATGTGCCTCCCACTTTTTAAGGGACCAAAAGTAATGGGACAGATTAACAATCATAAATCAAACTTTCACTTTTTAATACTTGGTTGCAAATCCTTTGCAGTCAATTACAGCCTGAAGTCTGGAACGCATAGACATCACCAGACGCTGGGTTTCATCCCTGGTGATGCTCTGCCAGGCCTCTACTGCAACTGTCTTCAGTTCCTGCTTGTTCTTGGGGCATTTCCCCTTCACTTTTGTCTTCAGCAAGTGAAATGCATGCTCAATCGGATTCAGGTCAGGTGATTGACTTGGCCATTGCATAACATTCCACTTCTTTCCCTTAAAAAACTCTCTGGTTGCTTTCGCAGTATGCTTCGGGTCATTGTCCATCTGCACTGTGAAGCGCCGTCCAATGAGTTCTGAAGCATTTGGCTGAATATGAGCAGATAATATTGCCCGAAACACTTCAGAATTCATCCTGCAGCTTTTATCAGCAGTCACATCATCAATAAATACAAGAGAACCACTTCCATTGGCAGCCATACATGCCCACGCCATGACACTACCACCACAATGCTTCACTGATGAGGTGGTATGCTTTGGATCATGAGCAGTTCCTTTCCTTCTCCATACTCTTCTCTTCCCATCACTCACTCACAAGTTGATCTTTGTCTCATCTGTCCATAGGATGTTGTTCCAGACCTGTGAAGGCTTTTTTAGATGTTGTTTGGCAAACTCTAATCTGGCCTTCCTGTTTTTGAGGCTCACCAATGGTTTACATCTTGTGGTGAACCCTCTGTATTCACTCTGGTGAAGTCTTCTCTTGATTGTTGACTTTGACACACATACACCTACCTCCTGGAGAGTGTTCTTGATCTGGCCAACTACTGTGAAGGGTGTTTTCTTCACCAGGGAAAGAATTCTACGGTCATCCACCACAGTTGTTTTCCGTGGTCTTCCGGCTCTTTTGGTGTTGCTGAGCTCAAAGAGTTTTTTTAAAGGAAAGAAGTGGAATGTTATGCAATGGCCAAGTCAATCACCTGACCTGAATCCGATTGAGCATGCATTTCACTTGCTGAAGACAAAAGTGAAGGGAAAATGCCCCAAGAACAAGCAGGAACTGAAGACAGTTGCAGTAGAGGCCTGGCAGAGCATCACCAGGGATGAAACCCAGCGTCTGGTGATGTCTATGCGTTCCAGACTTCAGGCTGTAATTGACTGCAAAGGATTTGCAACCAAGTATTAAAAGTGAAAGTTTGATTTATGATTGTTAATCTGTCCCATTACTTTTGGTCCCTTAAAAAGTGGGAGGCACATATACAAACTGTTCTAATTCCTACACCGTTCACCTGATTTGGATGTAAATACCCTCACATTAAAGCTGAAAGTCTGCAGTTAAAGCACATCTTGTTCGTTTAATTTCAAATCCATTGTGGTGGTGTATAGAGCCGAAAAGATTAGAATTGTGTCGATGTCCCAATATTTATGGACCTGACTGTATGTTGATTTAGTGATCAAGAAGCATTCCTTATTATTATCAATGATGAAAACAGTTGTGCTGTTTAATATGTTTTTGGAAATGATGAAAAAAAAATCTGGAATCTCAGTTGTCTAAAAAGAAGAGCATTTCAGAAGACAAAACTGATCAATAAAGTTCCGCACGATGCTTTATAATAATCCACACTAAAAAGCTCCAAACGATGGGAGCAAACACACTAAACACAAACGTGACCAGATATCAAACAGAGGAAAAGGAGAAACTTAAGTACAAGCCAAATTAATGAAATAATGATAAACACCTGTGCTGATTAAATGAATTACCATGAGAACAAAAGAGTGTCGGGACACTGAACAAAGGAACACATGTGACTGAAAATAAACTAAAGGTCCATGAAAACAGAAACTAACTGAACATAACTGTGACAATAAAAATATCATTACACCTATGGAAATACCTCACAAAGATAGCAAACCCGTGTGTGTGTGTGTGTGTTATTAAAATA
The DNA here is from genome assembly GCA_036326025.1 of Chrosomus eos. Classification (NCBI taxonomy): domain Eukaryota; kingdom Metazoa; phylum Chordata; class Actinopteri; order Cypriniformes; family Leuciscidae; genus Chrosomus; species Chrosomus eos. Next base: position 14,788,191 of record CM070831.1, read on the forward strand.
TTACCAAAATCGTGGCTCCCTATAATGCATGCATAGCCCACATTTTTGGCCATAAATTTGTAAATCAATTTTACAAATTATTTGGTTGTTCATGCAGTCTCTATGAATTTGCTAAATGTCTTAATAACTTTTGTTTTGTTTTTTTTTTGCTAGGCTGTAGTAGTGACAGATGGAGAGAGGATACTGGGCCTGGGGGATTTGGGCTGCTATGGCATGGGCATCCCAGTGGGTAAACTGGCCCTCTACACCGCCTGTGGTGGAATGCCGCCTCAGCAGTGCCTGCCTGTTATGCTGGATGTGGGGACAGACAATGAGGTAGGCAGACATGTGGCACCACAGCCATCCAGACCGTGACTGCTGACACCCGCTTGCCATCTCGCTCTCCTTGACATAATCAAAGACATAACTATTCATAGCAACCACATCCTCTCTCGCAACTTTAATCTGCCAACTTGTTTGTTTTCAACTGTCGCAACGTTGCAGTGTTGTAGCAGAAGGACGTAGGTTACTGATGCAGCAGCTGTAGGCTATTAATAGTTAGTTATGAATAGGTAAATATAGTGAGCATAAAGTCTGTGTCATTCTCAACAGGGCTAAGGGTGTGGCACTGCAGAAATAGAAAACCACTGCCTCATCTACCAAGGCTTTGTGCCAGTGTCCACCTGGCACTCCCCTTCTGTGCCAGAGCAGTGGCTAAACCATGCCATCATAGATGCCAAATCTCAGATGGAGGGAGAAAGACAGAGTAAAGTGAGAAAAGAAGAGACTAAGAAAGAGTGAATGACTTGCAAGTGTTTGTGTTTTAGAGATGCTTGTATTTTTGTTGAAGTTATACAGTAGCTTATGTATACAGTACAACTGTAGGTCTCAAAATGACATTAGCATAATTTCAATTTAGGGATTATTAATCAGATTTTTTATAGACACAAATAATGGAGAAAAAATGCTAGGCCTAGGTCAAAATTATATTTCTGTCGTGACAACACTCAGTTTGGCATGGTTATGTATATGACCAATGTTAAAGGAGATTCCGGTATTTAGCACTATGAGTCTATTCAGTTTGTTTTGGATGAACTAGAGTGGTGGACACCAAAATTGTCTCGACTTTTTGGACACTTTAGAATCACCTCTGACGCTTCAGAGTAGCTGTCAATGGGCATGCACAAACATGTCCTTAAAACAACCTTAACGTTCGTTTCCAAAACTGTGCAACTCACCGAGTGGTTAGTGGTGTTCGTTGATGATTATAAACAAATATATCCGCGCAATGTATGATTTCAATCCGTGTATTTGCTATAGTGGAACATTTTTCAGATACCTCACAACCGCGTATAAACTTCAGCTCGATATATCTCGGTACGCAGTATATATCAGCGACAATGATCCTCCAACAGAAATCAATGCGATTTTTTTAAAATGCCAAATAAAACACGACAGAAACTGTATTTCACTAGCTACTTGTTTTGGAACATCAACGAACACCACTAACCACTCGGTGAGTTGCACAGTTTTTGAAAACGAACGTTAAGGGTTGTTTTAAGACATGTGCATTGCTCGTAGACAGCCACTCTGAAGCGTGTCAGAGCGATTCTAAAATTAGTCAAAAAGTTGAGACAGGACCCATCGTCAAAATTTCTGTGTCACCACTCTAGTTCATCCAAACAAACTAAAAAAATAGACTCAATATGCTAAATACCGGAATTCTCCTTTATGTGTTTGGTCTTGACAGAATAGATCTGCTACACTGCTACTGCTGCTGCTTTTTTTGCTGCTTTTGCAGGCAAGTACGGAATTGCCACTGCTAATACACACGAATGCTGCAAGAGCAAGCAAGACATGCTGCTGTTGACACACTCATTTATGAATCACCCCTTAGCAGATCTATACTGGTGAAGCTGAGAGTAGGAGGTTTGTGAAAGCACGTTGCAAACTGCTACGGCAAACAATAGCAATCATTGAAAGTTGACCAGCAAGCTCATTGGCTACAAATACAGCAGGAACCAACAAGTTGTCAAAATTTATTCCAGTCAAAGGTTTGGAATAAATAAGATTTGTCTCTCTTATGGTCACTAAGGCTATATTACTTAATCAAAAAACAGTAATATTATACAATTTAAAAGATCAAAAAAGCTACATTTTCAGCAGCAGATTTCTGAAGGATCATGTGACACTGAGACTGGAGGTAATGGGAGCTAAAAATTCAGCTTTGCCATCACAGGAATAAAATACATTTTAAATATATTCAAATATAAAAAAAGTTATTTTAATTGTAATAATATTTTTATTGTATTTTTGATCAGCTTTGGTGAACAATTGATTACACACTGCATTTCAAAGTCGTCAGATTGCTGTTCTTTCACACTGCACGACTGTCTGAGGTACCATTTAATTGCTTTGTGTGCACATTACATGATGGATCGGAAAAACATTTCAATAAGAAGAATCGCAGACAACTCTGTCTGGTCTACAAACCAAACCACATGAGAACTGATACAGGAAATAATGTAAAATCACACGCGAGAGGAGTTCTCGCGCAAGACTGGATTTCTTCTGTTAAAATGATTACCCAAAAAGCTTGTGGTCCATCTGTGCACCAATTTGTAGCAAAGAAGAAAAAAGAAGCCATCAGAAGACATGTTTGCTGATGTTCTGTTGCAGGACTCCTCCCCCCTGAACTTTCCCTTGCCCTGTATCTTAGCTCTCTCACTGGCTGTAGGTCGTCGCCGATTTAATTTCCAGTCAAAACACATGACTCAGGTCCTAATATTAAGCATGCTAAATATTTCATGGGCATCGGCGCATCTCTTAGATCGCGTCTTTGCTCATTCACACTACACGATTGTCACTCACGTGAGCGAGGACCAATTTGCCTCAGATTTCAGGCATTTGTCAGTGATTTACAAAAAACTGTCAACAAGGGAAAATCAGGGATAAAATCGTGCACTGTGTACTCGGCATAAGAGATTTCTCTCAACAAAAAAAATCAACTATCTTACCCAAAGCATTTTGCTTTAAATTCAAGGTATGCATTTATGTATATCTCAGTAAATATAAGGTCATATGTCATGTCAACAATTCTTGCTTTTACACTAAATTTTGAAGTTCCTTAACTCATTTGACAGCTTCACACTCTTGTTGGTCCTGTACAAAAGCTCATAAATGAGTTAGAGGATAAAAGCACATTAACACTGTTGTGTAACTGCTCTGAGTCAGTTTTCCCATTCGGTTCTGCTTCATGATTGTGCAGGCCAGCTCCACATGTGACTTCTGCTGCAATGCTAAATCCAGAGTGGCCAGTCAGCGATTCAACGTATCCTCAGGCATCAAAACACTTTAATGAGTTGACTCTAGATTTTGGGCCCCTGTCTCTGTCTGCATCCAAGTGTACTCAGCTGGATGATTTTTTTTTTTCAATTTCAATTAATTCATTTATCATTTGTTTTGGTTTAACTTTATTTATTTGTTTATTTATTTTGCACTGTCTGAGTTAATGTTGCATGCATGTGTTCATGATAAAGAGTCTTCTGTCCCTCTAGAAGTCTAAAATTGAAAGACTTCTTCTGCTGCACCATTTGGCCGACTTTGCATGAAGTCTGAGGTAATTAAGACCTCGTTTTCAGGATATTCTGAGGAGATGACAGATCTGATTGATGAACTCACTGCTTATACACCCACAGCTGTGTGTGTGTGTGTGTGTGCATTTTATAGGATTGTGCAGTCAGATGATAAAATGAGTGTTATTAAAGGATTAAGTCTACTGTTATTTCTAAAGGAGCAAGACGCCTACTGACTGGGGTCAGGCTGACTCCTTTATTTCTGCTTCTCAGAGGGAGCTTGACAACTGCACCTGGGTCAGTTATGACTTTCCAAACACAGTCACTAACATCAATTCAGACAGTAAGGAATCTGATCCAGGATCAGCATCATTTATGTTTGCTTGATCCAGGCCCTGTACGCTCTGGTTAAACTCTAATCCGCAAAGAACTCTGTCTGTGGTCTGGCTGCTAGAAAAAGTTCAAGATGTGCAAATAACATGGAGGGGCTTTGCGCAGGTTTTTTATGGATAGCTTAAGTGCTCTAATTGTTCATGTCAGCAAACTGGATTTCCTGTCAGGTACTATTTGCTTCTTGTAATTGCAGTTGTTATTTGCACTCCAGTGAAAATATATACACTGTTACATATGCTATCCTATTATATTTAGGATTTTATACATATTATTTTTGTATAGTATTTAGATTATATTATAGTATTATATACTGAAGTATATAATATTTACATATACAAATAAACAACATATTGTTTTAAATATAAAATAATATATATTTATTATGACAAACTGAACATTTTACCAATCAAATTGTCAAGTATATACATACAGTTATTCTAAAATAGTATAAGAACACATTAGTCAAATTTATTTTTAACATTATTATTATGATTATATTTAAATCTTATGAGGTTTTTGGGGAATTTATATATTTATTGTTTCAGTAATAAATAGTATAAGAATATAGTATAATTAAAACTGTGGATAAAGCTCTGGATAGCTGCACTTTTACTAGTTACACCTTGATACAAGTAGTGACTCTGTTAGCTGAGGACAGCTGCAGTGTAGATCCAGATTGTACACACACAAACAGACAAAGCAGTTTGCAATCAAACCCATATAAACACTATTTGTGTAAACACCTCCTGTGAGTTTTTCTGGAGTATTGTGCCTTGTCTAAACAGTTTCATGGAAATTTCTGAGCTCCTGTATACAGTACACAGACCTCCAGACAACAGACTGTGATCTGGTGTAAAAGGGGAATATGATCTCTGATGACATCTCTTACACATCGTCATTGAACTTTAGAGGCTCATTCTGCTGACTGACAGCTGGGATACTCTGTCTAAACTGCTATCACCTCATGTGACCTCATCCACACGCATACATTCACATACTGAAAGGAAACCAAATGATGTCATCGCAAACAAAGTGCTGTCTGTTTAGGTTGTAGGTGGCCTAGGCAAAGGGACTCCTCTCCTCCTCTCTCTTTCCTCCTCTCTCTCCTCTCTCTCCTCTCCTCCTCTCTCTCTCTCCTCTCTCTCTCTCTCTCTCTCTCTCTCTCTCTCTCTCCTCTCTCTCTCTCATCACTCTCTGTTACACTCACACTCACACTCACACTCATTTTCTCATTCTTCTCTGACTGTGGCTAACAGACCCTGACTGTTCCTGTGCCTTAATCTCACCTGAAAGACTACATACACATACAGTTTACACACACAAAGCATGGTTCATCAAAACCCAGATAATCCCGAATAGAAAAGGGCTTTCTCTCATCACCCACTGACCAATCAGTATTCGTATTCACTTCTGAGTAGCTGATCTAGGATCCAATTTTGTCCTGATTTTTCCAGAATTATCTCAGGTGGTTCCCTTTCAAGGAAACTCGCGCTGTGTCGAAGACGACACTTTTGGGAAAGCCTCCAGTGTGATAGCGTCTGAAGCACGTGTGGAACTAGTCCAGTCTCGATTGGTGTTGCGTCATGATGTAACATGACGGTGTACACAGAAGCTACAAAGGGATGCCGGCACACTACAGTGTTAGCTTCTGCTCTTCTGCAAGCATTCTGTGTGACTTCAGTCTTATTTGGTGTTTGTTTAAAAAAACTACATTAATTTCCTACAAAAAAAATAAATCTTACTGACCCCAAACTTTCGAAATGTAGTTTATGGTTAAAGTTAGCGATAGGGTCATCCTGGCCATGACAAATAATACAGTTTTTGGTTTTGTTCTGGTGCAGTCTACGTTTATCCTACAAATGCAGCGTGGGAAGGCCTTATTTTGTCTCCGCCCCATTGATGGGATAGCTGGCAAAACATGTCACTTCTGAGGAGGAGTGGTTTGATGTATGTTTTGGTTCCTTACTGTGAGGTTCAGAGAATCTACTTTTATAGCGACTGTCTTAAGATTAAAAAACAGTCACAACAAACCAGACCCTCTGGAAATATATCCCATCTCACTGAGTGTGCACTTAGAAGTGCATTATGAATGCACAATAAATCTGCCTGCAGTCACCATCTCAAAGCTCAGACTGCACTCTCTGTTTCCTCTCCCACACTGATGAATTCACCTACCGCCAGAAACCAGACAGTCCTCCCTTTTAAGGGCACCTTTATGAGCGCAATTGCTGTGTAAAACTCTTAAGGAGAAACCCAAAGAAGTGCTGGAAGAAACATATCCCCTTAGTTCAATTTCAGCCTTTCTGCATGATTTTTTTTCTTCAGCTAGCATGTCAGCACAGTCCTGAAAAGTTTCTCATGGATTATGACATTGATCTTGCATTGTGAAACGGAAGAAGTGACAGATCTTTAAAGATTGGAGAAGCCTGCCATGTGTCACCAGAGACAAGTCTGTCATTCACTGGAAAATTAAGTTATGAATTATGATGATCAAGAATTATGATGTCAAAAAAGAAACATTGATGAATAAGATCAATGACATGAAATGAAAAATCAAACAATTTTCTAACTACATGTTGCTCTTAATGTTGATCTATGACAGTCTCATAGAATTTTTAAGAGTTTAAGAGTTACTACTTTTTCAGCCCCAAACAACTTTTTTCTTTTTCACTAGTCCTATCAGATAAAAAAAAATGCTTTTATACTGAGGACAGATCGTCAGAACTGATTATGACTGAATTTTTGTGTGCCATGTGGGAATGAGTTCTGATGAAAGCACTTCCTCTTTCACCGTGATCAAAACCTGGAAAAAGCTCCAAAGTTGTTGCCATACGATGTTAAGTATGCACCACATATCAGAACTGCTGAGAGTGCTCTGTTAATCCATTTTCTTTTCTGGTTGATTGGCATGCTGACAGTGATGGGGCGTACAGAACTCTTTTATGACTCTTGCGTTTTCTCTCAACTTCTTTTCTGTTTTTCCCATAGCGTTTGTGGCTCACAGTGTGATGTCTGCAGATCTGAACTAGAGCGACAGCTGCTAGACTTTCAAATTGAAAATGCAGTGTTTTTCTTTTTCTTTTTTTGGTTCTCATTTTTTCCACTGGTTAGAGTATGATGAATTGTCATGTCATACTGTTGTTTATACTTGTTTGCTTTGATTTTAAAAAGTGTGGTTAAAAACCTTTTATTTCTCTCTTTCCCTGTCGCAGGATCTCCTGAAGGATCCTCTGTACATTGGTCTGAGGCATCAAAGAGTACGTGGACAGGCCTATGATGAGCTGCTGGAGGAGTTTATGAAGGCCATCACAGACAGGTATAGTAGATCCACTGTACCCTTCCCTCAAAGCACATGCTTCCTTCTAGGGATGGGTATTTTTCAAAAATATAGTACTTGAATATTCAGGTTCATAAAAATCGAATATTCGTTTTATTAAATGTCGTTTGATGAGAAAGAAGTTATTTTTTAAGTTTAAGTTATTTTTTTTGTTTTTGTTACCATTTCTGAACAAGCTTACATTAGGCAATATACACAACAAGCTTATTATATATCTCAAGGTTTTCTTTTAGTTGAAAACATTTAACAGTATGTAAAAAAACAAAAAATATAAAGAACAAAAGCATTTAAGCTCAAGAAAAAAAAAACGCTAACAAAGCAGACTGCGCAGTCAGCATTATCGTGTTTATATTGTTTCACGTTCATGTTGAGAAAAACAATAATATTCACATGCTCGGGGGAGAAGACGCGCTGCGCTGACAGACGTTGCAGAGACACAGTGTGCAAAGTGAAGTTACTAACAGCACTTTGCATTCTGTTCTTAAAGGAGAACTCCGGTGGATTTTAACATTGAGCTCATTTTTTTGTACATTTGGAGTGCTGTCAGTACAGAGAACAACGACAAAAATCGGTGTTGCCTACACCGTGTTATCCTCTTTTTAAAATTCGCACCCTGTTGACTTTAATGGGGCAAGTTTTAAACCTGCTTTTAGCCTCTTAACATCCTTGATTTGTCATTACAAGTGCACAGCCACGTGAGTGATGTTATTAAGAGTGAACACGGTCAATTTGACTGCAGTAGATGTGAAAGATATGAATAAAAATGATGTTATTTTAGCCAGCTCACATACCTGTATTTTCTTCCTGTTTTCGGTCGAAGTCCAAAGTAGTCGATTATCGAGTTCGCGCGCGCGACCAGGCTGTATGAGATTCCATTCTCCCAACTCGATAATCGATTACTTTGGACTTTGACCGAAAACAGGAAGAAAATACAGGTATGTGAGCTGGCTGAAATAACATCATTTTTATTCATATCTTTCACATCTACTGCAGTCAGATTGTAGTACCCCAGAGTGCAGTCTGGACGATGGGGCGGGGCGGCACTTTTAGGCGGGGCGACACGTGTCGCTCCGCCCACCCCCAATTTAATTGGTTTATAATACCGCAATCTTATTGGTGTAGACGATTCAAGTCTGAGCATGCGCATTCTTTTATGTACGATTTTGTGAATGATTTGGCCGTAAAGAAATATAAAATGCTAACTTTAATCGTATCTTATTATCGGTTTGCCATGGTATTTTTTGTTATGATCTATTGGCTAATACTTTATTATACTTAAGGCACAGAATAGATGAAGTTATTGTTTAAAAACGAACGCTTGGTGACGGCACCTGTACTTCAGGGAGATGTTTTACATTAGCACGTCATTCACTGGCTTCTTCATATTTCTATCAGGATCGGTGGATCAGCACAAACTCTGGATTTTACGCAAATTATGATTATTCAATGTAAGAAGAATGTAAGCAGCTGATTTTAAATTCTAAAGCACAACCATTTTTTGTTGTCATTTTAAACGACATTTTTGTCCGATGCTTGCATTATTTGGTACAAAGTGTAAATAAAATTTTTAATGGCAAACATGTTTCCTGGTTGTTTACCTGTTCATAAAATATGAGGGCCTATTGGTTCTGTATGTTATAGTTTTCATGTTTCAGAAAACAAGATTCATGTTTTCTAATAAGTGTCAACCGGTTAACGTAAAGGGATACGACTGTCTATCTGGCTGACATCAGATATTAAAAATCGAATTGTTTATGTATCCACCATAGCATTGCGTGTTCATGTTTTAATCATCGTATAGTAGGCTACGGGATAAAAATGGTTTTAAATATTACTCTCACATAGCTACAATAACCATAAAAACCCCACTGCTGTAAATCTGTGCAATTATAATATAATACAATAAATAAAATACCCAGCAGAGAAGTGATATGAACATGTACTAGGCCTATTGCTTATAGTTATACGCTCTTGAGCACATTATAATATTTGCTATAGATCGACCTAATAACATCTGTTTTAGTAAAAAAAAAACAAAAAACATTGCAGCGCTGCACGGATTTTATTTCCATTGTACGCACAAAACCCAATGGCCAGGGCTTGTGCTATTTGGTAGCCTATTATTCTCTTATTTGTCACCGTGGTTTTGCTTAAAAATAAAATAAATGTATCCGATGTTACTGAAATACAGGGAATTATCATCATTTGTGTAAAATCCCGAGTTTGTGTTTATTCACGGATCCTAATGAAAAAACGAAGAAGCAAACGAATGATGTAAAACTACGGAGCCCTGCATGACATGCGGAAAATTATTGTCTAAATCAGCCTATAAAGAAACTATCCCTCCTTTGATATGCCAGTCATTTCAGTCATGCTGATTATCCACCAAAAGTGGCACTGACTTGTCTGCAGGGTAAATTTATACAGTATAGCTTGGCTAAATCTCAAACAGTGTATCATTTATCAGCAACATATTTTGTGATATCGCCGACGCCATCCATACAACTGCTCGCTTACAATAAGACTTTTTGTAAAGCTGCTTTGAAACGAAGTGAATTGAGCGCTATACAAATACATTTTGACAGTAACTTCATCTAACTTGATTCGTAAGTTCATAAAAACATTATCCAATTGATCGTTACTGAAATCGCAATGGTTATTTATCACTTAATAGCCTATAGTAGGCTATATGGCCAAACAGCATCGTAGATCATTCATAAACTCGTACCATTCGTACATAAAAGAATGCGCATGCTCAGACTTGAATCGTCTACACACCAATAAGATTGCGGTATTATAAACCAATCAAATTGAGGGTGGGCGGAGCGACACGTGTCGCCCCACCTAAAAGTGTCGCCCCGCCCCATCGTCCAGACTGCACTCTGGGGCTACTCGTCAGATTCACCGTGTTCACTCTGAATAACACAACTCACATGGTTGTTCACTTAAAATGACACATCAAGGATGTTAAGAGGCTAAAAGCAGGTTTAGAACTTGCCCCATTAAAGTCAACAGGGTGCGAATTTTAAAAAGAGGATAACACGGTGTAGCCAATACCGATTTTTGTCGTTGTTCTCTGTACTGACAGCACTCCAAATTTACAAAAAAATGAGCTCAATGTTAAAATTGACCGGAGTTCTCCTTTAAACCTGTCTTCGCTCTAACGAAACTTAAAGGAGCTGTATGTAAGATTGTGGCCAAAACTGGTACTGCATGGTACTGTGGCCAAAAACGGTGTATCCCCTCCCCCTCCTCCCTGACTCGAGGTTGCCAGATAGGCTGCAGGATCCAGCAGGAACATGTGTAGCTGCAGCTGTGGTAACTAGAGCAGAGCTGGCAACCCGGATGCCACAACACTACTGACTCCGTGATTGGTAGATAGGTGGAGGGTGGAGCATCAGACCAAAACACAACATGACAACATCAACATCAGTTGAGGGCTGCAACTTCACTTTTTAAATGACAGTATCATAGCCGGATTACTGTTGTCAGTGATATAAGTATTTGAAATGAACATGATTTATTAATGTCTAGTGACATATCAGGGCCATTTAATGATTAATTGAAAAACATTTCTTACATATAGCTCCTTTAAAGGAACCATATGTTTCAAAATCATTTTGCTACCAGAAGATATCATCTCGGATGACGATTCCCTCGGGGTAAAGCTGCGCTTACCTGCAGTCGTAAACCTAGCTTAATGCAGTGATGGACAGCTGCTTCCTCAGTCGACTGGTGTTTGGATGTGATTTCTAATTGTGGTGGTGATAACTCAGTTTCATTAATAATTGATTAAAAGTAATTCCATTTTGTAATATAATTTTAATCAAAGTAATTCCAAACTTTTTCCAAAAATTAAAGAAAAAAAGGAAAATTCAAATAGTATTTTATTTTTCAAATAATAATTACAGATCGAATATTCGAAAATTCGAATATTCGTGCACATCCCTACTTCCTTCCACAGGCCACTGATGGAAATGCCTGGAGAGCATAGCTGAGCCATTGCGTTGCAGGAATGTGGGGTAAAGCGCATGCCTCTAGGTTTGTGGGCTCTGAGCGACGACTCCAGTGGCAGAGACCTGAACCGGATCACTGACTGCACGCCTCATCAGTTCTCTCCCCACATATCCTGCTCTATATAGAGCCATGCGGTGATGTAATTCGGCCCATAACCAGCCCCCACTGGCTAGTTGATGGCTCTTCAGGCTCCATGATACTTAGAATTCACGGTCTTGTGCCATTTTCTTTGATAGTCTTCAAAATGGCAGTTTGGGTTATTTGAGTTATTGTCATTTTCTTTTTCGACAGCAAATGGGATAGAGAATGTCCATGCATAAAGCTCAGCTTTTTAAAGCATTGTTATATATCATATATATCATGGAAAATGAAACTTTGTGTTTTTAAAGGGGCCCTATTATGCTTTTTTTTAACTTTTTTTTTTGTAAGCTCTCGCTTTTGTTAGTCTGTTCACCGCCCCTTAGGAAAATAACCTTGGTCCTTGGTTTTGTGATCGATCACTGTATTACCATAGTTCTCCGATAAATATGATTAAAAGGTGTATAACATTGTATCTAAAATGTAGAAGAAAATTACAAAAAAAAAAAAACATACCACTCTGAAACGTCCTGTAAAATCAGTGCTTGAAAAGTCCATGCATGAAATCCGTTCTGGATTATCTTGAATTGTCTGAATCAGGCTTGAATTGGTTTGAAATTGACGCTATCCTCAATATTTACATCTGAGTAGAGCTTGCGGTTATGGAAAGGGGCTTGACATTTCCCGAACACGCGCTAAGCGGTGCCAATCACAACACACTGGGCCAGCTAACCAATCACAGCACATTTCGTATTTCAGAAGGAGGGCCTTCATTGAAACCGGAACTAAACGGCGCGTTCGGGCCAGACTGGGGAGTGAGGTGCTGTAATAATGTAAAATATATGAAAAATAATGATTAAAAAAAAAAATTAACAACCAAGCATGAACGCATATTCTAGTACACCCCAAAAACAAAATCAAGACTCCATAAAAGGGCATAATAGGACCCCTTTAAGTCTTTATTACTCAAATTTGTTTAAGAAAGCATTACTATTAACTTGAACTCTTACTCTGGGCTCGCAAAATCGCTAACCCGACATCCCGGGGCTATTGTGTTTTATTGTGTTATCTAAAATAGTGTAATCAAAATCAAATTGCTCCCTTTACTCACATTATTGACTAGCTTTTTTAAGGAAAAATATGACATGGCGGCAAGTTTTGCACTGGTTAACACCATTAACATTTAAGAACCAGGGTCTTTGTCAAAGGTCTCTCTGTTGCTTTAGGCTCTGGTGTGGCCTGGTTTGATGGAGGATGTCATAAGAACGCAGTGCCACACATGGCTGTATTTAAAGGAGAACACAAAAACCCCAGTGTATGATTTCCCTCCAGCTGGAAGAATATAGCCATGCTTCTATAATAATGGGGTGGACATGAAACTACAGGGAAAAGCATCAGTTTTCCCCAAAAGTGCAGAGTTTGTGGAAAATGAATATAGTGATTATAGGTTGCCAACTGACAAATGATTACAGTTCTGGGGATTTTTAATAAACTCCTTATAATTTTAAAAATCAGAGGCTAGATGCCTCAGGAAAATCCTGAAAAGGTTGCTGGATAAGTGCTAATTTTACGTTACATTTACATTTAGCCAAATCAATTTGCATTGCAATAAAGGGCCTTTTTTCAGGCCATTAGTTTATACTTTTACTGGAATCGAACTCATGTCCATTCTCTTTCAGTGACACGAACAGTTCTAAACTTCTCTGTTTTAAAGTTTAAAAACGTCTATTGGTGAACTGCATTCCAGTTGTTGTTTTTCCCCAGTGAAATGCAAAAATCTGGCTTTATTTCAATACATTTGATAACTATGGAAAAAATCAATGGCAGCTTGAAATAAAATAGATAAGACAAAGGAAAATCATTAAATGCACTGTATATTCTTTCAGACCATAATTTTAACAGCCTGCAGGTGCTCTGTTTCCTATCAAGCCTTTTTGTGAGAGTGATGAAGAATAATGACACCAGTCCCCATCAGGCCACTTTTCTGTACCACAATGGCTTTAAGAAGAGGAACTAGAGCAGATAGTGGGCATAAATGCTCTTTGAGGTCTCTATTTTGTTTAAGGAGTGTAAAAAAACATATAAAGAAACATCCAGAAAAAAATCTGCATTTTAGGATGCCGGGAGTAATTTTGCGGGGGGTTGTTATGCTTCTTTTATAACGTAGTTAATTCGAAAATAGAATTTTTTTTTTTTGCTTCTAAGGCTTTGTGTTGTGGTTCTGAAGTAGTTTGTGGGGGTTGACTTTGTTTTCCCACCCGCTCCCAGAACAGACTGAAGAGTATCTGTCTTCTTTAGCCCCTCTGTGTGCACCGGCACAATTCCCATGTCAAATCATTTCATCAGAGCTTGTTGCTTTTCACAGAGCTGTAGTGGTGACGGTATTCCAGCTATCGCTATGGTAACACGGGCCATCTTAGGGCACCGTTACGAAGCCATGTTAGGAAAAGTGATGGATGGGAATGTTGCTTGATTTTTCTATGCAGATGGGAATTGAGGAATGGGAATTTAAGGAGTGTTTTAATAGAAAGAGCAGCCTGTGAAGCCCCACGGGCCCCGTGGGAGCCGGTGTGTGCTGGAGAGGAGCACCGAATTCAGAGCTGCATGCTCACCATGAATAAATGTATTGCCTGCCTGTCCCATTAAACCCTGTCCTGATAATGATAACCCCATATAGGGCCTTCCTAACACATTTCGTTTCAGAAGTGCTTATAATGTTTAAATGAAACGGTAAGCTTTGCAAGCTTTGTTTTTAAAAATGTTCTTTCAGTTATTTTGTGATGTCAAACAAAAGTTTCCTCAAAAATCTGAGTTTTGCCAATCAGTTTTCAACTTTGATAATGAGAAGATAATGTTGTTTTTGAGCACCAAATGAGCATTTAAGAATGATTTCTGGAGATCATTTGAAGACTGGTGTAAGGATGCTCTTAAAATTCATGTATATGAAAATTAAATTCAAATGAGGTCATGCACATTTAAAAGACACATTATTAGCTCCACATGTGGTTATTTTGGTGAATAAACACTCTTTCATTAACTTGGATTTATAAAGTTTTTGTAAAGTGAACTTTGTGCATGCACATACTTTAAGGATGAAATCTTTGTAAATCTGTATTAATGAGGTCCTGGGTGTTCGTTTTAGATATTCACCCTTGGCATATGAAGAAGATGTGGGAGTTTCTCAGTTAGACTTTACACCTGATAATGTGTGCAAACCTGTCTTGAATTTGACTGCAGATAATGTGTTGGTATTGTGTGTGTGTGCACTGTGCACTGATTTAAATCTTTGGTTCAACAGCTGTGTTTGGACAAGATTTTTTACCATGACCTTTAATACGGAGGCCCCTTTAATATGGGTTGCGCGGTAGGCATGCGGGGAAAAGAAAATCTTTGAAAGCGTGTCTGCTCCACCAGAATCCTTCGACCCAATCTTAGCAAACGTCCTGAGTATGTGTGGTCAGTAAGGGCCCAGCAGGATTATGCTAAACCTAGTGGCTGAGTTTTTCATCTCTCTTTTCTCAACTCTAAGAATGTTGTTATGTCTGAGCAAACCACTTTTTGAGAAATGCTTAATTCCCAACAGCCATGTTGTGTTCCTGTTAGTGTACAAAAGCTGAAGTGCTGCAGTGAGATCTGGCTGGTTAGCTTTAAATCTCAATGCTTTATCAAAATAAACTTTTTCCGATGGTGTGGAGATGGGTTCAACAGTCTCTCATGGGCTCCGAGCTCATTTACTGCATTCCACTTTAGGAGTGATGGAGCCAAGCTTCCGTCCTAAGATCATTTAGACTGAGACTGAAGTGTATTATGGTTTGTATAGAATTGCTGGCTACAGTCTCCAACTTCCATATGCCTGAAAAATTTATTTGGGAATTGTGAGATGTGGTGACCAAATGTCCTGGTTAAAACAGTATAACCTGAGATCAAGTATCAGGAATAGAGTGTGAGAAAGTCCCCATAAGGAAAATGGATTAATAGTAAACAATGTCTTAAAGGTGCTATATATATTTTTTAGCGGCCTCTATCGGTAATGTTTCGGATTGCAACCAATTTTTATAAGAGCGCTCGTGCTCTTGCGCATGCTCGAACACAAGAGCAAGCACTCATGGTACCGGCCACTTTGAGACTTTCACCACACCGGAGAAAGCATCACACAACATGCTGGAAACTCATGTAAACTCCCACTGCAACGTTACAATTATAGGCTACTTTTATCAGCTTGACGTTGAACTAATGCTCCATGCTCGTACCATGATAACGTTACATTTGTGGTGTTATCTAGCATAATGCATTTCACTAACTTTTCGTGTAACTTTCACAATCAGCAATGTCAACATAGGTGAATGTATAATATGATAACGAAAACGGTTAGTGAACTAGACTGAACAATTTCAGTGTAACAGTAAGATCATAGGAAGTAACATTACTGTACTGAACGTGTCTGGAAATTTATTATAAACAATATGATAGTAGCGGGATGAGTGACGTTAGACAGCAGATCTAGTACATAAAATAAAAGTTACATCATAAAGCACCTACTTTTTGTTATCCTGGGACAGTCTTTTGCATTCATTTCATGTCTCATATATGTTGTAGTTTACCTTGCTATTTCATTACAGTTTACCATTATTTCAGCATATCTGAAAACTTGTAATTTATCACAATAAAAATAGTGGAGGTCTCTCCATAATTCAAACGCTCTGCCGATGTTGATCCGTGTTTTCGTACTGAGTCGATCCGATTCACGTTTGGCCTGACAAGCTTCAGCAGATGCATTTTTGGTTTTGTTTTTTATATTTATGTGGAGTTAGTGTTGGAGTGAGTGTTGTGCTGGGGGCAGGTCGTTTTGGTGTGTTATCAGACTCATGTAGTTCGCTGCAGTGCCGTCGCATAGACTGTATTTAACCCTCTAAGACCGACGGGAGCGCCGGCACTCTCGTTCCCTGTGTCTGTTCAAAAGCCTATAGAAACTGAAACCAAATGGCTAGCTCAATCATTCTTTTTGCATACAAAACCAGAGATGTAACATGTTCAGATCAAGCCTCCAACATGCCCATGTTGCGTTGTTTTCACCCTCTAATCAGTCTGTACAAACTGCGTAATATGCGTTTACAAAAAACAAAAACACAAAAATGCATTGCACGTCTTTGCACACATGTTCTGTAGATCTGCGATTGATAGTTATGTCTTCCGATGACTCATTGACGTTTCTCGTTCTGTGCACTATGACCCCCGGGTGTGTCGCATGTTGTGACGTCACACGCTGCGTCATTTGACCATGCGTTTGACTCCCGTTTGACTCCCATTTGCTATATGTTCCTTATATCGTTATTGTCTTTTTTACCATTGCTTTATTTTATCATTTCTTTCTCCTTTAGACATTCACAAATACAAGGACATTCACACACACACACGCGAGCAGGCGCGCGCACGCACAAAGCGTTAGGTCTAAACGAAAGTACACGCCTTTTTTTGAATGAGTGTAAAAATGAGTGTATCTTAAAAACTAATTTATGTAAACAGTTCAAATAAATTCTGTAGAGTTTTAAATTGTTTTATGCACGTTTTTCTCATTGACAAGTTTGAGGTTGACATTTATCCAGTTTTTGTACTGAATAAAATATGTAAAAAAAAAAAACTAATTTTTTTTTTCTTTTTGTTTATTGCACTTTTGAAATATTTATGTAGCTACTATTGATTTATTACAAACATAGCCTTCAAATTGGGAGTGTAAGGATTATTTTGATATATGGCATATGAAAATGCTCAAAATAATGACAGCACAGCATGTAAAAATACAAAGATATACTCTGGTGGAATTGTTCTATGGCAGGTCATAAAGGGTTAAAAAGGAGAAAAGCTCGGGAGCGCGCATGCACGTCACATCCGATGGATTTCGCGGTAAATCCGACCCGGAGCCTTCACATAGGAATAGGAATACTGGCCTTCAGAGGTAATAGCAAAACCTGACAAGTGGATCATTGTAATGTGTGATTACAACCCCTTCACACACAGGCAATAAAAAAAGGATTCATTTTAGAAGAAAAGTTACATTTAGCACCTTTAATGAAATGCATAAATACTTATAGTATTATTATTTTACTTGCAGTACTTTTCTATTTGCTTAATCCACATTAGATTATATATAGATTACATTTTTTTTATTAAATGACAGCAATTACCTTGATACATATTTTTGTTTAGCAGTACAACAAATAATACCATAATACAAAAATACGTATAATATCTGTTTTAATAATCTACAAAGAATCCATTGTCACGGTACGGTTGTGTAAGAAGCTCACGAAGACGATAAAATAACAAAAACAGTCTTTAATTCAAAACCCATGAAATCCTCAGGGAAACTGAATCGCAACCATCTTAACATGAACGCAACATTGATGACAACGGACAGGTTTAAATGCATGGAACAAACAAAGGGAACTAATGAGATAATTAATTAGATAACAGGTGAACATAATGACTTATCAAACAAACTAGAAAAACTAGGTCACAGGGAACAACAAAACATAACATACATGTTATGTATGTTACATCCATAAAAATAGACTTTGCAGTTCTTACTTGACTCAATCTGTAACAGTCTCACAAGTATGTGTTTGCCACTTGCTTGTGCCATTTTCCAAGCACAGAGCACCAAAAGGTTAACGGAAGTGCAGTAACCAGAATGCTTGTGGAGAAAATGAGAAGGTTTTCTCATTCACAGATGCTGATCTGTTAGCTGAGAGAACTTTTAGGACAGAACCAAAGCAAGTAGCCTGTTTACAAAATAAAACATTTTCATGCTTTTTCGCTTCCTGAAAGTATGGCACAGCTGTCCCAGAGAGAGATTTAATATTGGCTCCTCTCAACACCCCAATGTTTTCTTCTCCTGTCTGGAGGTAAAGGCAGATGAGGGGAGACTGAAGTCCTGTAGCTCTCAGTGAGCTTGGGTGTGTCTGTCATTGTCTGGCCTGATTTTTGGTGGAGAGGACCAGTGGAGCTGATTCTCAGCCAGCTCTTTGTTTGAGTTCTACAACAGACGCAGAGGTGCATTATGGATCTGATTGAATGAGGCGCCAGAAAAAGACAACAAGCTTTGGTGAGAATGAGAGCTCAATGCACCGAATGGGTGCTTTGTTTTGTCGGCTAGTTGTTTCTGCCTCATTCTGTCTCTTTCTCATGCACATTTACCCAAAAGAAACAACCGGGAGAGCTATACTTAACTGTATTATCTCAAATATTAAATGGTATTAAGTTGGCAGATATTTTCTTGCTCTACTGATAATCTTAATGCCGTTTTTGACCACTGTTGAGGTAGATCAGGAGGTTATGATCTAATTTTTCATCTTCATCCTCAGATGATGCCCTACAGCAGATCAGAGAGCATTTTGGGATTATGACTCACTTTCTCTGCGTCCTATTTATATCTGCCAAAGGTCTCCAAATCCATGAGCAATTACTCTGTCAGTCTCTCTGGACTGCGCCTCGTCCTGTAGATATGTACGAGTTTAGACTGCAGTTTGATTAGAAAGACTGTCCTGAGACGTGTTCCCAGATCGAAGGTTTCTTGAACACTTTAAAAGGGTTTCTGAGCTCATTAAACATTGTTTACCTAGAGTGCTTTGGTGCTGGAAAGTCTCTGGAGACAATGAAAACTTTATGGCGTTTTTTGTTTTTGCAGCATGTCTGACCACACAATACTGACCATTTTGTATCATATAAAGGATTACCGGTAGTTCACAAATAATGAAATTTCTCTGCATTTACTCACCCTCATGTTTTTCTAAACCTGTTTGACTTGCAATTAAATTCTTGAAGAATACCATGGACACTCTTCTCCACATAAGGAAATTGAGTTACAAAATGACATGCAGTAGAAGCACTATTTAAGTATCATAACATTTTTTTAAATGCTTTATTCCAAGCCTTCTGAAGTCTTCTGACGGTTTTGTGTGAGATGTATTCACAGACATTTTTGACATCCACCCTTGCTTTCCTTTGGCCGATTTGTGAACGAATCATATGAGTTAAACACTTTCAGTGAATCTATTCATGATGTTGTTGACAAAAATAGAGAAACGGATGGATGCTTCAAGCGACAGCTGTCATTGTTAAAACTGTGAGCAAATCCCTTTGTGTGTTTGAATGATATGTATGCATGGCCGCACTAGGCAGCAATGCAGATCTCTGTTCTTCTTACATTGGGTTGAGTGACAGGCTGGCTCTCGCCACACTGCAGTGTTTACCCATCCTGCTTCCAATGCTTGGGTGTCTGGGACCTCTAATATTGCATCAAAATCTGATGGGGATCTCTGCCCTCTATTTTTCATTGGGGAACCAGTTGGTTGCTCTAGACTATTATTTCAATTGTTCTGCTGACTGGATGTATAACATGAGAAACCACTGAATTGCCACTGTAGTCCATTCAAAAGTCCATTTTCTTTCTCAAAATTGCTGTTCTGAAGAGAGACACGATTGTGGGTGTGTGGTTCATTGGCGATTTTGAATAGCCATGTTTGTATAATTTTTCTTAGTATTTCATTGGGAGAATTAGAGGCCACTGTGTTACCACATCATTAGCTAACTGATCATACAAGGGTTGTTATTTTCTTTTCTGATCTTTGAGAGTTGTGTTTGGCTGTGGAAACAACTACGAAGAAACAATAACAGTCTCAGGCCCACACTGAGAAGGAAAAAACCCTTTGGGATTGAACCACCCCATCTTTGAAGGGGTTGAGGAGCAGTTGGATGGCCCCCTCTGCAGGCTGAAGTGGAGTGCATTAGCTAGCAGCTTTATTTGAAATCATAAAAGAGTTATTTAAATGTTTAGCCTGTGATGATTTGGACCATTTTAATTTCCATTTTGTAAGGATTCTTTATACTTTTGTAATCCCTTTGATATTATCTTTCAATTTGATGTTTCTGTTATGCACAGGTATGGGGTGAACTGCCTTATCCAGTTTGAGGATTTTGCCAACACCAACGCCTTCCGTCTATTGAGTAAATACCGCAACAAGTACCTCACGTTCAATGATGACATCCAAGGTATGGGCACTAAAAGAGATTTGAGTTGCACACTTGTTTTTAGTCTCTCTTGCACTAAATGAAAGACAGACAACACATACAGTATAAGTTATGATTTGGGTCAATTCAAATGCTCAAATACTTATTCAGACCACATCTCTCACTCTGATTTTCCTTCATACTGTTGCTTAAACCCCTCTTATATTTATGGTTCGATAAATCTTGAGTCTATTTTCTACCATCCACCTCTCTCACTCTATCCTTTTTTTACATTATCATTGCAGACACATTCCAATCATCAACTTCAACACAATCTTATTGTTTGAAATTGAGTTTAACCTTAGTTAACCAGCTGATCAGCCGTATCCAATTTATTCTAAATGGGAGCTGTTGACATTGGAGTTACTTGGAATACTTTTATATTTCGCACATTTTCAACGTGTCAGGCCAGGCCAGTGGTTCTCAAACTTTTTTACTTGAAGGTCCCCCATTGTCCAACATAATACAACATAATATTTGATTTATTCATTTATATATGTATGGGCCATTCAGAAATAAAGTTTAAAATTCTCCAACTGTTATCATGCATGTATGTAATTATTTTATTGACCGTGCATTGCAAGCAAGATAGACTTCACTGAAGACAGCCACACTGCTGTACATTTAACAGACTCATCCCCAAATCAGCAGCTCTCTAGAGTTTTGAGTGAATCTCTTCTTAGACAGGGTGAGAATCTATTAACAGCTGCTTTTCTCACTCCTTTGACAATTCCTGCAGAAATTCACCTCCATATAAACTCCACCTTGGTGTCTAGAATTGAGTTTCCAGAGTTGAGTCTCAAGCATTTTATGAAAACTTTTATGTCCAGGTTTTCTTCTCACCACAGAGATTAGATAAATTCAGTAAAATTTATTTGTGTTTCCTGTCTCATAGGTACTGCTTCTGTGGCTGTGGCGGGACTGCTGGCTGCCCTTCGCATTACCATGAGCAAAATGTGCAACCATACCATCGTGTTTCAGGGTGCAGGGGAGGTGTGTGTGTCGGCTGCACAGATCCGCATATAACCGTTTTCAATGCCAATTATTCCAGACAGTGTTTTGATGGTGGCTAACCCATTTTGATTCATATGGTGGTTCATCTTGTTTGTCAATAAAACTATTTAAAAATGTATGACATTTTTTTTTAAGATGTATGGAATGGATTGATTATGGAGTCAAGCTATGAGATTTTTATTGAATTATTGTGAAGCTGAGTTGGCCTTTTTAGATATGTATGTGAAATGTATTGATTTAACAGCATTTTTATGTTTTCAGGCTGCAATGGGCATAGCTGAGCTGATCATTATGGCGATGGAGAAGGAGGGTCTTCCTCGTGAGCAGTGTATAAAGAAAATCTGGATGGTGGACTCTAAAGGGCTTATTGTCAAGGTGAGCTAAACAAAATATATTTAGATCAGTGTTGACGTTCAAACACACCATGTGATTTGAATTGGAATTTACACTTCTTCTCATTCCATCATCTTCATCAGAAAAGATGGTAGAATTCAATAGATGATTTTGTTATTTCAAGCTTAACAGATCGTTTGGCCATGTTAGATTAATAAAGACAAAGCGGTCAGGGAAGGTTGTGATAATAATACTTTCATCCAAGTGATCTGTGGTACACCAGTTGCTCTCCACCTCCCTGAAACTCCTTGGATTATGAATCTTTCTCAAGGGCAGGATGGTGATGGAGGAGCTTTGTGATCTCAGCAGTTTTCTCATGCCTTGCTCCTTTCCGCTTCTCTGAAGCCTGGGCTGTATCACGTAATGGCTCTGATCCAAGGGGAAGGCTGTCACCATTCGGATTAGATGCCGTTGAGCATGAAATAAAGGAAAATACTTTCCACTAACAGATGATATAAATACATGCATATAAATATATGAAGAAGAAAAATATATTTTTATTTTAGCCTTGTAGTTAGTTTTATGTTAGATTATTATTTATCTAACATAATAGTTTCTTATCCAAAGAACATGGGATTGTCTCTTTTGATCGCTTTAAATTAATACGTGTGTGTGTGTGTGCGTGCGTGCGTGCGTGCGTGTGTGAGTGAGTGAGTGAGTTGGTTTATGTGATTTATGAGGACACAAATTTGTATAATGACATGTGTATTACACTGGTATTACAACTTATGGTGGTTTTATGAGGACATTTCAAAAGTCCTCATAAATCAAATGGCTTAAAATACATAAAAAACAATGTTTTATTACATTGTGTGTGTGTGTGTGTGTGTGTGTGTGTGTGTGTGTGTGTGTGTGTGTGTGTGTGTGTGTGTGTGTGTGTGTGTGTTGTGTGTGTGTGGTGTGTGTGTGTGTGTGTGTGTGTGTGTGTGTGTGTGTGTGTGTGTGTGGTGTGTGTGTGTGTGTGTGTGTGTTTGTGTGTGTGTGTGTGTGTGTTTGTGTCTGACAAATAGGCCAAATCTAAAAATGTGAATTTAATCTTATTAAATAATAATATATCACACCAAATGCCTGCATGTGCTAGATCGTTTGATGCTGGACCTTTTGTCAATGCTAACTTGCCACTTTTCTGAGCCATTTCTGTGATTATTTTGTATTGGTAGCTGTGTGAAGTCAGTTCCTTTCACTAAGGTGTAGGTGTAGTTCATCACATTAAATATGGATGAGTTCCACTAATATTTGACAGCCAGAAACGGTTTATATATTGCCTAATCATTAAAAATCGTTTCATTAAAATGAATGGCTGAATGTTATCATTTTTATACTTTATCTAATGCAATGACATTTACTTTTTTTAAGTGTGACATTTTTAAGTGTGTATATTTTAGACACTAAGCAATGTTTTTATTGCCCATCTGGCAGATCATACACACTTTGTTCTCTGTGTAGAGAATCTGTGTTCATCTGTGCGGTGAGTTGTGCTATCGTATTTTCCTGATACGCTTTCATTTTCTGTCTTTTGATCTGTCAATTGTCATCTCTCTGTCCCCCATTAAGGGTAGGGATCACCTCACCCACGAAAAAGTGAGGTTTGCACATGAGCATGCACAAATGAAGAAGCTTGAGGATGTTGTGAAGGAGCTGAAACCCACTGCTTTAATTGGTATACACGTACTGTAAATAAATATATATATATACACTGCTGTTGCCCCAGCAGTCCCAATGAGAACTATTGGACTCAAATACTTCTCATCATCTCCACAGGGGTGGCAGCTATCACTGGTGCTTTCACAGAGGAGATAATCAAGGCAATGGCTTCCTTCAATAAGAGACCTATTATCTTCGCTCTAAGCAATCCCACCAGCAAGGCGGAGTGCACCGCTGAGCAGTGCTACACACTCACTGAGGTGCTTTTGAAGGAGTCGCATAGGTACATTTATGTCTGAAAATTTAAAATTTGGTTTAATTTTTGCTTGTTTAATATTGCAGGGAAGGGGGATCTTTGCAAGCGGGAGTCCCTTTGATCCGGTAACCCTTCCCGATGGCCGGAAGTTTTACCCCGGTCAGGGCAACAATGCTTATGTGTTCCCTGGAGTGGGGCTGGGGGTCACCGCTTGTGCTATGAGACACATCTCTGAGGATATTTTCCTCATCACGGCTGAGGTGATCGAATCCCCCTTGCTTTTTTCTGTCTACCTAAATCTGTTTATACAAAGTTAACGGTTTCTGGAAACTTTCTCTCTAATCAATTTTTTTTATTGTAATCTGTTGTCTCCATCTTTCACTCTCTCTTTCTTAGGGCTGGCTATTAATACAGTTCCTGACTCGGTTCAATACAGATTAACTATCATCTCTAAACTATTTAAAATTATACAATGAACCTCTAACTTTACATTGCAAAAATATTCATAAAAAAAATTAACAACAGGGCTCAACCTATGATTTTGTTTGTTTAAAACAATTAAATAGTAGCAAACTTTCACTAAATATGGGTAAATACGGCACACAACAGTAGCTGACAATCTGAAATTTATCATAACAGTTTTGGTGGGTAAAAACTTGCATATTATCTGTCACATCTTACTAAAGTTACACAAAATGGTACCAGCCAGATGACAAAGTTTAACACGTTTGGAACCAATTTATCTATGTACAATATAAGATTTTTATTTTGTTTTATTTCCATATGTCTAGTGATAGGAAAAGCCTAAGGCTTGCATGCCCTGAAATTTTGGATGCACATAAGGGTACGTTCACCTGACAACGATGTACTACTAAGAACAGAAAAGTTTTTCTTTTGTGTTTTTCGCGAACAGACAACACCATAGTTCACACTGATCCGCGCAAATGACTAAAAACACTGCGTTATGCATGCCAGGCCAATAGTTGATGATGTAAATTTGTGAATAAAAACTTACGCAATACTACGTAATATGCAAACGTTTATATTTGCATTTTTTACACTGAGACGATCACGGCATCCTATTCAAAAACTTGTTCTTTGAATCCCGTTTATAAGTTTGCGTTTTCAGGCCCCCAAAATAGCTTTGTCGTGTAAATGAGAATTAAAAACTTCCACTTAATATAGCCATAGAAGCTAGCGTGACATTAAAGAAAATACAAATAATAAAATAAACGTTTTAATTACATCCAAAATAATTTTTTGGGGGTGAAAAATATATCATGAATATTAATGCTTAGGTTTCAAGAAAATAAAATACCACAACCAATATAACACAATCAATATAGTGTGCATATGTAGATCCATCCTTGCATTCATAATCAGAAAATAACTTCTTTTTTTCAGCCCTAGTTCTTCTGTATATAGATGCTCTTAATAAAACATAAAATCCCATTGCAATATGCGAACATCTCCCATTTTATTGCTGCAAGCAATATCATCTTGTATTTTCCTGAACTTATCGGTCAAGCTGTCCAGACAGTGTTTTAGTCAGGTACTGTGAATGGTTGCATCAGACTGTGTAAACAAGAGAGCTTTTTTTGAATGTCAATGAACCACTGCCCTGTCATGCTGGAAACAGACCATTGCAGCATAAAAAGGTTAGCCAAGGCCTTATGATAAATCAGCATGTGCCAATGAGGGAGATTTATCTTTTTAGAGAAGCTCAAAGTAGAATGATCTACTCAGAGCGTGAGCGGGATCACTTCTCCTGCAGTCTGTGGATAACTCCAGTGAATCTGCTGTGTGGATATCTGAACTTCAAACAGCATCCAGCAGCAGGAGGGAATGCTTAATATCTCTATCCCCGCTGGTCGTACTAGGCTTTTGTATATGTCATTAAGTTATGGTTCTGTGCTATCGAGTCTCAGGGAGGTCTATAATCACTAACTGCAGCAACCCAATGTGACCTGAAATGATAAAGTGGTGAACAAAACAAACCATATGAGAGCATTAGAGGGAGATACAGGAAATTGATGTAAATAAAGCAACTAAGATAACGAGCAACCAGCGACTGCAGCTGATGGAAGCTGAATAATTTAGTTGTCTTTCTTGTCTAAATTGGAAAATGACAAAAGATAATTGTGATCATTAGTCTGTGTTGTTGTTAGTGGTCAAGGTTGCAGTAACTCTAATAGAGCCAAAAGGATTGTTTGGGCTCTAGAAGTATTTCCAAAGAAAGAAATGATCTTGAGGGCAGCACAACACAGCACCATGACTGTGCTTTGGTTTTAGTGTAATTAAAGCTGCAAGACCTAGACCTTCTAGCTATTATTTATTCAAAAGAACTTGTTATTCTGCATCACACAGTGTTGTTTAAGTATTATTTATATAATACATTTTATTCATATTTTGAATGTGCTTTTTATTTATTTATTTAGATTTTATTTTATTTTTATTTACTGAGATTTTTTTTTTTAAATGTTAGTCTTATTTTTAGTTAACAGAGGCCAGACGCCGAAAAAGAATCTAGCCAAAATAAATGTTTTAGTTATTATTTCAGTCTCTTGTTTGTTTGTTTTGGGGGTATGGATCTGGCTGATCTCAGGCGAGAAAAATACACTTATTACTGCCTACACAATCCAGGTATGTAAGCAGTGGGAAAGCTGGGATGAATATTTGATGCAGGTCTATCAGAAAAACAAACAACTGAAGAATAATTAGGTTCATACTCTTTGTCAGTGTACACAAACGGTGTAATTAGACATATATTGTCCACACTTTAAGTCCATAATAATCACCAGTTTGTGCTGTGTTTACAGACTATAGCAGAACTGGTGACTGAGAAGGATCTTGCAGAGGGGCGTCTGTATCCTCCTCTCAAAAGCATCCGGGATGTTTCCTTCAAGCTGGCTGTTAAGGTGGGCTTGGCTCAATAACATCTCAAGCCACAGCCGTGATTCATGCATGTCGCCATTTACAAATTCTAATCATTTTTATGTGCATCATGACAGATTGTGGAGTACGCCTATAAACACAAAATGGCAACACTGCACCCGGAGCCGCACGATAAAGAGGCTTTTGTTCGTTCGCTCATCTACAGCACAGACTACGACGAGTTCGCGGTGGACTCGTACGGCTGGCCTGAGAATGCCATGAACATCCAAACGTGCAAACTGTGACCACCAAAACACACAGACCAGAATGAGATTTATATGGCATTTCTGTTTTAAATGTGGTTTCTTGACAGGATTATAATGATTATCTGCAAACAGTATTGTAAACCAAAAATAGCTTTAATAAAATGTCATTTATTGTAAATTTGTGAGAGTATGTTATTTATTACACTGTATGGAATTCTTTACGATTTACCATTGTTTTTTTTTTTTAAATGTTTACATTTAAACCTGAAGAATATTTGGACAAATCCCAAAGTCCCTTTAAAAACGAGGCTGAATTTGAAGATAGGCTACTATGTAACTTTTTTTCTTCCAAAACGTGTTTTTGCTGGGTTTTTTGCAGGAAATTGCATATACATCACTTGCCTGTGTGTGTCTCGTCATATCTGTAAACAAAGGCTGTGTTCGACATTACCAAGGGGGTAATCCATCGACCGGAAGTTGAAGCCTCGCGGGAGCCGCCATCTTGTAGCAGAACTTCACTTGCGTTAGCATTCCCATTGACTCCCATTCATTTTGGCTTCACTTGACGGCGAATAACTTTACATCTGAGGCGTTTAAAGACTCCATTTGTCCATTATTTATTTCTAAAGAAACATGACAATGCATAAAGGGCTCCATTACCTTCTATGTTACAGAATGGCCCCGTAGAAACAGTTTTTGTAAAAATAGGCTAACGACTGCGTCATAACCACTCGACTCTCTGTTGCGCTGTACAGGAATGACCGTACAGACAGGAGGAGCTCGCAGGCAATCGGGGGGACGTCCCGTCAAGGGAGAAGCCCATAGATAATGAGTCCATAAAAGCAACAGGACAAAAACTCCTGCTCACTCACGCCAAAGAACTCTTTGCTCAAGTCCCCCGTCTCTGCAAGATTAACGTTGGCAGTTTTCATGCACAGCTACTAGAAGATTTACGTCTGTCAGAGGGGTTGCTCACGTCATTAAGCTTAGGTTGAGTCGGTTTGAGTCTGCGCGTCAGGAACGGAAGTGCTCAAAAAATGGACATCAACTGTCTCAACTGAGTTCCAATGAGATGACTCTGTCCACTTCTTATACTGTCTATGGACATTACGCGTCTAACGCAGTTCGTTGTTGTGAGGCGGGAACTGATGGAACGTTTACAGACTACAAATACAAAACTAAAGTAAAAGACAGCAGCCCCTCACGGACGACTGCTGTCACATATAATAAAAACACAACTCCAGGCCTGTCATCTCGATCTCCATCGGTCCTCCTTTTATGCTGCCGCTGCTCCGTGAGAAATACGAGACGCTCTCTCACGGCCTCGTCCTGCTCGCCACAACCTATAGCCTTAAAGAGGACACTGTTTGAGTGGAAAGCCATTTGTAGTCGTTTTCGAAACCATAGTGGACGTTAACGACTGCACACATTCAATCCCGCAATGCATTGCTATAATGAGTGATGTAGGCTACGCGCAGCGGCTTGAGAATACCCATCTCAATCTAGCTCTCTTTGCCCGTCTCCAGCCCTATTTGGAAGGTCAAACATAAGTCTGTCTGCTGATCTAACTATTACATGACTGCAGTAAAACTGGCTCACTATATGGTCTGGTGTGGTAAGGAAAGCGCACGACGAAGAACAAATATTTACTGATAACTTGGAGAAATAACAGAGAACAAGACAACTCAAACCAAATACAAAGTAGAACCGATAAAAGACAGAGAGAGATCACAGATGGAGATCACAGGGAATAGGGTGACAGGGAGGAACTGATTAACAAGATAATTGAAGACACACAGCTGAACCGAAACAACTAATGATGACGGTGACCATGGAAACAAAAGAGTGGCGGGAAACAGAAACAAACTGACATGTACACTATATCTCACTTGTGCAATTTGTTGCACATTTAACCAAGTGCTGAGATCTGTGCTGCTGGAACATGCTGTTCCTTTGAGAGTATAAAAGTTTGGATTTCTGATGCATCATAATTTAATTATAATTCAAAACTGCATTCTTTAGCTGTACATCATTCCCATGGGATTTGCATGTTGATCATGTTTAATGAAAAGCTTCCTGAGAAGCAGATACATGTTAAACATTGAAGACGTCTACAGCCCTCTAAGGATCCATTCTAACATAAAAGGCTTTGATTAATTATTCAATATTCTCAAAATAATTTGTCTGACTCTGCCTGTCATTTCATATGATCTATAGGCAGGTGCAGTTTTTTTCATTACATTAATATAATCTAGAATACTTATTTTTCAAAGGAAATGTTAGTGTAAAATATGTATTTCTTCGTAGAGGAGAGTTGTCTTTTTATGAGCTTCACTGCTATAGTTTATGGCGCACTGATGTTGCACCACAAGTGTAACCAAGTTTTTTTTTTGTGTGTGTCATGAATCACACACAAATAATAGGGTAAGAAACGCAAGGTAGCAAGGCAGTAACGTACATACAGTAAGAGAGTCTGCTAAAAAAATAATTTATAAAACATTTAAAGCAATAGAAATTAAACAATACATTAATAAAAAAATATAAATAAATAACATGGGAAAGAAAAATGAATAAAAAAGGGTCATCTTCAGAAAATCAGGAGATAACTTATAATGAAACCATAATTTGTATTAAAAAACAGAGCAGTTTATAGTGGCTTTCTTGTTAGCTGATAAACAAAGAGAGTCATAAAATAACTGCAAATCAACTAAAAAAAAGCTAAAATTGGGCTTAGAATCATGCAGTGACTTTACCACGTTTGTTTTTTGAATGTGATTATGCAAAGGAGTTCTGGAAAGAAGTAGCCTGGCTTATTTTCTCTGCTTATAAGTGTTTTTGAGAGATGGAGAAAAAGAGATGGATGACAGATTAAGACTGCTAACTCTATGTGGCCAGTTTCATCTCCATAAATGTATTGTTTCAAGATTATATTTAGGCTACAGAATGTGCACTGAAGAGTTGTCTAATTTAAGAAAGAAGAGAGTTACAGGGATAGTAATTATGTAGAATTTTAAAGTGAAGCTCTTTCCACTTGTTAGGTAACAGAAACTTATTAATGTTAGTCCATATATTAATAGTAGAAAGAGATAGATAATTTAATTTCCATTTGAAAAAAGCTTTTGGATGACAGCTGATTTGCCTATTAAGGAATCTTCTTATCCAAACATTGTTACATTTGACATTGGAAAGCCCCAATCCTCCAATGGATAATTTGGGCATTTCATAGACTGATACTCTGTAACTATGACCTAACCATATGCAAAAGTTTAGGTGAAATAGAATTAATAACCCAGTCATAAACTTTTGGTGAGGATTGGAATCCACTCCAAAAATGTCAGTAAATTCAGTATATGAATATAAGCTGTCATCCTTCTTTAACCAATCCAAAACAAAATGACACATTTGTCAACCCAATTCTTAATAAAGATAGTCCAACCGCCCCCCCCCCCCCCAGCCCCCCCCCCCCCACACACACACAACACACACACACATTTTTCAAAGATGAATTTATGTAAAACTATAACAAATTAGGATCAGCATTCAGGCAGAGTTTAATGCTGATTGAGCCTGAAGTCCAAAGCATTCAAACCTCCCTCCAAAGTATATCTCTGACATGAACACTGCATGATAGCACTTTTGAATATGGAATATGGTTAAATATATTTTTCTCATGTATGAGAAGTGTATGTACCAGGTATGAGCTCTTTTTCATATATATATATATATATATATATATATATATATATATATATATATATATAATATATATATATATATATATATATATATATATATATATATTTCAAACAGAATTGCAGAATTACCAAGGTCATGGGCTCGATTGTCAGGGAATGTATGAAATGCAAAATTGCAAAAAATGCTAAAAAGAGCCAATTTGAATTGATTAAAAATGTAATATATAAATGATTATCTCTTTATAAATATAGATTACATCTCTTTCGAATGTCTTTTGATATGTTTCCCTCTGATGTTCAGGTGTCTGCGTGCGCGCGCTGGTCCGAGTGAAGACTCCATGTGCGCATTGATGAGGATGCTGAAGCCCACGAGGACCTTCCATGGACGTACAACTACTGTACGGTTGATGTTACCGTATTTCAGCACATTCTGAGCGTCGATCAGAATGAAACGCGAATGATGAATTCAGTTCAGTTGGAACCTGTTGTTTGGAACTTTACGTTTAAATTCGACAACGGCACGCGCGCTAATGAGACAGCAGCAGGATATCCAGCCGATGACTATTATAATATTGTTCACGTCACGGAAACCAAAATCCTTCCTGCATTTATTGGATTTCTGTGCTCCACCGGGCTTGTTGGAAATGTTCTTGTTTTGGTCACTATTTTAAGGTGGGTTTACAGGTTGATACGGAAGCCTCACTATTTTGCTTCTGTTTTTAATTAAGTTATTTTGCATTTGTTTATATATTTTAAATACATTTACTTCATGGCATGTTAAATACGTTATTGCCTATGGAATAGGCTACATAATCACTTTCCTGAAATTATCAAGGCATAATGTCACAATAACCATGAATGGTGTAGCCTATGGTTTTCTCTTTCTACATATATGAATGCGTGTAAAGGTAGTTTGAAAATACATTATGACAAATTCCTTAGGGAATAAAAAGTAATGTGATCAGAGCATGTTTATAAAGGCTTAAGAATTTAGAGGTTTTTAAAAAATCATTATTGAAAGGATAATTGGATTTGATAGCTTTAATGATTGGATATAGCTTTATTAAAATAAGCACTAAATGGGAATGTGCCACTATATCCTACATTTAACACCTGGATAATTTTTCATGCAATTAATTTTATATGGCAAGAATATCCTTTCATTTGATTTAAATAAAATAAAAATAGTTTTATTTTTCATTTGCACAATATCTGATTAAAGAAATGTTACATTTTGTTTGCCACAGTTCTTTTACATTTGATCAATGAAATTGTTTCAATGATTTAATTCACAAAAAAACATAATCTTTATTTACTTATGGTCTGCCTGAATACTCGATTCTGATTTGCTAGAGGAATTCCTCAGATAATTTCCACTGTTTTTGTATGGATTCTCTGAGGACATAGCCATGACCCATCCTCAGACTCCTGTCACTCACTGGAGGTTATATAACCCTGTTTATTTCTGCTTGCAACTTGTCATTGTCAGGGTTTGTGCAGGTGCTGAAGACGAGGACACGAAAGCTTCAATATAAATGTTTTAATAACAAAATGAAAACTTTCCAAACTTAAACAAGAACAAAACTCCAGGAAATCAGAAACACACAACCATACGTAGACGACGATCGACCAACACTCAGGGAAAACACAGGGCTTAAATACACTGAATCAAATGAGATAATTAACAGAACACAGGTGAGAAAACTGAACACTAACGAGGAGCGGGAAAACTTAACAGGACTAAACCAGAAACCACAAAGACAGGGGGAAACAAGATCTCAAAACATTAACAGAACACATCAAAACGTGACAGTCATGTTTCCTTCACATTTCCTGGATGTTTCTTTAGCAGTTTCTCATCAAGGGACCACAGATCACAACAAGTTCTTTCTTGTATATTTTTGTAGGTCAGCCAAAAAGACAGTACCAGATGTATATATGGGAAACTTGGCTGTGGCCGACCTGGTCCACGTGACCGTCATGCCGTTCCTCATTCACCAGTGGGCCCGTGGGGGGCACTGGGTGTTCGGCAGCACCCTCTGCACGATCATCACCTCTCTTGATAACTGCAACCAGGTGGCGTGCGCTGCAGTCATGACTGCTATGAGTCTCGACAGGTACGTGATCAGTGAAATAATGTTTGAAAGGATATATTACCATTTCCAGATAACTAGCTAAACATTAAGTGTTTTCATTTATCAAATATAACAATGCACAATTGTTCTTATATTTTACATTGGATTATTTTTTTATCCTAGGCTAATCAAAATGCTTTTATTGTCTCAATTGCATTGATGCACGTAAAGCCAAAAGTGTATTAATAGACCCTGGGCTGTACTGGGACACAAATTCAGGCATCTCACACTCATGCAGGCCATCCCTATCACCCACAACAACACATTTTAAACCACG
Source organism: Chrosomus eos (assembly GCA_036326025.1). Classification (NCBI taxonomy): domain Eukaryota; kingdom Metazoa; phylum Chordata; class Actinopteri; order Cypriniformes; family Leuciscidae; genus Chrosomus; species Chrosomus eos. The sequence goes on from CM070831.1 coordinate 14,821,190, forward strand.
GACAACCCTGTTTTTTTGTATGGCCATCACATACAAAAAAAAGGTCTAACACCTTAGGCTGGGGCAATGCTAAATAATCAAAAGTTCTCTTACTCAAAGGTTTTGACTAAGCTTCTCCATTGGGAATAGCATACAGTTTTTGAACTGTGGCTGGTAGTACTATAATCTTTTTATGTAGCTCATAAGTGCATTAGTGTTTCATTTAGAGCTGCTATACTGTAACATCACATAATTAAGTATAATCATAATTTTGTGCTTCTCTGGCTCAGTAAGGATGTGATATGAACTCTGGCTCTTGTGATATGAACTTTTTTTTTTTTTCAATTTATTTATTCATTCATTTATTCAAACCCTCTCAGAATTATAATGGGTAATTTTGAGGAAGAACTTACTAGACCAGGAATATGTTATTTCGACTGGAAGCTGCGGTTGACGGTCCATGAACACCCTCATTTCCCGCAATGCAGCATCTGCAGTAGACTCTGTTTCCTTTTTTGTTTTAAAGAGGTTTGAGAAGATAATATGCTTAGCACAAGATGATTTAACACCAAGCTCATTCGCAGCTGCTTTTTCTTTCAGCAACAAGATTGTCTGTCCTTTACTCTAAATGTCAGGCCGTGTCTTCACCAGCAGAGTAATGGTGAATGGGAAACATTTAAAAAAATTTGCCTCTCATAAATGTCAGCCAACTAATTAAATGATAAAATGACACATTTTCAGTGTGAAAATGCTTATAAGAGGGGTGACATCTTTATTGTTTATTCATTTATGTGCTCCAGATACCTGGCCCTTGTTCATCCTTTTCGCCTGTTGAGTCTCAGGACCAGATCCAGGACGATCCGTATTAACCTGTTTGTGTGGGCGGCCTCCTTCATCATGGTTCTGCCAGCCTGGGTTCATGCCAAAGTGATCCGCTTCAGAGACGGGCTGGAGAGCTGTTCCCTTAACCTGGTCTCTCATAAAGAGTTGCTCTGGTAAATGCTTCTGCTTGTGTACTTGTGTATAGCCTTCTGTACAGATCTGATTATTCCCTCTCTCATAACCCCTTATTTTTATTGTCATAGTTCTTTGACTTCTGAATTTTGTTCTTCTGTCACTCTGTTGTTATAAAATCTTCTTTTGAAAAGTGCTAAGGGACAAAATGCACCGATAAATATGGGTTTTCGAGTGTGTCCCATTTTCAGCATTCTGTTTGAGAACTTTGTAACAAGGAATTTTTTTTGGGAAGTTATTTTCTGTTATCTGCTCATTCAACATAATGGCACATAGGTTCATAGACACTCAAAAGCAACATAAAACCTTTTTCTGTCGTTTCAGTCAGTATATTTTCCACTTCACCAGAAAATTGCGTTTGCAGAAGGCAGATGCTCAGAGGAATCCATCTTTCTTGTTTAATTAAACTAGTGAATTAAACTAAGAGAGGTGATATAAAGGCTTTAAAGCTTTTCCTCATATGTTTACAGGTACACACTCTACCAGACTGTGACTTCTTTCTTCCTGCCATTACCTCTGATTCTCATCTGCTACATACTGATTCTCTGCTACTCCTGGAGAATGTATCGCAAGAACAAAAAGGCTCACAGGTGAATTTAAATTCATTACAGCCAGTGTGTGATATCAAACTGTCAAAGCTACAAATGTAATTGCTTTTGAAGCAATTCAGTGGCTTTACTAGGTCTACACTGGTTCCATTGATTAATATTTAACTTGCCATCCATAAAGAGAATATCTTCTGCAAAGTGAATATGAATTCCTTTTTCTTGTGTGATGTTGTCAGATGTAGCAGGTTGTCCCCTTTGAGAATTATCCTGCTCATGGAAATGTTTTCATTTTAGATTGACAGCACATACTGATTTTTGAAGACGTTTCTATTAAAAATATCCTAGATTCAATACAATGTTTGCTTAAAAAAATAATAATAATAACCCAGCTAACAGGGAACGCTCCCATAACTTTCTAAACCATAACCTGGTTCTGTAAATGTTAGTAAAAAACTTTCCTGAAATAATGTTTCTGGAACGTTTTTATAATGTTTATAGAGTTAAAATACATTATCGTAACGTTGAGAGAAAAACGTCAGTAGAACAAAGTTTTTAGAACGTCCTTGTGATGTTATTTGTTCTTGACTGATGTTCTGATAATGTTGAGTAAAAACGTTCTTAGAACAACGTTCATGGAATGTCCTTGTGATGTTCCCATAATGTTGAGTGAAAACGTTCTTAGAACAGCGTTCATGGAACGTCCTTCTGATGTAATAATAAAAAAAGTTTCTGAACGTTCAAAAAATTAAGAATTTTAAAATTAATAATGTTTTTATCACATTTCCGAAATTATAGAATGGAATGTTCCTCTAACGTTCACATAAACCAAGAAAAAACTTTCTAAATACTTAAAAAAAAACGGATGTTTGGAACATTCAGATAACATTCAAAAATAAAGTTAATATATATTACATCACAATGACGTGAACGTTGTTATAAGAACGTTTTCACTCAACATTATGAGAACATCAGTCAAGAACAAACATCACAAGGACGTTCTAAAAACTTTGTTCTATAACGTTTTCTCTCAACGTTAAGAGAATGTATTTTTACTATATAAACATTATAATAATGTTCCAGAAACATTATTTCAGGAAAGTTTTTTACTAACATTTACATAACTTTTACATAACGTTAGTGAAAGTTATGGGAACGTTCCCTGGGGTTGTGTTTTTGGTTTAGAAAATATAATCTTTGCTCTTTATGATTCCATGGCATGTTCTGACCTGTGTACTTCCATGAATCTAAAGTAATGACTCATTTGTTATTTTTGGAATTTAAATATTCAATGCACAACTGCCTACTCTGGAAAAATGTAAACACTTTTTTTTTGTCACAAAAAACATGACACAAAATTTGTCAACACAGTTTTGGTACTTGAAAATCATGTTACTTTTAAATCCATACCTGTGGCTGTAAAAATGAATAGAAACACAAATAGAAACAGAGCAGCACAGTGGATAGCACTATCACCTCACAGCAAGAAGGTCCCGAGTTCGGGTCCCGCCTGAACCAGGAGTTATAGCAGGTTCTCCTTGATTTCCTCCAGGTACAACAGTTTCCACCACAGTTCAAAGACATTCAGCACAGATAAGTTTTCAATGTTTAAAAAACATTCAGAAATAACGTTTTCCTAACTTAATGGGAATGTTATGTTAACAACTTATTTTTGTTAGCTGGGAATGCACTTAAGAGTGGACATAAATGCAGACAGTTTTGCTGGATTTAAAAGCAGAAACTGTAAAATTCCTTTTAAAGGGATAGGGATAGTCCACCCAAAATTGAAAATTCTGTCAGCATATAATCAGCCTTATGTCATTCCAAATATGCATTTCTTTTTTTCTGCTGAACACAAAGAAGTGAATTTGAAGAATGTTGATAACCAAACAGATTTTTGTTCATACAATTGAAGTCTATACAGGTTTGGAATAAAAGTCATACAGGTTTGGGTGTGAGTAAATGATGACAGAATTTTTATTTCAAGTGGACTACTTATTTTAACTGTAATGTTTAGGTTTTTTGATTAGAACATGTAACCACCATAAAGCTGGATAGGGTTTGGCTAAATACTGTACGAGCCAAACCTGCATTCTCCGCTTTCTCTCAGGTATAACACCAGCCTGCCACGGGAGCGTGTGGTCCGCCTCACTAAAATGGTCCTGGTTCTGGTAGCGGTGTTCCTGGTCAGTGTTGGGCCGTACCACATCTTGCAGCTGGTTAACCTGAGCGTACCTCGGCCCTCTTTAGCGTACCACACCTGCTACTACATGTCTGTGTGCCTGAGCTACGCCGCCAGCAGCATAAACCCCTTCATCTACATTCTGCTGAGCGGACACTTCCGCCACAGGCTGGTCTGTCGGGATACACCCAGCATGCCAAGTGTGGAACGGGAGATCCAGGCCCCCCGCTCCAGTTTTTAAGCTGAATTCACGCTCAAACAAAATTAGCACTGTACACGGGGGAAGCCTGTGTTGGTTTTATGCAAAGCATGGTGGGGAAACATTTCTATATGTTTTCTTTTCTTTGATTTTAATTGTTGGGACTGGAGGGATTTCATATAGGAGGCATGGGGTGTTTGATATGTGCATGTATGCTTGTCTTGCACCTTTTATAGACCTATGTTGTGAATGTGCTGTTATTTATTATTTTTTTGTGGTGTCTTGGCTCCCTCTCCTGTTTAGTTGTAGTAATTCACTCTTCTGCTTGCTCGAGCATCCATCCATCCATCCATCCATCCATCCATCCATCCATTCAATCAGGCCTATTAACATTCAAACTATCTTCAAAACTTTAAAAAATCTTTAACAAGCCAACATTCAAAGTTTGGCTTGACAAATTTCACTCTTCTACTTAAAATGTGTTATATGCTTTTTTTCTTGATTTTTTAATGCTGTTTTTTTTATTAATTCTTTACATTTTCCTTTTTTATTTATTTATTTTTAAATGTCCTTACATTCTCATTTGAATTTTTATTCTGCAGCTGATACAGAGAAAAGATATTCTGAATTCTGACTTTGATTAAAGAGGCAGTTTTGGCATTTGCAGATTTCCATGAAAAAAGATGATTATGATAATTATAATAACTGTTTAGGGCATAAAGTATACCTCATTGTGGTCTTTTACTATAGTATGACTCTGTTTTCAGGTTTTAATCTTGATTGTACTGTATGTGACATTTTAAAAATGTGATATTGTATTATCTTGTGAATGTTTTATATGTATTATCAATGGGTTTTTATTAATTTGACATCAGGAATGTGTTTAGTAAAGATTGCTACAGAATGTATCAATGCATGAGCATGTTTTCATTCATCTTGTGTCAGTGCATTACACTGTACAATAAGTTTCTGCCTTAAATTTTTAAATACAATCAACTTGGATGTTTAAGAAATTTGAACTGACTTAAAAAATGCTTGACAATTGTGAAAATTTTGATGAGTTAAACAATGTAAAAACATATGTTGTCATAACTTATTGATCAGATATTTTTTTACAGAGTATATTATCATTGTTACATACAAGCAAAATCAATATTGCTCGTGACAAAAGGTTGCTGTTGTGCAGAAATCCTTTAAGGGCATTTAGTATTGTCTGGTGTGTAAACTGGACATCATAATGAAGTGGCTGGCAGCTCTAAAGAGTGAGGTCACTGACCAGACAGGCAGAGATGCAGGGATCCGTTGGAAGCCCAGCTCCCAGAGTGGAATCAATTCTCCAACCAGACCAGAGACAGACAGGGACCGCGACTGACCTAAAGCATGCCTGGCGGCAATGGCTGGAAACTCACCCCCATGCTCTCTCTCTCTCTCTCTCTCTCTCTCTCTCTCTCTCTCTCTCTCTCTCCTCTCTCTCTCTCTCCTCTCTCTCTCTCTCTCTCTCTCTCTCTTCTCTCTCTCTCTCTCTCTCTCTCTCTCTCTCCTCTCTCTCTCTCTCTCTCTCTCTCTCTCTCTCTCTTCTCTCTCTCTAGCAAAATACCATCTAATGTGTTCAAATACTTGTCAATATTAGTGTTTCAGTGTCAATATAGTTTATTGAGACCATGCATTACAAGATTACTATTCAATACAATAATATAAGTCACAAACTGTTGTGCTATTGGCTTTGTCAGTGATTCCAGTGCAGCAAGAGATTCTGCCAGGAAGGTACTTTTACCTTCTTTGTTTCTATCTCTGCTAAAGCACATTATACAAAATCTTCGCCCTGTATTTTCCGCATCACATAATTTTTCCCTTTCTCAAACTTTGAATCATCCTTCTGGTCTCTGAGCGTGGTGACTGACTACTGCTGCTAATCTGACCTTGTTTGACCTTGTTTGTGACTTGCTTCATATGGCACTGGCCTTGTTACTTACACCTCAATAGTTTGGCTGCCAGTTTGTGTCATGTTTTTCACACCAAGGCTTTTGTTTTTAAGTCTGTTATTTTATTTTGACAGATGTTTGTATGAGTTATTAATATGTCAGATATCACCAGCATTTTATTTAGGCCTAAATTTGTTAAATTTTTTATTGCACAGCCAATTTTCCCCCAAATATTTATTTGTGGCACAATTATACGTTGTATGATTGGTGGAAGAGGATTAGTGGAAAATTTTGTTTTGCAGTAGTGGAAGTGTACAGATGACAAGTGAAACAATTTTCCTTTATAGCCTAATTGTAAAACAGAAAATGCCATATTCTATAGCCTACTAACACCCCCATCTCAAAAACATCAGCTGGACATACAATACACCCCAAAAGTAGTTGAATTCTTAACCAGTAGAGGGCATGTGCTGACAATTTTCCCTGTTTAGAGTATGCAGCCAGATGCTTTTTTACAAACGAGGAAAATCAGGCCTATGCAATATTTGGTGAATCAGTTCAGCATGTTTATATATAGTCCTAGGCCTAAGTCTAATGTATGCAAGATCAAATCATATGTCTCTCTGTGCACATTTATGCACTTATATAATTTTATTATTTTTGGCCTACTGATCTTTAATTACAAATGACACTGTTCCCTGGAATACTTGATCAGAGTAAACAAAATAAAATGTCCGTGTATTTATTAAAATTGTATCGTGATATTCGCAAACGAGGTAAATACCATCATTGATGATGGTATAATAACCATCATTATTTCAAAATAGGACTTCAGCTTCCATTTCTGCATCCTTTAGTGTCGCGTCACGTGCCAGACTGTTTGCATATCTTTCTTAAATGCGAATAGTAGGCCCTATGTAGGCCTACACTGGCAGATTTAAATAAATTATTCTGTAACGGTACTTATTTAGAAGAGCTTTTGACTTATGCTTAAAAAAATAATAATAATCAAGACATAATCCTTGATCATTCGCTTATTCAGATACATTGCACGATGAAATTTAACACCAGTCGTTATAAAACAATTTGGCACTGACAGTTTCGTATTTTGACAAATGACCTCGGTTATTTCATCGTATTTATGTAAGATTAATATTCCCGGAAGTGTCTGTACATGGTGAAACCTGTGAGGAGATAAGCACAGGTTTTCGCCTGTGAGGCAATGGTGCGCGCAGGTTTTCCCGACAGCCTGTTGTTTCGCGGGCGGGTACCACGCGCAGAAACCAAGCGCGAATCAAAGGCCTGACAACTTCTTTGTTAATTGGAACAGGCTTCTCGCTATGTGTGCAGCGAGGGTGCTGAAAAGCCTGAGATACAAAATGACAAGTGTGAGCACGAAGTACAGTCGCGTTTAATTAATTTTTCTTTCTCCCTTGGAAGTTGGAAGCCGCTGTGTGCTCGTTTGTGATGCATTTCAAGTTGTAATTGACGAAATAACTCGCAACCGCAGTAGCTATTTCTTCAGCTTGGCCGGAGGTGCATTTGTGTTTATGGAATCAATGTGGGACTGCCTGCCTCACAGTCACAGGTATAGAGAAAACCAAAAATATGGTAAATTTGACCAAGAGATTTGAACTCATTGTTGCATTACGATGTATGCTTCCACACTGTAGGCCTAATAACTGTGTGGAAGAGCCTCTGCACATGGCCTCATCTGAAACACTGGACATCTAGCTGAGGTAAGTGACCATTTATTTTGGGTGTCCATCCAAATTAAGAGCATTTTCCCATAGTCCCTATAAACTCCTAAAACGGTTCTTAAGGGGCATACTTCCCACTGTAATTGATTTTTAGGGTATTTTAACAATATAAGCTAGGCCTACTGTAAAGCACACAGCATGCCAATAGAAAAGTATTGTAAGTAATTGACAAGATATCACAATAAATGCTCAGCAGGGCCCTAGACAATTTATTTAAGAATTCCTTTTAGTTTTTATTCATTAATACACTTCATATTGTCTCAAAAACACGAGAATGGACCTCATTGGTTCTCGAACATCAAGCAAACATGCTAAAGCTTCTGTTTATCATAACTGATGTGTATGTTAAAGAATTTTTGTGTGAGTTAATGTGAATAAAATCTTAAATTCAATCTGTTCTTACTATAAAGCGATTGTGTCTCTTCAGAAAATTTGGACTAAACCACTCAATTCATATGGATTAGTTTTACGATCTCTTAATGAACTTTTTGAAGCATCAAATTGGTTGTTGTAGCTGTCAATGGAGGGACAAAAATAGCTCAGATTTTATTAAAAATATCATTTTTCAACATTTGTGTTTTGAAGATAAACAAACGTCTTACGTTTTGGAATGACATGGGGGTGAGTAAATGATCAAATAATTTAAAATTTTGGGTGATCTAACCCTTTAAATCTTAAATTTTCAACCAAAAATGAAAATACTGTCATCATTTACCCTCCCTCATGTTGTTACAAACCAATGAACTTTCTTTTTTTTTGGAACACAAAGGAAATACACACACAAACAGTGAGACATTTTTCAAAATATCCTTTTATGTTCCATTGAACGATGCCAGTCATACAGGTTTGGAACGACATCAGGGTGAGTAAATAATGACTGATTTTTAATTTTAGGGTGAAGTATCCCTTTAAGAGATTTTTTTGTATTGAGATGATTATAAGTATTAATTAAATGCTTTTTTATTTTCATATCGATTAGTGCAGAAAATATCATGAAGATATAGGGCTCCAAGGCTGTTTCTTCCACATAATAACTCCTCTCAGTTGTGTGAGGTAACCCTGATGTTTAGTGGACCAAAAATGTTTATTCGACTGAGTTATTTGACTATGCAAAAGCATGGTGCACATTGCACATTTCCTGCTCCCACAACCTCGGCACATGCTTGTGTGACTTGTGCTGATTATACAGCCTCCACAACTCCAGATGGATCAACACATGCTGAAAATGCGACAAACTAAGACGCAGTTCTCCGTCTGACCTCAATCTATCACTTCAGTTTGCCTGTATAAATGTCAGCGTGCTTCTACTCTCAGACTCAGTGAGAAAAATGTATTTATGTTGTCATCTCATAAGACGTTTTAACAGCCCCATCAGAGTTTGTTTGCATGTTAATTGAATCAGTGTGCGTGGGCATTGTTTTAACCTGTTGTCATGTATCTTGTCGAAAAGCTTTTGCCATGGGCATACTTGCCTGGTATAGTTAAGTCTAATGCCTTTTAGTCTAATAAAGTTGTTTACAGGTGGAGTGTTTTTTGGGTAAAGGCCCATTCACACCCAGGATGATAACTATAATAATAAAGATTTATTTTAAAAAACATTCTTAATGTAAAAGAACAGCCGAGTCCACACCACATCTATAACGATAATAGCACAGAGGAACAATATTGCTAGAATCATTTTCAGAACGATTTTGTTCACAGTGATGATAAAAAATAAAAAAAATCATAGCCCATCCTGCTTTAAAGAGCTCTTATTATAAGTGTGCTTATAATAAATAGAACGTTTTCGTGCATTGGGGTGGATGCTAATGTAGTTATCGTTATAGTTATCTCTGTTATATTAGACTGATCTAGCTTTGTAACAGTTAGTTTATCACAAATTAACCTTTGAAGCAGATTAAAAGACAAAGGGCGCAGAAATCACCTGTACCGAACACGAGCCGGGCCGCTTTAATGGTTTTTGAAACGATTACATGCATTCTAATGGAGGACATTAACATGCATGTGTTAGAAACAATAGCATCCCTCATTGTTTCTCCATTCTTCATTAAAGCTGAAATTCAGTGCAAAATGATTGACTGCCAAGTTTTGTGAACATCAAAGCTTTTTTAATATAATTTCCCCTAACCAGAAACCCCATTAAATTAACATGCATTTTGAATCTTTTGCCCAATAAGTTGCTTAATGAATTGTGAGAGGCATTGCCAATGATCAGGGCCTCACATTAATGTTAGAATTAGACATTTAAAATATTGTGTGTGTGTGTCCATTTTGATTCCATCGTGCTGAGATGTGATGTGTGTGATACGAGTGAGGTCTCCAGTGCTCTTCATGCCCCGTTAATAACCTGGCCAGCTTTGATGTGGCAGTGTGGAGTGAGGTGGCTCTTTCTCTGCATCACTTGTGGCATGTAAATCCAGCCAGCATTTTATCTCCTTACCTGCTGCTCAAGGGGCAACTGGATTTGCTCTGGCTTCCTGTATATGCACTCTGTTGTAGCATGAGTCATAAGATGCCACCTACCCGACGGGCCACTCACAAACGCTTGGGGAAAAATGTGAATCTGTGTGCATTTGCTTCTCTGTTCATTTGATAATACTGCCTGTCCGTGTATGACATTCAGTTATAGCTTAAACATGAATTTTAATGTTGGTAATGTTCTATTTCTGAAGGGCTCGTAGTACTGGTGGTCTAGCTTGTTTGTATGAAAGCCTGCTTCTACCTATAAAAGACTTTAGTTTTTTTTTTTCCGCAATTAAGAGAATCTTACTTTCTTGTAATTTTGTCTTATCACTTTATATTTCACAATTGCATATTTATACCAGGCATGGTGATGTCTCTCAATTTTCACATTGTCATTTCTACTGTTTCTTGTAATTTTGACTTTATATCTTTTATACATCTTTATATCTTGCAGTTGTGTCTTTGTCTCACAATTTTGGCTTTGTTTCTCACAATATGACTATATATCAGATGCAATTTTATTTCTCTATGTTTCGACTTTGTCGATGCTTTTGCGTTCGCTCTCCAAGAGCTCAAAAGGTTCTGCGAGCAAATGCAAAGTTTCTTTGGGGAACGTAAAATGTCTTGCAAACGAACGCAAAGTTTTTCAGGGAACATAAAGGTTTTCGAGCGAATGCAAAGTTACTTTAAGTATTCCGTACAAATGCTCGTCTTTTCACAAAGTATGAATTGTTTTGAATCGTGTTTAAATGCATGATGTAAGTTATAATGTATGCAATTGTTATTGGGAACTATTATTTCTACTCAAATGTGATTGAAACCCAAGTTAAGCTTCAGTTCATCACATCAGTCATTTCGTTCGTTGACCAGTTTCGGCCAAAGCATATCTTATGCAATCAAACAGTGGCAAAACTGAACTCCAGTGTACATTTGGTTGGTTAAAAACACATTTGTTGTCTTGTGCTAACCCAGAGAGAGCACGTCTGATCGCCCTCTTGACCTTGAAATGAATGGCTGTCCAAACCAGTCTCTGCTACACATTATCATTTAAATGGCCCAAGGAGAAGGTTAGGTCAGCTCATTTGATGTTAAATGCAAACAGAGATCAAAGGAGAGAACTCGCAGTGGCCTATATTTACAGTAGTCGGTCTTCGATTGGTGTGTTCGGTGGCTGAGGTGGAGTGTTTTGTCTGTGTGTATGAGTTTTGTAGGAGGGAAGAGCACATTGTCTATTTGTTCTGTTTGGTCCTCATGGGTAGATAGCTCATTAACCATTGTGGCCTGGCACAATAGCCAAGAGCGCCGGCTGTATGGGTACAACAAGTCCAGCACAATACCTGTAAACAGCCAGCGGCTTAATTGAAAAAGGCCCCTGGGATCACCAGGGTGTCATAACAATAATAGGCTTGTATAGGTGCATAATATCAAAATTGCAGAGGCCTATTGGTGGAGAGTACATGTGTGTGTGATTGTGGTTTCTCTGAAACGGTGTTTTAATGGTGTCGAGATGTTACCCAGCTATTTTAGAGAGGCATAAATACTAGCTGAGTTTTTATTGAACATGATGTTCTTATCTGTTTGCTACAGTTCCAGGTCACTGAATGGCTCAAGCCTTGGCACCACACACCTCCAACCATCACCTTAGACAAGTAAAGGCTGAAAGATCCAAGAGAAGAGGATGAAAAGGTCAAAAATGTATGGTAATAAGAGTAATCCAATCAAGACTAGTTCTGTCAGCAGGGACTTGGTTGTAATATCTCATGATATGATAATATTGCCTATCTTTTTATTTGGTGTAATATTCTTTAGCTGCATGAAAAGATTTAACAATCATTTATTGGTGTTTCCAATAAATTAGAGTATACGTGCAGCACTATATAGTCTTGTCTTTTGTGGCAGACCAAGAAGTTCTTTCTTGCTCCTCTGAGGAGTTAATTCGCAAATGCCCTTGGTGACACCCACCAGCTTTTCCTGAGGGGGATGTGTGATAGAGCGGTTGGTTGCTCGTTTCTGGGTCGTCCAGCTAAAGATGACCCGGGGCAACAGGACTGGACAGAGATATCACAGGCCATGACCAGAGGCACTGGTAAACTGAGGCAGGTCTTTGGCCCAGCAGTGCCAGCTCACATTTAAGTAAAGTCCATGTGATAGACCCAGCTACAGAGACTGCAAGTTATTGGGTCTGAATGGTGCTAATACGCTGGGCTGGTTGGATGCGGGTTGGAACTCTGGTGTCCTATTAATCCTAGCCGAGAGAATCATAAAAGGTTAGAAGTTCAGGCTTTCATTGTGGAATGTTCTGAGGTAATAGGATCTGAAGGTCTTCCCTGTATAGTCACTCAACACTTCAATGAAGACTGTAAGAATAATAGACTGAAGAGAGAAGATAATTGTCTCAATGCCTGTAACACTTTGCTCAGAGCAGGTAAAGGAGAATATACATGGTACGATGGTGGAACTCTTTAAGTAAACATAACTTTTTTGCTTGTATGCTCTGTCTCATTAAGCATGAGTAGGCCATTTTATATATTTCTACTTAATACCCCAATCCAGCACTAGACAAGGTAGTTTATCCCAAGTCGCTCAATCATCAATTTGACTGGTGTACTGTCTGTTGAATTGGATAAGTGTCTGTTGGATAAGTGATACATATTTTTATCTATTTTGTTAGAAACAAGCAAAAACAACAATTTAGGACTAACTATGTGCAGTCCAGTTTTCCCAATGTATAGACTCAAATGAAAGCTGGTGTCCCATTCAATTATGTCCCTGGGACATGTCCCCTTTAGGCTCCTTTTCTTTTGAGGGATCGCCCCACAGTGCTAATTGGGTCTCGTCTCGCACCAGGTTGATTGGACTTGACACTTAGTGCAGGGTGAGAGCTCCAAAATTCACTGGAGCAAAGAAAGGGGAAAAAACAATCAAAATTGAATTACTGACCAGTAAATTTGCTAATTATAGTCCATTAGCCGAGCACAGAGAAGGTGTGAAGACGACCCAGAGCCACACGCCTCAATGAGACTCCTGACACTTTGACCTAGATTACCCAGAGGGTGTTTAATATGCAAACTATATGTGTGTGCTATGGCACTTTTTAATTTTAGCATAGAATTAGAAAAGATTACCCTGCAATTCATAAAATGACCACAATCCTTACATCAGTGCACTGTTTGTAACAATGTGTGTTTGTGTGTGTGTGTATATTAAGTTTATTAGATAAAAAATACAGTGAAATAGTAATATTGTAAAAATATCACTAAAACTTAAAATGTTTTTAATGTGATATATTTAAAATTGATTGCTGTAATGGCAAAGCTGAATTGTCAGCAGCCATTAATCGTCTTCAGTGTCACATGATACTTCAGAAATCTGTCTAATAAGCTGATTTTTTTTTAAATCAATTTAAAAATGTAACCTTAATTTAAACCTAATTTATATATTTTTAATTGCCTAAATTGTCCTAAACTTGTGGGACCACAGTACATAAAGGAGAAGTTCAAGTTCAATATCAAGTTGAATTCCATCACAGGAAAACCTCAAATGGACATTTGTCTCATATATAGTATGTGTCTCATTCTCTCTACAGGATTATAGAATAACTCACAAAGCTTTTACAACAGTAATGTAATTTTCTGACGCTTCTAAAGTGGAAATGACAGTAGTGCCTTATAAAAAGGTTGGTCTATGTTTTTTAGTATGCTTTTTACACCCTTCCTACCATCATTCTTTCACTGTCACTTGTTTGTTTTGCCCTGTCTGTGAGTTGAACCATTCAGGGATGAACCAGGTCATATTATCTTGTGATCTAGAGGAGTAGAAAGATGGATATTCCACATAAGGTCACTAACACCAGCACTTTAGAGGTCTGTGCTGCTGAGGTGATCTTTTGTTCTGCTCCCGACACTCACCTCTTCTCCTAGAAGTTAAACCCGTTTGAGTGTGCAGTATATCAATTAAACGGCTCTTTTTCTGCCCTTTGGAGGGGGTGGGGGTACAGGTCCAAATATTTACATTAGGGCATATCAGTTTGACGACTGTGTGGCGGAGCGGAGAGAAGGGCCATTTGGTGCAGCAGAGAGGCCATTAGCAGAGTTAAATGGCTAGAAAGAATCTGGACCAGACAGCTTTCCACAGAGGATCATTCGACCGGAACCACGTAGCTGGATAAATACTTCCGTCATGCAGTAAATACAGTCTTGAACAAAGGCTTGGTTTGTAAATTAGTTTGTTGAGGAAGCACCTTTTCAACACCTTTGCATTTGCAGTTGAGGCAGCTAAATGGAGTTGAATGGTGTAATGAATGGGTCATGTACACCATCTACCCCAAAATGACAATTATATACACGTGTGTGTGTGTGTGTGTGTGTGTGTGTGTGTGTGTGTGTGTGGTGTGTTGGTTTAAATGTATATTTTGATATGGCTTAAGGCTGTGTTGTCAGCCTTAGCGAGAGAAAAAAACTCCCCAAGGCTGCCAAAAGCAAAGCTGATGCTAGTTTATTTTATGAGCTGTTGCAACGCATTCTCACCCCAAGGCGTCATCTAACTGACAATTTTGACCATGCTTCAATATTCGACGCTAAAGGTACCCTTTAGCGTCAGTTAGTTGACGCATCCAGGCGTCATAACTGACGCTAAGTAACGCGTCATTAGATGACGCGTAGGTTAGTCTGTAGAAGGCTCATCTAACTGACGCTAAGGGTAACGCGTCAGTTAGATGACGCGGGTAGGTTTAGGTCTGGGTAGAAGGGCGTCATCTAACTGACGCTAAGGGTAACGCGTCAGTTAGATGACGCCCTGGGATCGCGTCAACTAACTGACGCTAAAGGGTACCTTTAGCGTCGAATATTAAGCATGGTCAAACTGATTCCCAAGGCGTCAGTTAGATGACGCCTTGGGGTGAGAATGGGCTGGCTGTTCTTATTCAGCAACCGTTCAGGAGAGCCACTAATTTTTAAGCCTCTGCCCTTTTTCAAGTACCTTTTTAATCTTCCTTATTCTTTATGGCTGGCAAGGCTGCATTTTTGTTCATTCACCTTATGGTAGGCATTGGAGTTACAAATTGCATTTATTTTAATCAAAGAAAGTAAAATTACAAAAAGTAATTTTAAAAATTACACAAATATCCTAGATAATTGTTTGGGAAAAAAATTTGATGAGAAATGTGTTCATATTTTAGAATAGAAAATGGTTATTTTAAATTAGAATAATTTCACAATATAAATTTGTAGGCCACTTTATTTTTTTATCAAATAAACCCAGCCTTGTTGAGCATATAAGACTTTAAAAAATATATATATATAAGTCTTACTGGACCCATACTTTTAGGTAGTGCATGACAGAACATGTGAAAATCATGCAATGATGTCCAACATTTTTTAACTTTTTAAAATGCGAGTTAATGTTATCTAACCCAGTTTACGCCAACCAGTTTGTGAGACAGTAAATAAATTGGGTCAGATATTTTTCCTATTAGTAAATAAATATGCAGCTAAAAAAGTTGACTACAAATGCATGTTTTAGTGAAATTCACAAGGTTAAAGCCTTATGTATTCCTAAACTCTGAACCCTCACAGGGGTGAAAGCTAAATGCCAGCAGTAGTGAACTGACTTCTTATCGCAGAATTCTTTGTCTTTACAAATTTGAGGTCCATTTCTGATATATTGTTGAGATTAAAATGGCTTATATTTGTAGTAGACTGAGTTACTTGAGGTTAGAAAAAAGTACATTCATATTTAGTCTTTCTTATAGAACACCAAATTAATATTCAGGGATTAAATTCTTCTAAATGTAAATGTTAGGACATAGTAACATTTTGAACTTGATCATGGACAGTTTGTAAATAACTGCAGGGGAAACAGCAGGCATGACTTTTCTCTTTCAAAGGGCGCTAGCTGCTTCCTAATCATGTGCTTTGATGCAGAGAGAACTGTGGTATTGGAGAGACTCCAGAATAGTTATAGGCTGCTGTGGATCCTCTGCATTAGAAAGATTATTGTTTATCCTTCTCCTCTCTCAGTGACATCTCCATTCTTGTGAAATTATGAACGCTGTACGACTCCCCTCCAGGTTGCTTTTCTGGTTTGTGAGGTGTGAACGTGAGCGTAGGTGGAGGATAAAAGATGGTCTTTGAAAAACATCATTAGATAAGTCATGACCTAGAGAGGCATGTTGACACCAGAGGCAGAAATAAATGCAATGATCGTTATCTTATATCATTGTATTTCGTATCAGAAATTTGTAACAATAGACTACTACTACTAATACTATATGTATACTTAATTTTACATGGTCATTTCACCTATTTTCACATTTAGACAGCCTTTGCCGTCAACTAATCCTCATTGTTCTCATTAAATTTGTCTTTAAAAACATCAAAAACTTAATCACACTTTTAAATGTAATCTTAGCTAATCTCAGAATTAACAACAATTGTTCAAACTGTACACGTTGTGATGCGTAAATTTACTTGTAGCATTTATTAGTAATTTTTAATTAGTCATTTAAATATTGGCCATTCATTAGTTATCGATTATCCATTACATGAAAATAATTGACTTTATGGGCCAATTTTTTTTATATATCGTGTAACTCTATAGGTTTTAAACATTATTTTTTTTATGCTAGTAATTTCAGAAATTTAAATTCTTTTGAATTTGGTTACATTATACTAAACGGATCTCTTAAAGAAATGTCTGCAAATTGGCTCTGCACTGTTTTTTATAAATATCGTTCAAAACAGTTTTATTCTGCTGACTCGCTTGAAAAGGTTTTTAATGAAGTCAGTCTAAAACCAGTGTTAGAAAGTTTTTTAGTTTTTTCAATTATATTTCACCTTGGATTTAAGCAGTGAAAACGGCACTGGCATGATGTTAAAATTGGGATTGCTAGCTATATGGAGGGACATGTAGATAAGCAAATATTTGCCAAAAACTGACCTTGTTTTAAGTTCCCTAATTAAATGCCTCCTCCTGAGTCGCACTGTTGGTTAAAAAGACTGCCACGATGAATCTTCGAGGCATCGCTGTCATCCAGTCAAGTCAACTCAAAAACCCAATTATCGTGATGAGACACAGGTTGTAATGCTGGTTAAAGTTGGTTTGGTTGCACACGCTGGCTCATATTTTAAAAAGCACACTGGAGGGAAATAACTGGATTTCCAATTATCATAACAAGAATATTCTCATAAGGACAGACAGCAGCAGAAAAAAATGCTATTTTATTCTGCATGATTTGGCAACTTAAGGAGGTCAAGACGTAAATTTGTGTAGCCTTGAGCTATGTTAAGTCTGCACAACAGCAGGAAGGGGGATGAGGGCTTTGTCTTTTTACATGAGCGCTGGATGTTGCATGTACTCTGGTGTGCTCACTATGTCTCAATTTTTCCTTCAGGTAACACGAGAGCATGGCCTTTTGAATACCTCAGGGAATGTCGATTTAGAGTGTGTTTATTAGTGGATTTGGTGCCAGAACAAATTTAGGAAATAACATGTCATTGATTAAATCATCTGTTTCAAAGAGCACCTAAGGGAGGCAGTGAAAAATATGTTGGAGAGCACCTTTTGTTCTTTGTGTTGAAAATGCACAAATGAAAATGTTTGTAGAAATTTGAGTGAAATATGTAAATTATAATATATAATAATAATATACATAATATTTCACTCCAATTGCTACAAAAAATTATCTATTATTCATATTCTCTTAGATTGTTATAAACTACCATTCAGAAGATTGGGTTCAGTAAGGTTTTTATACATGTACAGTAATATTTTTTATGAATAGATTATTCCATTTGGTTTATTCCACTTTTTCCATTATTTTTTATTTATTTTTAAAGAAATTAATGTTTTCATTCAGAAAGAATGCATTCAATTGATTAAAAGTGTCAGTTATGACAAAATGTTTCTATTTCAAATAAATGCTGTCCTTTTGTGGTGCTTTCTATTCTATTTAACAAGAATTGTTTGAGGACCAGCTCAGTATTAAAATTATTTCTGAAGGATCATTAAAAAAAGTTATTTTAAATTGTTAATATTTACCAATATTATTACAGTTTTTTTTTAACTGTATTTTTGATCAAATAAATGCAGCCTTGGTGAGCATAAGAGGCGTCTTTCACAAACAAAAAATATAACAGACTCCAAACTTTTGAACAGTAGTGTAGGTAGAAGTATATTTATATATTATGTGTAGAGGGCCATGATATTTGCAGCTGTCTTTGTACATGCTCAAATAAATGAATTAGTGCCTGGACTTTGCCGTGCTGCACAGGATACAAGCACTAGGAAGAACAAGCCAGATTCTCCCTGCACGCTGTCTCCACAGATCCCGTCACTGTCAGTGGATCCCAGGCTCCTCGCTCTGAGAAACAGCCCAGCCAAGCGGGCAGGATTGAACACCAATCCACCCAACGAACCCCAGGCCTTTTCGTTAAGATCTATTCTCTAGCCCGCCCTCTCACCCTAAGCCATGCATCCAGTCTGTGCATGACAGTTTCATACATCCCCCGCCAAAAATATTTCCTGGATGCACTGTGATCCATGACGCTATCAGCTTCCTGACCTCTGAGTTTGTCTCGCACTTTTTTCCTTTTTTAATCCGAGCATGTCAACAGTTTCTTACCGGCTTTCAAGATGCTGCCCCCTCAGTGCCTTCCTGCGCCTGTACAGCTCATGAGGTTTGTTTGTGTGTCTATTTGATTCCACTCCATGAACACGTTCTTATAGATGCACTCCATATGATAAAGGGAAGCACAGGGTCTTGTCATTCCTCCACAGCTTAATCAGGAGTTACACAGAGGAGAGGAGAGGAGTGCAGCGCCACGGACCTTCCTGACATTCTAATGAGGACCCCTGGCAATGCAGTCAGCGAAGTATAATTGACTTGTTCGTCTCTTATTTTCATAATAGACACTCCCTGACCCAGAGCACATTTAGTTTGCTATGTGAGATGTCAGAAAGCATTGGAAGTTTCTTCTGCACACCCATTAAATCTGAAGGCATGCCACCCTGTCTTCGGCCGGCCAGCACCGTCATTAGCTGCCCAGCTTATTATGCAGATGGAAAATGTAAGTAAATGATTCCCCGATTGGCCGAAAAACTTACGTGCCTGTACACACCCTGCACCCCCTCCACCCTGGAGCCTTTCCTGGGTGAATCCAACCAGGGCCCCCCTCCCCTCCAAAAAAGGCAGTTCTCTGTTCTGAAAAAATAAAAGAATTACATATAAATAATAAAAGCACTGCAGTGCCCCTCTACGTGAAAACCTGGTGAAGCGTGTGGATGTCATTGTTGTTGCAACAAGGCCTGCCATCTACCTTTCAGGACCAATTGAAATCAAATTACATATTTTTTGCCGAGGTAAGGGTTAGCCAGCGAGGGTGAGCCCTGGATCTCTGTCCCTGCTAGCTGATATGAAACAGAACAGCTGTGGATATCAATGCCCTCGCGCAATTCTCCACTGACCGTGTCTGCTGCGATTTCTGGAGCTGTCGCATTCATTGCAATGGACGGCCGTAATAGGATACATCCTCATACATCTGGCTTTGAGAACACAAAATTAGATCATTATCACTTAAATATACCTACTACTGGAACATTTTAAAATGTCCAAGTAATTTACAGCTTTGAAGTATTCGACATCCTCTATTTCCTGCCACATAGAGTCTTGAAAAATATTTCCCATCTGATAGGTTTTTTGCATCGAATATGAGGAACTGCCTTATTTCCTTCTATACTTTCTGTCGTTTAATGAGATGATTGTGTCTTCCATGTGCCTTCATTGAACTTTTATTTTGTGCTTTCTATTGCTCGTGGCATGGCGGCTGAGACTCTGGGACATCATTAAAGTAATTACTACAAGCTCTAGTAGTTGCAGGAAAATAATATGGTGGGGGTTGTCTTTTTTTTCCACACACAGAACAGGCTTCTTTTTTTATTTCACCAAACATTCAGCACTGCCATGATTGTTAGATCAGACAGTACCCATCACATTTCTTGGACCTGTGAAGGAAATTATGGAAATGGGGAAAGAGATGGAAAGTCCTGGTGATGGTGAGCCTTCTATTCAGTCATTGTCAGAATACAGTTGTCAGTCCTTTTTTAGAGTCCTAAATACACTTACATTCACACACAGTTCTGCTATAAACCGTAGTGACAACTGTAGCCTACTCTGTAACTGAACTCACTCTCCTAAATTTTCACTTGCATTTGCATTTTGACTGGTTGGTTAACTTTTCGGTGTAAATTAAACTGCACTGGACTACAGGTTTTCTGTCATATCATCAGTCTGTACTGTACATAAACTATTGTGGGGGTTGTGTTTTTTATGTTGTTCTGTTGGTTATTTAAGATATTATATATTAATGTGTGCCTTTTATTGCGGTAATTTATTATATAATCTGTCAATTGTGATAAGACTTTCCAATGAAATGGAAGTTGCCGTCTGATACTTACTGACATTGAGCAGATTTTTTTTTTTTTTTTGCTTTTCAAAAGACACAATATAAAGTGTAAAGTGACATGCTATTTGTCGCATGCTATTCATATAGCTTTTTCAGTCACAGGTTAGCTACTACCATATATTCCTGTTTAGATTTATGGTAAATTGTGTGTGCTTGCTTATTTGTTTGTATGCATTTCTGTGAGATAAAGAGCAAGAACCAGTTTTCCAAGTGTAATAAATATTTAAAAAATCTGAATGTGCAGAGCTTCTTTTCTCATTTCTTTGAGAAAGGCTTTAGCCTTGATGCAGACTAGCAGGTCACTCTGCCTTGTTTCACCAGCACTTTTCGGTGGCTTATTTATAATGTCCTTGCAAATGAGTAATTCTCAAGAGTTTGTACTAACTGGGCATTTTAAAGAAGGCTGCTATTATTAATCAAAAATGCTTCTCTCACTGTAACCACATTTGCATGTGACAGTTTGTCTTCGGGAAAAATACACTTTTCAATCAGTTTATAAGAGCACTATGACCATAAAGGAGCGGATTCAGATCAGCAAAGGAGGGTTTGCATAATTGGAGGTAGATCAAAAATATTAGATTTTAATTAATGATTTACAGATTATTTGACATTGAACTGAACTGTTGTTTGGAATGCCACAAAATACCATGCCTGATTTTTTTTTTAAATGATCTTATTGAACCTCTACATAATAAAGATGTTCTGTCAAGTGTTTGTTTACCAGATAAGTGGTGCTAGTGAGCAAGAAGGGCTCCTTAAAATATGCTTATCTTATGAAAAAGGAAAAGAAAGCAATCTTTTTCACAGACTGCTGTAAGTATTCTTCCCCCTGAACTGTCAATTTTCACCCATAAACCTTTCTTCTTTAATTCAGTCACCACTTTCTTTTACAGTCAGTAATCAACAAGTTGCTGAGTGAAATGTCTTGAGCATTTTTTTGGGATGCCAAGAACCCCCAAATATGATGCCCACCATGCTAAAATAGACAAAGGTTTGGGTACAATTTTTAATATCTAGTCTCTTTTGCTCAGCTGCATTTATTTGATCAACAATTAAAAATAAATCTATAGTTTAAAATGTATTT
This sequence comes from Chrosomus eos, assembly GCA_036326025.1. Taxonomy (NCBI): domain Eukaryota; kingdom Metazoa; phylum Chordata; class Actinopteri; order Cypriniformes; family Leuciscidae; genus Chrosomus; species Chrosomus eos. Next base: position 14,842,798 of record CM070831.1, read on the forward strand.
TATGCCTGTAATAGCAAAACTGAATTTGATCGTTCAGAAATCAACCTAAGATGCTGATTTTGTGCTTGAGTAGCATTTCTTATCAATCTCAAAATCTGTTTTGCTGCTCAATATTTTTGTGGAGATTTTTTGCACGATTTTGATGAATAGGAAGTTCAAAAAAACATTTATTTGAAGTGGAAATCTTTTGTAGCATTTGGTCTTTTCCATCATTTTTGATAAATTGAATGCTGCCTAGCTGAATAAAAGTACTACTTTCTAATTTATACTCTGTGAGGCATATTTTAACTGATATTGTAAAGGCAACAAAAATCTCAAGGGTTCCCCTGAGTTGAGTTTAAAAAAAAACCCCTGCTTTACAGGACCAATTACACACACAGTGCATCTGTAAATAGAAACATTGATAAAGAGTAGAGAGACATGCAATAATATCCCAAAGACAATGTGACATCTTAACCTGGCCCCGTGGAATTGATATACATAGAAACAAATAATCAAGACCTAATTATTGCGAAAACAGACAAACGAATGAGACCTAGTGAAAGGGGAAAGTGTCATTTTCAACTGCGTGAATCCCATTGCATGTTTGCAAGGGTCCGTCGCACAAAGGAGACCGTGGCAAACAAAGCCAGCTCCTTGCTATGTGAGCCCAACCTAAAAGCATTCGGCTAATAGGCTGGTCATTCACATGTTGTAAATACAGAGAATAAGAGGGTTTTTTCTTCCCTGGCCAAGTTAAAACACAGGGCTCAATCTCCTTATGTTCATTGTCTGCTTGCAGGGGATTATGGGGGCCTGCCCACCTTTTATCAATGGGTGTGGTTCAGCTATAATCATCCCTAATTTTCCTCTTGTTCCGCTGATTCAACCTTGCTCAATCTAATTCGCTGTCTCTTGTGACCAGGCTAACACGCTCTAAATGGGTGTCGCTGACATGTGCTGTCAATCAGTGGCCCTTGAGGGTGAAGCGTTTGAGTTTGCACTCAGTGGCTCAATTTTGGACTGCCAGTCAGTGCTTGTATCCCGCCGCAGGTGGATGGTGTGATTGTGCTCTAGGAGTTTTTTTTAATAATTATTATTTAAATTTAAGCAGGTTAATTTAATTTTAAGGATTAGGGTAATTTAAGGATACACCTGTGCCAATAAGATGATTATTACTTACTTCCATGTTTCATGTTATGGGCAATACAATATTAAATGGCCAATATACTATTGTCTAAAAAACTAAACATTACAACCGATAATTAAAGCTGCAAGCAGCATTGAAAGGGCCCTCGCACCCGTGCCATCGCCACCCGGTGGCTTTAGGAAGACAGACCACGGTGGGCAATGTGCATTTAAGTAGATAAATATAGTGGGAGTATGTCAAAGTCAGTTACAAAAATGTCCTTTATTATGGGTATAATAGCATGCTGTTAAACATGTCACTTCCTGTTGCCAGCAGGTGACGCTATGACTGTAACTTAATATGAGCATGCACATGTGTTCAGGACAGAACTCTTATCAAACATGTGAAGTTTGGGGCAGATTGGACATTGCCTTCTTAAGTAACAACAACTTTTGATAAGAGTCCTGCCCTGTTCATTTCATTAGCATGCTTTAGCACTTAGCTAAGAATTGCTAGCATTTTTAACATGTTTATAACATGTTTTTTACTCAATGGCATATTTACTATGTTGCCAGTACTGCATCACACTGTTAAACATGTCACTTCCTGTTGCCAGTAGGTGGCGCTATTACTATAACTGAATATTGTCATGTAGATGTGTTCAGGGCAGGACTCTTATCAAATGTGTGAAGTTTGGGGCAGATTGGACATTGCCTTCTTAAGTAACAACAACTTCCTGTTTCATTTCATTAGCATGCTTTAGCACTTAGCTAAGAATTGCTAGCATGTTTAACATGTTTATAACATGTTTATAACTCAATGGCATATTTACTATGTTGCCAGTACTGCATCACACTGTTAAACATATCACTTCCTGTTGCCAGTAGGTGGCGCTATTACTATAGCTGAAAATTGTAATGTAGATGTGTTCAGGGCAGGACTCTTATCAAATGTGTGAAGTTTGGGGCAGATTGGACATTGCCTTCTTAAGTAACAACAACTTCCTGTTTCATTTCATTAGCATGCTTTAGCACTTAGCTAAGAATTACTAGCATGTTTTAACATGTTTATAACATGTTTATAATTCAATGACATATTTAATATGTTGCTAGTACTGCATCACAGTGTTAAACATGTCACTTCCTGTTGCCAGTAGGTGGCGCTATTACTATAACTGAATATTCTCATGTAGATGTGTTCAGGGCAGGACTCTTATCAAATGTGTGAAGTTTGGGGCAGATTGGACATTGTCTTCTTAAGTAACAACAACTTCCTGTTTCATTTCATTAGCATGCTTTAGCACTTAGCTAAGAATTGCTAGCATGTTTTAACATGTTTATAACATGTTTATAACTCAATGCCATATTTACTATGTTGCCAGTACTGCATCACACTGTTAAACATGTCACTTCCTGTTGCCAGTAGGTGGCGCTATTACTATAGCTGAAAATTGTAATGTAGATGTGTTCAGGCAGGACTCTTATCAAATGTGTGAAGTTTGGGGCAGTTTGGACATTGTCTTCTTAAGTAACAACATCTTCCTGTTTCATTTCATTAGCATGCTTTAGCACTTAGCTAAGAATTACTAGCATGTTTTAACATGTTTATAACATGTTTATAATTCAATGGCATATTTAATATGTTGCTAGTACTGCATCACAGTGTTAAACATGTCACTTCCTGTTGCCAGTAGGTGGCGCTATTACTATAACTGAATATTCTCATGTAGATGTGTTCAGGGCAGGACTCTTATCAAATGTGTGAAGTTTCGGGGTTTCGGGGTTCGAAGTTACAGCAAATTACTATTTAATTGCAGTAATAGCATGCTTTAGCACTTAGCTAAGTGTTTGCTAGCATGTTTTAGCATGTTTCAAGTATGTTGATAGCATGTTTAGCACTTGCTGGCACTTTTTTATATGTTATTAGGAGTCCACAAAAGTGTTAAACATGTCACTTCCTGTTGCCAGCAGGTGGCGCTATGACTGTAACTGAATATGAGCATGGACATGTGTTCAGGACAGAACTCTTATCAAACGTGTGAAGTTTGGGGCAGATTGGACATTCCATACCTGAGTTACAGCAAATTCCTATTGAATTGCAGTAATAGCATGCTTTAGCACTTAGCTAAGTGCTTGCTAGCATGTTTTAGCATGTTTCAAGTATGTTGTTAGCATGTTTAACACTTGCTGGCACTTTTTTATATGTTATCAGGAGTCCACAACAGTGTTAAACATGTCACTTCCTGTTGCCAGCAGGTGGCGCTATGACTGTAACTGAATATCAGCATGCACATGTGTTCAGGACAGAACTCTTATCAAACATGTGAAGTTTGGGGCAGATTGGACATTGTTTGCCTGAGTTACAGCAACTTCCTGTTTCATGGCGAAACATCAAAATTTGTCAGGCCGCCGAGGACACGCCCTTCGACGAAAACTCAAGATCTTCGCAATTTAACGTCGCAAAGGCCTTAAGATTACACTCACCAAATTTGAAGATGATCAGATTAAAACTGTAGGAGGAGTTCGTTAAAGTACGAGGCCTGAAAATGGCAAAAACTGCACAAAAATCTGAGAGGAAGTTCAAAATGGCTGACTTCCTGTTGTGTTTAGGGCTACGCTCCAAGAGACTTTTTTGTAGGTATTGGGCCATTACATGTATGTACCGAATTTCGTACACGTACGTGAAACGTAACGCGAGGCGCACTCCGTTGAACCTTTATAGGTGGCGCTATCGAGCCATTTTGGCCCGCCCAATTTTGAAACGCATATCAGATGTAAATTTTCGCCAGTTCTGACGCGTGTGCAAATTTTCGTGAGTTTTCGTGCATGTTTAGGCCCTCAAAAATGCGATTCATTGCGGAGAAGAATAATAATAATAATAATAATAATAATAAACAGAGCAATTCCAAGAGGGTCCTCACACCATCGGTGCTCGGGCCAAATTTGTCAGGCCGCCGAGGACACGCCCTTCGACGAAAACTCAAGATCTTCGCAATTTAACGTCGCAAAGGCCTTAAGATTACACTCACCAAATTTGAAGATGATCAGATTAAAACTGTAGGAGGAGTTCGTTAAAGTACGAGGCCTGAAAATGGCAAAAACTGCACAAAAATCTGAGAGGAAGTTCAAAATGGCTGACTTCCTGTTGTGTTTAGGGCTACGCTCCAAGAGACTTTTTTGTAGGTATTGGGCCATTACATGTATGTACCGAATTTCGTACACGTACGTGAAACGTAACGCGAGGCGCACTCCGTTGAACCTTTATAGGTGGCGCTATCGAGCCATTTTGGCCCGCCCAATTTTGAAACGCATATCAGATGTAAATTTTCGCCAGTTCTGACGCGTGTGCAAATTTTCGTGAGTTTTCGTGCATGTTTAGGCCCTCAAAAATGCGATTCATTGCGGAGAAGAATAATAATAATAATAATAATAATAATAAACAGAGCAATTCCAAGAGGGTCCTCACACCATCGGTGCTCGGGCCCTAATAATCAATCGTTTAAATGCTACAACAGGCATCACAGCATTATCAGATCTCAAAATGAATAACTATTTCTCATGCTGTACATTAATAATTTTATAATACAAAATGTAATCTTTATAGTGTTTTAAAGTGAGTGTAAGATAACGTCAAATGCAAAAATACAGGAATACAAGAAATGAGCTTTGAATAGAAATAAGCACAGTTGAATATCCAATATCTGTGTGTTTGATAGTGTGCTTGGACTTGGAAATTTTCAGAGCTGTACAGGTGCAATGTTTTGCCATTGGCTCTGATCTGCTTCCATGAAGGAAACCTCAATAAAAGAAGTGTATGAGATGCTCTTGTCTTTCTTTCATACGTATTTTATGCCAGTACAGTAAACTGCATCTCCTGTTGACTCATCAAGGTATTATGACCATGTTCCTGGTTTACAGTAGCAGGTAAACAGTCAAACACAGTCTCCATTTATTGACAAGACCATGATTTTGGTCCTTCCAGAACTTTTAGAAAGTCATCTGTGCAGGGGGTCATTAAAATCAAGGCTAAAATGCATTGGTGTGCTCTGTTCTGTGGTTTTTATAACTTTATACTCCGTGGTGCATTTTATTTAGATTCTATGAGCACAGGAAGTGTTTTTTTTTACTGCATTAACCGTTAGTATTTCTTTTGTATTCACAGACCGGTATAAGCAATCGGTCATATGTACGGTATGAGAATGCTCATTCCTGAAAAGCATTTGAAAAATAGGAGGCAAAATATTCAAAGGTCACAGGAACACAACTTATTTTTCAATCATTAAAGCTTCCACTCATCCAAGCAAATGTCTTTCAAAAAGAATGTGTGGTGAGGAGGTAATTAGAAGTGCATTGTACTGAAGAGATGAATGGTTCTGTATGCTGGTGTCCTAGAGTTGAGAATACATGTATCCTTTAATAATCTTTTCTGCATACCTCATGTAAACAAATTCCCCATCCATGAGCTCCAGCTTTATCTGCTCCACAATTATCCTCTAACAGCAATTACTCCGATGGCTGCACGCTGAATAGAGCCATCTGAAGCAGGGTTTTGAACCCGAGCTGCGCGCGCGGCGTGTATACTTTCTCATGGTGTGTATTGGTGAGCGTGTGGCTCCTGTGAGGCAGGATCACCTTGTGTTTATATGGAGATGTAGGTGGCGATAGGCCATCACAATAGACGCTTTTCTGGTGGAGTGTGCGAGCCTGTGTATGAGCACGATTGAGCGTTTGGTGTGTGAAATTCTCCTTTGGTTCAGTCGTGTGTGTGAGTGTGGGTGAGAGCGGGCGCGTGTGGAACATGTGGCGGTGTTCTCAGAGGAACAGCGGGGCCTTAATGAGGACTAGCCCTGGATGGCAGCTGGTAAAGTCCAGCCGTAGAATAGGTGGCTCTCCGTGCCCCTTTATGCATGCACAAAGGAATGCTAATGAACCCCGCTGCTGAGTGGGGACTGGGAACCAGCCCACATGTCACACACACACACACACACACACACGACACACGCACACACACACACACACACACGCACATACACTCTTACTTGAAGGCCTTTTCACCATAACTTTCTACAATACAAAGGGGGATGAGTCTTGTTGCAGCTTGCCTTATAAGAGAGTTAGAAACGGTGCATTACTATCTACTTGCCCTCTGGTCAATTCTCATGTCTGGTCTGGTCTATGTAATGCTGTAGTGCAGGAGGAGTGGTTGGAGTTTGAGGACCCCTCTTCTGTAGAGACATAAAGCCCTTCCTTCTAGAGCCCACCTGAGACCTGACCAAACAGACCCGACTCTCCCTGCATAAGCAATAAGGGTTCATTTACAAATTATTCATCTTTTCATTAACCACTGTAATGCCCTTCAGAATGCTGCACTCTGATAAAAATTAGGACAGCTTTCCTTTGCACTTGTATTCTTTTGTGGGTTTCAACCATCATGAAGCAATTGCAGTCTCTGTAGCGCTCCCTCTTTTTTCCTTATCTTTTATCAGGTGTATGCATGAGGCTGCTTGTGTATCTGAAAATGTCTTAATTTTGTGTTCAAGTCTCTTTATGGAATCCAAGGTCTCATGGGAGAGAGAGTGTGTGCTTGCGTCTGTAACAGTGTGTTTTTTTGATTGTGTAGCCATGAACTTTTTACATTTTTCAGCTATGTGCTTGTTCTGGTGTATCCGTTTGATTATCCAATCAAGATCTGTTGAGATTTAAAGCCTATAAAACTTCAATAAAACAAGCAATACAACTTCAAGCTGTACATTAAAGTGACTGTACCACAGTTATATGGTATGTTGTTAACGGAGTTTCTGTAACCACCTTAAATGTAGTAAATTGATTTTAACATGCATCCTCAGAAGAATTGTTTTTTTTTATAAAACAGTGGCAACAGAAATATAAGACACTGGAATAAAAAAAGTAACATGCTAACACTTTACAGTTAGCAATAGGTTTGATTTTTTTTTTTTTTTTATCTAATGTGATCAGTATTAAACTAACAATGAACAATACTTTTACTGCATTTATTAATCTTGGCCAGTATTAAATTCAAATAACTTAATGTATTATGAATGAATATGAGTTAACATAAGCATAAACTATGATTGAAAAGTTTAGGGTCAGTAAGATTTTTTTTTATTCAGCAAGGATGTATTAAATGAATTAAATGTGACAGAGTGAAGACATTTGTAATGTTAAAATGCTAAATTCTTCAAACCATTTCCAATATTAGAGGATATTGAAGGATCATGTGACACTGAAGACTGGTGTAATGATGCTGAAAAATCAGCTTTGACATCAAAATATAAAAGTATTTTCATTCCATAATGTTACTGTTTTGGTCAAATAAATGCAGCCTTGGTTTAGCATAAGGGACTTTTTTCAAAAACATAAAATCATATTTGAACAGTAGTGTATATAACATTAGCCTAAATTAGTAAATGCTGTAAACGTATTGTTTGTTAATGATAACTAATGCACCAATGTTAATGAATTGAGCCTTATTGTAACTTGTTGCCTTTTATATTTTAAATACACAAACAATTCATCCTGTAAATAATATAGTCTACAGTTAAAATCAGTTTAACTAGGCCATTTTCAGTTGTGCAATGTAGAAACTTGGCAGATTAATAGATAATTTGAAGCTGTCTGCTTTTTAATTATTATATTTCTATTATTTTGAGTCGTCTTCTAGCTCCTCAGTTTTTAAAAGCTGTTACAAAAAAAAACTCTTACAATTCTTTAAATGATATTAGCTACATGATCTCCAGAATGAGGTGATTGTCGTGGATTATGTGTGGCTGAGTCTGTACAAACAAGAATCATTCTGAGAAGGTGATTAGTGAATGCCTCATGCTTCTGGTTCTGTTTGATGTCCTTATTGTCCTTTTGTTGATTGCCTAACCAAGAACCATTCACATTTGTGTAGGAAAGGTTGTAACATTTGCATTGACTTATAAAACATATATGGAAAACACTGAATGTGACCAAGGCTGATGACTGTAGCGAGGCTGTTATGAAGGACCAGATCTCTAATCCTGCAAAATAGACCATTCTGAATAAAGATCTTTTTGTTGAAGGATTTTATGTAGTTAATTTACTACATAAATGAAAAACAACCTACTACTTGTAAATAAAAGTCTGCTTTATACTAATGATGCTGCAAAAACAGTGAGATTCACTTAACCATGTCTAACCTTTAAATTATTTTCTTTTAGTCAGCCTCTTCAATTACAATATCGAGCTGTAAATGGCACAGCCCTGAAAGGTTTTAAGTTTTGCAGATCAGATCTGCATTAACCATCACTATTCTTCAGATTTGCAAATGTAAAGCGTTCTTTATTAAGAACTTCATCAGAGATATTCCCAATATAACACAGCCAATTTGGGAAACACAGCCATTACTCTGTCTGCTGGACGGCATCTCTTTACCTGGAATAACGGAATTCCATAGGATGCCATTTTGCTACAGTTCTTTTAATAAGGGACCTCAACTGGTTATGGCAATTTCTTATGAAGCGGATCTCAAAGACGAAATAGATCATGATCTTTCACTCATCTCAACCTCAGTTCAGGAAAGTTGTCAAGGTAACGCATAAAGCGAAATGACTGTTTAAGAAATATCAAAGCATTTTTCTTGAGCGTGGAGAGTTTCGTGGCAGAGCTCAGGAGGAGCACTTTGTGGAAGGAGCCGAAGGAGGCTTTTTCTCAGAGAGGAAAGTGAGACTTCAATAGTAATTACGCCAAGCGTAAATCGTAATCGAAAAGGGTCCTAGAGGCCCGTGTGGTGCCACTTCGTCCAATCAGCCCAGGGTGACTTCAAGAATATCTTCATGATACTTCAAAACAAAAGTCTCATTACAGGTAATTATGGTTTGCCAGTCTTGGAGCAGAGCCTATTGACCCCCCCCCCCCCCCCCCCCCCCTTCCCCCTTTCTTTCTTCCTTCTCTCAGCACTTTCATCCCCCCTTTCTGTGCAAAAGGCCAACAGGGTCTGGAGAAGAGAGGCTATTACCTGAACGTGGTGCATCCGACATCACGGACAACGATGTTCCTCTTCTATTCATCTGGAGTGGCTCACTTTCCCACAGCAATTACCGGCCGTGAGATCAAAACTGGACCATCAGGGGGAATTGCGAGTCCTCCGGCAGACGGTTGCGTGCATGTGAATGGACTGGCTGATGGTACTTGGCCATTGAGTGCATTGGCAGAGTCACTCGCAGAGGAAATTGGTAAACTGACTGACTGACAGCACCTGATAAAATGGCGGCCGGCTGTTTAAAAAAAACATAGGCTTTAAGGTCATGTAAATTAGTACAGAATTATTTGGGTATTATAAAATCTTACTATGTTGTATGAAGGCTGGTATGTGGGATAGTTTATTTAGCATGCACAGTGTGCCTTTTTGTGATCCACTCTGGAGCTGGTGCAGCAGGCGGCCCTGTCATCTGCAGACCATCTCACAATGAAGGCCAGCAGGGCTCGCTGTCATATTACCCCAAGACGTCCACATTAGCCTTGTCACATTCAGCTGTTTCCTCTGCTACAATTAAGATGAACAAAAGCGAAAGAGAGAGGAAAAATAGAAGGAAAGTGTGATTCAGAAGATAAAATGAGAGGGGAGCACATGTTCATTTAAGACCATGTGACCAAGCAGAACTTTATTTATCTTTTTATATAAACTTTCTTTAAAGTATATCTTTGCTGATATGTAAGGTATTGTTTACACTGCAGGGGTGATCGAATTTTGTTTTATTTAGTTATTTATTTTTAGATAAATAAAAAAAATATTTTTTAGATTAATCATTTTATTTTATTACATTTGTATTAAATATTTTAATAATAATGATACGAATATATTTATACAAATTAATAATTATACAATTAATACAAATTTAATCTGCTAGTTCCATTTTTTTCTACCATGTCCACAGTTAGTAACAACAATATAAACTTGTGTAGGTTTACTATGGATGAGATTACGCACAATGAATGACGAAAAATGGAATTAGATTTTAGATGCATTCAGAGACATTGGCAAAAGTCTGATTTTAATCAATTTCAAACCACCTGTTTTTCAGACAATAAAAAAGACTTGACTTGGCTTGAAAACGGATTATTTGCTGCCAGAACTAGTTTGGCAAAATCTAGCTCTCTTCTTTACGCGCTTCACAAATCATGATGGTAACCATATATGATAACAAATAAAACAAAAATGTTTAAATGAATGAAGGCATGAGCAAGTTTTCAAACCATTTTCTAGCACTTTAATCCTTGTAAGCCGGCGAATAGGCATCATTGTATAAAACCACAACTCCTACTCACAAGTGTTTTCAGTTGTAAAGAATGCAAGAATGATGAAGCACGTTCATATTTGTTTGGAAAACATTTTCGGCACATTGTTGCACCGCTTTCTTTTTAATATAATAGCAAAAGCATAAAGAAGAAAAGCATCTCAATTAAAGTCTGTGCTTTTGTTTACGGTTGGGAAAAAATGAAAGTAGCTGAAATGTTTGGTCTCACTGCCTGAAATGATTGTAGTCTAGGTGAATAGATGTCCTTGAAGCACAAGAAAGATTTTGAAACAATGTGAGAGAAGGTGTTTGTCATTGTTTTTCTATAAAATGTGTCTGACTTTAACTCTGAGCTTTTGGTAGTTATTGCATCCAAAAATGTAAGTTTTTGAGTATTTATATATTATATTATATTGTACCTTAGTTCAGGTCTGTACATTTTGTATACAGCTGGTTGCATATTCTGTTGACTTGATTCCTGGCCATGCATGTGAAGTGCTCTACACAGCTTTTGGCTCACACACTGCAACTTCCTGAAAATTATAGAGATATTCTTATTGATTGTATTAGTTTTCTGTGGTATCGTGGTTATGCTATTATGATGGGGTTTTTCTCCACTATTGTGCAATAGGCGGGTGTATCATTCATAGAGCAGCTCCTTTCTTCTTTTTGTGAAAGGATAGCCATCTTTAAATTACTTCCTCTGAAGTTAAAAGGCTTTGCAGCTAATCAGCCTATTATTCTCGCTAATAGATGACCAGTAATTGCAACTAATAACTTATTACTCACCTATACACATATTCTAATAGCATGTATTTAGGGAACAATTTCTTCAATAGAATGAGACAGAGAGAATGGGAGAGGAAAAGAGTCTATTCAGTGTTCAGAAAAGAGGTGTAAAAAAGCCCTCTCACAAAAGGAGCTTAAAAGGCTACCTGTAGCATGTTCTTTTTTCCCTTGCTAGGATTAATATGTAATCTCATTCACAGACACTGAAGCCCAGGCGTCGTCTTCATCTCAAGATCAGACTCTGGGGCTTTGTTTGCTTTCTTCTCATGAGGAGGATGGGAGGAATTAAATCTGTGTGTTTGTGATGATGGGCAGTGAGGCGCCTATAGTGTCGTCGTTCTGATTTATGAGAATATGTTCTTTAGGTCACATTGATGGCTACAGACTACCCTGTCAGCTGCACTAGGATATATGAGCTTCATGTGCCTAATACAGGAAAGTTCAGTTGAGATTGGTATACATTTTAATCTACAGTTGGTTGAAAAGCTCTTTCCTTTGAACTTGACCGTTGTCAGAGTGCTATGATCCAATATAAGGTTAAAGGCTTCTTGATAACCTAAAAACTAAATTTGAAAAGAAATTTTCTTGGATTCTTTAGCTAATTCGACCCACTGACCAGTGTCCACAGGATTTCAAAGGCGGCGAGACCAAAGGGCCATTGGCCTTTTCAAACCAGCAATAACAAACCCAGCACCAGACGTCCAATAAAGAGACTTCCACTTCATTTAAAGGTAATTAATATTCTCTGTCAGCCTGCCCGCTTTCTTTGGAGTGGCAGGTCCGGGCACGCCCCCCTGCACTGTAATGGAGTTGACTGGTTAACTTTGTGTTTGTGGCCTGTGTGCTGCTGCCCGGGTGAGTGCGCTCAAGCACAGCCTGACGGTCAGCTTAGATCTGTGTGAATGGACCTGTCTCATAGCCCACTGCACTCCAATAGACCACTCTGTCTCTCACTGTCTACCTCTCTTTATTTCTCCGTTTTCTTTTTTTTAGTGGGCTCTCGTTTTTAGATTCAGACTGTTTCTAATGCTTTCTTCTCTGAGAACCTTTGAAATGTTACATTTTTAAATGAAATTATTCAAGAGGTCAAATATTTTTGGAGCCTAAAACTTAATTACCTAATTAAATTTGGTCAAAGATTCCGCACTGACAATTCTCATGAGAAGGAAATGATGTTGACTCCTTTGGTAGAAATTGGGCACCTTTTAAATGAAGGATTCACCGACATTAATATTCCAGCAGATTCTGATAAGCCAGTCATATAGACATATTTTTTCCTCCATGCAATTTCCTCCATTAAAATCAATCATTTTAAATGCTATTAAATTCATCACAACATTACCATATACACACAAAAATGGAAATTCGGTCATCATTTGCTCACCCTCATGTTGTTACAAACCTGGATGGCCGTCTTCTGCAAACCACAAAGGTCGACTGGTTAACATGTGGTATGTTTCCACATAAGAAAGATATGCAGTTTTGGACCCCATGAACCCTATTTTATCATCACTGTATCTTTCAGCAAGACACACACTAGGTTGCTTCATGGAGACTACTGGTGCAAATAGAATCAACTTTAAATGAAATGTGTTCACTTCTTTTGTCATCCATATCATACTGCCTAATTTCAAATGTGCAATTATAGGTGTGTTAGTTTAGTTTCATGCTAAACATGTGTCATTATTCAGTTTCCTGTATTCAGAGCTGTAGTGATGTAGTTAAATGGAGAATAATTGCTGGTACATTAGCAGCCTGGTTTGCCTGCCTGTTTACTAGGCTGAAGATAATGAGGAAATCAATGGTACACATTTAGCCCAGCTTTAGCAGTACTTGGACAGAAAGCATGGCCACAAGTAAACAAATTTCCATTAATCACTCTGCTCACTATGCCTCTGGCTCAGTCCCTGGATGTGAGGAACATGGTCAGACCTGAAACTGAATAGAAGCAATTGATAAGGATTAGGTTTTTTTGGAGCACATCATTGGAAATTACCAGTCAGAAAGGGTTAAGGATGACCAAGAGACTGTACAATGGTGCATTGAGTGTGTGAGGTAGAAGAGAGGCACACTGCCAATCGCAATTAGCTGCTCAAACTAATGCCAACCTTTGATGAAACCAAACCTGTTACTTTTTCTAGAATGGAGAAATCGTTCAGTTCTTAGGGGATATTCCAATGAAAATCATGCTTTCCTGTATTTGTATATTTCTTAAAATGAACAGTTTCTCTTAAAAATGTTTTACTCGCATGTACTGTATGTAATACCAAAACTTTGACATTCTTTCTTCTGTGGAACACAAAAGAAAATATTTTGAAAAGCATTGCAGTCCAAACAACATTGGACCCCTTTGACTGTTATTGTTTGGCTTTTTTTTTTTTAAATGAAGAAGGTCAGTCATGTTAGGAACGATATGAGAGTGAATAAATAGTTCACCTAAAAATAAAAAAAATCTGAAAATATCTCTGTAACCTAGTCTTGTATGTTTCCTACCTTTTCTGGTCCCTTGATGTTGCTGCTGGTGGAACAAAAATCAGCATCAACCTCAGAAATCACATCCTTTGTAGCAGTTTTTCTTCACAGTGAAATCTATATGCAGTGTGCGCCACACAATACCTGCTAGGGTTTCATGTTTGTGCTGGAGAAGACCCTCTCATTGTGACCCACATCAAACAAGGGTTCAGGGAGCCCAGGGTCCAAAGCCTGACCTCATTTGCAGCTGAATGTGAGAGCTGGGTCTGTGAGCGTGAGCTGTGATTAGCATATGTTTGTTTGTGGAGGCCCAAGAATGGAGGAGAAGATACACAACAAAACACAGCTGGTGTGAACTGCGCCCTTACCTGCAGGTACTGTGGGTCTCGTGATGGAAAGACTATCTGAACAGATGGTTTGAGAATAGTGTGGTAGTGGTGGGAAGGTTTCAAAATAAATGATTTGTTCTTTTTTTACCATCTTTTTGCCGTTTACAAGCTCAAATTTAAATGAAGCCATATAGGCACATATTGCTGACTGTGTATTTTAGTTTAAGTTTTTTCAATGTGTTTTGTAATTTCATGTGACTCAGTTCAAGCTGTTGCACTCGTAATTCAGGTAATCAAAACCCAAATATAATCAGCATATGCATTAATCATGCTTAAAATTCAACAGGAAAAAGTTTTAGGATATTATAATAAAATGTAATTTATTTAAAAAGGAAAATAAAAAAAATAACCTCTGGGGTTAGTCAGATTATTTTGTTTTTTCCAAGACGTATTTTATGCTCACCAAGGCTGCATTTACTGTATTTGTTCAAATTCTATTTTTTTCTATTTTATTCCTGTTATAGCCAAGCTGAATTTTCAGCATCATTACCTTTAGTCTTCAGTGTCACATGATCCTTCAGAAATCATTCTAATATGCTGATTTGGTGCTCAGGAAGCATTTCTTATTATTGTGAGTGTTGAAAACACTGCTTTTTATGGAACTATGATACGTTTTTCAGGTTTCTGTGATGAATAGAAAGTTCAAAAGTACAGCATTTATTTAAAAGTTTTTGACATTATAAATGTCTTGTCATATTTGACCGATTTAATGCATCCTTACTGAATAAAAGTATTAATTTATTTAAAAAATAAAGAACCAATTTAACTGATTAATTGAGAAGTCAAAAGTACATTCATTTGCAAATCAGACAGCAATGTATTTTTGAGAGAAACGTTATTGGATTGGATGTTTAGGCTAAGAAATTATGCATGGAGCTGTGCAAAAATTTGAATGGACACATCACGTAGATATGAAACCATGTTGTCTGCACTGTAAGACATTAACCAAGCCATTAAATACATTTGTGCAGTTGAGCTGGGATCTCTACGGAAGGCCACCCTCTCGAAACCAAAGTGGACAGTGGCTCTCTGCTCACATAAATCTCACATATGCGAAATTACAGGTCAAACTAAACAGGTGGTTTTATTTTTCCAGTTATCATATATCTAATGCTAAAATTATAAACTGGACCACAGTTAACAATGTTACTGAACTGGGTGTGACATGACATCTCTATTGGTGTGAATGGGGAGGAAGAGGTCAGTGACCTTGAAGGTTAAGATCTGTGGGTTATTGACCACAACCACTGAAACACAATGAGGCATCCAGAAATAGTGATGTGTCGTAGATTCATTTTGTGTGTGTGTGTGTAGCCAGACTCTTTTAAAGCCTTCATGTCCTTGTCCTTCACTTGGATGTTGTGACCAACTGAGCGTGTGTTCTACCTGTGTTGCTTCTCTGGTTTACCTGCTCCAGGAACACAGACTATCAACTTCAACCTCAGTGAGCTGTCACAGCCACTTTCAGTAACGCATACACACAAAAAACAATCCTCTCAGCTCAAGGGAGATGTCAGGAAAGAAGGAACATTTGGTCTGTTATTGGCTCATTTTCCCAAAACCATTCAGTACCATTAAATTTAAAAAAAAAAAAACATCTTTATTTAGTCCTTTTTAGTCTGGCTAGAAAGGCTAGAATGGTTTTGAGAAGAGTGTGGGATCAAGAGCAAGATGTAAAACCCTAATTTTATTAGGTTCAGAGTCTCTTAAAGGCATTATTGTACAGAGCAACTGGTCGTTCTAACAAAAGCATGCCCTATACAAACCATTCTGATTTTGAAAACCTGATTGTGGTATTTTAATGTACTTGACTTTAGTTATTTTTAAGGAATCTCATTCTGAATTATTCTTGTTTCAGGCTACTAATTCTGGTCTTTACACATTTTTGTTTGCAGCAGAGTTGTGTGTCATTCAGAGTTGAATGGAAAATGACCTTTAATTTCCTGAGTCAAATTTGAACTGAGGTTCAGGATTGCAAATAACACCATTAAGTAAAAATTTTAACAAAAAACTATTTTATTTGATATATTTCATCATGTAAAAAATCAGTGGGCCTCAACTCTGGTTCTGGGGACCCACTGCTCTTCACATTTTGTATGTTCATGGAGCTCTGTCCTCATGAGCTGATGATCTGAATCAGGTTTGTTAAATAAAGGTACACTATGTAACTTTTTTTTTAATAATAATGCGTTTATACATCAATCCTTCTTCCAAAACTTGTTTTTGTTTTACCCTGATTGGTAAGCCTATTATAGGTGTTTATATTTTGTGTGGCATAGGTTAGTTGTCAGAACGAGCAAGAAAGGTTGACATGGAGCACGCTAAGTCTCGAACCTCCGGGGAATTAATAAGTTCATTTAGATAGGGACAGATACAAATCATAGATACGCTTTAACAGTCATCTGATGTGTGTATTATAGTATTTTTAGCTAAAGCTAATTCACGACACTTGTCCCTTGTAATGCTACTTGGCCTTTATTTAAAATTGCCCATTTTAAACAAACGCTGAACTGAGGAGAGTCTTCTGGCAAAATAAAAATGTGACAGAGCAATAGTAATAAAACGAGATTTAACATTGGCTTGGCTTTTTAGAGATGCTGAGAACTTAGAGATTTGAAATGTTGTAAAAGTGTCACAAATATGGCGTTTTTATTACTCAACAGGTCAGTAAGGTATTTTATTGAACGGATCATTTGCCATATGTAGCTTTTTAACAGTTTATTGTAAAGCATTATCTACAGTATAAGGGTCATTTCATTATGAATGTAGTGCTGTGCTGGAATTTATTTTCAACAAAGTACCATGTCCATTAATGGGTATAGCTACAGTAACATCTTCAGCTAGTCAGATTCTTTTTCATCCAAACTGGTTATATCTCTTAAGTCTAGTAATCAATGTTTTGTAAGCAGTAGGATAAACATAACCAGTCACACCAAGCTAAAGCACAACTAAAACAATGTTCTTCTGCAAAATTCATGCGGTTTGTTTTTTAACCGCTACAGGGCAAAAAGTTACATACCTTTAAAGGGGTCATATAATGGTACTTGCACTTTTACAAGTTGATTGTACTGAAATGTGTGTTGGCAGTGCCTGTACACAGCCATCATATAATGATAAAAATCCATCCAGTGGTTTTTTTTTAATCTCCTTATATGTTTTCCCCTGCCTCAAATCAAGCCGTTCGATCCTGTGACGTCACAAGCTCGCACGCCCCTCCCACGACTGTTGATTGACAGCAGCGTTTCAACACAGACCCGCCCTCGCTCGTGAGTGAGATGTCAATCATAGTTTGTCATTGTTTACACTGGAGCAGAATGGCGGCCGTCTAAGCGATTGTGGTGTTCTGTTCTTGGGTGTAATAAGGAACACGGCAGTCATTTTAATGTTCCTAAATCCGAACCGCTGAAGACGCAGTGGCTGAGTTTTGTTTATGAAGGAAATATTCACGACGAGCAACGTCAATGCGCTCATGTTTGCGCAAATCATTTCTCACCAGACTGCTTTATAAACGAGGCGAGGGTCAATATAAATCAGGTTTAGCTAAGAAGCTGCTACTGAAAAAGGAATCGGTACCAACTATTCGTGTTCCTGCTGGACCTCCAGAAGAAGTGAGTGTAACGTTTTGTTTATTAACCTTTATATGAATCTTTGCAAATCCCTTGCACGCTTCACGAATGTGGCTAATGTTTACACTCAGGGTGCATTATTACGGCATGTCTTCTATGTAACGTTACGACGTTCTCAATATAATTCATAATCCCACGTTTATAATGAAAAACGCGTTGGTGTTAACGTAACAGGAATATTAACAGGAATATCAATGCAGTTACAAAACTATAGATGTACTTAAAAGTTTTCTTAAAACATAAAACATTTTCGTACTGCACTAAACATAAACATACAGCAAATTCTTAGTTATCCTTCAACTACTGCTAGAATCATTACTGACAAGACCTCAAGTCAGTTTCAGTCACGAGTTGTACCTAACACTGATATAATGTCACGCATCATTGACAAGCCTACATTTACAAAAAAAAGAAAGAAAAGTTTTTCAACATAAATCTGTCAACGAACTAACCTATAACTTACATTAGTAACGTTAAACACATAGCGTTTGTATCTCACAACTCTAACGTTACCCTGCCAGTACATACAAAAATAGATCAAAGTGACATTGTTAACCAACCATTCAGAAACGTCCTGTTCGAGCCTTATTGTCGAACTTCTTCGGGGCCGTCATCTTGTTTCGGGTCCGACTCTGGTTCAAACTGATACGGTTGCACAGATGCGTCCTCAGAGAGAATCCCGCTGCCATAATAAACCCTCAACTGTTGTCAAGTTAACACTCCACGTGCGTTGTGTTACAGCGCCCACAGAACAGAGGGGCGGAGTCAGCGAAGCTCATTATCATTTAAAGGCATATGCACTTAAACGGAGTGCTGAACACAGAGCTGTTTTTGAGCAGGTAAAATGAGTGTTTTCTTAAAAAACTAATGAGAATTTTTAATAAAAGTATATTACAAACTTTTCATTTAGACCCTAAAGATTCATATTAACTTGTACAAAAATGGCATTATATGACCCCTTTAAATAAAGAATGCTATGTTCACACCATTTGATAATTACTGTTATTGCAGGATGACAACATGTGATGTTCAATTTGGCGCTATTCAACGGTCATGTGGTACAAGTTGGAACTCTTAGAAACTTCTGAGTTGCAATTCATTAAAGTCCTCTTCCTGTCATTCCAGTTCAAATTCCAATTTAATTTCCCTTAGGGGTGTGGCCAGTTGAAATTTAATTCATAATCATGAATTGTATAATGGCTATTTCTTCAATTCTGAATTTTGTCCATGTGTTTTACCTTCTTAAAGCCTTTTTTATCACTTTAAATTGTGGCATGTTTCTGAGTAAGACAGTGTATTCAATGAGAAACCCACTTTACTCATTGAGCTATTGTTTCCTTTTTGACCCTGCACTTAAACAAAGAGAGCCATGCAATGACAGTGTTCACACTTTTTTGGGGGGTAATTAAAAAATGTATTTGAATGCATCAGCGCAAAAGTGACCCATGTCAGCTTTGAAATATTTCAGGCTAAATGGTGACAAGCTTATGATGAGGTATGAAGAGAAGCGAGTGAAGTGAAAATAAAATGGCAACATATTGGGATGTTGAGCTGCTTTGCAGGACAGGGCATCTGGGTGGCATTGGGTGTGTGTCTGTTGGATGAATGTTCTTGTGTCTTGTGTGCTGTGATTTGAATCAGCTGCAGGAGACACAGCTATGATGGCTAGACAAAGACACAGGCAAGAACACAGCTGGAGGCGTGAAGAGGTTGAGGATGAGTATGATAGAGACTGATTGTGACAGAGAGTGTTGTTAAAAGTAAGTGTGCAAAATCTGTCCAGTTTCAGTGGTCCGTTCACTTTGTTAGACAGAAAAAGTCTGATCAACATGTAAATCAGCTACAGTTTGTTTTCATGATATGCATTGGTTAAGTAAATCTGATTTAATCATACCCATAGTACTTTTATAAGGAATACAAGTAAAAAAAAATAGGCTGAAACTTCAATAAAATCCACTGTTAAATATCTAAACCAAAAATTAAACTAAAATGCAAAATTAAATGAAAATAAAAGCTAAAATATATTAATATTAAAGTGGTTATTTACCCAAAATTGTTCAGGGTATTTTAAAAAAAAAAAAGAATCATCATTTGTGTTTGACAGATGAAAGTCAGTCATCAGTTTTGGAACAATATTCATGTTTTGGTGAACTATAATTGTAAATTTACATTATAAAATGAATATTTAATAATAATTAAATATGTGCCTGATTATCTCTCACTTGAATTTGTTCTAGAACATTTCATTTGGCAAGATATGGTGTGTTGGAAGCCTGTCGGGAACCGAAGTTTTTAAAAAAAAAAAAAACACTCTAAGTCATTGACTGTTTGGCAGCTGCATTTTGTTTTGGACACGGTTAATTGTGTATATGGAGGTGTATAGAAACATGAAATGAGCTAAACAAGATGTATTAGAGGTAAAGTTTGTCTGCTCTCATGTCACCCTGCCATTCAGTTTAGCCACAGTGCAAAATCTCCTTGCAACTCCCATCTCTTTACCCACTTCTACAGAACGGCTTTACTCATTACTCCTTTAAGGGAGCTCATTCTTATCCTGATATAGGCACTGACATCTCGGTTGCCTTAGAAACGAGTGGATTGTCTAATCCCAAACCAGAATTGTATTTAGCATCCCTGCACATCACACACAGAAATTGTGGCATGCCTGGAACCCCACATATGCTTCTCCAACACACATACTCTTTTGCAGATAACCTGACCAAGGCTCTGTGCTCTTGATCTCTTCATTGCCTCTTCCTGTTTTTTTCGCTCAATTAATTTTTAGCATTCAGTCAGACTCAAAAAAATGCCATGTGTTTAGTACACACACACATTCTGGAATTAAGTATTTTTTGTGTAAAACAAAGCTGTTTTCTCATTTTGGTCTAGGCTCATGGTCTCTTGAGTGCAGCATTTATTTTTTAAATCAGCTCTGTTGAAGTCTTTTATTTTACCTAAATTTAACCCTTAAATGCATTCCTCCGGTCTTTAGTGACCTGGCTGGGACTTCATTCACTACCCTCCTCTTTATTCATTTTTTAACATCAACCTTCTTAGTATTCCTCAATAATTTGTTATGCACAATATAACAAGAAAAAAAATGTTAACATTATGAAAGTTTGCCTGTTTTCCCCATTTTTTTTTTTTTTGTAAAAAATATATGGGGAAATGTAATGACCCGAGGTGTGTAAAAGCGCAAGTATATTTTTTCTGCACAACAATTGAATCTTTGATGACTGAATAAGCGCAATTCACCTTTATTCCTTTATTATCTAATACACAATGATGAAGTGACGTTTCAATCATACTTACTGCAGGCAGGTAGAGATCCATCCGTATATAGATCCGGGTCGCTAAACACCCGAATATGTAATGATGATTGGCGAAACATTCATGCATTTAAAGGTTAATTAAAATTTCTTGCATCGCCTCTGATAAACACGGTACTTATGACTTTTACGGCATCTGTGAGAGCTTTCTGTTGCCGTGTTAAATGGCATTAATTCAACAAGTACATTCAGCTTGTGTGGTGCTTGTAAACAAACACATGTGGTAAATGCAGCTAACCAGCTTATGTCCCTCCACTCCTCTGCCTCTCACTCTTCAAGCACAAGCTGCACATTGGCTTGTCGTGTTTCAAGGATGTAGTGTAATAGCCATGAAAGGTATTTATTTGCTGCTCTTGATGTGCTCAAGAATTATGTTTTTACACTGATGAAGCAAGTATTATGGAATGAGAGCGAGTTGAATAGAAATTGCAGAATGCAGACTGTTTCAAAAGGGGATGCAGATGAGACGTGGTTAACCTGACTCAAAGCTAAACATCATATGAATGCATTCATACTAAAGAGCAGAAACCTTGTGTTAGGAATCTACCATCTATTTATTTTATATTGTAATAATCCAGTATAATACTATTTATAATGTAGGATGCTACACAGAGATTTTAGTCTTATGGTGGGTCAAAGATAGCCTGGTTAAAACGTACTCGGTTACTAACGTAACCTCTGTTCTCTCTAGAGAGGGAACGAGTACTGCGTAATATCTTACGCTATGGGGGATAATTTTATAAGCCAAAAATTATCCTTAATTTTGAATCAATGCAAAACGCTTTGCAGCAGCTTGCAGACACATAGGCGAGATGGCTTGAAGAAGCCTATCGAGAGAGGCCCTGCGTGACACTTCATCCAATGGGAGCAACTCGCGCCCATTTCGCCACGTCCTGCCAGAAAAGGCGTGGCCTCGTCCTATAAATATAGCTCGACAGGCTGATACAAACTGGTTTTCATCGCTGAAGCGAACCAGAGCGTGTTGTAGCACGGCAAGATACGCAGTACTCGTTCCCTCTCTAGAGAGAACCGAGGTTACGTTAGTAACCGAGTACGTTCTCTTACGAGAGTACTCTCGTACTGCGTAATATCTTACGCTATGGGGAACACAGTGTAACATGCCGTGCGTACTGGGATCCAACACCAAAGTCCCAAAGGCCGAAGCCCGGGGTTCATATAGTGCATAATCACCACAGACTCACAGAGAGTGAAGGAAGAGAGGCTAGAAGCATCATTCCTCATAAAGTAGCACCCCGTAGGGGCTATTCATATTAATAGCGCACCACTCAGTCAGGGTAAAAGCTTTCAGCCTAAACTGGGTGGCCCAAAGGGTTTCAACACTCATGGGGCTGAACCATCAGTCAGTGAGCGATGCCTAGGCAAAACTCAGCATCTGGGCCGGCGCAGCGGGGCAGATAGCACTGAATTCTAGACTGACAGAAGCTTGGCTTGTAAGGCGGGAACCTCCAGGTTATAAAACCTTATAAATGTAGATGGCGAGGCCCAGCGTGCCGCCGTACAGATATCTTGCAAGGTAATCCCACTAGACCATGCCCACGATGAGGCCACGCCTCTCGTAGAGTGCGCTCTGATACACAAGGGACACAGCAGGCCCTTAGAAAGTATAAGCCAGCGCTCTGGCGTCAACTATCCATCTGGATAGGCTCTGTTTTGATGCGGCTAGTCCCTTAGAACGTCCGCCGAATAAAACAAAGAGCTGCTCAGTCTGTCTAAAAACAGACGAGCGGGACACATAAGATCTTAGTGCCATGACAGGGCAAAGGAGACTCGCGTCCTCCTCCTTATTGTGAACCGGAAGGGCGGACAGGGAAATAACCTGGGCCCTGAACGGTGTGCTGAGAGATTTTGGCACGTACCCGTACCTTGGTTTGAGTATGACCTTTGAGTCATTAGGCCCAAACTCCATACACGACGCGCTCACAGAGAGCGCTTGTAAGTCTCCCACGCGCTTCACTGAAGCAAGGGCCATAAGAAACACCGTTTTGAAAGACAGATGTTTCATGTCTGACCAATGTATTGGCTCGAATGGGGCACCTTTCATGGCCTCCAAGACCGTAGAAAGGTCCCACGTCGGGACTGACGGGGGTCTGGGAGAGTTCAGCCTCCGAGCTCCCTGAGGAATCGTACGACTAGGTCGTTTTTCCCCAGTGACTGGCCGGACATAGGTTTCGCAAATGTTGCTATGGCCGCCACATATACTTTGAGCGTGGATGGGGTCCTGGCTTTATCCAATAGCTCTTGAAGGAAGGAGAGTATTTCCATAACCCCGCAGTCTACGGGTGAAAAGCCCCGAGCTTGACACCAGGTAGAGAGAACAAACCACTTCGAGGAATAAAGCCGTCTAGTATACGGGGCTCTAGCCTGTGTGATCGTGTTTAACACTACCTCCGGAAGGTCAACGGGTACCAGTAGCTGGCCCGTGCATGAAGGGACCACAGTTCCGGGCGGGGATGCCAAATCGAGCCCTTTGCCTGAGAGAGGAGGTCTCTCTTCAGCGGTATAGGCCTCGGGCAGCACTGGTCAGCTGCATTAGGACTGGGAACCAAGTCTGGTTCGTCCAGAGCGGAGCTATAAGCAGCACTGTGGATCCGTGTTCCCTGATTCGTTCTAACACTTGTGGTAGGAGTGAGACGGGGGAAAAGCATACAGGGGGAGCAGGGCCAGACGTGGGCCAGCGCATCCTTGCTTTTCGAGAAAAAATTCGGGCAGTGAGCTTTTTCGTAGGACGAGAACAGGTCCACCTGCGCTCTGCTGAATGTTTCCCACAGCAGTTGGACCGTCTGCGGGTGCAGCGACCATTCTCCTGCTGGGATCTTGTTTCTGGACAGCCTGTCTGGTCCCAGATTCAGGCGACCGGGCACATGCGCTGCTTTCAGTGAAAGCAGGTTGTGCTGAGCCCAGACCAGGAGGCGTTCCGTCAGCCTGTAAAGGTTTCGGGATCTGACGTCGCCCTGGTGATTTATGTACGCCACCACTGACATATTGTCCGATCGGACCAAGACGTGGTGACCTCTTATCTGGGGACAGAAGTAAGTAAGTAAGTAAGTAAATTTTATTTATAAAGCACATTTAACCATAGCGAAGCTATCCAAAGTGCTGAACAAAGTAATGTAAAATAAAAAATAAAAACACAGAGGCATAACATCAAACAAAAATAAAACATTGAAACAGGATATTAAGTATCAAACGCCAGGCAATAAAAATATGTTTTCAATTTTGATTTAAAAGTACAAATGGAAGGTGCAAGGCGGATGTCCAGAGGCAATTGATTCCATAGACGGGGGGCGGCAACTGAGAAAGCTCTGTCTCCCTTAGTTTTTAAACGGGAGCGGGGAATTGATAATAGCGCCTTGTCTGCAGATCTTAATCTGGATGGTGGCAGAGGAGTAAGAAGATCAGTAATATAAAATGGAGCATGATTATTAAGAGCTTTAAAAACAAACAACAAGATTTTAAACTGAATTCTAAAATGGATCGGGAGCCAATGAAGGGACGCTAAAATTGGGGTGACATGATCAAATTTCTTTGTCCCGGTCAGCAGCCTTGCAGCTGCATTTTGTACCAACTGGAGTCGAGCAAGAGATGACTGAGGAAGACCCAGATACAAAGAATTACAATAATCTAAGCGTGAGGTAATAAAAGCATGAATAACCTTCTCCAAGTCTTGTGCTGACAGAAACGATTTAATATTTGAGATAATCCGCAATTGAAAACTATTCCTAACAACAGAATTAATTTGTTTAGTTAAGCACAATTCTGAGTCCATGATGATGCCAAGGTTCCTAACCTGGGAGGAAACAGAGGGGAAATGATTGCTTAGCTCCATAATAGTACTGCTCCTCAATTTTGGGGAACCAAAAACAATTGTTTCTGTTTTGTCCTCGTTAATTTGGAGAAAGTTAAGCGCTAACCACTTCTTAATGTCCCCAATGCATTCCAACAAAGAATGAATTGAATCACCAGCTTTCAACGGCAGGTACAGCTGTGAATCGTCTGCATAAAAATGAAATGATATATTGTGTTTCCGAATAATATCACCCAATGGACGCATATACAAATTAAAAAGAAGGGGACCCAAAATAGAGCCCTGCGGAACTCCACTAATAATAGGAGCAGAAGATGAAAAAATGTACCCATCTCCACTGAAAAAGACCTGTTTTCAAGATAAGATCTAAACCACTGTAAGGCCGTACCCTTGATACCAAAGAAATGCTCCAAACGCCAAATAAGAATACTATGGTCTACAGTATCGAAGGCAGCCGTAAGATCAAGTAGGATCAAAACGGCATTTTTACCGGCGTCAACTGCGAGTAGAATGTCATTGAACACTTTTAGCAATGCAGACTCTGTACTATGATGGGCAGTGAAACCGGATTGAAAAGGTTCTAGTAAGTTTGCAGCATTTAAAAACGAGTGCAGTTGAGACAGGACAACTTTTTCTAAAAGTTTTGACAAAAATGATAACTTAGAGACAGGCCGAAAATTATTAAAGCAACCCTCATCCAAACCTTGTTTCTTCAGCAAAGGCTGAACAACCGCATGCTTGAAACTATTCGGAACTATCCCAGTGTCCAAAGACGAATTAATCAACGCTTGGACACTGGGGCCAATTATGGGAAAAGCCGCTTTTAAAATATCAGTAGGTATTACATCAATTGTGGAGGTAGTTGTTTTCATCTTGTTAACCACTTCACAGAGTTCCATTAAAGAGACATGCGCAAAATTATAAAAGAAAAACGGACTTAACAGCGAGTTTGAAGACTGATCTGAAAACTGTAAAGTGAAAGATGAACGAATAGCTAACACTTTATTAGCAAAAAACGTTAAAAATGTCTCACAACGTTCAGCCGAGGGTTCCCTGCGATATTGACACCTTGGTCTAATTACAGAGTTTATCGCAGAAAATAAAATCTTAGGTCTATGACAGTGTTTATCAATTAAATCAGAGAAATATTTAGATCTCGCTAACTTAGCAGCACTCTGAAAGTTAACCAAACACTCCTTGAAAATCTCAAATGATACAGTTAAACGATCATGCTTCCATTTCCTCTCTGCTTTACGACACGCCTGTCTGAGACAGCGAGTATCATTATCCAGCCAGTAGTACGATTTTGATTTTTGCTTTGGTTGTTTTAACTTAAAAGGGGCAATAGAATCTAAAATATCAGAACAAGATACATAGAAAAGAGAGATTAAATCATCAGGCCCGATGGAAGGCTCAGCATTCAAGATCAATCCTTCAACGGCATTAGCTAAATATTTCTCACTAAACTGAGAGGCTGTAAGTGAGTTACTGAAGCGAGAATAAGAGCCTACAGATCTATTCACTGCAACAGAGCTCACAATGGGAATCGTAAAAACAATAGGCTTATGATCCGAAAAGGAATGATCTTCAATACATAAATTATCGACAGAGAACCCAAATGACATAATAAGGTCTAGAGTATGACCAAGGACGTGTGTTGGTTGGTTCATATGTTGAATAAAACCAAATGACTCCAGGACATTACAAAACTCAGCAACCAGGGGACGCCCGGGGCAGCAAACATGCACATTAAAATCGCCTAATAGTAACATACAGTCATATAACGGAACAACAGAAGTTAAAAAATCTGAAAAATCATTTACAAAAGCACTGCCCGAATTAGGTGGCCTGTAAATAAGAGCACAGAATAGCACAAAGGAGGCAGACTGTAATGTTACACACTGTACCTCAAACGTCGAGTAGCTCCGAACAGACACAGTGTTAATTTTAACTGTTTGTTTAAAAACCATTGCGACACCACCACCCCTACCAGCAGATCTTGGGGTACTAATAAAGCAACAGTTTGAAGGACAAAGTTCCTTGAAGACTGATAACTCACCAACGGCGGCCCAGGTCTCCGTCAGAAATAAAATATCCAAGTTACGTCTGGTGAAAAAGTCATTTAGAATAAAAGTTTTGTTGCATATGGACCTAGCATTGACTAGGGCCATGTTCATAGGTGGATGTGATGACAAAGCCGAATCCCAATGAATCCAGTCCAGTTGACGTAGATTTTGACAGTTCACTCCTCTCTGGCGAATCCGTAAACGCGGTCGAGCGGAGTAAGTAGATGAGTGTGTGAAGGCCGGGAAAACAGGAAGATGAAAAGCATATCTATAATCCCATGAGCGTCGCGTCAAATGAAGGCCCTCCAAGCTTATAGAAGCCGAGGGAAACTCCGTCGTAGGTTGTCTGGAAGAAACGATCGCCCGTCTGATTCTCACCCGTACACCACCACGACTACCTCTCTTCCTGCGGCGCGTCCTTGGAGGGGGAACGCAGCAAGGTAGCCGGCGAGCGCACTCAACCACAGGATGGTTGGACGAGGATTGAGAACAAAAATGCAGAGCAGGACAAAATCCACGGAAATCTCCCATACGGCTTTGAATATTAAGTAAGTCTTGACGAGCATAAGTCAACACTGAGACTACATGATACCAGTGTAACACTGTGTAAAATACAAACAGTACAAATGTCAGACGAACAGGTACCATAGGTACAACAAACTGCAACAAGCGAGAGTGATGGCAAGCCGAGTGCACTGGCGCCATCTTCCCAAGTACTAGTACTTATTCATTAGCGACTAATGCTTATTCTGTTAGAAGCGTCGACTGCCATCATTTCCAGACAGTTTATGTGTTGGAGTTTTTCCCGTTCTGACCACTGGCCGAAGAACGGTCTGCCCGCAAGCAGCGCTCCCCATCCCGAGGTGGATGCGTCCATAGACACCACTTTCACACTCGAGGAAGTCCCCAGGCTCACACCTGACTGATACCAGCGAAACACACCAGTGGTTCATGCTCGGGGCGGAACTCGCGCTCTCAGCCATAGCTGCAGCGGGCGCATGCGAAGCAGACCCAGCTGGAGTACTGAAGCTGCTGAGGCCATGTGACCCAGCATCTCCTGAAAACTTTTAGCGGGACAATAGAGCCGTGGTGAAAGGATTTCGTGGCGCGCTGAACACTCTGCGTGCGCTCTGGTGACAGACGCGCTGTCATGGATAGCGAATCCAGCGCTGTTCCCAGAAAATAAATTTTCTGACTAGGAGACAGCGAGCTCTTCGCCCAATTGACTGTGAGACCCAGATTCTCGAGATGCTCGAGTAATGTGGTCCTGTGTTCTATGATCTCTGAATGAGATCGAGCTAGAATCAGCCAATCGTCCAGGTAGTTCAAAACTTGCATGCCCCGAAGTCTCAGGGGTGCGAGAGCCGCGTCCATGCACTTCGTAAATGTACGAGATGCCAAGGACAGGCTGAACGGCAGGACTGTGTATTGGCATGCCTGGCCCTCAAAGGCGAATCTGAAGAATCGCCTGTGACGGGACGCCACCTGTATTTGAAAGTAGGCGTCTTTCAGATCTATTGACACAAACCAGTCCCCTTGGCGCACTTGCGCGAGGATTTTTCTGGTTGTGAGCATTCTGAGCTGGCGCTTCGTGAGCGCTCTGTTCAGCTGTCGCAGATCTAGAATGGGTCTGAGACCCCCATCTTTTTTCGGTACCAGAAAATATCTGCTGTATAGCCCCCCTTCGCTCTGCGCCTGAGATAAAGGCTCTATGGCCCCTTTGCTAAGTAGTTTCACTATCTCGGCTCGAAGTAGATGAGATACTACTTTTTTTTACCGATGTTTCAACTCGCGCCGTATAACGACGGGGACGTCGAGCGAACTGCAGCGAATAGCCTCTTTTTACAGTGTTCAACACCCATTCCGATACCCCGGGAAGCTTCGTCCACGCATCTGCGTGGGTAGCTAGAGGTAGAATGAAGTCTGAGCTCTGGCCATGACATAACGGCGGCCGGAGAGCTCCGGTGTGCTGAGAAGCAAACACTGTGTTTATAGTGTGCGAGGCGGGGAGCGTGCTGAGCACAGCGGCCAGCCTGGCCACGCTCAGCTTCTCTGTGGCAGAATGTGGAGAGAAGGTGAGCGAGGCGAATCCTGGTTCGGCTTGTCTGTGAGGGAATGTGGGCACGGGACAGCGGGCACATTCACTGCACTGAGAACACTGTCGGCTCGCGCCGACTGAATGTGTTGGTTTCGTTTTTACAGAAACCGTGGGACATGCTTCGTGTAGTGTTTGTGGGCACTGTGTCGTGGGCACGTTCAATACATTTATTGCACAATCGACATGAGACTATTTTATTTGTGCTAGCCCTGCATTGCAGCGGGCTGTGTATGTGTATGGGAATGGGCACTGGGGCGTGAGCATTCTTACAACACTCATAACACCAATCGGCCATGGCCGGAATACCAGAAAAAACACTCTTTATTGGATTTATCTGGGTAGCTGTGAAAACGGCTTTTGTGTGCAGGCAAGTGGGCTGTGGGACAGGCTTGTTTACTTCGAAGTACACTGGAACAGTCACATTGCTTGGAACTGAACGAGCAAGAAGTTTTGGTGAAAATCCGGCCGCAGCGGAGACCTCGGGCTTCTCAAATCCACCACGCAGATTGCTCCCGGTCCTTCCTCGTCCAATTAACAGAGAAGGTCGGCCGTCCAATTTACGGAGAAGGTTGGCCTGGAAGATCTGCAAGATGGCCATAGTGTGCAGCGCTGACACTGCTTGCCCGGCTGCGGTGTAAGTGCGACCGTGCATGGCTGACGTCACTCGGCAGGCTTTAGAGGGTAGCGCCGTCTGAGCGCGCCGTCCAGCGGAGGGCGGACAGAGATGGGAAGCTACCGCTGCGTCCACGGGTGGAAGAGAGAGGTACCCTCGATCCTTCGCACCGTCCACGGTGGAGAGCGCTGCCGAAGCAGAGGTACGAATCCTAGCCGAGAAGGGGGCGTTCCAAGACTTCGCGACTTCCTCGTGAAGCTCAGGCAGGGAGGGCGTGCATCTCGACTGTGACGGGCCGCCGTCCTTTTTGATGAAGCAGCCGTCCAGCCTGTTGCGCGCTGGCTGCGCGGGCGCCTCCCAATCGAGGCCGAGGTTGTCGACGGCTTGAGAGAGCAGACGCATCCGCTCTGATTCAATGCCGGCTCGTTTCCCGGAAGGCACGCGGGCAACGGGGGGAGGTCCACAGAGCTCGCCCAATCCTCGCTGTCCGACGCCAGGATAGAACAGGCCTCAGCTGTTTCGTCTAACTCAGTGGCGGAAGCGGTGGCAGACGGCGGCCGCTGTCCGTCGGTGAGCGACTCGAGCAATGCCAGCGAAGCTGGCGGGCGAACCAACAAGCTTTGGCGGGCAGGAGAAAGCTCGGGGGCTCGCTGAGCTCGGCGCTTCTTACGGCGCGGGACCACAGCGGGCGGAAGTGCGGCGAGTTGAGGCCAGCGGCTTCAGATGCGAAGGATCGTCCTGCAGTAGGCTTGAATCGACGGCGCGGCATCTCACTCCGGATCCAGCGATGCTTCGCTGAAGAGATGAAAATCAGTTTGTATCAGCCTGTCGAGCTATATTTATAGGACGAGGCCACGCCTTTTCTGGCAGGACGTGACGAAATGGGCGCGAGTTGCTCCGATTGGATGAAGTGTCACGCAGGCCTCTCTTGATAGGCTGCTGCTATTGCAGCAGGACAGCCAATAGGCACGCAAGCCGTCTTGCCTATGTGTCTGCATGTGCATGCTGCTGCAATGAGTTTTGCATTGATTCAAAATTAAGGATAATTTTTGGCTTCAATATCTCGTGGAAAAGAGGTTTTCCCCATAGCGTAAGATATTACGCAGTACAAGAGTACTTTCGTAAGAGAACCGGACCATTCTCAGTTGTAACTGAGTTAGGGTCTGGCAAAGCTTCATAGACAAATCATTTCCAAAGGGGCGTCACCAACGGACGTCGCTCAAATGCCTCTGGGCGCAATTGGATAGACCTAAAACCAATCAGAGCGATGGAGATGACGTATATGCAGAGCGACGTTCGTCTGTTATAGAACAACTTAGTTTGAATAAACGAGCAGACACTGATTAGCTACTTGCTCTACGTTTATTTAAAATGAACTGGAAGACAACTGGAAGTGAATGTGCTTTCCATTAAATAAATCACACACAGTAAACAAAACCTAATAAACTTTGCAATTTAAACGCGCAAACTGCATAGGTGCGGTGAGAGACGTAGCCTACGGCTCGGACAGATTCGGCTTGAAGTCGGTAATCCTCGGATGCTGCGCCACGCTGGTGTTACAAAAAACCCGTGCACACAGGCAAGCAAAATGGGGTCTTGCGCACCGAACGCGTAATTTTTGCCCAGCACACCTTCGTGCTCGTGCGGACGCGTCGAGTATAAAAACAAGGCTTTACTCCGTGTCAGCGCGCGCTCTGAAAGGTAAAAGGGGCACAGACACTCCCGAATAATCTCCATCAGGAGCAGAAGCACCACTAACTCCGCCTCCGGTTCCCTCGGTATTAGTATTTAAACATTCTCTATGATAAATGTTTGTGAAAAAAATATTTTAATAACATGGTTTTGGCGATTATAGAGTTCTAATGACGGTGTTCAACTATAACCGTCACACCTCTAGTTCCACGGCGGCATCCATCTTTGTAAATGTACAAAATCTGCTTCACCGTGGCTGTGCTGTCGTCATCGTGTAAATGTGATTGGTGCCGCGATTTCGACGGATTGGAAATGGACTTCAATGAGCTCTTTGCCAGACTAACTTTCAGAGCAAATCTAAATTTGACGGAAGTTGTCTGGGTTTTCCCAGGCTAGGTCAAAGAGGTTGACGGATGAGATTCCTTGTTGGTTTCTGTGCTTTAACGCTCTCATCCCCCCCTTCATCTGTCAACTCATTTTTTATACTTTCCAGTGTTTAACAAATACCTACAATTCCAATAGGTTGTGTGGTGGGTGGGTGAGGTGCCGATGAAGTACGGTCCTGTTCCCTGACCTGGCTGTCAAGGACTGCAATACACATTGTTTTCTGTTTGTATGCATCATATTATGCATTTTCCTGGTTGTAAAATGTGTACAAAAAAACATCATGTGTATTTATAAGGTTAGTTCACATAAAAATTACCCCCCAGAGGAAGAAGGACGCTGTACACTGATGTAAACATTGAAAGCAGTGTGCTTCGGGGACCTGTTGTTTCACGATAATGTCCTCTGTCATGTAAACAGGCATGCATTGAGATTGTCATGTTGAGTGGAAATGAAGATGTTTATTTGATTTTTATTGTTTATAGTTGTAATCTTTCATACAAGATGGCAAAACTCAACGCGTTCTCACCCCAAGGCGTCATCTAACTGACAATTTTGACCATGCTTCAATATTCGACGCTAAAGGCACCCTTTAGCCATGGGCGTCAGTTTGGTTTGAAATGTGCTGGGGACAGAGACGCATTCGGAAGTGCATTTTCAAAAGTGCTGGGTACAATGACACATAAACATTTTTTTCTGTCTTTCGCGCAGGTCTAATATATCTGTACGTAGGCTACATAATATAGATTTCAATAGCTTGATGCTCTTTAAATATTTTGTTGCATTATTAAAAAGTTTCGGTGCATATGGAATCAAGACGGACCTATCCGCGATCGCTCAATTGGTTCTGACCAAAGAAGAGCACTTTGGAATCTCCATACGCATCATATGGGCTGCGTTTCCCGATAAAAGAAAAAGCGGTGCTCTTTATAAAAGAAGCACTTCAGAAATAGTTGGAATTGCATTTATTAGGACTCATGGGATAGGCAGAGGCGCTGGCGCCGTCCTAGCAACGGCGCTGGTCGCGCTAGCTGCGGTAGTCGCACACGAAGATGTGCTAGGTGTGCGATGTGGATCTCATTCTCAGCTCTCCTTCATCTCCTGGCTGCAGTGATGACTCAGAGACTGTACGTGCGCGTTTAAGGTACCTAAACAACGACTGTTGCAACATTGTCCTTTACTGGAAATTATTTTCACTTTCACAAGCTCATGATAAGCGCTGAAGCTGCAATATTTCTGGAGACATGGAGTGGGTAAAACATTATTTTGACCACTTGAGTTTTGTTTTGTAGAAAGACTTTTTTAAAAAGATTTTCGTTTAGTATAAATTGTATCTTAATTTTGATGACTATTTTATCAACCAATTGCCTGTATTTATATAAGAAGTAAATATAGCAGACAATGTAATAAGAAGACGCCGGCACGATCACTTGCATTGCACGACAACTGGAGCATGTTTCCGCCACAGAGTGAAAAATACAAAATGTAATTGCGATTTTTTTAATCTCACAATTCTGACTTTTTATCTCAGAATTGCGTGATATAAAGTGGCAATGGCAGGTTAGCTATAAAGTCAGAATTGCGTGATATAGGCCTAAAGTCGCAACTGTATGTTATTAAGTCAAAATTGCGTGATATAAAGTGTGAGAAATATAGCTTGAAATTCTGACTTTTTTCACAGAATTGCATGTTTACCTATATCAAGCAATTCTGACTTTATAGTACGCAATTGGGAGATATAAAGGCAGAAATGCATGATATAAAGTCGCAATTGTCGTGTTACAAAGTCAGAATTGAATTGTGAGATATAAACTACGGGGTAAAGAAATAAAAATTAAAAAAGAAGCAATTGTGACTTTATTTCACGCAATTATGACTTTATTTCACGAAATTCTGATTTTATATCTCGCAATTCTGAGAAATAAAGTCAGAATTGTGAGATGTAAACTCGCAATTTTAAGATAAAAAGTCGCAATTATATTTTAAAATGTTTTATTCTATGGCGGAAACAAGCTTCCAAACTTAGCCTAGACTGCCCTATTTAATTAAATTAATATAAAGGGTCGATTTGTTTTTTTTTTTTCCCTCATCAAAACCGATAATGTTTATCAGTGGTTGTATATCAAGCAGGGATGCGTTTGTTTGCATTTTGTTTTGCGATTTCACCGGAACGAATAGAGAATCTCGGCAACAGAGTGAAGCGCGCGTCCGAGTGAAGACATTGTGGCGCGTGCCACAACAGAACACGCAGAGGCAACGAGCACATGATCACTTGATTAAAACAACAACACATGTTAGCGCTAGATCACCTCTTATTTAACAAACGAACGAAACGAATGCTCTGCTAGTTAACTGGAGATGTTTTACTTGTATATACTACATCCGTACCGCGAGATGTTTCAAAAGTGGTAGGGACAAAATCGACCCTGGCAAATAGTGGTGGGGACATGTCCCCCCGTCCCCCCCGTAAATGACGCCTATGCCTTTAGCGTCAGTTAGTTGACGCGATCCCAGGGCGTCATCTAACTGACGCGTTACCCTTAGCGTCACTTAGATGACGCGGGTAGGTTTAGGTCTGGGTAGGAGGGCGTCATCTAACTGACGCTAAGGGTAACGCGTCAGTTAGATGACGCCCTGGGATCGCGTCAACTAACTGACGCTAAAGGGTGCCTTTAGTGTCGAATATTGAAGCACGGTCAAACTGATTCCCAAGGCGTCAGTTAGATGACGCCTTGGGGTGAGAATGGGCTGCAAAACTGTTCAACATCATATAACTTGGATTGCATGAAAATGTATTATTTTTTAATGCTTTTTAAATATTTTTCTCCCTGATATTACCATTTTGTGTGAATTATGATGACTTCTCATGAAGCAGGGCTGGTGTAACTACATATTTTATTATTGAGATAAGTGTTTACTTAGCTTGAACATTTTGCTTAATGCAACTGATATCATCCACTTCATTAGGTACACTCAACTGCTTGTTAAAGCAAATATCTGATCAGCAATCACATGGCAGCAACTCAATACATTTAAACATGTAGACATGTTCAAGACGATCTGCTGAAGTTCAAACTGAGCATCAGCATGAGGAAGAAAGGTGATTTAAGTGACTTTAAACATGGCATGGTTGTTTGTGCCAGACAGGAGTATTTCATAAACTGCTGATCTTCTGGGATTTTTCATTCACAACCATCTCTAGGGTTTACAGAGAATAGTCAGAGAAAATATCCAGTGAGTGGCAGTTATGTGGGTGAAAATGCCTTGTTGATGCCAGAGGTCAAAGGAGAATGACCAGACTGGTTCGGGTTAAAGGCAAGTGTAATCCAAATAATCATTACAACCGAGGTATACAGAAGAGCATCTCTGAATGCACAATTCATGTTGTCGAACAGCAGAAGACCACACCAGTGCCACTCCTGTCAGCTAAGAACAGGAAACTGATGCTACAATTCACACAGGCTCACCAAAATTGGACAATAGGAGATTGGAAAAACATTGCCTTATCTGATGAGTCTTCTGCTTATCTGATGAGTCTTGATTTCTGCTGCGACATTCAGATGGTAGGCTCAGAATTTGTCATAAACAACATGAAAGGATGGATTCATGCTGCCTTGAATCAACGGTTCAGGCTGCTGGTGGTGTAATGGTCTGGGGGATATTTTCTTGGCCCACTTGGGGCCCCTTAGTACCAATTGAGCATCATATTAAGTATTGTTGCTGACCATGTCCATCCCTTTATAACCACAGTGGTCCCATCTACTGATGGCTACTTCCATGCCATGTCACTAAGCTCAAATCATCTCAAACTGGTT
This sequence comes from Chrosomus eos, assembly GCA_036326025.1. Taxonomy (NCBI): domain Eukaryota; kingdom Metazoa; phylum Chordata; class Actinopteri; order Cypriniformes; family Leuciscidae; genus Chrosomus; species Chrosomus eos. Next base: position 14,878,285 of record CM070831.1, read on the forward strand.
TCTTGAACATGACAATGAGTTCACTGTACTAAAATGGCCTCCACAGTCACCAGATCATGGATGCGCATCCTTCAAATCTGCAGCAACTGCATGATGCTATCATATCTATATGGACCAAATTCTCTAAGGAATGTTTCCAGCACCTTGTTGAATCTATGCCATGAAGAATTAAGGCAGTTCTGAAGGCAAAAGGAGGTCCACGAGCACCGCAAGGTGTACCTAATAAAGTGGCGGGTGAGTGTATACGTTTGGGTGCAGTAAGATTCTTTTAAAGAAATTTTATCAAAATTATTACGCAAAGATGGATTAAATGTGACAGTAAAGATATGTATAATGTTACAAAAGATGTCTATTTCAAATAATATCGAATGTATTGGTTTGCAATAATAATGCTGTTCTTTTGAACTTTCTATTCATTAAAGAATCTTGAAAAAAAAGTCACAAAAAAACGTTTACACAAAAATATGAATCCGCAAAAACTTTTCAAAATTGATAATAAGAAATCTTTATTTTGCAGCAAATCAGCTTATTAGAATGGAATAGGAATAAATTACATTTTAAAATATATTCCAATAAAAAGCAGTCCTTTTAAATAGTAATAATACTTCAAAATATGACTTTTTTTTATCAAATAAAAAAGCATTGGTGATCATAGGAGATTTTTTTTTTAAACAACAATAAAAAATCTTGCTGACCCCAAACATTTGAACGGTTGACTGTATATAGTTGATTTGTGTTATTGGTCATCATTACTTAGTATTGGTAGATTCTCTACAGATGTAATAGCTTTGCCAAACTTCTGTGAAAACAAACTGTGTGAAAAGCCAACAGTCTCTCTATCAATCCCTCTTTCTGGTGTCTGGACTAATCAACGGCACTAATTGATTTGAGCGCTGGTGGGGGTGGGGGGCAACAGGGGAAGGGCATGAGCGGGTTATCTCTGGCCCGTATCCAAAATCTTTCATATTACCATTAAAAGAAAAGAGAACAAGTGAAGAAATAACATACTCCCAAGGAAAAAATACACAATATTCATTTAAACGTTCTTTATTCACTGTCTGTAGTTAAAGAAACGTTAATTTGTACAGAAGTAATAATTACACATGAGGATCCCATATCCTCTTTCATTTGCTCCACAACAAATAAAAGCAATCATGGTGCTGATGCTATAACTTACAGTTTGTTCTTGTGTTGTCAGTACCTTGAAGACACAATGACTGGTAACAGCCGAGGCTCTGAAAGAGAAAGTCGCACATCAAGGACACACCAAATGTGGAGAAGGGCAGAGAAATAAATAAATTATAGAATACTGTGTGGAGAGAGACTGGCGAGTTTTTCTTTTTTGTGTGTGTGTACACTAAATCTTCATCCCCCAACCTTAACTGGTAAATGTCTAACTTCATTGTGACTCTTTGCTTTTGTTCACAACTGGGTAGACCTCCATTTATTCAGTTGTTTGCTCTATACATTTTGCCTAAATATAACACATACATGTGTTATGAAGGGATATATGGAAATAATTCATTTAGACAGCAAAGAAGCTGTCAGTTGATATAAAAACATGAAAAATGTTTTGTCAGGTTGCCTAACCTAAAAATTTGCTTTATTACATCTTAATTAACCGTTTTTATTCATGCCAAAAATTAAAACTGAATCAATGTGACTGTTAGGTAATACAAGTTAAAGTAATTTAAAGATCTATATCAGGTAACAGCTGGCTGTAGCTTTTTACAGTGGCCTGAGTTGCTGAAAAGCATTAACCGTTAAGTAATTAAGTGTAAATAATCTGATGTCTGAGTGAGACTGCCTATAGAAAGTGAACAATGCACTGTCAGTAAATCCAGAAAAATAATTTTCCCATCGCCTCTTATGAATTCTAAAATACTATGGATAAAAAATATTAAGAGCCAAACGTTTGTTTTAGCCCATAAAGCAAAGTAACAAGCAGTCTAACCATGAGATTTATAAATATACTTGCACAATTTAATTTATATTTAATCTTAAACTATATATTTTACATTTTATTTAAAAACGGACAGTGGGAGGATTTTTTTTTTTAATTATGGTCAAAAAAATATAAAATGACAATAATAATAATAAACGATACATCCTACAGCTGTTACTTAATGAATGGCCTCATAATATTCACTTCTTATTTTTTTTGACAAATGCTTTTCGACTAAATAGAAACACAAACTTTATTTGAAACACCACTTTATTTTTATTGATAGGTGCCCGTTGTTCTGCAAAAATCATTTATACAGAATGAGTTAAATGCTGTTGGTAAAAAATAAAATAAAAAAGTGCGGATTTGACAGGTAATTCCAATGTTGTGTTATAAGGAAACGGTCAGACATTTTTAAAGAAAAGATGCACAGGAACATTTTTAAAGAAAAGATGACCCAAACGCATCGTTTGTGTGGCATAATCCCGTCTTTATAAAGTGCAGCTCCACATTGAGGGCGCTGAGATGTTGCCTACTCAATAATACCAATAAGCATGTTATGAGATTAACTTCATGAGTGCCTCCTTCACAGAATTAATTAATTTATATAGGGGAACATTTGCTTAGTCTGCAAGGTTTTCTCTTCACAATAATTTTATAAAATAAACAAACAATTCATAACTAGTTTATGTACATGCATAATTTAGCTACATAAGAGCAAAAGTCTATTTAAATATATGTCCAGAAATTGGTCCATTAATCATTGTTTTTACTGGATTCCTGGTCGCTCTGATCATCTGTGAAGCAAACATCGACGTCGCTGTCGTTGTCGCTTTTTTGCTCGGCGTCCTCGAAGATGCCTTCCATTTTGTCGTCGGATTTTTTGATGCTTTGACCAGGATGCCTCGATTTGACGTGCCTCTCCAAATCTCGCCTGCGCACGAGCACCTTCCCGCAGAACTCGCACCTGTAGGGCGTGTTTCCCTCCGCGTGCAGTCGGATGTGTTTGTTGAGATTGCTGGGATCGCCAAAAGGCCTAAAGCACACTTTACATTTGAGTGGTTTGTAGCCTGTATGAGTTCTCATGTGAATCTTCAAGCCGTATTTTCGAGAGTACAGTTTGCCACAATAAAGACACAAATGTCCCTTTTTTGGCTTGCCCGAGTTTGGGTTCGATGCGGGCATAGATTCCAGTCGTGAACGGTTCTTCTCTACTGCGATTTCAGACAGCTGTTGCGTGTGCATTGCAATCTCCCTGTCGATGTTCGTAATCGCGTTTAGATCTGGGTTTAGAGCGGGCGTGCCAAAGTAGTCTGGGTATTTCAGCAGGTTGCCGAAGTGAAATTTCAGAGGGTAGTATGGGGAACTATAAAGGAGCTCTCCATTGTAAACCGTGAATGGCATGAGGGGTATGTTGCAGTCTCCATTGTAGGATTTTCCGCCATCAAACTGTGGCAAGGAGAACCTCTCGAAGTGAAACCCGGCTGGAAGCTGGGAGTAGCGCGAGGGCGACAGGGTAGGGTGCATGCGGTTGTCAACGTGCTTGAAAGCTGAACTCTCCTCAAAATGTGGCAGTAGAGGAAAGCCACGGATGGTGTTTGCGCAGGGGATCACGGGAGGTGTGCTGTCCATGGTGTGCGCGCATTTTGGGGATGGACGTTTGGTAGAGGTTCGTTTAGGGTGCGCACTGACTTGATGTTTCCCAGCAGTTTACTGAACCCAATACTGTTTGGTTTCCCATTGGGCTCATCTCTCGTGACCTCAGCCGGGGAGATCTTTGAAAGTCCCATTGGTTTGAAAGCAGAGCGCACGCCGGGATGGAAACCCATGCTGTTGAGCACAGACGATGTCCCGCCGAGGCCCATTATGTGTCCTGGGTTCCTGGCCGAGGTCACGCTCATGTCAAGGGCCCTGTCCTGCTCCTCTGCGCTGGGTTTTTTGGATAGTCCCGCTTTATTGGCGAACGGTTTCAATGCGTCTGACATGAAGGTGCTGTGGCCGATTCGTGGAGAGGACGACGTATTCGGGATGTCCCCTGATTTTGGAGATCTGTTGAAGTTGTCTGTGCCTCTCACTTGCTCGTTGCTCACCAAACGTCTGCCGTTGCTCAACGCACAGTGGAAATGCACGTGAGCTTTCAGGGTGTTCGGGTATTTGAATATTCTCCAGCAGTACCAACAAATGTAGCGCTCCTCGCCTGAAACAAAAATTAAAAAGCAATTAAATTACGTCATTTTCAGATAGAACACTCTTAAATTGCACGAGGAAAATGTTTTAGACTACAATTAGATTTGATTGGAGACTCTTTTTGAAATAAAACTCAAATAGTGCGTCAAAGATGTTTTAATCTCCAGAGCACCATTACAACAAATCAATAACGACTGTAAATGATTTTTGTTGACAAGATGGCCTTTTGCTGAATATGATAGCCTGCAGTCATGACTTTTTTATCACCGCGCCTTGGTCACGTTGGCATGACACCAGTTGGGCAGTCTGGGGTCAATGATATAATGTAATGATTTTGTAATCCTCAAAACCCCGTTGTTTATTGTCACCATCAAAAGAGCAAGCGCCGGACCAATCTGGCGCTTACAAACCAATACATTCAATAGGGACTTTCCCTGTGCGCTTTCCCGTGGAATTGACGGCAGCTGTTGCTTGAAATCGCGAGTCGCATAAGACAATGAGGCTGGCCCATCTGTTGACGCTGGAGAATAGGAAGCGTATGTCAAGGAGCGCACCGTGTATTGGCCCGAGAGCAGCGCTCACAGTCCTAAATCAGGGCAATATACATCCCACATAAAAGTTTGCATTCACTAGCAAACAATACATTATGCAGCCAGCTAATTTACCGTAGAGCACCTTTTTGAATGTATTTGCTTTTGAATACATGAATATTAATGGCTATGACATTTGTTAACCCTCGCTGAACTACACGCGCATCAGCCCAGGAGAGCACATCCAGGACTTTATTAGTGAATACAACTAATTAAGAGAGTTAATACATATACAGACCGTAGCTGAGTAAGATTAATCACATTAAATAACAGCAAATACAGTAGCCTGCAGTGTGTGTGTAATCTGCTCAATAATTCTCAACCAATCAATATGAGTTACTGCTCCAGACGCCAGACCTTTCGATTTACTAACTAAACAGGGATAATCTGACAACATTCTCAGATAAGCCTATTAAATCGGATTTGAATGGGATTTGCTTTTGATTGTGCTGGTGGCCGTGTTGCTTAAAAATTCGTAGGCTGTAGCGCATCAAAACTAATTTACTATTAGTTTTAACAATATATAATGTTATAGGCTATATAATATAATATAGCATAATTTAATATAGCATAATATAATAGTGCTAATTTGGTAATACACTGTCGCTTTATTTGTTAATTGCAAAATTAACGGAATTTCATTCGGTATTTTTATATGCTATGCATTTTCATTTAAAAAAATCGTAATTTGAATGACTAAATAGATTACAGCTTGTAGTGTACTTTATATATTATTAAATATGTTCAAGTAAAGTGAAATGGTCTGAGGTGTATTATCTACTTCAATAATTATATTTCATTATTGCACATTTCTAAATAAACGAAATTATGACGCACGTCTCACCTTTTTCGTCATGAGTTGGAGTTGCAGTCGTAGGAATGTCAAACCATTGCGCCAGTGCGTTGGAATACCAAACGCTCAATTCCTCTCCAGTCTGTATTTCTCTCATCACACGGTAGAATATCTTTCGAAAAGAAGGAAAAGTATTAAAAATAGTCTGTGATTTTACATGGGATAAAATGCATTATAGCCTATTTTTTCCTTACTCACCTGTCCTCCAGGTAAATCCGAGACTGCCTCGAGGTTCTGTTCTTGACTGTTCCTGGCCGCGCGTATTAACCCGATCCAATCTGGAACTGCGCTGCCAGACTCATCCACGAATTCTCCCCTCACCAGACGAATCTACCAATACAAATTTCTACATGAATAACATATTGTATAACATAATATTGTTTACTTGGTTCATAACGAAAGGCAGCTAAAATAGTCTACTCAGTGAATTTGAATTATAAAATTGGCTCATGATATCTGCCTCCTGTGAAGCGGTTAAATATAGTTTTTTTAAATGTTTTTATGTAAAAATGTGTGTATTTATTTTATTTATTTATTTATTAGTGTGTGTGTATATATATATAATATTCTTTGTTTTCTTTTTCTTTTCTCCCCACGTATTTTTAATTATATCACCCCAAGGTATTTCAAACAAAAGCGCGTTAATGTCGTTTTATTCGGTCTATTAGACAATGGTGATAATTTTACAAGAAACAGGCCACATAATTGAGTTGATATGAGAAACGAATTTGAAGAGTGTCAAAGCATTTCCATTCTGTTCAAACAAATTAAAGATTAAAGCGTGACATTTGACACGGAGATTGCACCTGATGATCGCCCATGGCCCGCGGCGTTGCATTTACGCGCATCAATCACAGAAGCAGACAGCGGAAAGAGCTCCAGTCTATTTACAACTTATTTAGGAAAGTAAAAGCCGTTTACATGCAACGCCTTGTAAACCCATTTTATTTACGAATATTCCACTTTTTATTTAAAAATATAGCCTATATATATTTCATATAATTCATATATTCTAACTATACATTTCAATTGTTTTTTTTTATAAAATACCTTGGCCATAGGCTATTGTGATTTTATACTAATATTTAATATAATGTTTCAGTTAAATTTAATATACTGATCGGTTAATTGTCTGATTTACTGTTATCTTTATATCGAAATAAATTGGTACGTGGGAAAAACCAGCCCTCAAGCCTTTGAAATGTAATAGGGTAGAAGGCATGAAATCTCGCCCAGAAACTCAGGTCACCCTATTAAGGCGGTTAAGTAAAAGAATGACATGTTGTCCTGCTAATATAACTCAATTATTTCTAACCTGACAGCACAAACCAATTAATACGAGGATGCTTTATGAAGAGTGACAGGTCAGCATCGAGACTCTAAAAAGTAAAGTGCACTAACTTTTTTTTTTAACTGCATAAATAATTACTTCTAAATGTATAAAAAAATGTGTTTTTAAAAGATACTTCGTTTTCTTTGATTTGGTTTCTTTTTTTTTTCAGATTAAAGCATTATTATCATAATTAGTAGTAGCAGTACTAACAATATAATCAAAATATAGGCCTAATAATAGTAGTTGTTTAATAATAGTATAATAATAGTATTATTCTTGTTGTTATTATTATTATTATTGTATTTTATTTGTACTTATATGTAGGTGTCATTCAATAAATTAAATTAAAAAGCTGCAGAATAAAATACAAATGAAAAAGGCATATTTGCAGGTATAATGTATACATTGTACAATATTTTGTATAAAATGTCCCGAATGCATAATTCACATTTCTCTCGGTGTGCATTTTATAAAAACTTTCAAAAAGTCATAATAAAATATTCATTATTCTAATCTTTCTTAAAGAGCGCGATTGAAATGAATCAAACTAACCTTCTTTTTCACTCCAAGTTCCTTGCGGTCCGAAACATACTTCCCGAGTTTGAAGATGCCCGGGACCGGACCTATCCGAAGCCCGGCTGGGATGCTGCAGTCGGCGAACACACTGATAGTGGGTGTCCGAGTCGCTTGCATGGCTGGCTCTGTGTGGGGCTGAGCTATCCGAACCAAGACGATCAAGCAGCCACTGATTGAGATGAGCAGAAAGTCTGAGATGAGGACAGACAAATATCCGCCCGCCAAGTGACGCGGTGGCGTGTGTGATCCGGCTTTTCTTATGGCGCAGTCAGGTTCCCCTCGGCACATTAATGCGCAAGGGCGAGCAGCGCGCTATGAGAGAGTTGCGCTCTTTTAGCAGCTGTAGAACCCTCCGAAATAGTCACATGGAGACTTTCCCTCACCCTCACGCATAATGAACCGCTCCAAACGGTCAAGAGACAATAGGCCCCAGCGACCTTCCCATCCCCAAAATCCAATTTGTCAAGGGCAGAGAAAAGAGAGTGCAGAATCAAAGGTCTGGCGCAACCATTAATCCTCAGCATGTGGCTTTGTCCGTCAGACAGTTCCGATATTTTAAGTGACAAATCCACTGTATAATTTCTCCATAAATTCTCTCCCCTTTTATTGTTCCTATACAAACCAGTTTTTGGAAATCAGTGACTACTTTAAATCTACTTGGCTGCATCCTTTTAGGTTTTATGTACTTCAAAGCTCTTTATTCTCTCCCTGGCTGCATTGTCTGTTGCCGTTTCAACAAAAGGAGCAGGAATGTTTGGGAGACTTGTTAACTTCTATTGACTCCCGGCGTGTGCCGTGCTGGGACCGGGCAGGTACTCAACGGGAGAACCAGCCAAAAAAATAAGAGCCGCTTTCAAAACAACCACCACCTTATCATTTCACACTTTTTGACAACAGGTCACGTATCAGGATGGTCGCATTCAATTTTGATGAAGTGCCCTGCAGGGCTCTAGAACTAATGGAGAGGAGAAGAAAGATTTTATCAAAAGACACAGGACAAAACAGAACAGAAAATCCTGTGCAAGACAATAGTTTCTGCTTGCGAATGTTTTTACTCGTATTGTTTCAAGGGGAAAGCAATAATACTTTCTAAGTTCATTTTATTCATCCAACATTCAGATAAAAGTGATCATTTTAGCCTCTACGAATTAATACACTTGGCCCATGTAACATTTATAAGGCATTGCTCTGTGAATGCAAAGTTACTAAAGAGTTCAAACATCATAATAAATAACAATTTAGTGTATATGTTCTCGTTTAGACATGTGTCAAGAAGAGGACACATGCCACTCTGATTTCACTCATGCAGGAGCATTGGGTGTCATTTGAAGTGACCACTGGTTTTAAAACTTCATTTGACCTCTTTGATCGTGGCCCTCAATGGCTGAACAGAGGCCGAAGGGACGAAACAAGAATTTGTGGGCGATAAATTCAAGCCATGAACATGTCCCGCTAACCTCTGCCCTGGCGACTCTGCGATGACACTACGCTGTAATTGGAGAAGCAGAGGTGGGATTTCTTTCATCAGGAAAAGGTACCCCACTGCTCCTTTCTAGAGTCTTCTCTTTGGGCTCCTTAATGAGTCAAAGAGCGTGAACGACACGCGAACAATTTTTGAATAGGCGCATGCAAAGGCCGGCTGTGCGCTGCGTTATTTATTAATGTTGCCATTTGTGACTGGTTCCCATCCGCTCTGCAACAGCGGGTTCTGCCTCTACAGCTCTCACACCAGCCGGGCCCATTCTCATTCTCGTCTTGTGTCTTTAAAGTCGAAGTTCTCCAACTAATAAATTGTGCACAAAGGCGGAAACGGGGACGTTTTCTTTTCTGTCCTCCTAACCGGGAAAAGCAAAGGGTGAAAGTCATCCCAAAGCGCTCATTGGAGCAGGGATTTTGGAAGCTAAAGCAGTGTTCAGAGGAAATGGGATGGAAAATTAAATGAAATCAAATAGCTTGAACGCTCGCATTGTCCCCTGTCTTTTAAATGGCACATTAATTACACGGCAGCAGCTTTATTTCGGAACAATATTGTGGACCCAAACAGAGCATTCCAGAACATTTTTTACGCGTCGGATTGTGAGATTCGGAGAAAGTGTTGGTTGAAAGCATTTTCTCATGGTCTCAGCGTTACAATTCGAGCTAAATGTGGGATTTGATTTAACAGGTTGCCAAATAATGAAGCATGAATGTAGGGTAACAGCGACTGTGTGAAGAACTGCAGTGTCCCACCAGGGGTTTCATTCATGCGTCCAAACTGGGCTTGAGTGCCAAGGGTTCACCACTCTATCTGAACGATGCACAATGCCCGAGCTCTATAGAAAACATTTTTTTACGCCGACCATAAACGCTCTGCCATACAAACTCCTTTTATAGACTCTTTCTTTTCTCATCGTTTTTCTTTCATTCTCAGTGCAAATAAGGAAAACGTTTTGTATACAATCATTTGCTGCATTTCTTTTTACTTTAGTTGTATACGTCAACATTCCATGACTTAATGGCATAATAGCTAATATATGCTGCAAGAAACAAAGGTCAGAAAATGTAAAAAATGTATCGATTATTTATTTATTTAACATGAACGAAAATATGTTTGTCTACAAATATATATTAATCTTACATGCCTGTTTTTACGCGCTTAACCTACTCGCTCTTGTTGCGGGAAAGTGCAAGCCTCACAAAGGGCGGACCAGCTGCGTCGCAGATAGGGGATGCGGGTGGGACATTAGTGACGCGATTGAATAGTAATTATGCTTGTATGGGAGTCCCACCAGATGACATGATTGGGATTTTAACCCAGACTAATATTCAAAGTCGCATTAGAAAGTGGCGAGATAAGTGGCTCCTGATTTGACTCTGTTCATGCGTGCTCCCATTTCTAAATGCTTTCAAAAGAAAGGGGGCTGCTTCGTTTCAGTATTCAAAGCCTGAACAAAGTTAGCTCTGCCTTTTGAACCGAATTTCCCCAACTTTACCTCTCTTGTCCCAGTTGAAAGGCCTCGCATAATGGGGTGTAAACTTGTCTGAATTGAAATGTTTCGGTGTACCTTATAAATTCATACCCCTTTTCACTCGAGCGCGTAAGAATGAACCTTCAGTCTATCCGATTCTCTCTGCTGTTGAACGTTTTTATCGCGAGCTCTATTTGTGAAGTTCATTTTTAGGCAAATGTATTCAGGGGAGGTTTGCAGTGAATAGTTCTGTGTGTCAGCCGGGCCTAATTGGGATTAAAGCACTAAAACCATATGCAAAAAGTGACAGGATTTCTCAGGTTTTAGAGAGCACCAACTTTTGCCCCCTTTTAATCCTCAGATCATTTAAGTGGACGCTGGGAAAAAAAAGACTGAGGGAGTTTTGTGTGATGCTATGTACAGACAGATCATTAGTTATTCCATTGACGAGATTCTTTCAATGCAGTCATGGATTGAAAACATTGAATAATTTGGGTGTCTGCATGACATATTCTGATGATCCGAAAACGAAACTATTCTAAAATAATCTTCAGGTTCATGTGGTTCTTGATATAATTGGTGAGTTTTTTTTTAGTCCTTTATGAGGCCTAAGAACATAGAAAATCACTGTTTCACCATTTTGGATGAGAAATCACATTTCTTTTTTTCTCTCTCTCAATATTTCTTTTCGATCAAAATAAATGGAAATACGCTTAAATTAATAAATTGTCTTTAAATTAAAGCAATTGCTTTTCCGCATTGATTCTAATAAGCTGTAATGACCATATTTAAATCATTTTTCAGCAGCACTCAGTGTTCATGTGGCCTGGCAGGACCCTGGATAGCTCCCGTCTTTGAAAGGTCACTAGCCACTCACGTAAACGCAGCTAATTATATTGATAATGCAGGCAATGCATGAGGCAGTTTATTTTTATCATGTCGTAATGCCTATCACCGACTTTACAACGCCTATAGCTCGGAATGCTTTACATGACTGGCAAAATTCATACTAATGATATGAATCAGCGACCATCACTGAAGACTGTCTGTAGCAACCTCATTAATGGACAGGATTGACATTTCTGGGTTTTTCATAATGTCCAGTGCATTTCTGCGGGGAAACAATGCAAGGCAAGTACTGGCCGTTAATTGCGCCTCCGTTTCGGGTGGGATGAGCTTGTGGAAATGATGACCGTATAGCTAAAGTAATGAGGGCTATTGATTAACCCGATATGTTCAAGACCCTGAATCTTTCCAGTGCTGTCAATTAAAAAAAAAATCTAGCGAACTAGGCTGAGATATGTACAGTATAATAATTGTAATAATAGCCTAACAATAAAACAAATATACATAAAAAGGTATTTGTTTTGTTTTTTCTCGGTATTACAAATGACACAAAACTGCTGTCACGCCGAACTATCCTATTTAGACAAACGACTAAATGACTGTTTGAATGTCTTTTAATCCGGTATAATCCCTTTTGCTTTGGATTCAATTAGTATTGTAATCCCAGAGGGCCTGTGATTCTCCCAAATCTGCTAAATAATCACATGACTTTAAATCCCCACTTACAATGTACAAAATGTCAACAGTGAGGTTAATTACATTGTGTATGTGTATTTGAGCTATACAATATAGTTTGTTGTTATACCATTTACCATGTTGTGTTTGTGTGAATTTAAAATGATAAATTAGTGTAATGTGTAAAATATTTGATAGGAATATGATTATATTAATAAAATAAAATATGAAGGTTCCATTTGTTAACATCAATGAACAATACTTCTACAGCATTTATAGTCTCAAGTTAATCTCAACATTTAATACATTTTTAAGATAAAACGTTTTATAACTAAAAAGGTTAATAAATGCTGTAAGAATATATTGTTCATTGTTAGATCATGTTAGTTAAGTGTTACCACTTGTCTTTATTGTCTTCAGTCAGTCTGTCTTTTTACATACACTAAAATTCACACAAATCCTATGACACGGAGGGCTTTGAACTATTATCTCTCTTGTCAGATACTGGACACTTCCTTCAATATTTAGACTTCCTTGTCTTCTTAATTGATTAGTTCTAGCAACAGTCACATCATGTTTTAGTGCTTGTTGTGAGCATTTTTCTTTTGTTTGCTGTAGTAGACTATTTGACTCAAGTGTGGTTTAAAGTTGTCTTGTTAGTGCTCAGGGTCAGGCCCGTGATCTGAAAGTTGGTCTGAATCAAGTCATTAATTTTTCATTTAAAATCTATAAAAATAGGCATATTTTTAATTGGATAAATTGTGCTGCTTTTGCCGACAGTAGTTTTATGCTTAAGTACTCCAGTGCACATCTACCTCACACTTCTAGACAGTTTTGAGTGTTTGGCATGTTCCAGTGTGAACCGATCAGGATGGATCAGATGCAGATAAAGAGAGCAGATTTAGATAGAATGGGGCCATAGTGAGTGTGATTCTTGTTGTGGCAGTATACCATAAAGGGGTTCCCCTTTGGCCAAAGAATCAAGGTCATAAACTGAGCCTTGAGTGACACTCCTTTAAGAAGTTTTCCTGTCTATTCCTTCCTCATCATAAACAGTCATAAGGTGCCCTGCATCTTACACCTGTTGATATTGTGTAAGAGTGGATTTTATGCACAGACAATGTTGAAACAAAACCCACAAAAGGACATGATGCTCAAAGCTTTATTTCCATTTGTGGACAAGCAATGCAAGACGCAAGCTGATCTTTGAGTAGTAAGGCACACGCATCTGAAGGCGAGCAGAAAACACCACTACTCATCATCATCTGCTGCTCCAGAGATGGAATAAGATTTCTCCTGTGTGTTGCTCTCCAGAATGTCATCTTCAGTTTTAACTGTTCTGTGAGAGAAAACAATGCAATTCATTCAGTGAAAATGAAAGAAAATGAAGAAAATATTAATACTATACTTTTTATTTTCTCAAAGCTCTGCAGTATCTGTTACATTTTCTTTGTTTATTTAAGTTTACTGATAGAATGCTTAGATTTTTATTTTATTTTGCCATAACTCTCAGAAAAAAAGGTACAAAAGCTTGTCAGGGTGGTGCCCTTTCAAAAGGGTACTGCCCCAGTGACAGCTTTTGTACCTTTTATGTGCAGAGATATTTAAGGGAGGACATGAAATACTGTGGAAAGGGATACAGGGAGTGAGATGGGAATATGATTCATGGCCAGAATTGAACCCAAGTGACTGAAAGCTTTATTTTAATGCTACCTGATAAGCACAGTCTTCCTCTCTGTCATCTCCACAGCCTGCTCTTGAGTATAGTCGACAGTGGTGCCTGGGCCACCAACCCCACCGGTGATCCCATTGACAAAACCTCCGCCATTACCTCCTGGAAGACCTCCAGCAAGACCACCACCAATGCCTCCTCCAAGACCTGTGCCAAGACCACCACCAAGACCTCCAGCAACACCACCTCCAATGCTTCCTCCAAGACCTGTGGCAGGGCTGCCACCAAGACTTCCTCCAAGACCTGTGGCAGAGCTGCCACCAAGACTTCCTCCGAGACCTGTGCCAAGACCACCACCTAGACCTCCGCCAACACCACCGCCAGTGCCTCCTCCAAGACCTATGGCAGGACCACCACCTAGACCTCCAGCAAGACCTCCACCTGCTCTATCAGCAACTCCTCCACCCAGGGCACCTGCAACACCTGTGACTCCAGCACTGTGAACACTCATGCTGCCACTCATGAGGGACATGGTTTGCATGCTCTGGACCATGGAAGACAGACGAAAGTCCTCACCCTCAATGAGCTTCCTGTGAACAACAATTAAGAAAGAAGGACAATCGCTTTTCGAAATGATTATATTCTGGTACTTTTACTCTGAAAGATTTGTGAAGTGTTGTGATTTGTTTGGGTATAAACTGTTTTATGTGAAAAAAACATTTAAGTTGCTAAAAGCTACCTGTATGTGGTAATTTCAATCTCGAGGGACATCTTCGCATTGAGCAGATCTTGGTATTCACGCAGGAGCAGCGCTATCTTCTGTTTAGAGGATTTCAGCTCAAGCTGCAAGGCCTCAATTCTTGCCTGTCAGAAGTGTTTATATAATTTATGCTTGAATTTCTTTCTTCGAATTTACTTTGCATGTAGGCCAAATTATATTTGTCTCACCTGGAGTTCTTCTAGTTCTTTTCTGTACTTTTCCTGAGTCTCACGGATCTGTGCTTCCAAAGCCTCATTTTTGGTTTTCAAAAGGTCAAAATCACGCTCCTTATTTTGAATCTAAAAAACAAGAGGGAACAATGAATACTGTAATAATTTTAGACGTGATTTGTTATTTTACTACTGTCATAGTAAAAATCAACAAAGTATCAAAGATGTATTGCCCAATGTAAGCATGTTAAAGAAAGATCATTAATACTTACATCCTTCTTTGCAGTGACAATTTCTTCTCTCACGCTTCGCACCTTGTCCACATGTTTTGTTGTTTTGTTGTTGAGATCTTCAAATTTATTTTTGTACCAAGAATCCATTTCCTGTAGACAAATGAAAAGTAGTTTTGTTAATATGGAGACTAGGGAGTATTGTAACATATTTTGTTTAAACTGCAGTGTTTTTCTTTTAATAAAAACTAGGCTACTCACAGACATTGTGTTCAATGCTCATCAGCCTCCTCAATTCCAAACATTTTAAACAATATTTGTCATTTAAAAAACCCACCTGTAAGTTCTTAGCTGCAATGTCATCATACTGGTGTTGGATCTGCTTGAGCGCGCCTGAGAGGTCGGGGAGACTGTAGACGTCTAATGCTGTGGAGTGGGCTGAGTATATCTGTTTCAGAAGCTCGTCGATTTCCTGCAAGCGTGCGGTTTGAAATATTAAAACATTTTGATTTTATTTATCAAGTGCGAATTATTTTTGAGATTTAACTACCTGTTTGTGCACTCTCTGAAGGAATTCTATTTCCACCTCCAGGTTTTCTAGCTGCTTCTCCAAAGCAATGCGCGCGGAGGTGGCGGCGTCCACGTCCTGAGAATATAAAAGATGTTCGTAAGAGATCTCATTCTATCGCATTTCTTTGTTAATAAAGATACATGTTATAAGGCGAAAATGTTCAAGATGGGAATCATACCGGACGGAAAGCTTCAATGTCAAGTTCGGCTTTCCTCCTCATCTCTAAGGCCTCCTCATATTTAATCTTAATCATCTCCAACTGACCAGCCATAGCATCCTTTGCCGCAATAGCAAGGTCCTTTAAAATGAATTGGAATCATTATTATCATAGACTCGAAGTCAGAGACTATTTCTCCACACTGCGAATAATCGCCCAGAGTTGCTTATCAAAGACAACATTGCAACATTTTTTAAGTCTTAAAACAGGCTCGTGTAATGTATCTTATTCATATTTTATGGCTCATAATTCTATAGACTTGTATGGCTGAATATTAATTAACTATAGGCTATGCCTACATTTATTGTAGCCGTTTTTAAAAACATGATTAATTAATTTTATTATTCTATAAAGATCTGTTGAAATGATTACCCGCTGCACTCTCATCTGGTCAGCCAGCCTCTTCAGCTCCTTGAGTTGTTCCTCGTACAGCAAGCGGAGGCCGGTGGGCTTCAAAAATCGATTCTTCAGGGACTCGATTTCCGTCTCCAACAATTTGTTTTGCTGCTCAAGCGACCGGACCTTTGTTTCGACAGGAGAATAAGAAAACACAGTACGCGTGTTATGTGTCCTGTCTGTATCTGTATGCCCACAGAAGTGCGAATAATGCGCTTTATCTCGTGGGCCAGCAGTGGCATTTCCACACTGCCAGTGAGCGCGACGCATTCAACCGTGGCCAAATCAGACAAATGCTGTCAAAGATGGCTCCTAAAATGAGGCTCGTATCTAAGAGCATTAACAGCAATGTTAAAGAATGTAAAATAAATAGCATATTTGTTAGGCTATCAATTAGCTTATGGTGTAATGTGACATATGGCTAAAAATATCTACACATCCATGGAATCTTTTTTATTCCACAAAGGGTTATTTGTTGTCATATAGTGGAAAATGTCCTTTAGATCATAAATGTTCTTCGTGTTAAGAAACAAAATATATTAAGAAGTTCACTGAATGGAACAATATGTTTTTTTAAGAGTGGACAAAACTGCTGATAAAGCTTTTTGTGTGTGATCTTGCACCTGGTGTTTCAAATTGCACCAAGGGCATATTCACTTTGTGCAAATGCACTTGCCTTCTCAATGTATGCTGCCAGTCGATCGTTGAGCAGAATCATTTCTTGTTTCTCACTGGTTCGTGTGCTGAGGAATTCACGGTTTTCTGCAGCAGCCTGGTCGAGATCGAACCCTGGACCCCCTCCACTGAGACAGATGGCTCCCATTCCGACACTGCAATCAATTCAGATTTAGCATAACTTGAATTTCAAGGTAATACACCATGAGACCAACTGTAGGCTAAGTGAATGCAAGGTAGCGTGTTACTGATATTGTGAAGATAGGGGAGAGCGGGGCACAACCTAACACATTTTGGTTTTGGCTTAATTATTTAAAAAATAATTAAGTTAGATTCATATTTGTTTTACTCAAGCAACATACACATCTCTGCTACAAATGAACACTTAAAGTTTTATTCTAGGACCTAACATTTTCGTGTAGTTGCACTGAAAGTGACAGAAGTGCAAATGTTACAACTTACCCCATATGTGGGGTTAATTGTAACAGACAGAGGGGTTAGTTGTAACACTTGTGTGTAACACACATAATTCAGTACTATTTTATCTGTATAGTTTGATATTGTTTGTGCATCTGTATAGATAGATATCCATACATCCATCCTTCATCCAATAATCTTTCTATTATGGATCAATATCATGGATAGAGATATAGGAAAGGGCTGCACAGTTTTGCAATAAATAAATAAATAAATAAATAAATAAATAAATAAATAAATAAATAAAATCATCAAATATTGTAATTGAAATTTAATTATATTTGTGTGTGGCAGTTGCATGCTCAATTATTATTATTATTTAAAGGGTATTGCATGAAAAACAGGCTATATTTTTTAATAAATAAACAAGTGATCAATGCATAGTAAACAAAATTTTAAAATTTTAATTCCAACATTGTTTGTGAAAGCCCAACAAAGTTTAATGTGGCAAAATAAATATATAAATACTCGAACCTGAAAACTTGTGTGGCTCCCTGTTTTCATTTGATTATCATTGTACGCTTGGCGGCTTAGTTGTAACACTGTGTTACAACTAACCCCGCTGTGTAAAACATATTTTAAGCCTATAGCTAACAGTTGCTAGGAGATGCTGACATGTTTCAAAACGGTGCTGTGTTTTAGCCAACAAGACGGCGATTAAGGTAATATAAAGTAAGATGTGGTGACGTACACACCCAGCTCAGAAACCGAAAAAAACGTACGATGAAAAAAATTACTTGCATGGTGTCAAAACACTCTTTGTCCAGTATCTTCATGAAATATTATCAAAACTTTCCAAAAATTCATGGGAGACCGTCTTCTGGCAGCGAGAGAAAAAGAGAAGAAACACAACCGGCTTGATCCTGACTAACTATGTAAACGGTCCGTGTTACATCTAACCCCGCGTTAGTTTGTGCCCCGCGCTCCCCTACATTTCTTTGACACTTAGGGTTTACCGTATTAGGTCACGGTCACACAGAGCGCTCGAGTCTCCTAGAGGCTTTGTGTGATTTGTAACGGATCAATAAGTCAAATGAAAAAGAAAGTGTGTTCTAACAAAGCAATTATTTGCCACCAGTCAATAGTAGGCTAACTAAATAGGAAACTCGAAAAGTAAAGTAAAAATATTAAAGCCACCTGCAAGCAACCCAGTTTTTATGTTAGTTTTGTATTGAGGTTGATTAAAAATATATTAACTCATATAATCTGTGTTAATAATCATTATTAAAATACATAAGAGAAAACATGGACAAAAATAACAAAAAGGTCTCTACAATGGAAAATTGAGTTTTAAGCATGTAATAGTTACACAAATATTTAAAGTAATTGTAGGCTATTAATTTGATATTTTATTAAATATTTGCCATGTGTAATACTATACAAGACATGGAATCCCCCCCCACACACACACACAGTACGTCGTGTATACACTTGTACATTTGTAAGTTACACTGTGCACCTCTTATAAATAACAGAAATCATTAATTCCATTGCTAGGCAGATGTAATGTGTAGTGTAATGCATATGATGATGTTCAGTATTGCTCCTCTGATTCATGTGCGATGCTTACCCAGTCATGAGGGGCTGGCTGCGTGAGGATGAGATGGTCCTCCGTCCCACTGCCATACTGCTTCTCACAGCGGTGGAGTTACGGGAGTAGCTGGCTGAACGGCACCTTCCCACATCCCGTCTGACGGGAGAAGGGCTGCTGACCCTCACCTGGTAAGAGGAGGTACTGGTGTCCTCGAAATGCCGGCGATAGGACGAGATCCTTTCTGGGCTGCGACTCATCATTGATCAGTGGCTAAACTTTAAGGCCTTTCTTTGTTGATCTTCCTTTTGCAAGCTCTGTTCACAAATCCACACTCCCAGAGGTCCAGGCATTTTATACTCAGCTATAAACATGAGTCAGTGCTTTGGGAATGTTGAGCCTCTGCACCATCAAGAAATGGGCCCGTCACTCAAACATCTGTCAGGGTCTTGAGAGGTGTTGAATGGAGGGTTAAATTAAGAGGCAGTCGTGATGTTGATGCGCTTTGATATGTAGGGCTTTTAATTTGCTTCTAGACAGGGCAAGAAATAGTGTCACAGGGTCAATCTGTGCAAAGGGATACTGATATGTGAGAGATGACATTAATCTGGTCACTATTTACATGGAAGTATGTGTAAAAATGAGAAATGCGAAGGGAAATGAACCCCAGTGTTTTTCTATGGCCTGTCTGAGATTCACGCTTGAGATGACTAATGGATTTAAGTGGGAAGTCCTCACAGTCTTTTTAATCATAATCTAAAGAACCTAAAATAATTATTTTCCCTTAAAAAAAGGTGCAGATAGAGTATCAGCCGAATTATGCTGTAATATTTTCTTCATTACACAATGCTGCTGTGCTTCATTACACATTTGTGCTGACAGAATGTGGTTTATGAGATTCTTTCCAACGATCTAAGATTTGCCAGCCATGTGGGAGGAAGGCTGGGTCTGCATCTCTCTGAGATGTGAACAGTCTCATTCAATTACATTAGTCATTCCTGTAGCAGTGCTCATATACAGAAAAAAACAATGACACCATTGATAAAGACAATAGGCTATCCTCTTTATTGGCAATAATAAGGCACTATTATCTTTTGTCCATTTGTTGTTGAGGCTGCTTTGCTTATATATTTTTTCAGATTTATTGGTGAAAACAGCTTTATCACATCCATTAATGGCAATGGTACACATAATTCTTATAATCGGACACATACTTATGGCTCAAAGACACGCATGCTAGTGTAAGAAATTCTGATGATATTATTATAAAATGGCAACTTGAATAGGACAATAACAAAGTCTTATAAAGTGCCAGTCAGATTATGTATGGCTGAAGAGGGTTTTCTTATTTGTAAGGTTGGAACAAGTTTGGAATCAGTAAGATTTAATGTTTTTGAAAGAAGTCTCTTATGCTCACTGCATTTATTTGGTTAAAAGTAGTAAAACAGTAACATTGTGAAATAATATTCAAATTCAAAATAGCTGTTTTCTGTTTTAATATATTTTATAATGTAATTTATTTTTGGATAAACAGAATTTTCAGTATTAGTACTCGTCTTCAATGTCACATGATCATTCAGAAATCATTCAATATTCTGATTTGCTGCTCAAAAAATGTCTTATTGTTAAAATGGTTGTCCTGCTTAATATCTTTGTTAAAACCGTGATCCACTGTTTTCCAGATTCTTTGATGAATAGAAAGTTTAAAAGAACAGTATTTATTCCAAGAAATCTGTAACATAATGAATGACTTTACTGTCTAATAAAAGGGTTATTTTCTTTTTAAATAAATATAGGCCGATATTGCACATAAACCAGCAATTAAAGTGTTTTGTCTTGGTAGTTTTATCTCACTAAATTACATAAATTATGTTTACATCAGATTTTTATATTTTGTGAAGAAAATGAAAGCAATTTTAGCCTGTACACAATGATATTCAAATTAGGATGAGTTACACCCTAAATTTTAATACTTACATGTAAATTTAAACAACCCCCTAACCTTAATTTTTTTAGATGCTTCATCAAAATAACAAATGCGAGATAATGCAGATATACTTTTTCAAATAAGCACAATACACACAATGTAACATTGAAGTTTTTTTCAAGAATACAAAAACACTCCACTTTATATACTATGCAAACTGAACATAAATCATTGGATAAATGTTTTTGCCCTGATATTTGGATTGCCTGCTCAAAATATTTAGCTTTACATATTAGACAAATAGCCAACAGCTCTTTGAACAGGAATTGTACCATACACACTACATGTCACTGCACTTCCCATTCCAACTATACTACAGTAGGCTATATGTCAAATGAAATATCAGAGTAGAATGTGCATTGATCCCAATACACTAGTGCATCTTGGTTTATAATGTTTATTTTGTTTATTTAAAAGGATCCCCATTAGCTGACACCGAGACGACCGCTAGTCTTCCTGGGGTCCAAACAATACATCCAAAAGCAATAATCACAATCACAATTACTCTTAAATATATGCTTGTAATGTAATCACACCATTCCTTTAATTCCAGTCAATACCCTTAAATTAGTCTTAGTGGCACATTTTGACTCAAAACAATTGACATTTTGACTTTTGTGTCAATTGAGATTGCAGTACAAGCCAAACTTCTATCACAGTGTTAACATGACTACAATGCGAAAATCACTCTTTGGTTTGTATTAATTCACGTTCTGCCCATTCTTGCCATCCGCCTGGAAAATGCTGAGCCCTACCGGAAGAGAAAAATCAATTAGGCAACTAAGGCCATACAAACAGAACTTTAATATACTGTAGCGTAGCCTATTGATATAAGAAACAAATCTGGTTTGTGTAATCTGGTAGCCTGGCTTCCCCATGCTGCCTTGCGCGCAGTGCGATTTTATTCACACTGCTAGGCAGCCTGGATTCCATGGACCAGATTTTCGCCTCAGCGAGGGGACCAATCATAGAGCTGGGAGGGAGCAGCAAGACGATGACGACGTCTATGCGACACACTATCCTCGTCTAATTTCTGTCGTCATCTGGTATAATTGAAACGATTGGCTATGAGCTACGTACAGGCGCATTTGATAGACATTCGTAGCACCCAATAAATGGCTCTGGGCATTCGTAAACCACGCCTCAAATATGAGAAAATGAACATGTGGTTCCCAGACCCACGTTTCAATGAGATGCAGTCGGACGTTAGCCAGGCTAATAATCTGGTGAATATCCTGTTGCTTCTTCTTGGGGGACAGACACCTGGAGTATATTGTATAAAATTCACAGTAGCCCTGCCTATAAATGTATATATCATATTAAAGGCACACTATGTAACTTTTTTGTTTAAAATTTATATGAACGAGTACATCATGAATCCATCTTCTAAACTGTGTTTTTGTCTTATTTTGAATCACTGTGGTATGCCTATATATTCAGACAAAGCTAGACACTCCGTACCTGCATGACTTGTCACCTACACAAGTAGCTCCGGCTACAATGTTCTTCCGAGTGCCAAAAGACACATTATATACCTTTGATTTATTTAAATACTTGTAATAATAATAACAATGAAAAACTATTAAAACAGAGGTGTCCAAACCAAATTTGGTCAGTGATGACCTTTGATTTGGCCTGCCATGCCATACCAGGAGGAGAAAATTAGGGAATAAACATGCCATTGAAGAACATCTTCATTTCTAATTTATATTTTTGTTTGACATTTTTTGTTTTATTTTTGAATACAAGTTAACTTCATATAAAATAAAATGCAACATTTAATTTTGGCATACGGCCCTCAATCTAGTTTAATTTATTGGCCATCATAGTAAAACGTTTGGGCACCCCTGCATTAAAATAATCATTATTGACGTACATAATCATATACATACCGTACATTACAATTTAATGTAACTTAATGCATATGAATATGAGGGATAATGAAACAAATAGCTGAACTTTAGCTTTGGTTGAACTTAGCTTAATATTGCATTTTTGATTAATACTTGATATGTTTTTTCTTAAAGGTGGGGTATGTGATTTTCTTTTTTGACCATTTTTTCAAAATCACTTGAAATCCTATTCCTAACCCACTTACAGCCACTGAGTTAGAAGCACTAAAATGAAAACATTTAATCATCTGTGGAACGGGCAGGACTCGAAAAACTCCAGCCAATCATTTTCAAGACCGTGTAGAATCATTGGACAGTCAGTGCGTCAATCAAATGGTCGTACCATACCCCCCTTCCCCATGCCCCTCTTCGAATGGGTGGAGTGGGTGGAGTCAGGGAAAGAAGGTAGGACCTTTTGAGTCGTGTATTTTCAAAATCTGCCGGCTGTTTTGCAAATCACATACCCCACCTTTAACCAAATTTACTTTCAAATCAAATACTAAATGGTGACTCCCCATTTGAAGACTTCTGTCATGAGGTATAACAGATGCTGTAAATGCTACATTTAGAGTCATTTTCTTTGACTTCTTGACTGAAAATATAATAGTCCTCTGAAGTCATGCTTTTCAAAGTTTTGTTCGGAACTCAAACTATGTAAAAAGTGGCAAAGAAACAAGCACTATAATAGTTCTATAACAATTGCTCACTTGGTGTATCCTAATGACACTGCAACTTCCAGGGCAGTTTTGCTTCTTACACCAGCTAGGCAGGAGAAGACTATATTTTGGGATTGTGATGGCATATCTCCTCTGTATTTCTCCTTGAATTCATCTGGTTTAAGCTGGAGAGCTCCATTTAATTGTCCCACTGCAGATGAGAGGGTACAGTATTGTAATTTATATAATGAGACTTTAAATATACAGTAGATGGACGAGGACATTCACTGACTTACGTGGAACGTTAATAGACCCCTGTATGTTCCCGTATTCCCTGAGTTCCCACGGCTCACGGACGTCTATAAGCACACCGGATCGGGACTCCAGCAGTTTCTTCAGCTGCTCATATGACACATCTATTGAAGGCTGGCTAGAAGAGCTGAAATTTTGTAACGAAGCACCATCATAACGAATGACGCGGATATCTGAAAGATAACACGCGCGCGCGCGCACCACACACACACACACACACACACACACACACACACACAATTGACCGACAGAGGCCGTTCTTTTGCTAGACGTATAACTTAGCCTAACTGTTAGTTGTCGTTGTGTGATATGATATTTTACCCCTAAAAATAAAAGTGTCACCTTTTATAACAAATAATACAAGCTTAGGTTTTTGGATTTTTTTTAAAAGTAGCCTAACTTATTACAGCCAAAACTTTTTCATAAAACGCAGAGGGAGAAATCACATAGACTATGTTAAAGCGGTAAAGACGAATGGAATATTGGCCGGGATTTTACAGATCTTTAGATGTCAATCACGATGTGTTACATTTACACACTGCAATATTTCAACACTCACGCTGTAAGCAACGTAAATGTGTCCAGCATGAACTCGTCAGTGGTCTTGTGACAAGAATGACACTTCTGTTCGCTACAACGCGGACAAAACTTCTCGTCAGCCGTGAACAAACATTTAACGCCATGCTAGAGTTTATAGTAAGGAAAGCTGCAAGATGACGATATTACTTTTTCCCTTGGTTTGTGTCTAAATATTGACGAAAACACGGTGGGACGCAAGTCTAAGCTACGTAGCTGCTAACAGAATTGCAACTATAAACTACTCCTGTACGCATGCGCAAAACTACTACGTATTACCAGTGACGTATGCTCTTTTTTTGCCACAAAAAAAGTTTTAAGTTGTTTAGCCTATATATAACGATATATTTTGTTTTCCTTTTATTTTTTATTTGCATGTGTTCTGCATATTTTCCCCTTTCCTTTTTTTTTTGCATGTGTTCAACAAAGTGTTATACTATATTTTGACATGTAAGTGATTATTTTTACAGAATCTGAAAATGTTATGTTATGTTATGTTATGTTATGTTATGTTATGTTATGTTATGTTATGTTGTTATGTTGTAATTATGTTAATGCATAATTTTCGTTTGCTCAGACCCACACGTCCAATATTAAACTAATTATACACAGATCTCAGTAAAGAAAGTGGGCATTCAGGAAATATTGGTGCTTGCAAATGAAAGCATTTATTTAATGTAGAAATGTGGTTTAATTGACATTTGAATAATACATTGTTAATCATTTTCATTAAAATGATCGCAATATGTATATTAACACAAACAATAGGTAGCCTATTGTTTGTGTTAATATACATATTGCGATCATTTTAATGAAAATGATTCAAGACAAGAGGAATGTTCATGCACAATAAAATAAATAATCGGCCAGATATAACGCACGTATAACGCAGCAAAGAATAACTGGTTAAATTATGCAAAAAATAAAATAAGAAATAGTAAAAATAAAAAAGAGAGCCCCCCTCCCCTTTCTTATTTTATTTTTTACACGTTTTTACTCTAATAACACACAAAAAAATGTGAAAATGTGACACTTTTTACATGATATATAGCACAAATATTGAATTCTCAAATAGCTCTTTTGTGTTTACATTTTTACAAAACACTACAGTACTTTTAAAAATGTTTCGTCTGAGCCAAACAGCTACAGTAGATACCCAAACGAGTTTGACCAAACAAGTATCCGTAGCGCGTCGTTGAGGGTGTGACCACGTGACATATGTGATACTTGTGCTTTCTGTTCTTCTTCCCCAAATGCCACCAACTACGCTAACAAACTCTATAAATCAAAATACAAACTGTCTCGGGATTGCTCGATTCCTGATTGTCGAAGTTTTAGATCCGAACACCAAACTACCGACAGAAATTCTTCCGTATTTATAAACTTGGAAGCATATGCAAGTTATCAGCCTCGCTCTTCCACCTGGCCACTTGACAATTGACGTTCACTTGGTTGCGAACCTTTAGAGGAGGGGAACATAAACAGGGTGAGTTGGGTTTATTACTATAAGCCAACGACCTTTTACTGTTGTAGCTACTCTAACTGTTCGTTATAAACAGATCTAACGTTACTTAATATCAGGGAAGCAAAGGCCTTTAACCAGCCGGTGCCTTCTGTCAGTACTTGTATCAGTTACCTGGGTCTAAGTCTCAGGTGTCGTGCTCTTGTTTGCTTTTCTACAGTGGTTTGCTAATAACTAATTCTCTCGTATTGCTTTATTATCCCCACTTACCGATTCGTCAGTTATAGTTAATGGTTAAACTGCTGACAGGATACTTATCCAAAACGTATTCAATTGCTGTCATCTTACAGTATTCATGAGTTCAGATAGATCGGGTAGTCTGCTACTGTAGTGTTTGCCCACTGAGATATTTGAGATGGAAAGGAAAAGATAATTCCAGAGCTTTCCAGAACCTTGTTCTTCACTAAAAACAAACAGTGTTGTGGTGAAAAATCAGAATAAGAAGAAATATGATATCAGTTTACATGTTGTGCATCCTTATGTTAGCAGTTTATAGGCTTTTAGTTGCTTTGGATTGTTTTAATATAATTATTTAAAAGTTTTTTAGCCTTTAGTTACATGATTTAAATATTTAAAAAAATGTTTTAATACATTTTTTTTAGATACAATGGATTATTTTAATTTTAATGTGTAATTTAATATAAATAGTTTAACTTTTTGAAATAATTTTAGTTTTTTAGAGTTACGATTGATTTTTTTAAATATAAATCTTTTAAATAATTTTGTAATTTTGTGCCCAACTCGGAAGTGTGCTAATGTGAAAATGTTAGGCTTCAGAAAAACAATTTTACTGTGCTGTTGGTTCTCATACTTAGTGATATTTTTCCCCCAGATACAAATGCGGTTGAAAGACCCCTTCTCTTTAAAAACCGCAGACATGACTAAGCGGTCTAACAAGCCAAAGAAACCTCGTGATGAAGACTCTTCCGATGAGGTTGGCGGTAAGGAAACGTTATGATGTCATTTTTTATGCCAGTACATTGTTTATTGATGTACGTTTAAAAAAATCACAGAGAAGCATTTAAAGCTTTTATCAGACATTACGGGTCTATCATGCATGTAGTTCCTTAATCATTCCAATTCAGATTGTGGATTTAACAAAGCTTGTATAGAGTTGTAAACTCTTGTGTCATCTAGGGTTGACGTGCCAGCATGTGAGCAGGGCTGTGGACCTCAGCTCAGTGAAGAAGGCAGTGACAGGCAGCCTGTGGTCGGTGTGCTCCGATTGTCTTAAGGAGAGGAATGTGCTTGAGGGAGAAGCAGCAGGAGTACATGACATCCTTGTGTGCCTCAAGTGTGGGTTCCAGGTGAGATCGTCTCACTCTGAAACAATAATATATTGTGTTACAATCTATGTAGTTCATTTTAAGCATTAATGCTTTTTTAAGGCATTTTGTGAATAAGTTGTCTAAAAGTTTGGGTTCAGTATGATTTTTAAAACAGTATCCTATGCTCACCAAGGTGCAAATACTGTAAAATCTGTGACATTATTATAATTTTAAAATATTCAGCAAAGCTGAATTGTCCACAGCCATCAAATTTTCAGTCACATGATCCTTTAGAAGGATAATTAGAAGTCATTCTAATATTCGGATTTGGTTGGTGCTTAAGAATACTTTTTTTTTGTAATCAACGTTGGTAAAAATTATAAATTTTTTGTGGATTCTTTGATGAATAAAAATTTCAAAAGAACAGCATTTATTTGAAATATATATTTTTTGTAACAATGCAAAAATCTTTACTGTGACTTTTGAGCAATTTGCGTTCTTGAATAAAAGGATAAAAAGTTTGACCCAAAACTTTTGAATGTTAGTGTTGCGAAAAGAGGTGTTAAAAATGGCAGCAGTGGTTGTTGGGTACTGCAAGTGTCAAAACCAAGATGAAATTAACTTTTATTAGGCCTATGCTTAAAAGGTCATATTATTACCCTGGTCGCAGAGCTTTTTTGACAGTAGATTGAGTGACCCTACTGTTTCCTTTGCCTTTTACTCACAATATTTGAATGGGTCATTTAAGTTGTTTAGCATATTTGGGAATATGGTAGAGACTTTGTTTAACCTTGATTTGACAGTGGGGAAAAAAAAACGTATCGACCAAAACTTGACTATATCTTAAAATATATGCCAGCCTTCAAACCTTGCTATTGTTGCTCTCTCTTCCAGGGCTGTAACCAGGCAGAAACTCAGCATTCCACAAAACATCAGCAAGCTCATCGCTCTGACTCTCACTGTATCACCATCAGCCTCAGTACATGGAAGGCCTGGTAGGAACCGTCAATTGATTATGCTATATTGCTTGATTATTTTTATCATTTATCCATATACACAAAGGTTTGGTGTCAGTAAGATTTTTTTTAAAAAAAATGATTAAGGATGCATTCATTTTAATATTTACATTTATTAAAAAATGTTATATATATAAAAAAAATGCAGTTCTTTTGAACTTTCTATTAATCAATGAAAAAAGTTATTTGTGATACTGAAGACTGGAGTAATGGCTGCCGAAACTCAGCTTTGACATTGCAGGAATAAATGACTAAACAATGTATTAAAATACAAAACAGTTAATTTAAATTTCACAATATTACTGTATTTTTACTGTATTTTTGGTTAAAAAAAATGCAGCTTTCAAAGACGTGTACGCTCTTTTGTATTAGACTTAAAATGCTTAATAGATTGCATTTTTACATTAGTTTTGCTCACCTTTAACAGGTGCTTTGAATGTAAAGAAGAGCTCTCCACTCACTGCAATAAGAAAGCCCTGGCTCAGACTCTGGACTTCCTGCAGAAGCACTCAGCAAAGGCCGCCTCAGGTAGTTATTCCACACAAAAACATGCAGATATGTGACTAGCTTTAATTATAGGAAAACACTTCTTTTTTCATCTGCTAATAGTAGTGACAGTCATTATGCTGTTGTGAAGATTCATCTTTGATAGAAGCTGACTCTTATTTACAGATTAAATCTGAAAATTGCCTTGGTTTCTAGAGTTTTTGGAGCTCAAATAAGAGCTGTTTTCTTTCAAATGGCTCTTTTAGAAGCTCCTCATTGTTTCTCTGTACACAGCAATGCCATGTTAGCACAACTGTCATCACTGACCTTTGCCCTGGGATTACTCGGTTTAGTTTTTCAGATACAATGAGGAGACATACACACTCTTTAGGCAACCTGAAAGCAGTGTGATATTTCATTGATCAAAAATCTGCTGTTTTTTGAGTGTCCTCTACTATATTTACGTAAATTCAGTTTTGTGCATATAGCTTTTTTTTTTTTTACACAATGTATATGAGGCTTTTCACACATTAAAGGGTTAGTCATTCTAATCCCCATTCTAAATAGAACATGTTGTCTCATGTTTCCAACTGCTCATTCTTAATTTCACACTGTACACACCTAAGCCCTGAGTTTACAATTTTATTTGGATATTTGTGGTGCCACCAGCAACCATGATTGGATACATACAGCGTGTAACCAATTTAAATAATGACTAGTCTAATTTAATAATTTAATATGTTTAATTTCTAATAAGTTCTTACTGTACAATTTTAGCACAGCAATGCTAATAACCATGCAAAAGTGGTGCTAACTGCTCCAGAGCAGGGTTTCACAATGCTAGCATATGTCCCAACATTGCAAAGAACCAACAGGAAAATAAATGTGTGCCTGTACTAGCAGCATACTTGTAGTAAATGAATACAAACTTCAACATATTCTGAAACTCTAACATTTAATAATATACTTCTAACCAACATCCTCCTGTGATGTGCAATGAGCAATATAATCCTTCAGACAAAAAAAAACATTTCGCTTTAGCAAAATCACAAACAGCTTTCATACAAAAAATATAGAATGATGTACTAGCAGCTCTCATACACACATAATGCTTGTGGACTTGCGCATATTCTGAATAATTAGTAACATACAAAGCTGCTCTTATACACAAAAAATAAAGAGTTTAAGACTTATGACTTGAAATTGTTGCTGTATACCAAAATCAAAAACAGCTTATACAAAAAAAGTAAATGATCATTTGCAGAGAAAATGTAACTTTTTCTGACTGGCATTGCACTGATACACACTGACTGGAGGGCAGTACAGTAAACCTACGTATAACGTCCGTATAACAGATCTGTTTACAGCATATTGATGTCAAAACTAAACAATAAAGAAAGCAGCTCTCGTACAAAAATACAAAATAGTCTACAATGAAATTATGCCTATTTTCAATACGTTAGCTTTTAACATAGAGGGTGCATTCGGATTTCGCGCTCAGCCATCATGCGTCTCATCACGCCACAGACTGTCCGTCCGGGCGCTGCACTTCCGCGCTTCAGAGTTCCGCCTTTTGCAGAATAGCAGAATATAACGTTGTTAGAAAAAAAACATTTAGAAAATAATATTGATTCATTAATTTGCTATTCAATTAAATGTTATGATGATAATTGTAAGAAAGAAGTGCATCTTTTGGCAGGTACTGTACAGAAACTGCAAAGACTTAAAACTGCTTAAAGGCGAACTACAGTGACCCTCATTTTGGCATTGATTTATCTCTTATAGGTGATATATTAAACTTTGTGTCACTACAGCTGTAATTAGCTGACTGCTTTCTGTCATTGAGCAGCTCCCTGGCTCCACCTAGAGCTCCAGCAGCAGCGATGCCTTGGACCCATGATAAAGTTACTCTGCTACACTTTTGTTTTCAATCTGTTAGAGGGATTCATGAACTCACCATCATCACCATTATGCCCTTGAGCAAGAGGTTTAACCCCAGGTTGCTTGAATTGAACTGTCCTTATATTAAGAGTAGACTTTTCATCAGGTCCATGCACGTCATGATCATCTGCATCACAGAGTTTACTGTATGTACATTTTGATGTCTTCCAATTGGCATTCATTTTTTTAATGAATCTATCAAGAACACATGTTTTACATTGTGACATTTTCATAACAATGTGCTTAATTGTCATAAACATAATGTCACAATGTACACTACTGTTCAGAAGTTTGGGGTCCGATTATTTTTTTTTAAGGAAATTAATACTTCTATTCAGCAAGGATGCATTAAATTGATCAAGTTTACATTTTTAATGCTACAAAAGATTTCTATTGCAAATAAATGCTGTATAAATGCTTTTAAACTTTCTATTCATCGAATAATCCACAAAAAATATTAACCATCACAATAAGACATGTTACTTGAGAATCAAATCAGCATATTAGAATGATTTCTGAAGGATCGTGTGACACTGAAGACTGGAGCAATGCCTGCAGAAAATTTAGTATGTAGGCTTAATTTTTTTTCTGTTATTTTTTATTTAGTGAATTTGCAGTAAAAATACTGCAAGTGTTCTTGCAAGTTTCATGAGATTCACCCATGTAATTCATAAATATTTTAAAGCCAGGCTGAAATAACGAGGACCAGCATAACAGAGTATGAGCATGTAGATGTGTTTCTTCATTATTACGAAGAAACAAATTCAAATACATTGCCTGTTGTTTTTATATGATTATTATTATTTATTCAAGTTTCAACTATGTGCCATGAAAGACAGCTTTTTTTCTCTGGTATGTAAGATTAGACGACACCTCCAACCAAGGCACAGTGTCTGTTAAAAGGCTCCTTTTTCTTTTCAGTGATGAGCAAAAGCTAGTGTACAATTTCACATAGCAGTGAAATATGCTACCACCTTGTCCTTGCATGATGCTTAACAGTCATTGAATCCTTTCTGCCCCTGTCCATGGACTCATGCTCTGCTGTATCAAAGTTAAGTTTAGTTAAACCTAGCCTAACTGGTCTCCCGCCACTCCAAGGGCAGCCAGGCTCTTGCTAGAGAAGCTGCGCTCCAATTCCGTTACTGCCGCATGGGCGCGCTCATTAGTGGCATTAGGCGCTCGAGTGGTGCTCCCCGGTCGGATTCCCTGAAGAACGGCTGCAGCTGTGTGGGGATGGGATCCTGAGCTCTGCTCCTCCCCCTGCCCAGCCACATCTCCCATGATCCCTCTTTGCTCTCTCCGAGCTTCAGGGAGAGGGTCTCGTTTTCTTCTGGAGGGGAGCTTGTTTCGTATATAGAGCATCCTCAGCTGTTGAAAGGCGACGGATGTTGTGAAAGATTTTTTGCTTATGAAATAGCTGTATTTATTCCAAACATTTGAAGAGAGAACTCAGTTTTGATTATTTCACAACTAAGTTTGGGAACAAACTTTGATTCTTTCTTAGAGTGGAAATCCTTTCCAGTCCAGACAGACTCGTTTTTCTTTGCACCATTCATAATTTTTTATAATCTCTTTCCAGTCAAGCCTGATAAATTGAATAGGACAGAAATCTGAAGACAGGAAAGGGAAAACAGTTGCCCACTTAGTGTTTTTTTCTTTCTGGTGAGGTCCAGAAGGTAGCTGGTGGTGGTCTGTGGTTTTGGGCCAGAGTTGGGCCACCTCCTGCCTACATCCTTCTTGCCCAGCTCTTTAAATTACCTGTTGCCATTCTTCCATGCTCATTGTTCCAGGTGGGCTGACTAAATGAGGAAGAAACAGGCGGTCATTGTGTCTGTGAAATGGACTGGCGCTGGCATAGATGAGCTGGTGAAATTGCGTTTCTGCAATATTTGAAGGCCAGGGTTTTCTTAGACAGAGCTTGTTGTTGTGTTCGCTTTTTCTCAAAGACTCGCGGTACAAAAGAGCCCCAGCAAGAATTTTCCAGAACCCATAATAGTTTTCCACAACAACAGCAGGGAGAAGAAAGAAAATCTATTAACTGCGCTCTCTCACCAAAAAGGCCTTCAGCTCAAGTACCAGAGTCTTGGTAGAAAGAGACTTGACCTCAGAGAGCCAGGCTTGCGCTTGAAACACAGCTGGGAAGGCATTGTTTGAGGAAATTAAAATGTTTTTGCTTCAATAGGCATCACAAGCTGGCACATGCAGCAGTTGAATCTTTATTTTCTCATATTGATTTTCAATCTCATTTCATGAGGTGAGGGTTCAAACTTATTTTTGATTACTTTTGCAGTGCCGTAAACTATTTTTTTTAAACGCTAATAATATAATAACACTGCTAAATGTTAGCCTTAACTAATCCCAGACTAATTGAATATCCATTTTTCATACTGTACATTCCAATTATGTTATGCCCAAATTAATTTATCATTTATCTATTTTAAAATGTAAACATTTTTGTTTGTAGTTTTATTTTTCATTTATTTGGCCAAAATTAGTATATAATTATGTTGTCGATCATAGCATAATAAATAATTATCAACTTGGTATTAGCCAAAAAGACCAGTGCATTTCTGCTTCCAAATCTACTAAATGCCTCCTAAATCGAGTGGTGCAGGGATGACGTCAGAACTCCGAAGACTAATTTGCCTTCTTAGAAACTGACTAATTTCGTGGTTCCTTCGAGATTTTCCTTTTGATAATGGGGCTTTTCAATTTATGAGTAAAAAACAACATGTGGTAAACATAACTTGACGATACTTTGATGTTTTGTTCTACAACATAAATTACATGCACCCATACCAAAAAATTTGTTTGTTTATTTTTTTAAAGGTATGTTTCTAATAAGTCACTAGATAAGACAGTTTGGGTGTTAGTGTGTGCAGTTTATGTTTTAGAAAATAACGTCAAAATTGTGTTAACCACAGGCTTTTTTTATTCTTAAATTGAAAAACCCCATAGAAAATCTTTGTTCTTTTGGGTTCTTCAGGGTTCTGATGTAATCCCTTCACAACTCTATTATTTTTCTTTATCGGTTCAATGTATTTTAAAAATCTCAAATTAGCCTATATTTGATATACACTTGGATGGTTTTTAAACATTGTTTTACATTTAATCTATTGATGTTGAGGATTTTACAGCTAGGTCTTGTTGATTACAGAGGATGGTTAGCCTCGGGTGGGAGAATGCTTTTCTATTTAGGTCAATCCAGGGCCAACGCGAACTGCACATTGTGTGTGTGGGGTGTGTGTGTGTGTGTGTGGTGTGTGTGTGTGTGTGTGTGTGTGTGTGTGTGTGTGTGTGTGGTGTGTGTGCATGAAGGAATCAAGACGTTGGATACCCTTGGCCTCAGATGGCAATGAAGCACGGTTTTCATGCCCCATGGCCACAACAAATTAATAAGACATTTGGTGTTGCTCGGCCTTCCTCATGACTGCTTGCTGTCTTCAGCCTGAGGAGAGTTGTCCTTCACTTTATGAGAAACAAGGGAAGATTTTGTACGTTCAGTGCATTAACTACTATAAATCTGTGCTTGACTCCTCTCGAAAAGTTCTCTGCGATGCTACAAACACTTGTTACATTTTTTGTGATACTTTTGTTTCAATGCTTTTTCATGCTTTATGACCTTTTGGAGTCATGTATACAAAAAGCAGATATAAAAAATGAATTCTCTCAGTGTGATAGTGACCAAGTGTAAATGGTTCACCTGAAATGAAAATGTAATTTCATCCTCTTGTCATTCCAAACCTGTATGACTATCTTTCTTGCATGAAACACACAAAAAAAATATTTATTTTATTTTGAGTGATATTGGTTATTTAATTGGCCATGTTCATTTCCCATATTTTCCCCATATTTAGATTACTGTCAAACACTGAATTTTTAAAACTAAGGGTGTATTCACACCTGTCTTGTTTGGTTACTCGGTTACTAACGTAACCTCGGTTCCCTGAGAGTAGGGAACGAGTATTGCATAAGTTAGCTGACGCTATGCGAAAACTCCTTTTCTCGACAATATTGAAGCAAATTTTGTAAAGCGCAGTGCAGCTGCACAGCAGACATACAGCTGAGCGCCTTAGCTCGCTCATTGGCTGTGATGCGGCAACTGCACAAACCTATGGCAAGTCGACTAGGATGCGCGAACCAATCAGGACACTATGCGCAAGTGTGGATCCAAGCCCATCAGAATGGGCGTGGCTTATAGCTATATAAGCCTCCATTTCGCCATAGAATTCAGTTTAAATCGACTGAAGCGATCCCCTGATCCGAGGACAGTAGCACGGGGTGTTACACAATACTCGCTCCCTCCTCTCAGGGAACCGAGGTTACGTTAGTAACACAGACATTTCCTTTCGAGAGGTCTCTTGTATTGCGTAAGTTAGCTTACGCTATGGGAACCCCTTTCAAAACGCTGTGCGTGCTTAAAAACTTCACTCCATACTATAGCCATTCTCTCTATATAAATGGCATATAGAACCGCAGTTCATGTTTATCCAGGACCAGACAGACGTCGGGCCTTATAATAGTGAAAATGTGCTTAACACTTTTATTCATACAGAAAGAGCCCTCGCTTGCAAAGCGGGCACTTCCATATTATAAAACCTCATAAATGTGGACCGTGAGGCCCAGCCTGCCGCCACACAAATATCTTCAATTGGTTCTTCACGCGACCATGCCCACGACGAGACCATGCCTCAACATTTATTACAGACAGAAAATACCTCTTTTCGTACTTTATTTTGGTTGCCGTAAAAACGGCGTTTGTTTGCAGGTGTGCATGTTTTAAAACACTCTCTTTTCCTTCCTGTCACCGTGGCTAGGAAGGCTTTCGAGGCTCCGGGTCCAACACAATCTTGGGTCGGGTCCCCTTCGCTCTGGGAACTGCTGTCGCTTTGTTGAGTGAGAGCGGTGACGGACTTCAGCCGCTGGGCGGGGCTGGCTTCGCTAGCTGAGGAGGCAGTGCCCTCTTGTGGCGGCCCAAAGCAGAGCTGGATTGTTTAGGGAGGAAGTGACGCATAGCCTGCAACACTTTCTGAGCCTCTGTGTAACGTTCCGTGAAACCTTTGACTGCTGGGCTAAACAGACCAGTGGTGGAGATAGGGGAGTCGAGAAAAGCTGCCCTATCTGCATCCTTCATCTGTTAAGTTCAACCAAAGATAATGTTCTAGCACCGCCACACACCTACCAATCGCCTAGGTGGTTGATTTGGTAGCTCGCAGAGCCAATTCTGTGGTGCTGAGCAGGTCTCTGAAAGCTTCTGGTTCAGGTCCAAACTCGCCTTAGCGATTCAGATCCCCAGCAGTTGGCGGGCAGAGGTGTGCGGCCCCCCCCTCTTCGAGGGGAGGAATCGCTTTGTACCCTTTTTCTACAGCACCGTCGACGGTCTAGAGCGTTGAGGACAAGGCTTTAGACGAGCTGAATGCAGCGCTTTCCACAACTTCGTTAGCTCGTCGTGCACATCTAGAAAGAAGGGGCGGATTTCTGCTGAAGGGTCTGTTGGCGCCCCTGCAGGAACCATTCGTCCAGCCTGCTGCGTGTGGGCTCCTCGGACGAAGACCACTCTCGTCCGAGGTCTTTAACGGCCTTAGTTAGCACTTAGTTAGTTCTCACGTCGTTTGCGCTGGCTTGTATTGAGTTTAGTAAACTGAAATAGGACCGGCGAGGCTGTTTCTCTAGGAAAGAGCGAGGCACGTGGGGACCTCTGGGAAGCGCAGAGGATGTGACAATCTCCGCCGAAGAGAGGGCCTCTGCACGAGGCGCAGGAGACCCGAGGCATTTGAAACAATGCCTAGAAATTG
The DNA here is from genome assembly GCA_036326025.1 of Chrosomus eos. NCBI lineage: Eukaryota > Metazoa > Chordata > Actinopteri > Cypriniformes > Leuciscidae > Chrosomus > Chrosomus eos. Next base: position 14,914,388 of record CM070831.1, read on the forward strand.
CTCTTTTAGAAAAGTGAGTCGCAGTGGCGAACACACTATTTTGCCTGTAAAGGGTGCGCCGGATGGCACAGCAGAACAATGGGCTGAAGGCAGCGTCCAGTTGAAAACCAGGAAGCTGGCGTCCTCAGAACTGCTTAGCAGGTGCTTGTTCTGCTGAAGGCTTTTCGGCGGCAGCGAGGCTTCTCATCTGGAGGTCAGCGAAGTGAAACTTGCTGAAGGAGATTAAGTCTGAATTTTATGGCGAAAGCAGGGCTTAAATTGCTATAAGCCACGGCCACTCATGACGTGACTTCCTCATGGTAAGTCGGGACTTGCATGTTATCTTCACCCGAAGATAAGAGAGACGCAGAGAGAGAGAGAGAGAGAGAGAGAGAGAGAGGTGCTTTTCAGACAGCGCTCGAACACCGAATTGGTTCCTCTTTTGCGTTTCCTTGCCCTTGAAAGGGCAATTATGTTAAATTACTTAATACCCATCTCCGCAAGTATTCTCTCGGTTATGTCATAAGTGGACAGTTGAGAAAGAAAGCAGATGTTTGTCAGTTTTTTCAGTCCGTGCATTCGGTTTTAAAGTGACAGACAGCAGACACCTAATATTTCTACTGTGTCATTAATGTTAAAAAAAACAACAAAATACAGTTTTAATAAAGATGAAACTATTTCATTTTTGTACCTGAATACTACTGTTAGACTTTGTAACTTTGTTTAGTATATCTGCTTGTAATTTGTGTATTTGTTCTTATTTTATTACTGACTCTTCACTTTTTTTTTAATAATGTTTAAACTTTATGAGTTAGGCTAGTAGTTTCTTTGTGGTATCGAAGCACTTCAAGTGAGCTTTAAGTAATAAATGAAAAGCAAAGTTACATTTCCCCATTATGATCATGATGCTCATAAGTTTCTTCATATTGCGTTAGTAGCTGATAACACCAAATAAGTAAAATAATAAATATTACACTACAAAAGATCTACATGATTAGCCTGTTTTTGTACTTTCTGCTTTTCCCTGCTTGAGAATTTCTGTCCAATGAATGGATGACCTTAGCAGTTAGCACACGTGTGGTTTTGTTCACAAATTTTGGTTCACTTGCAAAAAGGTCAGTGTGAAAGCTAACCACACTAAACAAAAAAAAATCAACATTGTTATTTGATCCGGAGTCCGGACCAAAGCAAGTGAACCAGCGGACTTTCCTGGTGTGAATATACCCTAAGAGTTTAATAGCATTGTTCAATATAATCTTTAGGAAATCTCTAAATAAATTTGAAAAAATGATTATGCACAACAAAATTTTGTAATACCTAAATTCACTTGTAGCATTGAAGGGCATTAAATGTAGTCACGCAATGCTAATGTGGTTAACAGTGAATGTGGATGGGGACCAGGGACCACTGTGGTCACTGTTTGCTTTCATTGTATAGAATAGAACACCTTAGACATTCTGCTAAATACCTTTTTTGTGAGGGCGAGTAATGAAAGGGGTTCACTTTGTTTTGCCTCAAAGCTCTTAGGGAAGATCTTATTTTAATGCAGTTATCATGAAACCACTTACAGTTCACTTTTGCGCTTGTGCATTTTGGAGAGAACTGGGTGGGGAGTGGGGTGTGGATTGCTGATCGTTTAGGCTGCCCCGGGGACATGCTCCACAGTGTCACTCCTGCCCATATTCGGTGGCTGAGCAAGGAGAGCCAGGTGGTGGTGCCGAGTTCAGGACAGTCAAGCGTGGCCGTGGTGCATGCTGACATTTGCCTTCGCTAACTGCTGCAGGGAGAGGAAAAATCTGTTTTTCCATATGCTTGTTCAGGGCACTGCCCCCCCCCCCCCCCCAGTCCCCTCTATGTATCTCCTTCACTGCCATGCTGGCAGATGGCTCTCTGAACATTGTTTACCTTGATCAGCGGGCCCAGATGTGATACAACTCCATATATATTCCCACATTGCACCATTTATTCTCCTGGTGCACAAAAAAAAATGGGACCGACAAAATGCAAAAAGTACCTTTTTTGACATCACTCTCGCTCGTTCTCCTGTTTGCACATTGTATGAGCTGTGCGTCCCCGTAGTATACACTTGTTTGCTCCACAGTGTTCATGGACATATGGGCTCCCTTTCGAATAGCTATATGGACACAGACAAACTTCCAGATGTTTTCGTGTAGCGCTCCAGATGCTTTTGGCCCCACTTAGGAATAGCAGCACTCCAGTCTATTGTTTAGATGCCTGATTAACCCCTGTGAGAAAATCATGGGGGCACAGAAGCTGTCTACTTCAGATTTTAATGGATTTTTCCTGAACAGGGCTTACTGGGGCAGTTTGTACAATAAGTGTGTGTGTGGATCTGCATAACATTTGGGGCAGCTCCGGAGAGCATTATTTCACAAAGGAAAACCAATTTACTTCCTGAATTGGAGAACATGGGTTGTCCTTGGACTTTCCCTCAGATGTGGCAGTGTGACAATATGGATTCAGGACGGGGGACTAAACAAAATGAGCCTGTGGACCGCAATGTTAGCTGAACTTAAAAGAAAACGCAAGACATTTAGTTGCACTCCTGTTGTCAGAAATGATCTTTTCCACCCCATCATATGCTTGGCCGAATTTGAAGGGTTAAGAGCATATATTGCAGCCTTAAGCAGTTTTTAAATTAATCTATGTTTCAGAACCCCGGTATTGTCCAAGCAGAGATTCGTCAAGGACAGGTCTTGAGTTGATCTTGCCAGACATGCAAACATCTCCCCTACAACATTCCATTCAACAATTCAACCATTCAACGTCTTTTTCTTGTAATAGTGTAAATTCTCTTGGGTGTACACGAATGCAAAGGAACATTTTTATAAGTGCTTTGGTTTTGTGTAGTTTGTCCAAAAGATGACCTCCAATACATCATATTCCATGTTGTTCACAGTGTGTCAATGGGTGTATTTTTCTAACAGGAGGTAGTGTTGAAGAGGTAGGGGGAAATCAATGCACACCAAGGCATGTAAACATCATACCTTCATACACTGCTAATTCTATCCAATTTTCTTAACAGAAATCATTCATGCAATAATAAACCAATTGGGACACAAGAGTAAGGCATATTATTCCACTTGAGGGAAGAACAAGCTGTAGATATGTACAAAACCTGCACTCATCTATATGATATGAATTACTTCAGGTCATTTTGAAGTTATTTGGGGCACATTACATGAATATGATGCACTTGTGTCTCATTACATTTTTTTACAGCATTAGATGTACAAAGAAAGAAAATAATTAATGGCAAATACAATTTGAGCGATAGTTCAGTTTGGTCAGAATTTTCAATCTGTTACTTGAAACCCTGGTGCCCATTTTGCCATATTTTTAATATTTAATGTTTTTTAATTTTATGAATGTAAGTTGATACATGAATGTAGGTTGATGTTTATTGGGAAAATTGAATTTAAATATTTAGTTGGGAAAGTAATGGGAAAATTGAATTAAAATATTTAGTTTAAGTATATTATAAATATATATATTATATATATATAATATATATATATATATATGGATATATATATATATATATATATATAATATATAATATATAATATATGGATATATATATATATAAATATATATATATATATATATTATAATATATATGGATATATATATGGATATATATATATATATATATATATATATATATATATATATATATATGGACTGAAATGGAAATATAATATTGTGCTGCTCATAAAATAAGTATTTTATTTTCCTTAATTGGCCGTGCTCTTGCTTTTGCTAAATAATAGTTAAAAAAAAGTGTAAATAGTATTTAGTTGTGGCAAGCAGCACCATGCTGACTTTCACTTTCATTCTCAGTGCCTTGGGTGCTTGCAGTTGTTCATTAATGCTTAATTTGACAGAACACTTGTGTTTTCTTTCACAAATGGTGCCAGTGACAATTAAAAAAATAAAAAAATAAATACGGGCTCTGAGCTGTTCATGAATTCAACCTTTTGTTATGGCTTGTTCAATGCCTTGTTGAAATTAAGGGGTGTACTTCATAATGTTCATTATTGAAAAATGGGAGTCAAATATACGTCAACCCTATTTCACCAAGGTCCATCTTGGAGATTTCTTCATTAGCCCCAAAGATCCATGATAACTTTAAGTTAGCAAATAAAAAAGTTAAATGGATGTAGTTTTCTCATTTTGAATAATATAATATTATATTCTGAATTTTCATTGTTTTATGACAATTTTCACCATGTATTTTGCATGTCATTGGGTACAGGATATCCCACTATTTATTTACTCACCAGATTCGCAAAATTTAGACTTCTTTAAATGGCATTGGTATTATTTTGTTTTAGTATTTAAATAGACCTTGTGCAATATATATTATTAGATGATTAAAGATGGTACACAATGCAGAACAAAAAATGGTCTTAGAACACTTTTATTTCCACTTTAACTTAGTTTTTTTTTTTTTTGGTCGTTGAATACATTTTTCTCAAAGAAGTAGCCATTGTTAGAAATCATTGATAAAATAAATCACATCATTTTATGTATCCTTATTGTTGAAAGCCATAGGCACCATCAGCCTCTCTTCTGAGGGAGTCAGAGCTATTTACAGGACCGACTGCTCGCTCTGAATTATCATGCAGGTTGCTTTCATGTCTCCTGAGTGTTTAGGGCAGTGCACCCGTCATTTCTCTGGAGTTTAGCTTTTTTGTGTAGAAAAACTCTCTTTCTCTCTCGCCTGGGCCAAGATGCTCCCGCAGAGTCGTGGCAGTAGCGGGGAGCAGCTGTGCTTGTTCCCTGCTCCCTAACCAGCGTACTTTTATCCAGCTGTCATCTGCAGCCTCTCCCAGCTGCTACCCAGAATGTTAACCCATTTCTGCGGCAGAAAATCAAGCGCGCACTGAGACCAGGCCCAGTCCAGGTCTGCGTTTCTCAGAAGCATTGTGAGCCAAGTTGATCGTAGTGACTATTGGTGCCACTGGTTCTACGATGCAATGCTTTTGAGAAACGTAGCCCCGATCTTCATATAGCAGAAGATCCGTTTTCATTTCTCTCAAATAAATTGATTATCTCCATTTTTGAAAGTAGAAAACCTACTTTACTATTTAGTGTGTTGACTAGAGATCTGTCAACTTGATTTCTGTCCTGTCTTTTAGCAACAACCTCAAAAATTATCAAGCTCAGAGAGGAACCCGCTGAGTATGTGGACACTCATAGAGGGAAGAGTCCAGTGAATAGCACACTTATCCCGGTCAAGGGCATCAACAACCTGGGCAACACCTGCTTCTTCAATGCTGTGATGCAGGTAAAGTCTTGTCTGAGAAATCACATTACTCACTTACTTTACTTTTAATTTTTGTTTTTGTCAGTTTTGTGTGTTTTGGATAGTTTAAGTCAGTTGGTTTCTGATCTGGGCTGTTAACACAAATCAATTCAAATACAATTTAAATATCTGGAAGTGTTGCAAACACTGCCCTTTCACCCTTGTGGCCTTGAGCAAACACTTGACCCTGGCTTGTTGGGTCAATATAAGAGTCAATATATTGAATGACACTTCAGATTTTTCTTGTCAAACAGTTCACGTAAGAAACTTCACTGTAACCAAAAGCAAGGATACAAAAAAAATATTATTAATTACCACAACTATTAAATTAATAAATCTTAAATATTTGTCAAGTTTGTAGTTTTGTTGTTCTTTAATAATATTTATAATTCAATTATTACAATTCTGTTCTGCTGCTTTGATAATATTAAAAGTTATCTTAAAGCTGCAGTCCGTAGTATTTCATCTTTGTCGCCATCTCTGTTCGAAATCTGCAATTGCAGTTATTCGCGCAATTATCAACTTTATGTGGGTTGTGCCTCGGCCCGGCACAGTGCGGATGAATCCAATGTTTTGATGAGAATGTGCGGCTGTCAGTCGCCGCACTGGTGTGGATGCTGTCATTCGGAATCACAGATTCTGCTGTTTGAAAGTATGACCAACATAAGAATTTTCATCGGAAAATGTCATCGGAACAAGTAACATCCAGTTTTTTCTGACCAACGAAGGGGAAAAAAAGCATTGCAGTAAATCGCGCTGATAAAATCTAACGATCGCTTATCATATCACGTCAAACCGTGCAATTTATACTTTGTTTTCAAATTGTTAATGTTAATAACATCAGCATTGCGTGACTACATTTAATGGCTTTCCGATATTGTTTTCGCATGACCCGGTTGCAGTGTTTTTTTTTCTGTAGCCACTACGAAGTCCGAACAAAGTCTTTTGTATTTTACAACGGGTGAATCTCCAGTTGTCAATGATTGTCGTTTGAACCTTTCTGGATCCACCATAAAATTAATAAGTTTAATTATATCAAGTGCTGTGAGAAAAGGCTATAAATCTCCACCTTCAGCATCCTCACACACAATATAGCCTACTAGCCGAGACACCTTCTTTATGTGTACAGATGTGACGTAATGACGCAAAGACGTGCTCGAATTTCCCACGGAAATCCACCAGTGCCACTGGAACAAAAACATTATTATAAGCTTAACGTTTTGCATCAAGCTAAGGCAAACAAATAGTTTTAAACACTGGCTGTTTATGTATTTGCTCAAATTATATTTTGGATAATTTTTAACCCCAAAAAGTTACGGACTGGAGCTTTAAATATATTGCTTTCAGATCTTACATGATCCTTCAGAAATAATTCTAATATGCTGATTTGGAGCTCAAGAAACATTTCTTATTATTATATTAATGTTGAAAACAGTGATGTTCCTTAATGGTTTTGTGGATGATTTTTGATGAATTTAATGCATCCCTGCAATTATTTTGAAGTCTTCATATGCATAAACCTCTATGTCTGTCTGACACTTTTTCTTTTAAATGAGCTTTTTTTTTTTTATCAGGCTCCAGTGGCTTTTGCATCTGAAGTCTACACACACACACACACACACACACACACACACACACACACACACACACACACACACACACACACACACACACACACACACACACACACAACACCCTGTGTGTAATAACTAACTTTTTTCCATTGTTTCTTTTGGTGTAGAATCTCTCCCAGACCCACATGCTGAATGACTTGATTCAAGACGTCAAGGAAAAAGGCCATAAGATGAAGATCTGCCCCTCTGCTGAGACTAACTTGGTATGTTCCAACTAAACTGAACTGGACTATAACAGTCTCTCTCATAATCTCATTCATGTAAGCTTTTAAATATACAGAAAACCTCACTGTTTGTATGTTAGATGTGATATCATTACTATGCTTTCTTGTAGGGACCACTAACTGTGACGTTGCCCAGCCCGGAACCCCTCACCTCAGCCATGTTTCTGTTCCTCCAAAGCATGAAGGAGCCTGGGAAAGGGCCTGTCTCACCCAAGATCCTTTTCAACCAGCTTTGTCAGAAGTATGTCTACACTGCCGCCATTTGTAAATATGTACTATGCAAGTCTCAAAAAGCTGGGTGGGATAGTGGATTTAAATGAGGCTAATTGATCGTCACTGTGTGCCATGCGGTTTCAAGCCTGTTTTGAGCTCAAATGGTTGGTTGGTTCCCTGCTCTCAGGGGTTGATTTTTATGCCGTGTACTGGCTAAACGGTTCACTGGCTGTTGTTTAAACGTTGTTTGAACGTGCTGAATGGTTGGGTGGCTCAGACAGGAGCCTGCCAGGCAGTTGGGTGTCTCTCTGGTGCTTCTGTGATATTAACTCAGGTACTGTGCCTTTATCAGACCTGTGGGTTTGCATATGTGTACGTGCGTGTCCTGCTCACCTGGCATCATTTCAGCCTTGAGCACACCAATCCGTTTGAGCATATGCACATCACATCAGCCATTACGAATTCATAAAACATGTACAATGCTGTAAAAAAGTAAGTATATCCCATGAAAAAATGTATATTTTTTCTTTAACATATAGACATTGGCATTTTGCTAATGTTAGTACTACTTGGATTGTACATTTTGCAATGTTCTCAGAAGGACAGTTGTTGAAATTGATACTTTTCCAAGCTATTGAAAATTTCACCGACTTAAAATAAATGGATTTAAAAAATAAAGGTTTCAGAACAATCTGTTCTTTCTGGGCCGTGTCAAGAGCTGAGCACAAGATGCTTCAGGACGTCTCAAAGAACTCAAAATGCCAAATTGTGTTGAAAAAGTACAATACTTTCCTGGTGTGTACTTACTTTTTCCACATACTACTATTTAAAAATGTAGCTTCTGTAAGTTTTTCTTTAAATGTTTGTAAAGGCTGTGTTTATTTGATCAAAAATACAGTAACAAACGAATCATTTCATTTTAGTTTGATAAGTTACCATTTAAAATAAATGTTTTCTATTTAAATATATATTATAAAATGTGCTTTATCCTTGTGATGGCAAACCACAAGGATACCACAAGGATGATTTTCAGCATCATTACTCCAGTCTTCAGTGTCACATAATCCTTCAGAAATCATTGTAATACTCGGATTTGGTGCTGAAGAAACATATCTCATGGTCATCAATGTTGAAAAACACTCCTTTTTTTTGTGGAAACGTTGATAAAACAGCATTTATTTGAAATATTTGTAATATTATAAATTACTTTTATAACATCAAAAATAACTTTTATAACATTATAAATTAATTTACTGTCAAGTCACATTTATTTATTTAGTGCTTTTTACAATACAGATTGTTTCAAAGCAGCTTTACTGAGATAAGAAAATAATGCAACAAAGTTTGTTTCCAGAAGAAAATATCACATTCCAGCTTAAGTAAGTTCAGTGATGTTTCATTTTGTTGTAAAAAAAAAAAAAAAAAAGTTATTAATTTAGTTAATTTATATAACCGCTCTGGAGAAAACCGTGATGTCATCGTCCAGCTTAGTTCAGTTCTAATATAATGGTGTCAATGCAGTCAGATCAATATTATTGTTGAATATTAAATTTAATGTTAAATTTAATGTCCCCAACTAAGCAAGTCAAAAGCCAATGGCAGCAAAGGTGAAAAAAGGTGAAAAAGGCAACAGTGGCGGAACCAAATCTCCAACAGGTCACTTTTCGTCAATTTAATCTGTTTAAAATCCTTGCTAAATAAAATAATGAATTGCTTTCTGAACCCAAACTTTTGCACAGTAGTGTATGTGGAAAAAGTAAGTACACCCCATGAAAGTTTTGTCCTTTTTTAATATATTTATGCATTCTAGGTACAACTAACATTTCTCAACAACAAGTCATATAGTTTGTGGTTTATTTCAAAAGCTCAAATATTGACAAATTATCCACACTTTTTTGGGGTTGAGACTGATAATTTTGCTTGTGTTTACAAGTCAAACACAATTGTCACTCTCTCTAGTCACACAAGTCTGGTGTCTAACATGTAAAAGCATTAAAACAGTGATTCTCTCTGCCTCGCATACACCTTTAATTTCGCTCTCTGCACGGCAGACCCACATGCACACACTTTCAGCACTACAGAGCAGCAGCTCGTAGGGTCAAGTGAAGGCCTTCTGTGCTGCACAGTTTATGTTTGTGTGCTTGTGCGTTCCAACATGTCCTTGACAGGAAATATCCTGTTTGTTTAATGCGTTTGTTGACTGGCAAACTGCGGGTCACAGCTGCTGGTCTAATGGGGTACTTGAACTACTGCGCCATCTTGAACACCATCTTGTACATTTGCTATGTTGGACAATGTGGCAGAATGGCATCTTTTGAGACATCGTGCTTTAAAGGACAGTATTTTTGAAGGTGGGATGAACACCAACCATTAAATGGGTGAAGAACAAGTAGCGTGTGTGTCAGTTTGTGTGTGTTACACAGCTGAGTGCTGTTGGCATGGTTGGTCGAGGGCCAGGTCACACTGCCAGCTGGACAGATAAGCAGCACCAGCGCCAGCAGCGGTCCAAAGAGCAGTGTGCAGCCTTCCCTGCTCACCACACACTGCTCCTGGTGCTACTGAGGGTCCCAGCCTGAAACATGGCCTTATCTTATGTTTTCTTTTTTGTCTGTTAGTACAGAGATTCAAGCAGTTTAAAATACAGCACTTTTAATGATGTTCTGGTTGTGAGTGGTGGAATAATACAGACTAGTCAATCTGGCTGCGATTTTTGATCTTCATGTCTTAAATTGTTACATTTTAGTTGTTATTATTTTGTTGTAATTTTATGGGGTTCAAAACTGAGCCGGTTACAGGTTTCACCTTTATTAGGGTAAGTTTTGCTCTATTTCAAAAGAGCTAAAAAATCTGATTGTGTTTATAATGTATTCCCTGTTGTTTGTTATATTTCTAGATGATCGGCGACAGAATTCTTGTTTCTTGCATTTAGTTCTTGTCTAAATGTGAGGGATAATGTACCGTTAGACAGTTTTTATTACAAAATAAACCCCGAAAGGTTGATGATCAATGTAGAGGTGGTAATCTAATTGAGATTATTGTCAGTTTATTGGCTGTTTACCAAATAATTAATTGGTTCTCAACCAGGAGGCTGGTCGGGGGCTTCTGTAAAAGTCAAAGTGGGCCTCAAGATGCCTTAAAATTATTTAAAATAAGCTATTTCTCATTTGAGTTCATACTCTCAACAACTGGTTTTTTTCTTTGAAAAACCAGGGGTGGTCCAATGTTCTTGGAAAACCTGAATTTATGAAGTAAATTTTATGTTCATCAATTGTCAAAATCAGAACAGATCGGTTTCATAGAACTGTTTGTTGTGTATGTTTTGCGCTCAGTGTAAGATGGGAGTGTTTTATTTTCGACTGATCTAGTATGCTTGTGTGTGCATTGCAGCATTGTGCTGGGGCTGCCTGGCGTCTGGTACTAACTCATCCGCTGTTAATTGTGTTAGTGGTTACAGCTGTCCGTCTGTGACAGGGCCATATTGGGCATACCGCTACAGGCTCCTTCAGCCTTCTCTTCCAGTGGAATGAGCTTCCAGAACATTCTCAGTCTCTCTCCCAGTCCCACCTCTCCTACTGGAGCCCATCTCACCCGTCAGCTTCCCTCCAGAACACATTCCCTCTGTTCTGCTGCTTATGCTGAGCTATACCAGCATGATCGGCTTACTGTTTGGCAGATGCAGATATCTAGAGACATTTTAAAATTGCTTCTGCGTATTTGTTTTTGGACACATAAACATAAAAATAATCTGTATTGGTATCAGTCAAAAACAGTAACGTTAGTCAATATCTAATATACATGTATTTTCTTTTTTTAGGATTATTTGATGAATAGAAAGTTCAAAAGAACAACATTTATTTGAAATGGAATTTTTTGTAACAATGTAAAAGTATTTTTTGTTACTTCCGATGAATTTAATGTGCCAAACTTTTGAACTAAAATGTTGTTGTTTTTTTAAGTGAGTTTATCAGATTAATATATTAAAATGGTGGTGCAGAGAGAAATGGAGAAAGAGGACGAAGAAGGCTGTGTCTTCAGACCCCTGCTCGTGATCTGTGTTAGAAGCAGGTGGCTGGACATTCTTAAACACACACTCCAGTCAGATCCAAACAGAACGTCAGACCTCATCAGCCCATGGTAGAGGCGTTCCAGACTGCCTGACCATCCGTACTGCCCAACCTGACCTCACACAACACACACACAGTGCTTGCAAGCTTAGCAGGTAATGGTAAATGGACTGCATTTATATAGCGCTTTCACAGACCCAATGGCCACCAAAGCGCTTTACATATTGCCTCTCATTCACCCATTCATACACACATTCATAAACCGACGGTGGTGTCAGCCATACAAGACGCCATCCAGCGGTAATAGCTAAATACGTTGAGCATCTGGATAGCCTCAGGCATCCTAACCTGATCCAACACTTTGACTTGCCCCTTTATCCTTGGGTTCATCACCAGACCAAATGGCCTTCCCATAATCTTGACCAGCTATCCAGCCTCACTGCTCAACAGGTTGATGCAAGGCCGACTCCAGCTGCCCTTATGTTCTCCACAGCTGGCCCACATCTGTCCTGGGTTGCCCAGCAGAGAGTCTAAAGAGATGTTTTTCCATTCGATTTACCTCTGGGTTAGCTGGGAGGAAGGACAAACATCCTCACTTTGCCACTGTCATCCAGTCTGGCATATTAAGGGTGGTCTTGTCTGTTCTGTAATTTCAGTAATTTTGAGCATGTGGCATTAAATGTGTTTGAAGGACACCAAGATATGACAAGTGTTTACAGATGCACCGAAATTTAGGCTGCCGTAAATTTTTGTTCATAAATGCCATAAATTGCTGTTGTCGGTTTTAGAAAATAGGCGGAACATATTGGCTGAAAATTACATTAAAGAACTCTAACGGCAAATACTGGTTTATGAGGATGTTTTTCTAGAAAGTGTTTTCAGTTGATCTTTGTTAAAAATGGTTTGTTTAAAGGTAATATCACATTGATCAACATTTACATGCAGAATTACATTGGGCAGCCATTCACTGTGGCACCTGGGGAGAAATTGGGGTTTAGGTGCCTTGCTCAAGGCCAAGGGCACCTCAGTCGTTTTCTGCCGGTATTGAGAATCGAACCTGCGACCCTCTGGTTAGCACTTGGCTTTTATCGGTTCAATTTTAGTGAGAATTTTTTTTACCGTTTGAAATAGATTTACTTTTGTAATTTTGATAAGTAAAATAAACACACCAGCCTAGAAGAATCAAACAAAACTACACATCAACAACAGTGAGCAAAGATGACACCTACCCTACAAATTACTTTTCTGTATAAGGTGTTTTGTTGAATGTTCAAATGAAATGTTGAAATTGAATACAAAGAATCAAAAAATTTGCAGTTCTTTGAAGTAAAAAAAAAAGCAACAAATTCCAATCTTCCGATTGAAATTCAGTAGAATCCGAGAACTGGTTAATGAATTCTTTGAAAACTTGTATAAACCTGGTAGCGTATGAAAGTATATGTGTGGCTGCATGTGTGTGACCGACCTCAGCTGGTTGAATGATGAAATGAAAAGTGAATGAAAGTTGTCAGGGAAAAATAACAGCTGCCTCTAAGGTCCTGAAACCTGTCGAGAGACAGCGAGTCACCTCATGTAGCATCAGAGAAAAGGCCTTGAGAGAAGATTATGTCCATTCTTCTCTCGTCTTTACTCATCTATATGCTGCTGATTGCTTTTTGTGTGTGGCTAATTGGTGTTTGCGTGGCTTTGGCTCCTTTTGTCCCTTTGGATGTATATACACTTGTGTGGAATGTGTCTGTGTGACAGGAATTCTCATTGTGTGTGTGTGTGGTGTGTGTGTGTGTGGTGTGTGTGTGTGTGTGGTGTGTGTGTGTGTGTGTGTGTGTGTGTGTGTGTGTGTGTGTGTGTGTGTGTGTGTTGTGTGTGTGTGTGTGTGTGTGCAGGGCCCCTCGCTTTAAGGGTTACCAGCAACAGGACAGTCAGGAATTGCTGCACTACCTCCTGGACTCTATGAGAGTGGAGGAGACAAAGGTGAGTGTGTGATTTAGTTTTTCTTACACATGGTATGAAAATCAGCCTAATGTGATCCAATCACAAAAAGTCAGACCATTTAGAGCTGGCAGAAATGTGCATTATCTTCTGTTCACCATTTGTGGTTTCATAATGAGGGGAAGGTTAAAAATCCTTTCCTTGCTCTATATCTATATTATAATGAAATAAAGTATTAAAAAACATTTCAGTTTAGTTTTTTTTTAAGTTGGTATTTGGCTGATCTAAATATAAAAACAGGTGAGTACGCAGTCCCTAGCTTTTGTTTAAAGGTTGAGTATTTAAACTACAAGTGCATTGTGGTCAAGTTCTAGAACTGTCGTCCTGTTTCAATTGGAGTGCTTAAAAATCGATGTAAATACTAGGTCTATAGGGGGTCTTGTTCTCAGCGTTATGCCCTCAGTCCTCTTCAGTGCAAACATGTGCAAAGGGCTACTTTTGCATACTTACGTTGGGACATTGACCTCTCGTAAGCAGATGCATAGTAGTTTGATAGAGTGCTTCTTGTAGATTGATACAGCTTGTGGGTCTCTTAATACGGACATGCCAGGGGCCAAGACCCACACAACCCCACCAGTGGCCCTAACTGCCCTAAGAAAGGGGTGCAGCATTGGGCGACGAGCCCCAGGGCCAGCCAGGCCCATTCAGACTTGTGAATGTGGACAGTTGTGCCACTTAGGAACCTTGCAAGTGGCGCGACTGGCCTCATTGTGCATCCTGGGAAACAGTCAGCTGCTTGTTGAGGCTTTGTGATGGAGGTCCGTCCCCACCTCCCTCCCTCCACATTTTGGGGCTGCAGAAGGGGAGAACACAGGAAACAATCTGGTTTAAATGTTCCTCATTAGTGATGGCCGTTTTATCGAGTTTGTACAAGATATTAGTATATAAATGAAATAGGATATGGCAATACTGTTTATATCAATATACAGTAGTTTGATATTACGAGCGCATCTGAAAAATAGCGGAGGACACGGAGTGAGCTGCTGCATGGGAAGTGCATAATCCAATTTGTCTTAAACATGAGACATGCTTGATATTGAAAGGTTATAGTTCACCTAAAAAGGAAAATTCTGTCATTAATTACGTACCCTCGTATCGTTCCAAACTGTAAGCACACACAAAGTATTCTCGTAGCTTCATAAAGTTAGTCAGTAAGATTTATTTTAAAGAAATTAATACTTTTATTCAGCAAGGAAACATGAAGTTGATAAAATTACAGTACACAATTCTTTAAATTTATGAAGGACTCCTATTGTATTTCAATTAAATGCTGTTCTTACTTATTTATTTTTTTAGGATTCTTTAATGAATAGACAATTATGTATCACGGTTTCCACAAAATATCAAGCTTTCTTCAACGTTTTCCATTGATAATAGTAACAAATGTTACTTGAGCAGCAAATCAGCATATTAGAATGATTTCTGAAGTGACACGGAAGACTGGAGTAATGATGCTGAAAATTCAGCTTTGCCTTCACAGACATAAATTACATTTAAAATATATTTATTCTATATTCTATATTTATTATATTTCATAATATTGAAGTTTTTTACTGTATTTTTTACAATAATCTGGTGAGTTTAGGTGACTTCTTTCAAAAACAAAAAACTATTTGTACTGTATATAGTTATGTACTTATTTACAGATCTAAAGATGTAAAAATGAAATATTCATACAAGTTTTTTACTAAAAAAAAAATTTTATTTCAAAAATAGTTGGGGTTAAGATCAAGATCATTGCGATTTTGATTGATTGTTTTATAGAAGCACGCTTCAAAATGCTTTGATTCGTGTCTTAGCTATGGTGTAAGAGTGCTGAGACCCCTAAAGCCAGTCACTAAACATGGACACCACAATATTTATGTCGATTAGCCAATAGGATCATTGCTCACAATATGCTAATTAACATCAATGAATTATCTCCAATTAGCTGTTGAATAAAAATGCTAAGAAAGGGGCTCCTTAAGTGAGCTCAACTTCTCAAGAGTGTGTGGTGGCCTATTTATTTTAGGGTATGTTTGTGTGATTAATTAGTGTGTGTTGTAGAGGGGTCCGACACAGATGGGGGTTGACTGGCTGAAGGAAAGGGATTAGCCAGGCTTTTGACCTAAATAGGCCGTCCTGAGCGTGGGGACGGGACAATGGGGGATACTGGTCGAGCCCCACAGACATCGCCACCACGGCCAATTATCTATTGATTGGTGCTTTACTGTGACTGTGTCTTCTAACAGCTCTCTCACCAACACAGTCACTGACCATGTCACCTTTCATTAAGAGCACAGCGACACTCGCCTTCAAAAGTCTTTATGCCCACACATACATGGGATATACAATGCATGTGCCGTGTAAAATATGTGAAGCACACATTTACTTTTCACCATGTGCACGTGTTCATGGCCTTGCGATTCCTTTAGTTAATTTAACGCAACAAAAACCTGAGAAAAAAAAAAGAAAACATCCAAGGGTGAACCGTTTAAAGTCTAAGGGGCAAACGGCCATGTCTTATTTGATTGTTTATAGATTGACAAATACAGAAAATGTTTCACACACAAAATGTTTTTCTCTTTTTTATTATTTAATTGAATGTCAACTTTTCATTATTAAAATATACAAACGTCTCTGCTGTGCCTATTATTTTGAACATGATAAAAGTGACAGCAACTGTTTGAGCTTTGTTATCTAACAAAGTGGCATCACATTGTGTTTACATTGACAGCGCATTAAAGCAGGCATCCTCAAAGCCTTTAACAACCCCACGGAGAAGACAGCTGATGAGGAGACCAAACGACAAGTGAAGGGTGCTTCACCTCTGCTTCTGTCACCTGCTTTTTACATCACTCAGAACAATATTGCCATCTAGTGACAGCTTGCATTCACAAGCTTCTAGAAATAATGGCACTATTTACATTTAAATGATCATTTAAAAAGGATCTATTATTTGTGTTCTGCTTAATATACATATTTGAGTTGTTTGTTTGTATGTGTGTGTATAATTTTGACTTGTTTTCGTGTTTTACAGCTTATGGAAAGGAAGGAGTGAAAATGAATTTTGTAGATCGGATATTCGTCGGAGAGCTAACCAGCACCATAATGTGTGAAGAGTGTGAACATGTGAGTATTTCTCATTTGTAATGTACAAATTTCAGATACAAAGATTATATAAATATTAATACATTCATTTAAATATAAATATAGTATGTTATATAGTAATATAAATATAAATAATGTTTGTTATTTATATACATAGTGTGTTGATATTTTTTTAATATTTGTAATATATTTATTTTAACTATATGATATATAGCATTGATTAATAGATCTAGTATTTATTTAAATAATACAGTGATTAAGGGACTGCTTGAAGACAAATCATATGGGATATATTTTAGAGTCTCTCTGAATACCACAATGTAACATTGTTTATACTGTATGCTTCACTCCTAGATTTCCACAGTAAAGGAAGCCTTCATTGACATTTCCCTTCCCATCATAGAGGAAAGGGTGAGAGCAGCCTTAATTTTGCATTCCACAATTGTAAAACATTTCTTTCAATTCTCTTTTTTATTGTACTTCCATTTAATAATCTGTCCCTGCGTTGAATGTCCTGAGCTTTCTTTTGAGGGTTTGTCTATTTTCTTGCCCAGATCTCTAAGCCCACAAACGCTGGTAGACTGGGGAAAAGTGGGCGGGAGCAAGACGCTCTGGTCTCTCATGATGACTCGTCAGCTGCCCACTCACAAGCCAATCGAAACAGCAGGAGGTTGAGCGGACAGGTTGGTGGATCCATTATTATAAGAGAAGCATTATGTACTTCTTATACACTATCATTCAAATGTTTGTAGTCTGTAAGATTTTGTTTTTTTGCTTATGCTCACCAAGGCTGTATTTATTCGATCAAAATTTCAGTAAAAAAAAAATGATATTGTAAAATAATATTTTCCCATTTTATTAATGTATTCCTGTGATGTTAAAACTGAGTTTTCAGCAGTCTTCAGTGTCACATAATCCTTCTGAAACATTCTAATATGCTGGTTTGGTGCTCAAGAAACATCCTGTATTATTATCAATGTTGAACAGTTCAAATCAAATCAAAGTTTATTTATAGAGCACCTTAAAAAACACACTGTGTACCAAAGCGCTGTACAATAAAATATAAGAAAGAATACAATATAAAAATGAAGTAGTACAATACTATAGATATAAAATCAAAGTCTAGAGGTCAGCAAAGGCCTCATCAAACAAATATGTCTTAAGCTGAGATTTAAACATGGTTACAGAAGTAGAGGATCTGATGAACATTGGTAACCCATTCCACAACTTAGGAGCAGCGACTGAGAAAGCACGATCTCCTTTCGTTTTTTAGGCGTGACCGTGCTGTTTAATATTTTTGTGAAAATTGTGATACATTCAGGGTTCTTTGTAGCCTGGGTTTCCCCATCCTGCCTTACCGCAGCGCGATTCAATTCACGCTGAAAGGCAGTCTGGATACCATGGCCAGATTTTTCGCCTCATTTAGGGAACCAATCACAGAACGGGGAGGGAGCAGCTAGACGATGACGACATCTACGACACACGGAAACAGTTTGTTTATATCGATTTAACATGGCTGAAGACGCGAAGCTACTCTTTGATAAAAAACTTAACGTCATTGTTTACAAAAAAGATCTTTCCCATCGTCTTCTTCCTTGTCTAATTTCTGTCGCTCTACATACGTCATCTGGTATAATCGAAACGATTGGCTATGAGCTACGTACAGGCATATTTGATAGACATTCTTAGCACCCAATAAACTGCGACGGGCATTCTGAAACCACGCCTCAAATACGAGAAATTGCGCATGTGGTTCCCAGACCCAATTCTCAACGAGATTGGGTCTGGCGTTAGCCAGGCTAGGTTCTTTAATGAATAGCAACAGTACAGCATTTATTTCAAATAGAAATATGTACTGTCACTTTTGATCAATTTAATGCATCCTTGCTCAATAAACATTCCTATCTTTAAAAGAAATCTTACGGACCCTAAACTTTTGAATGGTAATTTACGTGCTTCCTAGCATCCTTGTTTTTAATGTGACTTTATATGTGTGTATGTGATCAGAAGCTACAGGGTCGCCATTCATCCACTTCTCAGGATGAGAGAGGCGCAGACTCTGTTTCTATTCGACAAGAGGAGGAGCTCTGTGTGGCTGGTCGTGGCCTGGCAAGTTACCGGGCGGATACAATGGGCAGCCAATCAGACTGCAGTGAGAAAGACTCCAACCTTCAGGACAGCAGTAATGATGCAGACAGCGAGGCCTCTGAGAGCGAATGGTCTCCTCGAATCCCATCTGTATCCGGTCATAGTAGCACATCAGATAAAGTCTTAACCACCACGACTGCAACCACAACGGCACACAATCCAAGTCTAAAACCTAACCTGAGCCCAAGCCACACTCCCTTAGCCCCCATTAGACCTCAGCAGGGCGGCGCTGTAGAGCAGCTTGTCAGCGCTGTGTCCAAGCTGGGCCTAGTGCACACTTCCACCGACACTCTAACTGTCAGCCACAGCCCAGAGGAACCAACTGAAATCCGGGAGAGAGACCGTCAACACCACCAAGGGGCCTTCCAAGCCCTCTGTCACAGCTACACCCCCAGCTCTAAAGAGTGTTCGGTACAGTCCTGTCTGCATCAGTTCACCTCTGTTGAGCTGCTCATGGGCAACAACAAACTGCTTTGTGAAAACTGCACTGAATGGAGGCAGAGACAGATGAAGAGGAGTGGTGTGTATTCTCACAGAACTATTCTCATAGCAATAGTAACTGTTTTCAACATTGATAATAATTAGAAATGTCTCTAGAGGACCAAATCAGTATATTAGTATATATAATATATATATATACATATATTAATATACTAATATACAGTATATTAGTATATATAATATATATATATTGTATATAGAACACACATTTGGCCATATTCATAAAACATGGGCCAGACAAAGTTTGACCTATCTGGCATTTAATGGACAAAAATACAGTTTGCTCAGAAACTGCCTCTGCTTGTGATTTATGAGGCCAAAGGTCTAAAATTTAGCTGTTTAACTGATGTTAAATGTTAAACATGCGAAGTATTTATTTTTTTTGCCCAACTATGTGCTTGCCATCGTGTTGAGCATTGCAATTTCTGTCATCAATTTCTGCCTATTCATTCATTAAAAAAATGCCTTGTTCCCTTCTTATGCTTTCTGTGGTGTAGTCAAGATTCACAATTAACACTTTATGGGTGGTAAGATATATTTATGGCTGGTAAATTTGTCAAAAAGCTTGAGTGTGTAGTTCTCCTTGACACCATTTGTTGCCCGTCACTTGTTTTATATGTATGTTTCAGATAAGAAGGCTGAGAAAGTGTACACCAGTGCCCGTAAACAGATGCTCATCTCTGCGCTTCCTCCGGTGGTCACTCTTCACCTCAAACGCTTTCACCAGGTATTTCACTCATAGCACTTGCACTCGTCATTTGTGTTGCATAAGTACGTTTTTTGTGTCGTTTGAGCCAGTTTGTTACCTAAACACAACTGATAAAAATCATCAGTATTAGACAAATAATGTCAAGTTTAATTTTATGATATGCTCATTTTCATCTTCAGAGTATATTAACAGAGCATACTTTCGAAAAAAAAATCTATAGTCATGTTTTTCCGAGCAAGGTTATGTTATGTGCTGCTTTGTGTGCCGATGCACTGATTGAGCTTCCTTCACTTTCGCAGGCCGGGATGAATCTGAGGAAAGTTAATAGACATGTGGACTTTCCTCTTATGCTGGACCTGGCTCCTTTCTGCTCTGCCAATTGTAAGGTACTGATCGGAGTTCTACATAAAGATCAGTGATTTATGAATCTGCGCAGTTCTATAACCTGTAAGTGTGCGGTATTAATTTAGTATTTATGCGTGTGGCAGAACCTTGGGTCAGGAGAGCGTGTGCTTTACAGCTTGTATGGCATTGTGGAACACAGCGGATCGATGCGAGGTGGGCACTACGCGGCCTATGTGAAGGTCCGCACGCCTCAGCGTAAACCTGAGCAGCGCAGGAACCAGTCAGGTACAATGCCTCCTAGGCAGTATATAGTTTCCATGTGTGCGTCAATATGTTTTCTTCGCAGCTGGATCTGAAAGGCCTGACTAACCTGTGGGTAAACAAAGGGTTGATTTTATCCTGGCATTGGTCCCCCATTCACCGCAACCTTGAAGATGCAGCTTGTTCAGTAAAGGCCAATCGGAATTTGTTTGTTGTTGTCGATATATAGATTCGTTCTTCTCTACTCTCTACTCCAGGAAAGAGCCTGCCTTTCAGCAGCATTTGGAACAGAGAGTGAAAAGCCCACGTAGAGCTGAGAGAAAAGAGTGTGTACTCTCGGTAGTTAACTGTTGTGTAGTGCACAAATTCATGCTGAATTGTTGTGATAAGGGTACAAGGTGAGAGTGCAATACTCTTCGAAAGGCAGCAGGGGAAATAGATTTTGCCCTTGTGTCTCCATGCTTTTTTTTTCCAGTCGTCCTTCTTGTGTTTGCGTTTTTAGAACCAGAAAAGACAAAAGTGAAAAAAGAGGGTCAAATCGGTTGGGATGTGTATATAACTCCTGAAGTATTAAGATGATCCAAATGTGACATTTTATTTGAATGGGTTCGGGTGATGATTGTTTGGGTCTATTCAAATTAAAGGTTATTATGAGACTGATTGTAAAAAACTGATGAACAAATATTTATAATGTTAAATGGCTATAAATCAAAGAAAAAAATAACATTTAATAAAATATTCCATTTATTTTAAATGCACATTTTCATTTCAATGTTTACAAGTTAATATTAGGTGCGATTTAAAAACTGCAATTAAATATTTTAATTCACAGCCTATGTTTTATCTTCACTTGGTTGTGTTTGACTGTTTAATGCTAACACAGATCATTAGTGTGTTTTTGATGTTCAGCCTCATCTCAGCCACTTTGTGTTCCTCTGAATACCAACATCTCTGTATGTTTTTTAGGTTCCAGAGAGGCCAGTTCAGCCCCACAAGGCCAGTGGGTGTACGTTAGCGACACCAACGTACAGACTGTACCGGAGTCCAGAGTGCTGAACTCTCAAGCTTATTTACTTTTCTACGAAGAACTGCTATAGAGCCGTGCGGCGTGAATGCGACACGATCCAGATGAATGCAACAGGCAATATCAGCTCAGCTCAGACAACCGCGAGCACTTACTGCATGCCTATATCCTTGTATTTTAACATAGGAAGGATTCTATATACTAAAATCTTGGACTTTTGACTCATTCATTACTCAAGGTGATCTGAATTCAAATTGGGAGCCATTATTATTGATGTAAAATAATATTCTGAAATTTAAGTTATTTATATTTTACAGCTAATATTTGAGCTTAACATTTGTGTGTGTGTGGGTGTGTGTGTGGTGTGTGTGTTCATTTTGCTGGAGAAATTGCCAAAGAGTAATTTAGGGTAAAAAATATGTATAGAATATATTATATGAGAGGGAGAATTGTGCCAAAAGAGTCTTTAACCTTTGTTGTGAAAGGGAAACTCAGCACAATATGCAGCTGTTGCTTTCAAAGCCGTTTAAACTGCACTGGAGCTCACAAGCTATTCACTGCACAAACAACATGTCATGATTTGTTAGGAGACAATATTACATTCACAAGGCTGATTGACAATATAATAAATTGTAATTTGTTGATTTTCATTCATTTATTATTTTTGTTAGCACATTTAACTTTGATTTGCTTGATTCATGTTTCATGTTTTTTAATGTATCAATACTTAGACAGAGTGAGCCCTCCTGTAAGGTTTTTATGAATTTACAACTAAGATGTAACATATTTCTTAATATCTATTGGTTAAGGAGTTGGTATAATATTCCTGGACTTTGCCTCACACCTAACTAAATACGAATAGAAAACAATTTTTATATTATTATTTTTCACACACGACTACATCAGATCAGTGCCTACAGTTTATGAAGGCTGAGATTGTTTGTGCATGCCTTTAGCGAAGTATTAAAGTCATATAAGAGTATAAAGAGAACGATTTGTGTATATACCGATAAGAATTATACATAGTTGTATGTAAAAAAAGTCATGTTCAATACTATTTATTCTGTTTCCTGAGCAGATATTGTAACACCATAGATTTGTGTGGTGTGCAAGGCTTCAGGGTTCCTCAAGCTGTTCTTTTGCTTGAATTTTGTGAATTTAATCTAGTATAAATCGTTTCAAATAATTTAAATACATTTAGTTGACAAAAACCTTTGAGTGGGCTGAATTGTTTGTGATCTATGGGTGTCCTCTCTCTCCTCTCTCTCTCTCTCTCTCTCTCCTCTCTCTCTCTCTCTCTCTCTCTCTCTCTCTCTCTCTCTCTCTCTCTCTCTCTCTCTCTCTCTCTCTCTTCTCTCGTCTCTCTCTCTGTCTGTCTGTCTGTCTGTCTGAGAGATGTTGTCGACCATTAGTCCTCCACTGTCGCCACAAATTCCAGGATGCCATTTTCACTCTGTCCACGCCTGCGATGCGGCGTGACGGGTGAAAAGCCATGCTGTTTTAGACCATGTCGTTGACTGGTGAAGAGGAGGTGGGTGTGGAATCCAGAAAAGGGCAACGTCCGAAACGATCCCGTCCTCCTGCCTTCCTCTCCTCATTCTGTGACATTCAAATCAAGCTGTTAGACAGTTATCAGTTACAACCGAGTGTAAAGACGCCAACAAGAGTGCGCAATCTTTTTGAAGCATGTGTCTATTTTTAAAGCAGGGCTCTGGTTCTGGGATGTTGTGCCGGTGATTTAATGTGAGTTAATGATAGGATGTGTCCCCCTCAGTCTGAACTGACAGAGAAACCTGATCTGGGAGACGGGTGGAGATGCTTTTGCTTTCAAAAGAACCTGCTGAATGTGAAGACATGTCAGGGTGGGAAAGGGTTTTTGCTTTTCTTTGTACCTCCAGGGCAGACATAACAAGTGGTTAGAGATGATGCTTGTTATCTTTTTTGACCCAGCTGTGTTTCTGGTTTACTCGACATCATGTTACCTCTTCTGTCATTCTTGCAAATGCAACTCTGTCTGTTTGGGGTGGCAGCACAGTGTTACACTTTTCTGAGGCTGGGTGAATTATATTCCCCGTCACTGGACACTAGAAACTAGATACTAGAATCGGTATGATGGATAGGATATCAGAGCTCTATTTAAGTGACGGCCATCTCATTTCTTCCTATTGAACCAGTCCTAGAGTGTGCATTTATCTGCAATTATGTTTTGAAGATGCCAGAGAGGTTGTCTAGAATGTTGGGTGTATTCAACTCTTGGATGCTTTACATTATTAGTTTGTTGAAGGTTTGTCCTTAAAATTCCTTCATTCCACACAAGCTTCAGTAACAGTGTGGTATTGAATTGCTCACTGAAACAATCAATACCACTCTGCACTCTTGTCTTTGAGATTAAATTCAGAATTCACAAACTGCGACCTGAGAACTTAAAAGGAAAGACTATTACATTCTTATAACAATATATGTCTAGTATGTTTATTGTTAATATATGGTAACTGGTCATTTTGAAAATGTAACTGGGCATTATTCCAATAATTGAATCGCATTTTCACATTACGGTTTCATTTAAATGGTCCAGTTGTAAGAGAAATTCCATGTAGTCTCTAAATTATTATACGGTCCTAAAAATGGTTTCCATAATAATTATTATAAAAACCTATTTACCAGTTTTATGCTTAGTAATATTTCAACTTGATTTCTAATGTGCAGAGGTGTCACACTGTTTCAATTATGCTGGGGTCCTGGTCTTTCTTTTTTAAGATGATATATAGATCATTATCAGTCATTATCATGCAAAATATGCTATAAAATAACTAAAAATCAAGAAGCTAAGATATTTTTATTTAAGAACCAGGAATCCCATAGTCCTGAAAAAAAACTTGTTTTATGAGGGAATTTTAAAAGTGTAATTGGGTCATTCCTGGGATTTGGTGCCTTTTGTGTCCCCAGTAAAAATCATGATCTTACTGCCTTAAAATGTTAAACGATATGAAATTTAAACCTGTTTCAGTCATAAATAACACAATTTCAATTCTAAGCAAATTGAATTTTTTTTAATTATTTTTTTTAAGTAATTTAAAACATTTTTACAAGCAGCTTTGTCATTACAGAAGTATCAAAAATATATTGGGCAGCAGGGGACATTTGAGTCAAAAAGGTTGAGAACTGCTGACAAGCATTACATTTTATATATTTTTATAAGGATAATCTTTATAAGGGCATTTTTCCTTGCTAGGTTTAGACAATTTCAGTTATTCTTAGTTTATACTAGAAGAATGAAAAATGTGTATAGAAAGTGTTTATTCATTTATTTTTATTGATATGAGCTTCACGTAAATCCACTAGAGGGCCTGTGTGGTGAGGTCA
This sequence comes from Chrosomus eos, assembly GCA_036326025.1. NCBI lineage: Eukaryota > Metazoa > Chordata > Actinopteri > Cypriniformes > Leuciscidae > Chrosomus > Chrosomus eos. Next base: position 14,939,264 of record CM070831.1, read on the forward strand.
CTGTTGTTGGCATTGTTTCCGGGTCATCATCATTTCATCGCCATTTTACTGTTGAGAAGTGGAGAGGTAAGGGATCGCAACGTGTCTGTATTTCTTCAGCGAACTCCCTCAGAGTCCTGTGTTTTTCATTTGGGATCAATTACGGAGATTATGGAACTAGTACATTTTGTGCTTTTAAAAAGCCTTGAATATTTTTTTAATGATTGTTGATGTTGTAGACGCGCGGCCTAATGCTTGCACAGCCAGAGCCAGATTGACGACGACGCTTGTTACTTTTACTCTTGTCATAATTATATTCAGTGAAATACAGAAAGGTAAATGCACAGAAAGACTTTGTAAAGCACGGGTGCATGTACCATCCTAGTCTGGTTTTGCAGTAGTCTGATCGCGATTGTGTTTTCTCTGCTGTGTGTCTTCGGAACTGCAGCTGTGCGGGTTACATTACAAATATAACGATCCGCAATGAAAAAGGAGGGTTTGTTTTTTATGTCCTTATAAGGAAACTGCAAGTCAAAACAAATCTTAAATGCACTATTTGCCGTCACCCTTTGTTCCCTGTTAATTTTGTGCAAATATAGTGTTTGTTTCATGCACATCTGCGTGTGTATTGCACAAAGATGTTTTAAAATATTAGTGCTGCATAATCTGACAAATAGGCTTCTGGCACAGGAATCGCAAGGTGAGAGATGTGGGACCAGGGAGGACAACCCTGGCCTCAGTGGCCTCTGGGCTCACAGCAGCAGTGGATGCAGTCGTTTCAGCATCAGCAGGATCCAGGTTAGGCCGTTGTTCTTATCTGACTGAGATAACATACACTGATGATCATGTACTCTAGTTTAAACTACTAGGTTGTTTTGCAGGTCAAGTGGACTGGGCTGCTCTAGCACAAGCGTGGATAGCACAGAAAGAGTCCACCGGAGGGGTTGCCGACCAGCCAGCAGTGATTCAGCCCAATGGCCAGGAGATGCAGAACATGGAACCTCCAGCCCATAATAACCATGGTGCCTTTCCAGGCGATCCCAGTTTTGGCAGGGGTTGGCAACCAGGTGAGAAATGTTTCACTTTGACCATAGGCATTTTAAAGAGAATGTTAAATAAAAAAATGGAGTAAATCGTGCGTCCAGTTCAAGACTCATTGCGTACTGCATTGTTTGTGTCAAGCCATGGAGAAATGGGAAATTTTATAAATGCATCTTATCTTAATGATCTTATTGTAAATAGTTAATCCAAGCATGTTTTATTTTTATATGTTTTGCTCCATATGGCTCCCGGGGGGTTAATAAAGGCCTTCTGAAGCGATGCGTTTAAGAAAAATATTCATATTTAAACTTTACAAACTGTAATCTCTAACTTCCGCTAACTTCCGTACGTGCGTTCACAAGACACTGGCGTTCCAGCATATGATTTGATTGAAAGCAGTAGCAGCACTTTCCTATAGGCTGCAGCTAAAGAGTTGCAAAAGGATAAACTATGTTGATGCATTGGAATTTTAAAAAACGAAGATATTCGGCCAAAACATCAAAGAAATTATTTTTTTTAGTTTCGACTAAAATCATTTACTGAAATGGTATGCCTAATTAGAACTTTTCTGATGCCTTTTTGTGTGTTAAATTCACACCACTTAAGCATGTTTAGCAATGTAGATGCATTTTACCGTCACCAAAAAGGCTGCTAGTGTAGCAATATGGAAAATTTGTTCAGCTGAAATATCGAGACTTTATTACAACTGATTTATTTATCACCTGATATCACAACACCCTGAACAGCATACTGTTCAAATACCCGCTTAAACATACCAGTGCTGATCATAAGTGCACAGCTGATATGTTAAAAGTGTTTAAAATATGATCTTACTTCCGGATTGTTTATAGAGTGGGCAATGCATAGCCAGCCTCCTCATCCCCCTCCAGAACAAGCATGGATTCCTTCTGGCCAAGGACCGATGGATGTCGTCAACCCGTCAGAAGACAGTAACAGTCAAGATAGTTTGGATTTTCCTGGAGACCCACACCATGGGGGTTTTCCTCAAAACAGTCATGGGTTTGGGGGTCAGCCTGATCCTTACCCTATTGGCCCAGTTGGTGTCAATCAGTTTGATTATCAGGTACGCTTGCTTAGGTCTGGATTATCAAACGTTATTTCCTAACTTCGGTTTTAGTTACATTTATGTCCATTTCACCTTAGCATGGAGCAGCTCCAACGGGGGCAGCATATGGACCACCCTCCACCGGGTTTCACGCACCTTATTGGCCTGAAGGACCGCAGAACAGAAGAGACCGGCTTCCTACCTTCAGACCAGAACGGCCCAGATCCCCCAACCAGATGGGAATAAAACCAGAGACGCCTACTCTTGGTGAATATAAATATTGATTAATGTAGATGCATTAGGGCCGTAACACACTGTCGGTGATCGTCTGTCGGGCTGGAACTAACAATAATTTTTTCAATTGATTAATCTATTGATTTATTTATCTATTTTATCCATTAGTTTTTCCGATTAATCGAGTAATCTAGTGTTTTCAATTTTTATTTTTTCCTTTTTCTGAATGGTCGATTGATCATTTGGCTAATTTACCAATAAATAATAGCCGTAACTAATTTATGTATGAATTTTTAGATGCATTTGTGCAGAGCACCATTTTATTCGGTCTGTGTTTTAAAAATTCCCACACTTTAGATTGGGCTAGAAATTTTTGTAATAACGACTGATTTTCAGCATGCCCAGGAGTTTAAACCACTTGTATAATCACTTGAAATGAACATTAATTGTACAATTTCCATAATCTTACCTGAGCATTCTAGTAGGAATGTCCCGATACCACTTTTTCACTTCCGATACCGATGCCGCAGCTTTGGCTTTTGCCGATACCGATATTAATCCGATATTTTTATTTTATTCTTAAACTAATAAAAAATATAGCAATTTTCTCAATTAGCCACCTAAAATATACCTCCTATATAGTCCACAACAACAGTTGATTATGAAAGATTGCCACCCTTTATTCAAACACTACAAAAAAATAAAATATATATTATATAAATGAAAGAAAATACAGGTACTTCAGTACTTAAAGCTAGCTAGCTACCAACAGGTTTAAAGTTAAAACAATTTAAACAGCAGCATTTTACATTGTAAATACCAGTACAGTTTTTGTTTTTTAAATCAAGTAGAATTTCTATAACTGTGTGTTAAACTGATTATCACTCTTGTGTGTAGGGCTGTCGCGGTGAAGGAATTTCCCTTGCGGTAATTTTGAGTGGCTCAATAGCGCGATATGCGGTATTACCGCCATTTATTTATTTATATTTATTTATTTATATGTATACAACGGAGATACATATTGATGGACAGTGTATTATACAGTATCTATCTATGCAATCGTTTATTGAGCCTTTTCTTTTAACAGTTTTACATTTCAGTTACAGTGACGCGTGAAGAACAATTATAGTGCTCTGACTCTAGTGTTGTGATCAAACCGACAGGCGTCCGACACCCGGTAGAGAGTAACACGATTGAGTTACAGGCAGCAATACGTCCAGCAAAATAAAGTTGTTCTATGCGAAAACATAGACCTTTATCTTACAAATCAAGTATAATAGTATTAACATTGAATCATCTTGAAGATAGTTTCATCATTGACTGTAACCGAACGCAACGCGTTGTTTAAATGCTGAATGGAGAATGACTGACAGCCGCGAGAGGGAAAAGTTTACGTGATCTTGAATTTAATGACTTAAATATTAATTTCTCTCTCACATAATGGCTTCAGAACACTTATAATAGAGTGGACGAAAACGTTATGGTACTTTAGAATGTTTTTGTGCCTTTTGTGGGGCTTAACAATAACACATAATAGTAGCCTATACCCACAATATCGGATTTGGATCGGCCTCGTCTGATCGATGTCTGATCGATACCCGATCCCGCAAAAATGGCAGTATCGGAGCCGATACCGATCCTGAGTATCGGATCGGGACATCCCTACATTCTAGTGCTCGAATATTTACATGACATGAGCCTCATCATGATTGATCTTCAATTTGGCAAACAAGTGATGCTGTTATAGACATTGTTTTCCTTACACCCATACACTAGTTCAGTGTTTCCCAACTTTTTTTCAGTCACGGCACCCTTTGAAAATGTAAAAAAAATTGTGGCACCCTACACAAGTGTTTTCACGATACTGCTTTGATACGATACCTTGAAATGTATCGATTTTCAATACCACGGGGAAGAACCGCCTACTGTCATATATTTTTAATATTATCTAAAAAAAAAAATTGTCCATCCATTGAAAGTCTAGGAAAACAGTCATTTTTACAATTACATATTTAATTAATGCTTTTATTCATATATAAACATTGCTCAATTACTATTTGAAATCTCATCTAAATGTTTGCTCACTCATTGTATTTGTGTTTTTATATTGGGATAATTTTGTTATAATTGCACAAGATAACTTTTTCTTAATAATATAAGTTTTTAATATATTTTATAGGGGTGTAACGAGATCTCGTGCCACGAGATCTCGCGAGACTAAAACATGACGAGATTTCTATTACCATAGAATATTCCACCGCTACACTCACATTCGCCTAAACTATCGTTTTGCTGTTTTCATAAAAATAATTAAAAACCATTATAAACTAATGTAAAAGTCTGCTCTGCTCATCCAGCACGAGTTGCCGTTGCAATCAGTGCAGCACGAATCACAGTTCACTGATCGCGTGAGGATGCCGGAGGATTCGTTGCGCAACATAGACTAAACGTCTGATCTTATGTTGTATAATGCACGCTCAGCACCGCTGCTATACACAGAGCACGCGCGATCAATATAGTGAAAGTAAAACACAAGCTCGCTGATGTGCATTGCGCACAAATGAGGCCGCGAACATTACAATCGTCCGTCTCCCAATACCCATCTCTGGACTGTTTATTTGCGGCTATCGTCTCAGTTTGCACTTCGAATATTGAGAGAGTACTGTAATGTCTTAAAGACAACAGACAAGGGAGGCTCTGTTTCTGAACTTATAATCGGAACGCAAGAACAACTGTGGAGACAAACACCAGGCTCGTTTCTCTACCGGCCTTTCCCGAACTCACCGCATTAACCCTATAACTGCCGGTGCAAAATAAAACAGCAATTTCAAAACAATTATAAAGAGTCTGTGCGCTAACTTTGATTATGGTTGCACTTGCACTTATTGTTTGCACTTAATAAGACTTCTGATTGAGGCTGTGTGTGACCTCCTAACTGAACTCTAGAAGTTCTGAAAGCTCTTAAATGTACAGTAAGGTCTGAAGAGACTAATGTGAAATCATACAGGAGAAAAGCCAGTCATTAAAAACCTTTTATTATTAAAAGGTTATATTGTTGTATATTGTTTTCTTTCAATGCATTTGATAATTCATACTCCTAATGCATGTCATTTCAGGTCTACTTAATAAGATTATTAGTTAAACATTGCAAAATGCACCTGCATACTTTTCCAGTCATGAATTTTGTCATTGAGGATTTCTGTAAAATTGTGCAAAAATCTCGTCTCGTCTCGTTCTCGTGAACCCAATCTCGTGTCTGTCTCGTCTCGTGAGATAAGCGTCTCGTTACACCCCTAATATTTTATAATGTGTTAATCTCCAAATTAATGTAGAAACAACATTAAGACATTATATTTTAAATAATTGTTTAAAGGCATCTTTTTATGAATAAAAGCCAATATCACCTATACCAATACTGCTGCTGATCAAAAATAAATAAATAAACATTTTCAATTTTAAACATTATCGCCCTTCAACACTGCAGTATAATTGAAAGCTATCAATTTTAACATGTATTAGGCTCCAAAAAATACATTGATAACTTTATTAAATTTGTGTATATAACATTTTTTTTATTATTATTATTATTATTTCTTTTTTTACACATTTTAGCAATTTTTAAATGTTTGATGGAGTTTTTAGACGGCACCCCTGTTGGGAAATGCTACACTAGTTGACAGTCAGCAGTAGTCTTTGCGGTGTGTTCAAGTGCAGCTTTTTGGCCAAGACGCAGCCGCCATGAGGCAACAACACCTTCACCTTCCATCGCCATTAGTTCTTTGATGTCGACTTGTGTGTCACGGCCTAAAAACTGCTGTTATAGAGGGATGCACATGGTAACACTGTCTTGGTTGTAGATGCTGTTAAACGGAGGACCTTGCCGGCATGGATTCGAGAAGGCCTGGAAAAGATGGACCGTGAGAAGCAGAAAAAGTTGGAGAAGGAGAGGATGGAGAAAGAGCGTGCTGAAATGGCAATTAATGAAAGGGATAGCGATATAGTAGAGGAGGAAGGTGATGGGCCTCGGTTGCCACGCAAGAGCAAATTTGTAAGCATCTTTTTCAGAATCTATTTACAGCGAAGGAACCTGCTGAGGTTACTTTGGCAACTGTTGTCCCAGGGTTCACTGACATGCACAAATGTTCATTGACATGATCATTATTTTAAGTAATTCAAAGGCCCCATGAAATGGCTCGACAAGCACAAATTTATTTCTCTTGTTGATGTATTTTCCATTGAAACATTGAGTGTTTACACTACTTTTCAAAAGTATGAGGTTAGTAAATGTTATAAAGAAATTACTACTTTTATTCAGAAAGGGCTGCATTAAATGAATCAACTGGCAGTAAAAAAAAAAACGTTTACATCGTTACCAGAAAATTCTATTTCAAATAATATTTTGAACTCCTATTCATTAAAGAATTCTGAAAAAATTACAGTTTCTAAAAAAATATATTAAGATGCATAGCATAAGAAATTTCTTGAGCACCAAATCAGCATATTAGAATGACTTCAGTCCTGATGGATCATGTGACACTGAAGACTGATGTAATGATGCTGAAAACTCAGCTTTGGCACCATAAGAGACTTTTTTTTTTTTTTTTTTCAAAAATGAAAACTTTCCAGGCCCGAACTTTTGAACAGTAGAGTATATCTGCTACAACTTATAGGCATAAACTAGCACATAGATGGCCTTAAAACTATCTGACAGGGACTGAGCCACAAAACTTCCAATTAATTTCATGGAGTCTTTTAGGTTGTTACATTGCTTGTTAGCTGTTGCACCCTAACACTAAAAATACCTCTCGGCGCTAATGTCATCCGCAAGCATGTGGTCTCTGGTCCAATCATCTACTCCTCTTTAATTCAGGACAGTGATGATGAGGATGGTGAAGATGGTGTCGGCGAGGATGGCGAATCCGGGAGGAGGATGGAGTTTGGTGGTAGAACTTCTCCTGTTCAAGAAGACCCAAGTGAACCAGAAATGACAGAAGAGGAGAAAGAGTTTCAGCTGGTCTGTTCACACAATCCTCTGTCTTTGCATTCGCCAGTCCACACTCGTGACTTGTGCTCCTCACCGTTCCTGTTTGCTTCTTATAGATGCTGATGACTAAAACTCTTCTCACCGAAGTCCTCCTTGAAGTCACAAATGAGGAGATCTTCCTACTGGCTAAAGAGACTCATCGCAGAGCCACTAAAGGTCTGCTCCTGTTCTCTTCTGTCCGTGCAACTGTGCCTTCACGATTAATTCTGAGAAAGAGCCACATTTTCACAGAAATTAGACGTGGTTATGTTTTGACTGATATATTATATATATATATATGAAGACTTTTTATCTGACTGATGCACCTTGGTAATACTTTGATAAGCAAAAGTATATTTCTTCATTGGCCATTCTATGCTAATGCAACAGAAGATCAAAACACACTGCAGTGGGAGGGTGGATATGGTCACATAGATGCAGTTAAATGCAATCTTTCAAAGGGTTCCCAGTCAAATCCGTTCCTAGATTTACTTCCTGTAAAACAAGTACTTCCTCACTTCTGTGTTTGCCAGATGGCTTCTCATTTTGAAAGTGACACTGCATTAGTACAGACTGGTTTTCTCCTCCACTGTTTGCCTGTTTGACAGATTTTGTGTGATAACCTTTT